>JAWHQI010000373.1:1425000-2025000 GCA_033032865.1 Dactylorhiza incarnata | reverse complement strand
GAGTGTGTACCTTGCTCCTTGCTCCTTATAAATCATAAACATTAAACAATAATTTCAAAATGAATGAGGGATAACAAAGGAGAGTGTGACTGAGGCGAGTGTGTACCTCCTTGCTCCTTGCTCTTTGCTCCTTGCTCCTTGCTCCTGGGAACCTGGGCACCTGGGCACCTGGGCTCCTGGGCTCCTGGGCTCCTGGGCTCCTGGGCTCCTGGGCTCCTGGGCTCCTGGGCTCCTGGGCTCTTGGGCGCCTTGGTTCTTGGCCTCCTGGGCTCCTGGCCTTCTGGGCTCCTGGGCTCCTGGGCTCCTGGGCTCCTGGGCTCCTGGGCGCCTTGGCTCCTGGCCTCCTGGGCGCCTGGGCTCCTGGGCTCCTGGGCTCCTGGGCTGCTGGGCTCCTGGGCTCCTGGGCTCCTGGGCTCCTGGGTTCCTGGGCTCCTGGGCTCCTGGGCTCCTGGGCACCTTGGCTCCTGGGCTCCTGGGCTCTTGGGCTCCTGGCTCCTGGGCTCCTGGACTCCTCGGTTCCTGGGCTCCTGGGCGCCTTGGCTCCTGGCCTCCTGGGCTCCTAGGCTTCTGTGCTCCTGGCCTCCTGGGCTCCTGGCCTTCTGGGCTCCTGGGCTCCTGGGCTCATAGGCTCCTGGGCGCCTTGACTCCTGACCTCCTGGTCTCCTGGGCTCCTGGGCTCCTGGCCTCTTGGGCTCCTGGGCTCCTGGCCTCCTGGGCTCCTGGGCGCCTTGGCTCCTGGGCTCCTGGCTCCTGGGCTCCTGGGCTCCTGGGCTCCTGGCCTCCTGGCATCCTGACATCCTGGCCTCCTGGCATCCTGGCCTCCTGGCCTCCTTGCCTCCTTGCCTCCTTGCCTCCTTGCCTCTTTGCCTCCTTGCTCCTTGCTCCTTATAAATCATAAACATTAAACATTAAACAATAATTTCAAAATGAAGGAGGGATAACGAAGAAGAGTGTCACTGAGGCGAGTGCGGTGCCTTGTGCCCCGGTCCTCTAGCACCGTACTTCGTACCCCGTGCCCCGTACTCTGTGAACTGCGGCGAGCGTGAAGGAGGAGGGCACAACAAAAGTGGGCATAATAGAGGAGGGAACGACAGAGGAGCGCATGATATCTGTCATCCCCCTATCCCCCCTCCGTTATCCCCCCTCCGCAGTGTCATGTTCCCCGTGCGCTCACCCCCCCTCCATTGTCGTCCCCTCTCCACCGTCATCCCTCCTCCGTCCACAGAAGCCCTCAAAATGTGTACCTCCTTACTCTTTTCTCCTTGCTCCTTGCTCCTCCTTGCTCGTCCTTGCTCCTTATAAATCATAAACATTAAACATTAATTTCAAAATGAAGGAGGGATAACGAAGAAGTGTGTGATTGACGCGAGTGTGTACCTTGCTCCTTGCTCCTTGCTCCTTGCACCTTGCTCCTTGCTCCTTCCTCCTAGCTCCTTGCTCCTTGCTCCTTGCTCCTTTCTCCTACTCCTTGCTCCTTGCTCCATGTTCCATATAAATCATAAACATTAAACACTAATTTCAAAATGAAGGAGGGATAACGAAGGAGAGTGTGATTGAGGCGAGTGTGTACCTCCTTGCTCCTTATAAATCATAAACATTAAACAATAATTTCAAAATGAAGGAGGGATAACGAAGGAGAGTGTGACTGAGGCGAGTGTGTACCTTGCTCCTTGCTCCTTGCCCCTTTCTCCTTACTCCTTTCTCCTTAATCCTTATAAATCATAAACATTAAACAATAATTTCAAAATGAAGGAGGGATAACGAAGGGGAGTGTGACTGAGGCGAATGTGTACCTTGCTCCTTGCTCATCCTTGCTCCTTGCTCTTTGCTCCTCCTTGCTCCTTGCTCCCTATAAATCATAAACGTCAAACAATAAATTCAAAATGAAGGAGGGATAATGAAGGAGAGTGTGATTGAGGCGAGTGTGTACCTTGCTCCTTGCTCCTCCTTGCTCCTTCTTGCTCCATGCTCCTTGCTTCTTATAAATCATAAACATAAAACAATAATTTCAAAATGAAGGAGGGATAATAAAGGCGAGTGTGACTGAGGCGAGTGTGTACCTCCTTGCTCCTCCTTGTTCCTTGCTCCTTATAAATCATAAACATTAAACAATAATTTCAAAATGAAGGAGGGATAACGAAGGAGAGTGTGACTGAGGCGAGTGTGTACCTCCTTGCTCCTTACTCCTTGCTCCCCATAAATCATAAACATTAAACAATAATTTCAAAATGAAGGAGGGATAACGAAAGAGAGTGTGACTGAGGCGAGTGTGTACCTTGCTCCTTGCTCCTTGCTCTTTGCTCCTTCTTGCTCCTTATAAATCATAAACATTAAAAAATAATTTCAAAATGAAGGAGGGATAACGAAGGAGAGTGTGACTGAGGCGAGTGTGTACCTCCTTGCTCCTTGCTCCTTGCTCCTAGCTCCTAGCTCCTTGCTCCTTATAAATCATAAACATTAAATATTAATTTCAAAATGAAGGAGGGATAACGAAGAAGTGTGTGACTGAGGGAGTGTGTACCTTGCTCCTTGCTCCTCCTTGCTCCTTGCTCCTCCTTGCTCCTTGCTCCTTATAAATCATAAACATTAAACAATAATTTCAAAATGAAAGAGGGATAATGAAGGAGAGTGTGACTAAGGCGAGTGTGTACCTTGTTCCTTGCTCCTTGCTCCTCCTTGCTCCTCCTTGTTCCTTATAAATCATAAACATTAAACAATAATTTCAAAATGAACGAGGGATAACGAAAGAGTGTGACTGAGGCGAGTGTGTACCTTGCTCCTTGCTCCTTGCTCCTCCTTGCTCCATGCTCCATGCTCCTTGCTCCTTATAAATCATAAACATTAAACAATAATTTCAAAAGGAAGGAGAGATAACAAAGGCGAGTGTGACTGAGGCGAGTGTGTAACTCCTTGCTCCTTGCTCCTCCTTGTTCCTTGCTATTTATAAATCATAAACAGTAAACATGAATTTCAAAATGAAGGAGGGATAACGAATGAGAGTGTGACTGAGGCGAGTGTGTACCTCCTTGCTCCTTGCTCCTTGCTCCTTGCTCCTAGCTCCTTGTTCCTTGCTCCTTGCTCCTTGCTCCTTATAAATCATAAACATTAAATATTAATTTCAAAATGAAGGAGGGATAACGAAGGAGAGTGTGACTGAGGCGAGTGTGTACCTTGCTACTTGCTCCTTGCTCCTCCTTGCTCATTGCTCCACCTTGCTCCTTGCTCCTCCTTGCTCATTGCTCCACCTTGCTCCTTGCTCCTCCTTGCTCATTGCTCCACCTTGCTCCTCCTTGCTCCTTGCTCCTTGTAAATCATAAACATTAAACAATAATTTCAAAATGAAGGAGGGTTAACGAAGGTGAGTGTGACTGAGGCGAGTGTGTACCTTGCTCCTTGCTCCATGCTCCTCCTTGCTCCTTGCTCCTTATAAATCATAAACATTAAACAATAATTTCAAAATGAAGGAGGGATAACGAAAGAGAGTGTGACTGAGGCGAGTGTGTATCTGGCTCCTTGCTCCTCCTTGCTCCATGCTTCATGCTCCTTGCTCCTTATAAATCATAAACATTAAACAATAATATCAAAATGAAGGAGGGATAACAAATGCGAGTGTGACTGAGGCGAGTGTGTAACTCCTTGCTCCTTGCTCCTCCTTGTTCCTTGCTCCTTATAAATCATAAACATTAAACAATAATTTCAAAATGAAGGAGGGATAACGAAGGAGAGTGACTGAGGCGAGTGTGTACCTCCTTGCTCCTTGCTGCTTGCTCCTTGCTGCTTGCTCCTTGCTCCTTTCTCCTAGCTCCTTGCTCCTTGCTCCTTTCTCCTAGCTCCTTGCTCCTTGCTCCTTGCTCCTTTCTCCTAGCTCCTTGCTCCTTGCTCCTTATAAATCATAAACATTAAATATTAATTTCAAAATGAAGGAGGGATAACGAAGGAGAGTGTGACTGAGGCGAGTGTGTACCTTGCTACTTGCTCCTCCTTGCTCCTTGCTCCTCCTTGCTCCTTGCTCCTTATAAATCATAAACATTAAACAATAATTTCAAAATGAAGGAGGGATAACGAAGGAGAGTGTGACTTTGGCGAGTGTGTACCTTGCTCCTTACTCCTTCCTCCTCCTTGTTCCTTATAAATCATAAACATTAAACAATAATTTCAAAATGAATGAGGGATAACGAAAGAGAGTGTGACTGAGGCGAGTGTGTACCTTGCTCCTTGCTCCTTGCTCGTCCTTGCTCCTCCTTTCTCCTTGCTCCTCCTTGCTCCTCCTTACTCCATGCTCCATGCTCCATGCTCCTTGCTCCTTATAAATCATAAACATTAAACAATAATTTCAAAATGAAGGAGGGATAACAAAGGCGAGTGTGAGTGAGGCGAGTGTGTAACTCCTTGCTCCTCCTTGTTCCTTGCTCCTTATAAATCATAAACATTAAACAATAATTTCAAAATGAAGGAGGGATAACGAAGGAGAGTGTGACTGAGGCGAGTGTGTACCTCCTTGCTCCTTGCTCCTTGCTCCTTATAAATCATAAACATTAAATATTAATTTCAAAATGAAGGAGGGATAACGAAGGAGAGTGTGACTGAGGCGAGTGTGTACCTTGCTACTTGCTCATTGCTCCTTGCTCCTTATAAATCATAAACATTAAACAATAATTTCAAAATGAAGGAGGGATAACGAAGGAGAGTGTGACTGAGGCGAGTGTGTACCTTGCTCCTTGCTCCTTGCTCCTTATAAATCATAAACATTAAACAATAATTTCAAAATGAATGAGGGATAACAAAGGAGAGTGTGACTGAGGCGAGTGTGTACCTCCTCGCTCCTTGCTCCTTGCTCCTTGTTCCTTGCTCCTTGCTCCTGGGAACCTGGGCACCTGGGCACTTGGGCTCCTGGGCTCCTGGGCTCCTGGGCTCATAGGCTCCTGGGCGCCTTGGCTCCTTGGCTCCTGGCCTCCTGCGCTCCTGGGCTCCTGGGCTCCTGGGCTCCTGGGCTCCTGGGCTCCTGGGCTCCTAGGCTCATGGGCTCCTGGGCGCCTTGGCTCCTGGGCTCCTGGGCTCCTGGGCTCCTGGGCTCCTGGGCTCCTGGGCTCCTGGGCTCCTGGGCTCCTGGGCTCCTGGGCTCCTGGGCTCCTGGGCTCCTGGCCTCCTGACATCCTGGCATCCTGGCCTCCTTGCCTCCTTGCTTCCTTGCCTCCTTGCCTCCTTGCTCCTGGGCTCCTGGGCTCCTGGGCTCCTGGGCTCCTAGGCTCCTGTGCTCCTGGCCTCCTGGGCTCCAGGGCTCCTGGGCTCCTGGCCTCCTGGGCTCCTGGGCTCCTTGCCTCCTTGCTTCTTTGCCTCCTTGCCTCCTGGGCTCCTGGGCTCCTGGGCTCCTGGGCTCCTGGGCTCCTGGGCTCCTGGGCTCCTAGGCTCCTGGGCTCCTGGGCTACTGGGCTCCTGGGCTCCTGGGCTCCTGGGCACCTTGGCTCCTGGCCTCCTGGGCTCCTGGGCTCCTGGGCTCCTGGGCTCCTAGGCTCCTGGGCTCCTGGGCGCCTTGGCTCTTTGGCTCCTGGGCTCCTAAGCCTCCTGGGCTCCTGGGCTCCTAGGTTCCTGGGCTCCTGGGCGCCTTGGCTCCTTGGCGCCTTGGCTCCTGGGCTCCTAAGCCTCCTGGGCTCCTGGGCTCCTGGGTTCTTGGGCTCCTGGGCTCCTGAGCTCCTGGGCTCCTGGGCTCCTGGGCTCCTGGGCTTTTTGCCTCCTGGGCTCCTGGTCTCCTGGGCTCTTGGGCTCCTGGCCTCCTGGCCTCCTGGCAACCTGGCCTCCTGGCCTCCTGGCCTCCTTGTGTCCTTGCCTCCTTGCCTTCTTGCTCCTTGCTCCTTATAAATCATAAACATTAAACATTAAACAATAATTTCCAAATGAAGGAGGTATAACGAAGAAGAGTGTCACTGAGGCGAGTGTGGTGCCTTGTGCCCCGGTCCCCTAGCACCGTACTTCGTACCCCGTGCCCCGTACTCTGTGAACTGCGGCGAGCATGACGGAGGTGGGCACAACAAAAGTGGGCACAATAGAGGAGGGAACGACAAAGGAGCGCATGATATCTGTCATCCCACTACCCCCCTCCGTCATCCCCCCTCCGCAGTGTCATGTTCCCCGTGCGCTCCCCCCCCCTCCATTGTCGTCCCCTCTCCACCGTCATCCTTCCTCCGTCAACAGAAGCCCTCAAAATGTGTACCTTCTTACTCCTTTCTCCTTGCTCCTTGCTCCTCCTTGCTCCTCCTTGCTCCTTATAAATCATAAACATTAAACATTAATTTCAAAATGAAGGAGGGATAACGAAGGAGAGTGTGATTGACGCGAGTGTGTACCTTGCTCCTTGCTTCTTGCACCTTGCTCCTAGCTCCTTGCTCCTTGTTACATATAAATCATAAACATTAAACAATAATTTCAAAAAGAAGGAGGGATAACGAAGGAGAGTGAGACTGAGGCGAGTGTGTAACTCCTTGCTCCTTGCTCCTCCTTGCTCCTCCTTGCTCCTCCTTGCTCCTTGCCCCTTATAAATCATAAACATTAAACAATAATTTCAAAATGAAGGAGGGATAACGAAGGAGAGTGTGACTGAGGCGAGTGTGTACCTTGCTCCTTGTTCCTTACTCCTTGCTCCTTTCTCCTTACTCCTTTCTCCTTACTCCTTATAAATCATAAACATTAAACAATAATTTCAAAATGAAGGAGGGATAACGAAGGGGAGTGTGAGTGAGGCGAGTGTGCACCTTGCGCCTTGCTCCTCCTTGCTCCTTGCTTCTTATAAATCAAAAACATTAAACAATAATTTCAAATGGAGGGATAACGAAGGAGAGTGTGATTGAGGCGAGTGTGTACCTTGCTCCTTGCTCCTCCTTGCTCCATGCTCCTTGCTCCTTATAAATCATAAACATTAAACAATAATATCAAAATGAAGGAGGGATAACAAAGGCGAGTGTGACTGAGGCTAAGTGTAACTCCTTGCTCCTTGCTCCTCCTTGTTCCTTGCTCCTTATAAATCATAAACATTAAACAATAATTTCAAAATGAAGGAGGGATAACGAAGGAGAGTGACTGAGGCTAGTGTGTACCTCCTTGCTCCTTGCTGCTTGCTCCTTGCTCCTTGCTCCTTTCTCCTAGCTCCTAGCTCCTTGCTCCTTGCTCCTTGCTCCTTATAAATCATAAACATTAAATATTAATTTCAAAATGAAGGAGGGATAACGAAGGAGAGTGTGACTGAGGCGAGCGTGTACCTTGCTACTTGCTCCTCCTTGCTCCTTGCTCCTCCTTGCTCCTTGCTCCTTGCTCCTTATAAATCATAAACATTAAACAATAATTTCAAAATGAAGGAGGGATAACGAATGAGAGTGTGACTGAGGCGAGTGTGTACCTTGCTCCTTACTCCTTGCTCCTCCTTGTTCCTTATAAATCATAAACATTAAACAATAATTTCAAAATGAATGAGGGATAACGAAAGAGAGTGTGACTGAGGTGAGTGTGTACCTTGCTCCTTGCTCTTTGCTCCTCCTTGCTCCTCCTTTCTCCTTGCTCCTCCTTGCTCCATTCTCCATGCTCCTTGCTCCTTATAAATCATAAATATTAAACAATAATTTCAAAATGAAGGAGGGATAACAAAGGCGAGTGTGAGTGAGGCGAGTGTGTAACTCCTTGCTCCTTGCTCCTTCTTGTTCCTTGCTCCTTATAAATCATAAACATTAAACAATAATTTCAAAATGAAGGAGGGATAACGAAGGAGAGTGTGACTGAGGCGAGTGTGTACCTCCTTGCTCCTTGCTCCTTGCTCCTTGCTCCTTATAAATCATAAACATTAAATATTAATTTCAAAATGGAGGGATAACGAAGGAGAGTGTGACTGAGGCGAGTGTGTACCTTGCTACTTGCTCCTTGCTCCTCCTTGCTCCTTGCTCCTTATAAATCATAAACATTAAACAATAATTTCAAAATGAAGGAGGGATAACGAAAGAGAGTGTGACTGAGGCGAGTGTGTACCTTGCTCCTTGCTCCTTATAAATCATAAACATTAAACAATAATTTCAAAATTAATGAGGGATAACAAAGGAGAGTGTGACTGAGGCGAGTGTGTACCTCCTCGCTCCTTGCTCCTTGCTCCTTGCTCCTTGCTCCTTGCTCCTTGCTCCTTGCTCCTTGCTCCTTGCTCCTTGTTCCTTGTTCCTTGCTCCTGGGAATCTGGGCACCTGGGCACCTGGGCTCCTGGACTCTTGGGCGCCTTGGCTCTTGGCCTCCTGGGCTCCTGGGCTCCTGGGCTCCTGGGCTCCTGGGCTCCTGGGCTCCTGGGCTCCTAGGCTCCTGGGCGCCTTGGCTCCTTGGCTCATGGCCTCCTGGCCTCCTGGGCTCCTGGGCTCCTGGGCTCCTGGCCTCCTAGGCTCATGGGCTCCTGGGCGCCTTGGCTCCTGGGCTCCTGGGCTCCTGGGCTCCTGGGCTCCTGGGCTCCTGGGCTCCTGGGCTCCTGGGCTCCTGGGCTCCTGGGCTCCTGGGCTCCTGGGCTCCTGGGCTCCTTGGCTCCTGGGCTCCTGGCCTCCTGGGCTCCTGGGCTCCGGGGATCCTGGGCTCCTGGGCTCCTGGGCTCCTGGCCTCCTGACATCCTGGCATCCTGGCCTCCTTGCCTCCTTGCTTCCTTGCCTCCTTGCCTCCTTGCTCCTTATAAATCATAAACATTAAACATTAAACAATAAATTCAAAATGAATGAGGGATAACGAAGAAGAGTGTCACTGAGGCGAGTGCGGTGCCTTGTGCCCCGGTCCCCTAGCTCCGTACTTCGTACCCCGTGCCCCGTACTCTGTGAACTGCGGCGAGCGTGACGGAGGAGGGCACAACAAAAGTGGGCACAATAGAGGAGGGAACGACAGAGGAGCGCATGATATCTGTCATCCCCCTACCCCCCTCCGTTATCCCCCCTCCGCAGTGTCATGTTCCCCGTGCGCTCACCCCCCTCCATTGTCGTCCCCTCTCCACCGTCATCCCTCCTCCGTCCACAGAAGCCCTCAAAATGTGTACCTCCTTACTCCTTTCTCCTTGCTACTTGCTCTTCCTTGCTCGTCCTTGCTCCTCTTTGCTCCTTATAAATCATAAACATTAAACATTAATTTCAAAATGAAGAAGGGATAACGAAGGAGAGTGTGATTGACGCGAGTGTGTACCTTGCTCCTTGCTCATTGCACCTTGCTCCTTGCCCCTTGCTCCTAGCTCCTTGCTCCTAGCTCCTTGCTCCTTATTCCATATAAATCATAAACATTAAACACTAATTTCAAAATGAAGGAGGGATAACGAAGGAGAGTATGACTGAGGCGTGTGTGTACCTCCTTGCTCCTTATAAATCATAAATATTAAACAATAATTTCAAAATGAAGGAGGGATAACGAAGGAGAGTGTGACTGAGGCGAGTGTGTACCTTGCTCCTTGCTCCTTGCTCCTTGCTTCTTGCTCCTTGCTCCTTGCTCCTTGCTCCTTGCTCCTTGCTCCTTGCTCCTTGCTCCTTGCTCCTTACTCCTTATAAATCATAAACATTAAACAATAATTTCAAAATGAAGGAGGGATAACGAAGAGGAGTGTGACTGAGGCGAGTGTGTACCTTGCTCCTTGCTCCTCCTTGCTCCTTGCTCTTTTCTCCTCCTTGCTCCTTACTCCTTATAAATCATAAACATTAAACAATAATTTCAAAATGAAGGAGGGATAACGAAGGAGAGTGTGACTGAGGCGAGTGTGTACCTCCTTGCTCCTTGCTCCTTGCTCCTTGCTCCTTGCTCCTTGCTCCTTCCTCCTTCCTCCTTGCTCCTTGCTCCTTGCTCCTTGCTCCTTATAAATCATAAACATTAAATATTAATTTCAAAATGAAGGAGGGATAACGAAGGAGAGTGTGACTGAGGCGAGTGTGTACCTTCTTACTTGCTCCTTGCTCCTCCTTGCTCCTTGCTCCTCCTTGCTCCTCCTTGCTCCTTATAAATCATAAACATTAAACAATAATTTCAAAATGAAGGAGTGATAACGAAGGAGAGTGTGACTGAGACGAGTGTGTACCTTGCTCCTTGCTTCTTATAAATCATAAACATTAAACAATAATTTCAAAATGAATGAGGGATAACAAAGGAGAGTGTGACTGAGGCGAGTGTGTACCTCCTTGCTCCTTGCTCCTTCCTCCTTGCTTCTTGCTCCTTGCTCCTTGTTTCTTGCTCCTTGCTCCTTGCTCCTTGCTCCTGGGCACCTGGGCACCTGGGCTCCTGGGCACCTAGGCTCCTGGGCTCCTGGGCGTCGGGCTGCTGGGCGTCTGGGCGCCTTGGCTCTTGGCCTCCTGGATTCCTGGGCTCCTGGGCTCCTGGCCTCTTGGGCTCCAGGGCTCCTGGGCTCCTGGCCTCCTGGGCTCCTGGCCTCCTGGGCTCCTGGGCTACTGGGCTCCTGGGCTCCTGGGCTCCTGGGCGCCTTGGCTCCTTGGCGCCTTGGCTCCTGGGCTCCTAAGCCTCCTGGGCTCCTGGGCTCCTAGGCTCCTGGGCTCCTGGGCGCCTTGGCTCCTTGGCGCCTTGGCTCCTGGGCTCCTGGGCTCCTGAGCTCCTGGGCTCCTAAGCCTCCTGGGCTCCTGGGCTCCTGGGTTCTTGGGCTCCTGGGCTCCTGGCCTCCTGGGCTCCTGGGCTTCTTGCCTCCTGGGCTCCTGGTCTCCTGGGCTCTTGGGCTCCTGGCCTCCTGGCCTCCTCGCAACCTGGCCTCCTGGCCTCCTGGCCTCCTTGCGTCCTTGCCTCATTGCCTTCTTGCTCCTTGCTCCTTATAAATCATAAACATTAAACATTAAACAATAATTTCAAAATGAAGGAGGTATAACAAAGAAGAGTGTCACTGAGGCGAGTGTGGTGCCTTGTGCCCCGGTGCCCTAGCACCGTACTTCGTACCCCGTGCCCCGTACTCTGTGAACTGCGGCGAGCATGACGGAGGAGGGCACAACAAAAGTGGGCACAATAGAGGAGGGAACGACAGAGGAGCGCATGATATCTGTCATCCCACTACCCCCTCCGTCATCCCCCCTCCACAGTGTCATGTTCCCCGTGCGCTCACCCCCCCCCTCCATTGTCGTCCCCTCTCCACCGTCATCCCTCCTCCGTCAACAGAAGCTCTCAAAATGTGTACCTTCTTACTCCTTTCTCCTTGCTCCTTGCTCCTCCTTGCTCCTCCTTGCTCCTTATAAATCATAAACATTAAACATTAATTTCAAAATGAAGGAGGGATAACGAAGGAGAGTGTGATTGACGCGAGTGTGTACCTTGCTCCTTGCTTCTTGCACCTTGCTCCTAGCTCCTTGCTCCTTGTTCCATATAAATCATAAACATTAAAAAATAATTTCAAAAAGAAGGAGGGATAACGAAGGAGAGTGTGACTGAGGCGAGTGTGTAACTCCTTGCTCCTTGCTCCTCCTTGCTCCTTGCCCCTTATAAATCATAAACATTAAACAATAATTTCAAAATGAAGGAGGGATAACGAAGGAGAGTGTGACTGAGGCGAGTGTGTACCTTGCTCCTTGCTCCTTACTCCTTGCTCCTTTCTCCTTACTCCTTTCTCCTTACTCCTTATAAATCATAAACATTAAACAATAATTTCAAAATGAAGGAGGGATAACGAAGGGGAGTTTGAGTGAGGCGAGTGTGCACCTTGCGCCTTGCTCCTCCTTGCTCCTTGCTCCTTATAAATCAAAAACATTAAACAATAATTTCAAATGGAGGGATAACGAAGGAGAGTGTGATTGAGGCGAGTGTGTACCTTGCTCCTTGCTCCTTGCTCCTCCTTGCTCCATGCTCCTTATAAATCATAAACATTAAACAATAATTTCAAAATGAAGGAGTGATAACAAATGCGAGTGTGACTGAGGGGAGTGTGTACCTCCTTGCTCCTCCTTGTTACTTGTTCTTTGCTCCTTATAAATCATAAACATTAAACAATAATTTCAAAATGAAGGAGGGATAACGAAGGAGAGTGTGACTGAGGCGAGTGTGTACCTCCTTGCTCCTTGCTCCTTGCTCTCTATAAATGATAAACATTAAACAATAATTTCAAAATGAAGGAGGGATAACGAAGGAGAGAGTGACTGAGGCGAGTGTGTACCTTGCTCCTCGCTCCTTGCTCCTTGCTTCTCGCTCCTTGCTCCTTTCTCCGTACTCCTTTCTCCTTACTCCTTATAAATCATAAACATTAAACAATAATTTCAAAATGAAGGAGAGTGTGACTGAGGCGAGTGTGTACCTTGCTCCTTGCTCCTCCTTGCTCCTTATAAATCATAAACATTAAACAATAATTTCAAAATGAAGGAGGGATAACGAAGAAGAGTGTGACTGAGGCGAGTGTGTACCTTGCTCCTTGCTCCATGCTTCTTATAAATCATAAACATTAAACAATAATTTCAAAATGAAGGAGGGATAATAAAGGCGAGTGTGACTGAGGCGAGTGTGTACCTCCTTGCTCCTTGCTCCTCCTTGTTTCTTGCTCCATATAAATCATAAACATTAAACAATAATTTCAAAATGAAGGAGGGATAACGAAGGAGAGTGTGATTGAGGCGAGTGTGTACCTCCTTGCTCCTTGCTCCTTGCTCCTTGCTCCTTGCTCCTTGCACCTTGCTCCTTGCTCCTTGCTCCATGCTCCTTGCTCCTTGCTCCTTTCTCCTAGCTTCTAGCTCCTAGCTCCTAGCTCCTTATAAATCATAAACATTAAATATTAATTTCAAAATGAAGGAGGGATAACGAAGGAGAGTGTGACTGAGGCGAGTGTGTACCTTGCAACTTGCTCCTTGCTCCTCCTTGCTCCTTGCTCCTCCTTGCTCCTTATAAATCATAAACATTAAACAATAATTTCAAAATGAAGGAGGGATAACGAAGGAGAGTGTGACTGAGGCGAGTGTGTACCTTGCTCCTTATAAATCATAAACATTAAACAATAATTTCAAAATGAATGAGGGATAACAAAAGAGAGTGTGACTGAGGCGAGTGTGTACCTCCTTGCTTCTTGCACCTTGGTCCTTGCACCTTGCTCCTTGCTCCTTGTTCCTTGCTCCTTGCTCCTGGGAACCTGGGCACCTGGGCACCTGGGCACCTGGGCACCTGGGCACCTGGGCTCCTGGGCTCCTGGGCTCCTGGGCTCCTGGGCTCCTGGGCTCCTGGGCTCCAGGGCTCTTGGGCGCCTTGGCTCGTGGCCTCCTGGGCTCCTGGGCTCCTGGGCGCTTTGGCTCCTGGGCTCCTGGGCTCCTGGGCTCCTGGGCTCCTGGGCTCCTGGCCTCCTCGGCTCCTGGGCTCCTGGGCGCCTTAGCTCTTGGGCTCCTGGGCTCCTGGGCTCCTGGGCTCCTGAGCTCCTGGGCTCCTGGGCTCCTGGGCTCCTGGGCTCCTGGCCTCCTAGGCTCATGGGCTCCTGTCCTCCTGGCCTCCTGGCATCCTGGCCTCCTCGCCTCCTTGCTCCTTGCTCATTGCTCCTTATAAATCAAAAACATTAAACATTAAACCATAATTTCAAAATGAAGGAGGGATAACTAAGAAGAGTGTCACTGAGGCGAGTGCGGTGCCTTGTGCCCCGGTCCCCTAGCACCGTACTTCGTACCCCGTACCCCGTACTCTGTGAACTGCGGCGAGCGTGACGGAGGAGGGCACAACAAAAGTGGGCACTATAGAGGAGGGAACGACAGAGGAGTGCATGATATCTGCCATCCCCCTACCCCCCTCCGTTGTCCCCCCTCCGCAGTGTCATGTTCCCCGTGCGCTCACCCCCCTCCATTGTCGTCCCCTCTCCACCGTCATCCCTCCTCCGTCCACAGAAGCCCTCAAAATGTGTACCTCCTTACTCCTTTCTCCTTGCTCCTTGCTACTTGCTCCTCCTTGCTCGTCCTTGCTCCTTATAAATCATAAACATTAAATATTAATTTCAAAATGGATGGATAACGAAGGAGAGTGTGATTGACGCGAGTGTGTACCTTGCTCCTTGCTCCTTGCACCTTGCACCATGCTCCTTGCTCCTTGCTCCTTGCACCTTGCTCCTTGCTCCTAGCTCCTTGCTCCTTGCTCCATATAAATCATAAACATTAAACACTAATTTCAAAATGAAGGAGGGATAACGAAGGAGAGTGTGACTGAGGCGAGTGTGTACCTCCTTGCTCCTTATAAATCATAAACATTAGACAATAATTTCAAAATGAATGAGGGATAACAAAGGAGAGTGTGACTGAGGCGAGTGTGTACCTCCTTGCTCCTTTCTCCTTGCACTTTGCTTCATGCTCCTTCGTCCATGTTCCTTTCTCCTTGCTCCTTGCTCCTGCGCACCTGGGCACCTGGGTTCCTGTGCACCTGGGCACCTGGGCTCCTGGGTTCCTGGGCTCCTGGGCTCCTGGGCGCCTTGGCTCCTGGCCTCCTGAGCTCCTGGGCTCCTGGGCTCCTGGGCTCTTGGGCTCCTGGGCTCCTGGGCGCCTTGGCTCCTGGGCTCCTGGGCTCCTGGCTCCTGGGCTCCTGGGCTCCTGGACTCCTCGGCTCCTGCGCTCCTTGGCGCCTTGACTCCTGGCCTCTTGGGCTCCTGGGCTTCTGGGCTCCTGGCATCCTGGGCTCCTAGCCTCCTGGGCTCCTGGGCTCCTGGCCTCCTGGGCACCTAGCCTCCTGGCATCCTGGCCTCCTTGCCTCCTTGCCTCCTTGCCTCCTTGAATCCTTGCTCCTTGCTCCTTGCTCCTTGCTCCTTATAAATCACAAACATTAAACATTAAACAATAATTTCAAAATAAAGGAGGGATAATGAAGGGGAGTGTGACTGAGGCGAGTGTGTACCTTGCTCCTTGATCCTCCTTGCTCCTTGCTCCTCCTTGCTCCTTGCTCCTCCTTGCTCCTTGCTCCTTATAAATCATAAACATTAAACAATAATTTCAAAATGAAGGAGGGATAACGAAAGAGAGTGTGACTGAGGCGAGTGTGTACCTTGCTCCATGCTCCTTACTCCTTTCTCCTCCTTGCTCCTCCTTGCTCCATGCTCCTTGCTCCATATAAATCATAAACATTAGACAATAATTTCAAAATGAAGGAGGGATAACAAAGGCAAGTGTGACTGAAGCGAGTGTGTACCTCCTTGCTCCTCCTTGTTCCTTGCTCCTTATAAATCATAAACATTAAACAATAATTTCAAAATGAAGGAGGAATAACGAAGGAGAGTGTGACTGAGGCGAGTGTGTACCTCCTTGCTCCTTGCTCCCTATAAATCATAAACATTAAACAATAAATTCAAAATGAAGGAGGGATAACGAAGGAGAGTGTGATTGAGGCGAGTGTGTACCTTGCTCCTTGCTCCTCCTTGCTCCTTCTTGCTCCATGCTCCTTGCTCTTTATAAATCATAAACATTAAATAATAATTTCAAAATGAAGGAGGAATAATAAAGGCGAGTGTGACTGAGGCGAGTGTGTACCTCCTTGCTCCTCCTTGTTCCTTGCTCCTTGCTCCTTGCTCCTTATAAATCATAAACATTAAATAATAATTTCAAAATGAAGGAGGGATAACGAAGGAGAGTGTGACTGAGGCGAGTGTGTACCTTGCTCCTCCTTGCTCCTTGCTCCTCCTTGCTCTTTATAAATCATAAACATTAAACAATAATTTCAAAATGAAGGAGGGATAACGAAGGAGAGTGTGACTGAGGCGAGTGTGTACCTTCCTTCTTGCTCCTTGCTCCTCCTTGCTCCTCCGTGCTCCTTATAAATCATAAACATTAAACATAATTTCAAAATGAAGGAGGGATAACAAAGGCGAGTGTGACTGAGGCGAGTGTGTAACTCCTTGCTCCTTGCTCCTCCTTGTTCCTTGCTCCTTATAAATCATAAACATTAAACAATAATTTCAAAATGAAGGAGGGATAACGAAGGAGAGTGTGACTGAGGCGAGTGTGTAACTTCTTGCTCCTTGCTCCTTGCTCCTTTCTCCTAGCTCCAAGCTCCTTGCTCCTTGCTCCTTGCTCCTTGCTCCTTATAAATCATAAATCATAAATATTATTTTAAAAATGAAGGAGGGATAACAAAGGAGAGTGTGACTGAGGCGAGTGTGTACCTTGCTACTTGCTCCTTGCTCCTTGCTCCTCCTTGCTCCTTGCTCCTTATAAATCATAAACATTAAACAATAATTTCAAAATGAAGGAGGGATAACGAAGGAGAGTGTGACTGAGGAGAGTGTGTACCTTGCTCCATGCTCCTCCTTGCTCCTCCTTGCTCCTCCTTGCTCCTTGCTCCTCCTTGTTCCTTATAAATCATAAACATTAAACAATAATTTCAAAATGAAGGAGGGATAACGAAAGAGAGTGTGTACCTTGCTCCTTGCTTCTTGCTCCTCCTTGCTCCTCCTTGCTCCATGCTCTATGCTCCTTATAAATCATAAACATTAAACAATAATTTCAAAATGAAGGAGGGATAACAAAGGTGAGTGTGACTGAGGCGAGTATGTAACTCCTTGGTCCTTGCTCCTCCTTGCTCCTTGCTCCTTATAAATCATAAACATTAAACAATAATTTCAAAATGAAGGAGAGATAACGAAGGAGAGTGTGACTGAGGAGAGTGTGTACCTCCTTGCTCCTTGCTCCTTGCTCCTTGCTCCTTGCTCCTTGCTCCTTTCTCCTAGCTCCTAGCTCCTTGCTCCTTGCTCCTTGCTCCTTGCTCCTTAATTATAAATCATAAACATTAAATATTAATTTCAAAATGAAGGAGGGATAACGAAGGAGAGTGTGACTGAGGCGAGTGTGTACCTTGCTACTTGCTCCTTGCTCCTCCTTGCTCCTCCTTGCTCCTTGCTCCTAGCTCCTTATAAATCATAAACATTAAACAATAATTTCAAAATGAAGCAGGGATAACGAAGGAGAGTGTGACTGAGGCGAGTGTGTACCTTGCTCCTTATAAATCATAAACATTAAACAATAATTTCAAAATTAATGAGGGATAACAAAGGAGAGTGTGACTGAGGCGAGTGTGTACCTCCTTGCTCCTTGCTCCTTGTTCCTTGCTCCTTGCTCCTGGGAACCTGGGCACCTGGGCACCTGGGCTCCTGGGCTCCTGGGCTCTTGGGTGCCTTGGTTCTTGGCCTCCTGGGCTCCTGGCCTTCTGGGCTCCTGGGCTCCTGGGCGCCTTGGCTCCTGGCCTCCTGGGCACCTGGGCTCCTGGGCTCCTGGGCTCCTGGCCTCTTGGGCTCCTGGGCTCCTGGGTCCTGGGCTCTTGGGCACCTTGGCTCCTGGGCTCCTGGGCTCCTGGCTCCTGGGCTCCTAGACTCCTCGGCTCCTGGGCTCCTGGGCGCCTTGGCTCCTGGCCTCCTGGGCTCCTAGGCTTCTGTGCTCCTGGGCTCCTGGCCTCCTGGGCTCCTGGCCTTCTGGGCTCCTGGGCTCCTGGGCTCATAGGCTCCTGGGCGCCTTGACTCCTGACCTCCTGGTCTCCTGGGCTCCTAAGCTCCTGGGCTCCTGGCCTCTTGGGCTCCTGGGCTCCTGGCCTCCTCGGCTCCTGGGCGCCTTGGCTCCTGGGCTCCTGGGCTCCTGGGCTCCTGGCCTCCTGGCATCCTGGCATCCTGGCCTCCTGGCATCCTGGCCTCCTGGCCTCCTTGCCTCCTTGCCTCCTTGCCTCTTTGCCTCCTTGCTCCTTGCTACTTATAAATCATAAACATTAAACATTAAACAATAATTTCAAAATGAAGGAGGGATAACGAAGAAGAGTGTCACTAAGGCGAGTGCGGTGCCTTGTGCCCCGGTCCCCTAGCACCGTACTTCGTACCCCGTGCCCCGTACTCTGTGAACTACGGCGAGCGTGAAGGAGGAGGGCACAACAAAAGTGGGCATAATAGAGGAGGGAACGACAGAGGAGCGCATGATATCTGTCATCCCCCTACCCCCCCTCCGTTATCCCCCCTCCGCAGTGTCATGTTCCCCGTGCGCTCACCCCCCCTCCATTGTCGTCCCCTCTCCACCGTCATCCCTCCTCCGTCCACAGAAGCCCTCAAAATGTGTACCTCCTTACTCCTTGCTCCTTGCTCCTTGCTACTTGCTCCTCCTTGCTCGTCCTTGCTCCTTATAAATCATAAACATTAAACATTAATTTCAAAATGAAGGAGGGATAACGAAGAAGTGTGTGATTGACGCGAGTGTGTACCTTGCTCCTTGCTCCTTGCTCCTTGCACCTTGCTCCTTGCTCCTTGCTCCTTGTTCCTTGCTCCTTATAAATCATAAACATTAAACAATAATTTCAGAATGAAGGAGGGATAACGAAGGAGAGTGTGACTGAGGCGAGTGTGTACCTCCTTGCTCCCTGCTCCTTGCTCCTTGCTCCCTATAAATCATAAACATTAAACAATAATTTCAAAATGAAGGAGGGATAACGAAAGAGAGTGTGACTGAGGCGAGTGTGTACCATGCTCCTTGCTCTCCCTTGCTCCTTGGTCCATATAAATCATAAACATTAAACAATAATTTTAAAATGAAGGAGGGATAACGAAGGAGAGTGTGACTGAGGCGAGTGTGTACCTTGCTCCTTGCTCCTTGCTCCTCCTTGCTCCTCCTTGCTCCATGCTCCTTGCTCCATATAAATCATAAACATTAAACAATAATTTCAAAATGAAAGAGGGATAACAAAGGCGAGTGTGACTGAGGCGAGTGTGTACCTCCTTGCTCCTTGCTCCTCCTTGTTCCTTGCTCATTATAAATCATAAACATTAAACAATAATTTCAAAATGAATGAGGGATAACGAAGGAGAGTGTGACTGAGGCGAGTGTGTACCTCCTCTCTCCTTTCTCCTAGCTCTTTGCTCCTTGCTCCTTGCTCCTTGCTCCTTGCTCCTAGCTCCTTGCTCCTTGCTCCTTGCTCCTTATAAATCATAAACATTAAATATTAATTTCAAAATGAAGGAGGGATAACGAAGGAGAGTGTGACTGAGGCGAGTGTGTACCTTGCTACTTGCTCCTTGCTCCTCCTTGCTCCTTATAAATCATAAACATTAAACAATAATTTCAAAATGAAGGAGGGATAGCGAAGGAGAGTGTGACTGAGGCGAGTGTGTACCTTGCTCCTTGCTCCTCCTTGCTCCTTGCTCCTCCTTGTTCCTTATAAATCATAAACATTAAACAATAATTTCAAAATGAAGGAGGGATAACGAAAGAGAGTGTGACTGAGGCGAGTGTGTACCTTGCTCCTTGCTCCTTGCTCCTCCTTGCTCCTCCTTGCTCCATGCTCCTAGCTCCTTATAAATCATAAACATTAATCAATATTTTCAAAATGAAGGAGGGATAACAAAGGCGAGTGTGACTGAGGCGAGTGTGTAACTCCTTGCTCCTTGCTCCTCCTTGTTCCTTGCTCCTTATAAATCATAAACATTAAACAATAATTTCAAAATGAAGGAGGGATAACGAAGGAGAGTGTGACTGAGGCGAGTGTGTACCTCCTTGCTCATTGCTCCTTGCTCCTTGCTCTTGCTCCTTGCTCCTTTCTCCTAGCTCCTTGCTCCTTGCTCCTTGCTCCTTGCTCCTTGCTCCTTGCTCCTTATAAATCATAAACATTAAATATTAATTTCAAAATGAAGGAGGGATAACGAAGGAGAGTGTGACTGATGCGAGTGTGTACCTTGCTACTTGCTCCTTGCTCCTCCTTGCTCCTTGCTCCTCCTTCCTTCTTGCACCTTGCTCCTTATAAATCATAAACATTAAACAATAATTTCAAAATGAAGGAGGGATAACGAAGGAGAGTGTGACTGAGGCGAGTGTGTACCTTCCTCCTTGCTCCTTACAAATCATAAACATTAAACAATAATTTCAAAATGAATGAGGGATAACAAAGGAGAGTGTGACTGAGGCGAGTGTGTACCTCCTTGCTCTTGCTCCTTGCTCCTTGTTCCTTGCTCCTTGCTCCTGGGAACCTGGGCACCTGGGCACCTGGGCTCCTGGGCTCTTGGGCGCCTTGGCTCTTGGCCTCATAGGCTCCTGGGCTCCTGGGCTCCTGGCCTCCTGGGCTCCTGGGCTCCTGGCCTCCTCGGCTCCTGGGCTCCTGGGCGCCTTGGCTCCTGGGCTCCTGGGCTCCTGGGCTCCTGGGCTCCTGGCCTCCTGGCCTCCTGGCCTCATGGCATCCTGGCCTCCTGGCCTCCTGGCCTCCTTGCCTCCTTGCCTCCTTGCCTCCTTGCCTCCTTGCTCCTTGCTCCATGCTCCTTATAAATCAAAAACATTAAACATTAAACAATAATTTCAAAATGAAGGAGGGATAACGAAGAAAAGTGTCACTGAGGCGAGTGCGGTGCCTTGTGCCCCGGTCCCCTAGCACCGTACTTCGTACCCCGTGCCCCGTACTCTGTGAAATGCGGCGAGCGTGACGGAGGAGGGCACAACAAAAGTGGGCATAATAGAGGAGGGAACGACATAGGAGTGCATGATATTTGTCATCCCCCTACCCCCTCCGTTATCCCCCCTCCGCAGTGTCATGTTCCCCGTGCACTCACCCCCTCCATTGTCGTCCCCTCTCCACCGTCATGCCTCCTCCGTCCACAGAAGCCCTCAAAATGTGTACCTCCTTACTCCATTCTCCTTGCTCCTTGCTACTTGCTCCTCCTTGCTCGTCCTTGCTCGTCTTTGCTCCTTATAAATCATAAACATTAAACATTAATTTCAAAATGAAGGAGGGATAACGAAGGGGAGTGTGACTGAGGCGAGTGTGTAACTTGCTCCTTGCTTCTCCTTGCTCCTTGCTCTTTGCTCCTCCTTGCTCCTTATAAATCATAAACATTAAACAATAATTTCAAAATGAAGGAGGGATAACGAAGGAGAGTGTGACTGAGGCGAGTGTGTACCTTGCTCCTTGCTCCTTGCTCCTCCTTGCTCCTCCTTGCTTCATGCTCCTTGCTCCATATAAATCATAAACATTAAACAATAATTTCAAAATGAAGGAGGGACAACAAAGGCGAGTGTGACTGAGGCGAGAGTGTACCTCCTTGCTCCTCCTTGTTCCTTGTTCCTTGCTCTTTATAAATCATAAACATTAAACAATAATTTCAAAATGAAGGAGGGATAACGAAGGAGAGTGTGACTGAGGCGAGTGTGTACCTCCTTGCTCCTTGCTCCCTATAAATCATAAACATTAAACCATAATTTCAAAATGAAGGAGGGATAACGAAGGAGAGTGTGACTGAGGCGAGTGTGTACCTTGCTCCTTGCTCCTCCTTGCTCCTTGCTCCTTATAAATCATAAACATTAAACAATAATTTTAAAATGAAGGAGGGATAACGAAGAAGAGTGTGACTGAGGCGAGTGTGTACCTTGCTCCTTGCTCCTCCTTGCTCCATGCTCCATGCTCCTTATAAATCATAAACATAAACAATAATTTCAAAATGAAGGAGGGATAACGAAGAAGAGTGTGACTGAGGCGAGTGTGTACCTCCTTGCTCCTTGCTCCTACTTGCTCCTCCTTGTTCCTTGCTCCTTATAAATCATAAATATTAAACAATAATTTCAAAATGAAGGAGGGATAACAAAGGAGAGTGTGAGTGAGGCGAGTGTGTACCTCCTTGCTCCTTGCTCCTTGCTCCTTGCTCCTTGCTCCTTGCTCCTTGCTCCTTGCTCCTTGCTCCTTGCTCCTTGCACCTTGCACCTTGCTCCTTGCTCCTTGCTCCTTGCTCCTTATAAATCATAAACATTAAATAATAATTTCAAAATGAAGGAGGGATAACGAAGGAGAGTGTGACTGAGGCGAGTGTGTACCTCCTTGCTCCTCCTTGCTCCTCCTTACTCCTTGCTCCTCCTTGCTCCTTATAAATCATAAACATTAAACAATAATTTCAAAATGAAGGAGGGATAACGAAAGAGAGTGTGAGAGAGGCGAGTGTGTACCTTGTTCCTTGCTCCTCTTTGCTCCTCCTTGTTCCTTATAAATCATAAACATTAAACAATAATTTCAAAATGAACGAGGGATAACGAAAGAGTGTGACTGAGGCGAGTGTGTACCTTGCTCCTTGCTCCTTGCTCCTCCTTGCTCCTCCTTGCTCCATGCTCCATGCTCCATGCTCCTTGCTCCTTATAAATCATAAACATTAAACAATAATTTCAAAAGGAAGGAGGGATAACAAAGGCGAGTGTGACTGAGGCGAGTGTGTAACTCCTTGCTCCTTGCTCCTCCTTGTTCCTTGCTCCTTATAAATCATAAACATTAAACATGAATTTCAAAATGAAGGAGGGATAACGAATGAGAGTGTGACTGAGGCGAGTGTGTACCTCCTTGCTCCTTGCTCCTTGCTCCTAGCTCCTTGCTCCTTGCTCCTTATAAATCATAAACATTAAATATTAATTTCAAAATGAAGGAGGGATAACGAAGGAGAGTGTGACTGAGGCGAGTGTGTGCCTTGCTACATGCTCCTTGCTCCTCCTTGCTCCTTGCTCCACCTTGCTCCTTGCTCCTCCTTGCTCCTTGCTCCTTGCTCCTTGCTCCTTGCTCCTTGTAAATCATAAACATTAAACAATAATTTCAAAATGAAGGAGGGATAACGTAGGAGAGTGTGACTGAGGCGAGTGTGTACCTTGCTCCTTGCTCCTCCTTGCTCCTTATAAATCATAAACATTAAACAATAATTTCAAAATGAAGGAGGGATAACGAAAGAGAGTGTGACTGAGGCGAGTGTGTACCTTGCTCCTTGCTCCTCCTTGCTCCTCCTTGCTCCATGCTTCATGCTCCTTATAAATCATAAACATTAAACAATAATATCAAAATGAAGGAGGGATAACAAAGGCGAGTGTGACTGAGGCGAGTGTGTAACTCCTTGCTCCTTGCTCCTCCTTGTTCCTTGCTCCTTATAAATCATAAACATTAAACAATAATTTCAAAATGAAGGAGGGATAACGAAGGAGAGTGACTGAGGCGAGTGTGTACCTCCTTGCTCCTTGCTGCTTGCTCCTTGCTGCTTGCTCCTTGCTCTTTGCTCCTTGCTCCTTGCTCCTTTCTCCTAGCTCCTAGCTCCTAGCTCCTTGCTCCTTGCTCCTTGCTCTTTGCTCCTTATAAATCATAAACATTAAATATTAATTTCAAAATGAAGGAGGGATAACGAAGGAGAGTGTGACTGAGGCGAGTGTGTACCTTGCTACTTGCTCCTCCTTGCTCCTTGCTCCTTATAAATAGTAACATTAAACAATAATTTCAAAATGAAGGAGGGATAACGAAGGAGAGTGTGACTGAGGCGAGTGTGTACCTTGCTCCTTACTCCTTGCTCCTCCTTGTTCCTTATAAATCATAAACATTAAACAATAATTTCAAAATGAATGAGGGATAACGAAAGAGAGTGTGACTGAGGCGAGTGTGTACCTTGCTCCTTGCTCCTCCTTGCTCCTTGCTCCTCCTTGCTCCATGCTCCATGCTACTTGCTCCTTATAAATCATAAATATTAAACAATAATTTCAAAATGAAGGAGGGATAACAAAGGCGAGTGTGAGTAAGGCGAGTGTGTAACTCCTTGCTCCTTGCTCCTCCTTGTTCCTTGCTCCTTATAAATCATAAACATTAAACAATAATTTCAAAATGAAGGAGGGATAACGAAGGAGAGTGTGACTGAGGCGAGTGTGTACCTCCTTGCTCCTTGCTTCTTGCTCCTTATAAATCATAAACATTAAATATTAATTTCAAAATGAAGGAGGGATAACGAAGGAGAGTGTGACTGAGGCGAGTGTGTACCTTGCTACTTGCTCCTTGCTCCTTGCTCCTTATAAATCATAAACATTAAACAATAATTTCAAAATGAAGGAGGGATAACGAAGGAGAGTGTGACTGAGGCGAGTGTGTACCTTGCTCCTTGCTCCTTATAAATCATAAACATTAAACAATAATTTCAAAATGAATGAGGGATAACAAAGGAGAGTGTGACTGAGACGAGTGTGTACCTCCTTGCTCCTTGCTCCTTGCTCCTTGCTCCTTGCTCCATGTTCCTTGCTCCTTGCTCCTGGGAACCTGGGCACCTGGGCACCTGGGCACCTGGGCACCTGGGCACCTGGGCACCTGGGCTCCTGGGCGCCTTGGCTCTTGGCCTCCTGGGCTCCTGGGCTCCTGGGCTCCTGGGCTCCTGGGCTCCTGGGCTCCTGGGCTCCTGGGCGCCTTGGCTCCTTGGCTCCTGGCCTCCTGGGCTCCTGGGCTCCTGTGCTCCTGGCCTCCTGGGCTCCAGGCCTCCTAGGCTCATGGGCTCCTGGGCGCCTTGGCTCCTGGGCTCCTGGGCTCCTGGGCTCCTGGGCTCCTGGGCTCCTGGGCTCCTGGCCTCCTGGCATCCTGGCATCCTTGCCTCCTTGCCTCCTTGCCTCCTTGCTCCTTATAAATCATAAACATTAAACATTAAACAATAATTTCAAAATGAAGGAGGGATAACGAAGAAGAGTGTCACTGAGGCGAGTGCGGTGCCTTGTGCCCCGGTCCCCTAGCACCGTACTTCATACCCCGTGCACCGTACTCTGTGAACTGCGGCGAGCGTGACGGAGGAGGGCAGAACAAAAGTGGGCACAATAGGGGAGGGAACGACAGAGGAGCGCATGATATCTGTCATCCCCCTACGCCCCTCCGTTATCCCCCTCCGCAGTGTCATGTTCCCCGTGCGCTCACCTCCCCTCCATTGTCATCCCCTCTCCACCGTCATCCCTCCTCCGTCCACAGAAGCCCTCAAAATGTGTACCTCCTTACTCCTTTCTCCTTGCTACTTGCTACTTGCTCCTCCTTGCTCGTCCTTGCTCCTCTTTGCTTCTTATAAATCATAAATATTAAACATTAATTTCAAAATGAAGGAGGGATAACGAAGGAGAGTGTGATTGACGCGAGTGTGTACCTTTCTCCTTGCTCCTTGCACCTTGCTCCTTGCTCCATGCTCCTAGCTCCTTGCTCCTTGCACCTTGCTCCTTGCTCCTTGCTCCTAGCTCCTTGCTCCTTGCACCTTGCTCCTTGCTTCTTGCTCCTAGCTCCTTGCTCCTTGCTCCTTGTTCCATATAAATCATAAACATTAAACACTAATTTCAAAATGAAGGAGGGATAACGAAGGAGAGTGTGACTGAGGCGAGTGTGTACCTCCTTGCTCCTTATAAATCATAAATATTAAACAATAATTTCAAAATGAAGGAGGGATAACGAAGGAGAGTGTGACTGAGGCGAGTGTGTACCTTGCTCCTTGCTCCTTGCTCCTTGCTCCTTACTCCTTTCTCCTTACTCCTTATAAATCATAAACATTAAACAATAATTTCAAAATGAAGGAGGGATAACGAAGGGGAGTGTGGCTGAGGCGAGTGTGTACCTTGCTCCTTGCTCCTCCTTGCTCCTTGCTTTTTGCTCCTCCTTGCTCCTTGCTCCTTATAAATCATAAACATTAAACAATAATTTCAAAATGAAGGAGGGATAACGAAGGAGTGTGTGACTGAGGCGAGTGTGTACCTTCTTGCTCCTTGCTCCTTGCTCCTTGCTCCTTATAAATCATAAACATTAAATATTAATTTCAAAATGAAGGAGGGATAACGAAAGAGAGTGTAACTGAGGCGAGTGTGTACCTTGCTACTTGCTCCTTGCTCCTCCTTGCTCCTCCTTGCTCCTTGCTCCTCCTTGCTCCTCCTTGCTCCTTGCTCCTTATAAATCATAAACAATTTCAAAATGAAGGAGGGATAACGAAGGAGAGTGTGACTGAGGCGAGTGTGTACCTTGCTCCTTGCTACTTATAAATCATAAACATTAAACAATAATTTCAAAATGAATGAGGGATAACAAAGGAGAGTGTGACTGAGGCGAGTGTGTACCTCCTTGCTCCTTCCTCCTTGCTTCTTGCTCCTTGCTCCTTGTTTCTTGCTCATTGCTCCTTGCTCCTTGCTCCTGGGCACCTGGGCACCTGGGCTCCTGGGCACCTGGGCTCCTGGGCTCCTAGGCTCATGGGCTCCTGGGCTGCTGGGCGCCTGGGCGCCTTGGCTCTTGGCCTCCTGGGTTCCTGGGCTCCTGGGCTCCTGGGCTCCTGGCCTCCTGGGCTCCAGGGCTCCTGGGCTCCTGGGCTCCTGGGCTCCTGGGCGCCTTGGCTCCTGGCCTCCTGGGCTCCTGGGCTCCTGGGCTCCTAGGCTCCTGGGCTCCTGGGCTCCTAGGCTCCTGGGCTCCTAGGCGCCTGGGCTCCTTGGCGCCTTGGCTCCGGGGCTCCTGGGCTCCTAAGCCTCCTGGGCTCCTGGGCTCCTAGGCTCCTGGGCTCCTGGGCGCCTTGGCTCCTTGGCGTCTTGGCTCCTGGGCTCCTGGCCTTCGTGCCTCCTGGGCTCCTGGCCTCCTGGCAACCTGGCCTCCTGGCCTCCTGGCCTCCTTGCGTCCTTGCCTCCTTGCCTTCTTGCTCCTTGCTCCTTATAAATCATAAACATTAAACATTAAACAATAATTTCAAAATGAAGGAGGTATAACGAAGAAGAGTGTCACTGAGGCGAGTGTGGTGCCTTGTGCCCCGGTCCCCTAGCACCGTACTTCGTACCCCGTGCCCCGTACTCTGTGAACTGCGACGAGCATGACGGAGGAGGGCACAACAAAAGTGGGCACAATAGAGGAGGGAACGACAGAGGAGCGAATGATATCTGTCATCCCACTACCCCCCTCCGCCATCCCCCTCCGCAGTGTCATGTTCCCCGTGCGCTCACCCCCCTCCATTGTCGTCCCCTCTCCACCGTCATCCCTCCTCCGTCAACAGAAGCCCTCAAAATGTGTACCTCCTTACTCCTTTCTCCTTGCTCCTTGCTCCTCCTTGCTCCTCCTTGCTCCTCCTTGCTCCTTATAAATCATAACATTAAACATTAATTTCAAAATGAAGGAGGGATAACGAAGGAGAGTGTGATTGACGCGAGTGTGTACCTTGCTCCTTGCTTCTTGCACCTTGCTCCTTGCTCCTAGCTCCTTGCTCCTTGTTCCATATAAATCATAAACATTAAACAATAATTTCAAAAAGAAGGAGGGATAACGAAGGAGAGTGTGACTGAGGCGAGTGTGTAACTCCTTGCTCCTTGCTCCTCCTTGCTCCTTGCCCCTTATAAATCATAAACATTAAACAATAATTTCAAAATGAAGGAGGGATAACGAAGGGGAGTGTGAGTGAGGCGAGTGTGCACCTTGCGCCTTGCTCCTCCTTCCTCCTTGCTCCTTATAAATCAAAAACATTAAACAATAATTTCAAATGAAGGAGGGATAACGAAGGAGAGTGTGATTGAGGCGAGTGTGTACCTTGCTCCTTGCTCCTCCTTGCTCCTCCTTGCTCCATGCTCCTTGCTCCTTATAAATCATAAACATTAATCAATATTTTCAAAATGAAGGAGGGATAACAAAGGCGAGTGTGACTGAGGCGAGTGTGTAACTCCTTGCTCCTTGCTCCTCCTTGTTCCTTGCTCCTTATAAATCATAAACATTAAACAATAATTTCAAAATGAAGGAGGGATAATGAAGGAGAGTGTGACTGAGGCGAGTGTGTACCTCCTTGCTCATTGCTCCTTGCTCCTTGCTCTTGCTCCTTGCTCCTTTCTCCTAGCTCCTTGCTCCTTGCTCCTTGCTCCTTGCTCCTTGCTCCTTGCTTCTTATAAATCATAAACATTAAATATTAATTTCAAAATGAAGGAGGGATAACGAAGGAGAGTGTGACTGATGCGAGTGTGTACCTTGCTACTTGCTCCTTGCTCCTCCTTGCTCCTTGCTCCTCCTTCCTTCTTGCTCCTTGCTCCTTATAAATCATAAACATTAAACAATAATTTCAAAATGAATGAGGGATAACGAAGGAGAGTTACTGAGGCGAGTGTGTACCTTCCTCCTTGCTCCTTACAAATCATAAACATTAAACAATAATTTCAAAATGAATGAGGGATAACAAAGGAGAGTGTGACTGAGGCGAGTGTGTACCTCCTTACTCCTTGCTCCTTGCTCCTTGTTCCTTGCTCCTGGGAACCTGGGCACCTGGGCACCTGGGCTCCTGGGCTCCTGGGCTCTTGGGCGCCTTGGCTCTTGGCCTCATAGGCTCCTGGGCTACTGGGCTCCTGGGCTCCTGGGCTCCTGGCCTACTGGGCTCCTGGCCTCCTCGGCTCCTGGGCTCCTGGGCGCCTTGGCTCCTGGGCTCCCGGGCTCCTGGCCTCCTGGCCTCCTGGCCTCCTGGCCTCATGGCATCCTGGCCTCCTGGCCTCCTTGCCTCCTTGCCTCCTTGCTCCTTGCTCCATGCTCCTTATAAATCAAAAACATTAAACATTAAACAATAATTTCAAAATGAAGGAGGGATAACGAAGAAAAGTGTCACTGAAGCGAGTGCGGTGCCTTGTGCCCCGGTCCCCTAGCACCGTACTTCGTACCCCGTGCGCCGTACTCTATGAAATGCGGCGAGCGTGACGGAGGAGGGCACAACAAAAGTGGGCATAATAGAGGAGGGAACGACATAGGAGTGCATGATATTTGTCATCCCCCTACCCCCTCCGTTATCCCCCCTCCGCAGTGTCATGTTCCCCGTGCGCTCACCCCCTCCATTGTCGTCCCCTCTCCACCGTCATCCCTCCTCCGTCCACAGAAGCCCTCAAAATGTGTACCTCCTTACTCCATTCTCCTTGCTACTTGCTCCTCCTTGCTCGTCCTTGCTCCTCTTTGCTCCTTATAAATCATAAACATTAAACATTAATTTCAAAATGAAGGAGGGATAACGAAGGAGAGTGTAATTGACGCGAGTGTGTACCTTGCTCATTGCTCCTTGCACCTTGCTCCTTGCTCCTTGCACCTAGCTCCTTGTTCCATATAAATCATAAACATTAAACACTAATTTCAAAATGAAGGAGGGATAACGAAGGAGAGTGTGACTGAGGCGAGTGTGTACCTCCTTGCTCCTTATAAATCATAAACATTAAACAATAATTTCAAAATGAAGGAGGGATAACGAAGGAGAGTGTGACTGAGATGAGTGTGTACCTTGCTCCTTGCTCCTTGCTCCTTTCTCCTTACTCCTTTCTCCTTACTCCTTTCTCCTTACTCCTTATAAATCATAAACATTAAACAATAATTTCAAAATGAAGGAGGGATAACGAAGGGGAGTGTGACTGAGGCGAGTGTGTACCTTGCTCCTTGCTTCTCCTTGCTCCTTGCTCTTTGCTCCTCCTTGCTCCTTATAAATCATAAACATTAAACAATAATTTCAAAATGAAGGAGGGATAACGAAGGAGAGTGTGACTGAGGCGAGTGTGTACCTTGCTCCTTGCTCCTTGCTCCTCCTTGCTCCATGCTCCTTGCTCCTTATAAATCATAAACATTAAACAATAATTTCAAAATGAAGGAGGGACAACAAAGGCGAGTGTGACTGAGGCGAGTGTGTACCTCCTTGCTCCTCCTTGTTCCTTATTCCTTGCTCTTTATAAATCATAAACATTAAACAATAATTTCAAAATGAAGGAGGGATAACGAAGGAGAGTGTGACTGAGGCGAGTGTGTACCTCCTTGCTCCTTGCTCCCTATAAATCATAAAAATTAAACCATAATTTCAAAATGAAGGAGGGATAACGAAGGAGAGTGTGACTGAGGCGAGTGTGTACCTTGCTCCTTGCTCCTTCTTGCTCCTTGCTCCTTATAAATCATAAACATTAAACAATAATTTTAAAATGAAGGAGGGATAACGAAGAAGAGTGTGACTGAGGCGAGTGTGTACCTTGTTCCTTGCTCCTCCTTGCTCCATGCTCCATGCTCCTTATAAATCATAAACATTAAACAATAATTTCAAAATGAAGGAGGGATAACGAAGAAGAGTGTGACTGAGGCGAGTGTGTACCTCCTTGCTCCTACTTGCTCCTCCTTGTTCCTTGCTCCTTATAAATCATAAATATTAAACAATAATTTCAAAATGAAGGAGGGATAACGAAGGAGAGTGTGACTGAGGCGAGTGTGTACCTCCTTGCTCCTTGCTCCTTGCTCCATGCTCCTTGCTCCTTGCTCCTTGCTCCTTGCTCCTTGCTCCTTGCTCCTTGCTCCTTGCTCCTTGCTCCTTGCACCTTGCTCCTTGCTCCTTGCTCCTTGCTCCTTGCTCCTTATAAATCATAAACATTAAATAATAATTTCAAAATGAAGGAGGGATAACGAAGGAGAGTGTGACTGAGGCGAGTGTGTACCTTGCTCCTCCTTGCTCCTTGCTCCTCCTTGCTCCTCCTTGCTCCTTATAAATCATAAACATTAAACAATAATTTCAAAATGAAAGAGGGATAACGAAGGAGAGTGTGACTGAGGCGAGTGTGTACCTCCTTGCTCCTTGCTCCTCCTTACTCCTTGCTCCTCCTTGCTCCTTATAAATCATAAACATTAAACAATAATTTCAAAATGAAGGAGGGATAACGAAAGAGAGTGTGAGAGAGGCGAGTGTGTACCTTGCTCCTTGCTCCTCCTTGCTCCATGCTCCATACTCCTTGCTCCTTATAAATCATAAACATTAAACAATAATTTCAAAATGAAGGAGGGATAACAAAGGCGAGTGTGACTGAGGCGAGTGTGTGACTGCTTGCTCCTTGTTCCTTGCTCCTCCTTGTTCCTTGCTCCTTATAAATCATAAACATTAAAAATTAATTTCAAAATGAAGGAGGGATAATGAAGGAGAGTGTGACTGAGGCGAGTGTGTACCTCCTTGCTCCTTGCTCCTTGCTCCTTTCTCCTAGCTCCTTGCTCCTTGCTCCTTGCTCCTTATAAATCATAAACATTAAATATTAATTTCAAAATAAAGGAGGGATAACGAAGGAGTGTGTGACTGAGGCGAGTGTGTACCTTGCTCCTTGCTCCTTGCTCCTCCTTGCTCCTTGCTCCTCCATGCTCCTTGCTCCTTATAAATCATAAACATTAAACAATAATTTCAAAATGAAAGAGGGATAATGAAGGAGAGTGTGACTGAGGCGAGTGTGTACCTTGTTCCTTGCTCCTTGCTCCTCCTTGTTCCTTATAAATCATAAACATTAAACAATAATTTCAAAATGAACGAGGGATAACGAAAGAGTGTGACTGAGGCGAGTGTGTACCTTGCTCCTTGCTCCTTGCTCCTCCTTGCTCCTCCTTGCTCCTCCTTACTCCATGCTCCATGCTCCTTGCTCCTTATAAATCATAAACATTAAACAATAATTTCAAAAGGAAGGAGGGATAACAAAGGCGAGTGTGACTGAGCCGAGTGTGTAACTCCTTGCTCCTTGCTCCTCCTTGTTCCTTGCTCCTTATAAATCATAAACATTAAACATGAATTTCAAAATGAAGGAGGGATAACGAATGAGAGTGTGACTGAGGCGAGTGTGTACCTCCTTGCTCCTTGCTCCTAGCTCCTTGCTCCTTGCTCCTTGCTCCTTATAAATCATAAACATTAAATATTAATTTCAAAATGAAGGAGGGATAACGAAGGAGAGTGTGACTGAGGCGAGTGTGTACCTTGCTACATGCTCCTTGCTCCACCTTGCTCCTTGCTCCTCCTTGCTCCTTGCTCCTTGTAAATCATAAACATTAAACAATAATTTCAAAATGAAGGAGGGATAACGAAGGGGAGTGTGACTGAGGCGAGTGTGTACCTTGCTCCTTGCTCCTCCTTGCTCCTTATAAATCATAAACATTAAACAATAATTTCAAAATGAAGGAGGGATAACGAAAGAGAGTGTGGCTGAGGCGAGTGTGTACCTTGCTCCTTGCTCCTTGCTCCTCCTTGCTCCTCCTTGCTCCATGCTTCATGCTCCTTGCTCCTTATAAATCATAAACATTAAACAATAATATCAAAATGAAGGAGGGATAACAAAGGCGAGTGTGACTGAGGCGAGTGTGTAACTCCTTGCTCCTTCCTCCTCCTTGTTCCTTGCTCCTTATAAATCATAAACATTAAACAATAATTTCAAAATGAAGGAGGGATAACGAAGGAGAGTGACTGAGGCGAGTGTGTACCTCCTTGCTCCTTGCTGCTTGCTCCTTGCTCCTTGCTCCTTCCTCCTTGCTCCTTGCTCCTTTCTCCTAGCTCCTAGCTCCTTGCTCCTTGCTCCTTGCTCCTTATAAATCATAAACATTAAATATTAATTTCAAAATGAAGGAGGGATAACGAAGGAGAGTGTGACTGAGGCGAGTGTGTACTTTGCTACTTGCTCCTCCTTGCTACTTGCTCCTCCTTGCTCCTTGCTTCTTGCTCCTTATAAATCATAAACATTAAACAATAATTTCAAAATGAAGGAAGGATAACGAAGGAGAGTGTGACTGAGGCGAGTGTGTACCTTGCTCCTTACTCCTTGCTCCTCCTTGTTCCTTATAAATCATAAACATTAAACAATAATTTCAAAATGAATGAGGGATAACGAAAGAGAGTGTGACTGAGGCGAGTGTGTACCTTGCTCCTTGCTCCTCCTTGCTCCTTGCTCCTCCTTGCTCCTCCTTGCTCCATGCTCCATGCTCCTTGCTCCTTATAAATCATAAACATTAAACAATAATTTCAAAATGAAGTAGGGATAACAAAGGCGAGTGTGAGTAAGGCGAGTGTGTAACTCCTTGCTCCTTGCTCCTCCTTGTTCCTTGCTCCTTATAAATCATAAACATTAAACAATAATTTCAAAATGAAGGAGGGATAACGAAGGAGAGTGTGACTGAGGCGAGTGTGTACCTCCTTGCTCCTTGCTCCTTGCTTCTTATAAATCATAAACATTAAATATTAATTTCAAAATAAAGGCGGGATAACGAAGGAGAGTGTGACTGAGGCGAGTGTGTACCTTGCTACTTGCTCCTTGCTCCTTGCTCCTTATAAATCATAAACATTAAACAATAATTTCAAAATGAAGGAGGGATAACGAAGGAGAGTGTGACTGAGGCGAGTGTGTACCTTGCTCCTTGCTCCTTATAAATCATAAACATTAAACAATAATTTCAAAATGAATGAGGGATAACAAAGGAGAGTGTGACTGAGGCGAGTGTGTACCTCCTTGCTCCTTGCTCCTTGCTCCTTGCTCCTTGCACCATGTTCCTTGCTCCTTGCTCCTGGGAACCTGGGCACCTGGGCACCTGGGCACCTGGGCACCTGGGCTCCTGGGCTCCTGGGCGCCTTGGCTCTTGGGCTCCTGGGCTCCTGGGCTCCTGGGCGCCTTGGCTCCTGGCCTCCTTGGCTCCTGGGCTCCTGGGCTCCTGTGCTCCTGGCCTCCTGGGCTCCAGGCCTCCTAGGCTCATGGGCACCTGGGCGCCTTGGCTCCTGGGCTCCTGGGCGCCTTGGCTCCTGGGCTCCTGGGCTCCTGGGCTCCTGGGCTCCTGGGCTCCTGGGCTCCTGGGCTCCTGGGCTCCTGGGCTCCTGGCCTCCTGACATCCTGGCATCCTGGCCTCCTTGTCTCCTTGCTTCCTTGCCTCCTTGCTCCTTATAAATCATAAACATTAAACATTAAACAATAATTTCAAAATGAAGGAGGGATAACGAAGAAGAGTGTCACTGAGGTGAGTGCGGTGCCTTGTGCCCCGGTCCCGTAGCACCGTACTTCATACCCCGTGCACCGTATTCTGTGAACTGCGGCGAGCGTGACGGAGGAGGACAGAGGAGCGCATGATATCTGTCATCCCCCTACGCCCCTCCGTTATCCCCCCTCCGCAGTGTCATGTTCCCCGTGCGCTCACCTCCCCTCCATTGTCGTCCCCTCTCCACCGTCATCCCTCCTCCGTCCACAGAAGCCCTCAAAATGTGTACCTTCTTACTCCTTTCTCCTTGCTACTTGCTACTTGCTCCTCCTTGCTCGTCCTTGCTCCTCTTTGCTCCTTATAAATCATAAACATTAAACATTAATTTCAAAATGAAGGAGGGATAACGAAGGAGAGTGTGATTGACGCGAGTGTGTACCTTTCTCCTTGCTCCTTGCACCTTGCTCCTTGCTCCTTGCTCCTAGCTCCTTGCTCCTTGCACCTTGCTCCTTGCTCCTTGCTCCTAGCTCCTTGCTCCTTGCACCTTGCTCCTTGCTCTTTGCTCCTAGCTCCTTGCTCCTTGCTCCTTGTTCTATATAAATCATAAACATTAAACACTAATTTCAAAATGAAGGAGGGATAACGAAGGAGAGTGTGACTGAGGCGAGTGTGCACCTCCTTGCTCCTTATAAATCATAAATATTAAACAATAATTTCAAAATGAAGGAGGGATAACGAAGGAGAGTGTGACTGAGGCGAGTGTGTACCTTGCTCCTTGCTCCTTGCTCCTTACTCCTTTCTCCTTACTCCTTATAAATCATAAACATTAAACAATAATTTCAAAATGAAGGAGGGATAACGAAGGGGAGTGTGGCTGAGGCGAGTGTGTACCTTGCTCCTTGCTCTTTGCTCCTCCTTGCTCCTTGCTCCTTATAAATCATAAACATTAAACAATAATTTCAAAATGAAGGAGGGATAACGAAGGAGAGTGTGACTGAGGCGAGTGTGTACCTCCTTGCTCCTTGCTCCTTGCTCCTTGCTCTTTGCTCCTTATAAATCATAAACATTAAATATTAATTTCAAAATGAAGGAGGGATAACGAAGGAGAGTGTAACTGAGGCGAGTGTGTACCTTGCTACTTGCTCCTTGCTCCTCCTTGCTCCTTGCTCCTCCTTGCTCCTCCTTGCTCCTTGCTCCTTATAAATCATAAACATTAAACAATAATTTCAAAATGAAGGAGGGATAACGAAGGAGAGTGTCACTGAGGCGAGTGTGTACCTTGCTCCTTGCTACTTATCAATCATAAACATTAAACAATAATTTCAAAATGAATGAGGGATAACAAAGGAGAGTGTGACTGAGGCGAGTGTGTACCTCCTTGCTCCTTGCTCCTTCCTCCTTGCTTCTTGCTCCTTGCTCCTTGTTTCTTGCTCATTGCTCCTTGCTCCTTGCTCCTTGCTCCTTGCTCCTGGGCACCTGGGCACCTGGGCTCCTGCGCTCCTAGGCTCATGGGCTCCTGGGCTGCTGGGCGCCTGGGCGCCTTGGCTCTTGGCCTCCTGGGTTCCTGGGCTGCTGGGCTCCTGGCCTCCTGGGCTCCAGGGCTCCTGGGCTCCTGGGCTCCTGGGCTCCTGGGTGCCTTGGCTCCTGGGCTCCTGGGCTCCTGGGCTCCTAGGCTCCTGGGCTCCTGGGCTCCTAGGCTCCTGGGCTCCTTGGCGCCTTGGCTCCGGGGCTCCTGGGCTCCTAAGCCTCCTGGGCTCCTAGGCTCCTGGGCTCCTGGGCGCCTTGGCTCCTTGGCGTCTTGGCTCCTAGGCTCCTGGGCTCCTGGGCTCCTGGGCTCCTGGGCTCCTGGGCTCCTGGGCTCCTAAGCCTCCTGGGCTCCTGGCTCCTGGGTTCTTGGGCTCCTGGGCTCCTGAGCTCCTGGCCTCCTGGGCTCCTGGGCTTCTTGCCTCCTGGGCTCCTGGTCTCCTGGGCTCTTGGGCTCCTGGCCTCCTGGCAACCTGGCCTCCTGGCCTCCTTGCGTCCTTGCCTCCTTGCCTTCTTGCTCCTTGCTCCTTATAAATCATAAACATTAAACATTAAACAATAATTTCAAAATGAAGGAGGTATAACGAAGAAGAGTGTCACTGAGGCGAGTGTGGTGCCTTGTGCCCCGGTCCCCTAGCACCGTACTTCGTACCCCGTGCCCCGTACTCTGTGAACTGCGACGAGCATGACGGAGGAGGGCACAACAAAAGTGGGCACAATAGAGGAGGGAACGACAGAGGAGCGCATGATATCTGTCATCCCACTACCCCCCTCCGCCATCCCCCCTCCGCAGTGTCATGTTCCCCGTGCGCTCACCCCCCTCCATTGTCGTCCCCTCTCCACCGTCATCCCTCCTCCGTCAACAGAAGCCCTCAAAATGTGTACCTTCTTACTCCTTTCTCCTTGCTCCTTGCTCCTCCTTGCTCCTTATAAATCATAAACATTAAACATTAATTTCAAAATGAATGAGGGATAACGAAGAAGAGTGTGATTGACGCGAGTGTGTACCTTGCTCCTTGCTTCTTGCACCTTGCTCCTTGCTCCTAGCTCCTTGCTCCTTGTTCCATATAAATCATAAACATTAAACAATAATTTCAAAAAGAAGGAGGGATAACGAAGGAGAGTGTGACTGAGGCGAGTGTGTAACTCCTTGCTCCTTGCTCCTTGCCCCTTATAAATCATAAACATTAAACAATAATTTCAAAATGAAGGAGGGATAACGAAGGGGAGTGTGAGTGAGGCGAGTGTGCACCTTGCGCCTTGCTCCTCCTTGCTCCTTATAAATCAAAAACATTAAACAATAATTTCAAATGAAGGAGGGATAACGAAGGAGAGTGTGATTGAGGCGAGTGTGCACCTTGCTCCTTGCTCCTCCTTGCTCCTCCTTGCTCCATGCTCCTTGCTCCTTATAAATCATAAACATTAAACAATAATTTCAAAATGAAGGAGTGATAACAAAGGCGAGTGTGACTGAGGCGAGTGTGTACCTCCTTGCTCCTTGCTCCTTCTTGTTCCTTGTTCCTTGCTCCTTATAAATCATAAACATTAAACAATAATTTCAAAATGAAGGAGGGATAACGAAGGAGAGTGTGACTGAGGCGAGTGTGTACCTCCTTGCTCCTTGCTCCCTATAAATCATAAACATTAAACAATAATTTCAAAATGAAGGAGGGATAACGAAGGAGAGAGTGACTGAGGTGAGTGTGTACCTTGCTCCTCGCTCCTTGCTCCTTGCTCCTCGCTCCTTGCTCCTTTCTCCTTACTCCTTTCTCCTTACTACTTATAAATCATAAACATTAAACAATAATTTTAAAATGAAGGAGAGTGTGACTGAGGCGAGTGTGTACCTTGCTCCTTGCTCCTTGCTCCTCCTTGCTTCTTATAAATCATAAACATTAAACAATAATTTCAAAATGAAGGAGGGATAACGAAGGAGAGTGTGACTGAGGCGAGTGTGTACCTTGCTCCTTGCTCCATGCTCCTTATAAATCATAAACATTAAACAATAATTTCAAAATGAATGAGGGATAATAAAGGCGAGTGTGACTGAGGCGAGTGTGTACCTCCTTGCTCCTTGCTCCTCCTTGTTTCTTGCTCCTTATAAATCATAAACATTAAACAATAATTTCAAAATGAAGGAGGGATAACGAAGGAGAGTGTGATTGAGGCGAGTGTGTACCTCCTTGCTCCTTGCTCCTTGCTCCTTGCTCCTTGCTCCTTGCTCCTTGCTCCTCCTTGTTCCTTGCTCCTCCTTGCTCCTTGCTCCTCCTTGTTCCTTGTTCCTTGCTCCTTATAAATCATAAACATTAAACAATAATTTCAAAATGAAGGAAGGATAACGAAGGAGAGTGTGACTGAGGCGAGTGTGTACCTCCTTGCTCCTTGCTCTCTATAAATCATAAACATTAAACAATAATTTCAAAATGAAGGAGGGATAACGAAGGAGAGTGTGACTGAAGCGAGTGTGTACCTTGCTCCTTGCTCCTCCTTGCTCCTCCTTGCTCCTTGCTCCTTATAAATCATAAACATTAAACAATAATTTTAAAATGAAGGAGGGATAACGAAGGAGAGTGTGACTGAGGCGAGTGTGTACCTTGCTCCTTGCTCCTTGCTCCTCCTTGCTCCTCCCTGCTCCATGCTCCCTGCTCATTATAAATCATAAACATTAAACAATAATTTCAAAATGAAGGAGGGATAACAAAGACGAGTGTGACTGAGGCGAGTGTGTACCTCCTTGCTCCTTGCTCCTCCTTGTTCCTTGCTCCTTATAAATCATAAACATTAAACAATAATTTCAAAATGAAGGAGGGACAACGAAGGAGAGTGTGACTGAGGCGAGTGTGTACCTCTTTGCTCCTTGCTCCTTGCTCCTTGCTCCTTGATCCTTATAAATCATAAATATTAAATATTAATTTCAAAATGAAGGAGGGATAACGAAGGAGAGTGTGACTGAGGCGAGTGTGTACCTTGCTACTTGCTCCTTGCTCCTCCTTGCTCCTTGCTCCTCCTTGCTCATTGCTCCTTATAAATCATAAACATTAAACAATAATTTCAAAATGAAGGAGGGATAACGAAGGAGAGTGTGACTGAGGCGAGTGTGTACCTTGCTCCTTCCTCCTTGCTCCTTGCTCCTTTCTCCTTTCTCCTTACTCCTTTCTCCTTACTCCTTATAAATTATAAACATTAATCAATAATTTCAAAATGAAGGAGGGATAACGAAGGGGAGTGTGACTGAGGCGAGTGTGTACCTTGCTCCTTGCTCCTCCTTGCTCCTTGCTCTTTGCTCCTCCTTGCTCCTTGCTCCTTATAAATCATTATCATTAAACAATAATTTCAAAATGAAGGAGGGATAACGAAGGAGAGTGTGACTGAGGCGAGTGTGTACCTTGCTCTTTGTTCCTCCTTGCTCCTCCTTGCTCCTCTTTGCTCCTCCTTGCTCCTCCTTACTCCTCCTTGCTCCTCCATGCTTCATGCTCCTTGCTCCTTATAAATCATAAACATTAAACAATAATTTCAAAATGAAGGAGGGATAACAAAGGCGAGTGTGACTGAGGCGAGTGTGTACCTCCTTACTCCTCCTTGTTCCTTGTTCCTTATAAATCATAAACATTAAACAATAATTTCAAAATGAAGGAGGGATAACGAAGGAGAGTGTGACTGAGGCGAGTGTGTACCTCCTTGCTCCTTGCTCCCTATAAATCATAAACATTAAACAATAATTTCAAAATGGAGGGATAACGAAGGAGAGTGTGACTGAGGCGAGTGTGTACCTTGCTCCTTGCTCCTCCCTGCTCCTTGCTCCTTATAAATCATAAACATTAAACAATAATTTTAAAATGAAGGAGGGATAACGAAGGAGAGTGTGACTGAGGCGAGTGTGTACCTTGCTCCTTGCTCCTTGCTCCTCCTTGCTCCATGCTCCTTGCTTCTTATAAATCATAAACATTAATCAATAATTTCAAAATGAAGGAGGGATAACGAAGAAGTTTGTGACCGAGGCGAGTGTGTACCTCCTTGCTCCTTGCTCCTCCTTGCTCCTCCTTGTTTCTTGCTCCTTATAAATCATAAACATTAAACAATAATTTCAAAATGAAGGGGGGATAACGAAGGAGAGTGTGACTGAGGCGAGTGTGTACCTCCTTGCTCCTTGCTACTTGCTCCTTCCTCCTTGCTCCTTGCTGCTTGCTCCTTCCTCCTTGCTCCTTGCTCCTTGCTCCTTGCTCCTTTCTCCTTGCTCCTTGCTCCTTGCTCCTTGCTACATGCTCCTTATAAATCATAAACATTAAATAATAATTTCAAAATGAAGGAGGGATAACGAAGGAGAGTGTGAATGAGGCGAGTGTGTACCTTGCTCCTCCTTGCTCCTTGCTCCTCCTTGCTCCTTATAAATCATAAACATTAAACAATAATTTCAAAATGAAGGAGGGATAACGAAGGAGAGTGTGACTGAGGCGAGTGTGTACCTTGCTCCTTGCTCCTCCTTGCTCCTCCTTGCTCCATGCTCCTCCTTGCTCCATGCTCCTTGCTCCTTATAAATCATAAACATTAAACAATAATTTCAAAATGAAGCAGGGATAACAAAGGCGAGTGTGACTGAGGCGAGTGTGTACCTTTTTGCTCCTTGCTCCTTGCTCCCTATAAATCATAAACATTAAACAATAATTTCAAAATGAAGGAGGGATAACGAAGGAGAGTGTGACTGAGGCGAGTGTGTACCTTGCTCCTTGCTCCTCCTTGCTCCTCCATGCTCCTTGCTTCTTATAAATCATAAACATTAATCAATAATTTCAAAATGAAGGAGGGATAACGAAGGAGTGTGTGACTGAGGCGAGTGTGTACCTCCTTGCTCCTTGCTCCTCCTTGCTCCTCCTTGTTTCTTGCTCCTTATAAATCATAAACATTAAACAATAATTTCAAAATGAAGGGGGGATAACGAAGGAGAGTGTGACTGAGGCGAGTGTGTACCTCCTTGCTCCTTGCTACTTGCTCCTTGCTCCTTGCTCCTTGCTTCTTGCTGCTTGCTCCTTCCTCCTTGCTCCTTGCTCCTTGCTCCTTGCTCCTTGCTCCTTCCTCCTTGCTCCTTGCTCCTTGCTACTTGCTCCTTGCTCCTTGCTCCTTATAAATCATAAACATTAAATAATAATTTCAAAATGAAGGAGGGATAACGAAGGAGAGTGTGAATGAGGCGAGTGTGTACCTTGCTCCTCCTTGCTCCTCCTTGCTCCTCCTTGCTCCTTGCTCCTTATAAATCATAAACATTAAACAATAATTTCAAAATGAAGGAGGGATAACGAAGGAGAGTGTGACTGAGGCGAGTGTGTACCTTGCTCCTTGCTCCTCGCTCCAAGCTCCTTGCTCCTTATAAATCATAAACATTAAACAATAATTTCAAAATGAAGCAGGGATAACAAAGGCGAGTGTGACTGAGGCGAGTGTGTACCTATTTGCTCCTTGCTCCTTGCTCCCTATAAATCATAAACATTAAACAATAATTTCAAAATGAATGAGGGATAACGAAGGAGAGTGTGACTGAGGCGAGTGTGTACCTTGCTCCTTGCTCCTCCTTGCTCCTCCCTGCTCCTTGCTCCTTATAAATCATAAACATTAAACAATAATTTTAAAATGAAGGAGGGATAACGAAGGAGAGTGTGACTGAGGCGAGTGTGTACCTTGCTCCTTGCTCCTTGCTCCTCCTTGCTCCATGCTCCTTGCTCCATGCTCCTTGCTCCTTATAAATCATAAACATTAAACAATAATTTCAAAATGAAGGAGGGATAACGAAGAAGAGTGTGACTGAGGCGAGTGTGTACCTCCTTGCTCCTTGCTCCTCCTTGCTCCTCCTTGTTCCTTGCTCCTTATAAATCATAAACATTAAACAATAAATTCAAAATGAAGGAGGGATAACGATGGAGAGTGTGACTGAGGCGAGTGCGTACCTCCTTGCTCCTTGCTCCTTGCTCCTTGCCCCTTGCTCCTTGCTCCTTGCTGCTTGCTCCTTCCTCCTTCCTCCTTGCTCCTTGCTCCTTGCTCCTTGCTCCTTGCTCCTTGCTCCTTCCTCCTTCCTCCTTGCTCCTAGCTCCTAGCTCTAAGCTCCTTGCTCCTTATAAATCATAAACATTAAATATTAATTTCAAAATGAAGGAGGGATAATGAAGGAGAGTGTGACTGAGGCGAGTGTGTACCTTGCTACTTGCTCCTTGCTCCTCCTTGCTCCTTGCTCCTCCTTGCTCCTCCTTGCTCCTCCTTGCTCCATGCTCCTTGCTCCTTATAAATCATAAACATTAAACAATAATTTCAAAATGAAGGAGGGATAACGAAGGAGAGTGTGACTGAGGCGAGTGTGTACCTTGCTCCTTATAAATCATAAACATTAAACAATAATTTCAAAATGAATGAGGGATAACAAAGGAGAGTGTGACTGAGGCGAGTGTGTACCTCCTTGCTCCTTGCTTCTTGCTCATTGCTCCTTGTTTCTTGCTCCTTGCTCCTTGTTTCTTGCTCCTTGCTCTTTGCTCCTTGCTCCTGGGCACCTGGGCACTTGGGCTCCTGGGCACCTGGGCTCCTGGGCTCCTGGGCGCCTGGGCGCCTTGGCTCTTGGCCTCCTGGGCTCCTGGGCTCCTAGGCTCCTGGCCTCCTGGGCTCCAGGGCTCCTGGGCTCCTGGGCTCCTGGGCTCCTGGGCTCCTGGGCTCCTGAGCTCCTGGGCTCCTGGCCTCCTAGGCTCCTGGGCTCCTGGGCGCCTTGGCTCCTTGGCGCCTTGGCTCCTGGGCACCTGGGCTCCTGGGTTCTTGGGCTCCTGGGCTCCTGAGCTCCTGGGCTCCTGGGCTTCTGGGCATCTTGCCTCCTGGGCTCCTTGTCTCCTGGGCTCTTGGGCTCCTGGCCTCCTGGCCTCCTGGAATCCTGGCCTCCTGGCCTCCTGGCCTCCTTGCCTCCTTGCCTTCTTGGTCCTTGCTCCTTATAAATCATAAACATTAAACATTAAACAATAATTTCAAAATGAAGGAGGTATAACGAAGAAGAGTGTGACTGAGGCGAGTGTGTACCTTGCTCCTTGCTCCTTGCTCCTCCTTGCTCCTTGCTCCTCCTTGTTCCTTATAAATCATAAACATTAAACAATAATTTCAAAATGAAGGAGGGATAACGAAAGAGAGTGTGACTGAGGCGAGTGTGTACCTTGCTCCTTGCTCCTCCTTGCTCCATGCTCCATGCTCCATGCTCCTTGCTCCTTATAAATCATAAACATTAAACAATAATTTCAAAATGAAGGAGGGATAACAAAGGCGAGTGTGACTGAGGCGAGTGTGTAACTCCTTGCTCCTTGCTCCTCCTTGTTCCCTGCTCCTTATAAATCATAAACATTAAACAATAATTTCAAATGAAGGAGGGATAACGAAGGAGAGTGTGACTGAGGCGAGTGTGTACCTCCTTGCTCCTTGTTCCTTGCTCCTTGCTCCTTTCTCCTAGCTCCTAGCTCCTTGTTCCTTGCTCCTTGCTCCTCCTTGCTCCTTGCTCCTTATAAATCATAAACATGAAACAATAATTTCAAAATGAAGGAGGGATAACGAAGGAGAGTGTGACTGAGGCGAGTGTGTACCTTGCTCCTTGCTCCTTGCTCCTTGCTCCTTGCTCCTCCTTGCTCCTCCTTGCTTCATGCTCCTTGCTCATTATAAATCATAAACATTAAACAATAATTTCAAAATGAAGGAGGGATAACGAAGGAGAGTGTGACTGAGGCGAGTGTGTACCTTGCTCCTTGCTCCTTGCTCCTCCTTGCTCCTCCTTGCTCCTCCTTGCTCCTTGCTCCTCCTTGCTCCTTATAAATCATAAACATTAAACAATAATTTCAAAATGAAGGAGGGATAACGAAAGAGAGTGTGACTGAGGCGAGTGTGTACCTTGCTCCTTGCTCCTCCTTGCTCCTCCTTGCTCCATGCTCCATGCTCCTAATAAAACATAAACATTAAACAATAATTTCAAAATGAAGGAGGGATAACAAAGGCGAGTGTGACTGAGGTGAGTGTGTAACTCCTTGCTCCTCCTTGTTCCTTATAAATCATAAACATTAAACAATAATTTCAAAATGAACGAGGGATAACGAAGGAGAGTGTGACTGAGGCGAGTGTGTACCTCCTTGCTCCTTGCTCCTTGCTCCTTGCTTCTTGCTCCTTTCTCCTAACTCCTAGCTCCTTGCTCCTTATAAATCATAAACATTAAATATTAATTTCAAAATGAAGGAGGGATAACGAAGGAGACTGTGACTGAGGCGAGTTTGTACCTTGCTACTTGCTCCTTGCTCCTCCTTGCTCCTCCTTGCTCTTTGCTCCTTGCTCCTTATAAATCATAAACATTAAACAATAATTTCAAAATGAAGGAGGGATAACGAAGGAGAGTGTGACTGAGGCGAGTGTGTAACTTGCTCCTTGCTCCTCCTTGCTCCTTGCTCCTCCTTGTTCCTTATAAATCATAAACATTAAACAATTATTTCAAAATGAAGGAGGGATAACGAAAGAGAGTGTGACTGAGGCGAGTGTATACCTTGCTCCTTGCTCCTCCTTGCTCCTCTTTGCTCCATGCTCCATGCTCCTTGCTCCTTATAAATCATAAATATTAAACAATAATTTCAAAATGAAGGAGGGATAACAAAGGCGAGTGTGACTGAGGCGAGTGTGTAACTCCTTGCTCCTCCTTGTTCCTTGCTCCTTATAAATCATAAACATTAAACAATAATTTCAAAATGAAGGAGGGATAACGAATGAGAGTGCGACTGAGGCGAGTGTGTACCTCCTTGCTCCTTGCACCTTGCTCCTTGCTCCTTGCTCCTTGCTCCTTGTTCCTTGCTCCTTGCTCCTTATAAATCATAAATATTAAATATTAATTTCAAAATGAAGGAGGGATAACGAAGGAGAGTGTGACTGAGGCGAGTGTGTACCTTGCTACTTGCTCCTCCTTGCTCCTTGCTCCTTATAAATCATAAATATTAAACAATAATTCCAAAATGAAGGAGGGATAACGAAGGAGAGTGTGACTGAGGCGAGTGTGTACTTTGATCCTTGCTCCTTGCTCCTTATAAATCATAAACATTAAACAATAATTTCAAAATGAATGAGGGATAAAAAAGGGGAGTGTGACTGAGGCGAGTGTGTACCTCCTTGCTCCTTGCTCCTTGCTCCTTGCTCCTGGGCACCTGGGCACCTGGGCTCCTGGGATCCTGGGCTCCTGGGCTCCTGGGCTCCTGGGCTCCTGGGCTCCTGGGCTCTGGGGCGCCTTGGCTCTTGGCCTCCTGGGCTCCTGGGCTCCTGGGCTCCTGGGCTCCTGGGCTCCTGGGGTCCTGGGCTCCTGGGCTCATGGGCTCCTGGGCTCCTAGGCTCCTGGGCGCCTTGGCTCCTTGCCTCCTGGCCTCGTGGCCTCCTGGGCTCCTGGGCTCCTGGCCTCCTGGTCTCCTGGGCGCCTTGGCTCCTGGGCTCCTGGGCTCCTGGGCTCCACGGCTCCTGGGCTCCTGGGCTCCTGGGCTCCTGGGCTCCTGGGCTCCTGTGCTCCTGGCCTCCTGGCATCCTGGCCTCCTGGCCTCCTGGCCTCCTTGCCTCCTTGCCTCCTTGCCTCCTTGCCTCCTTGCCTCCTTGCTCCTTATAAATCATAACATTAAACATTAAACAATAATTTCAAAATGAAGGAGGGATAATGAAGAAGAGTGTCAATGAGGCGAGTGCGGTGCCTTATGCCCCGGTCCCCTAGCACCGTACTTCGTACCCCGTGCCCCGTACTCTGTGAACTGCGGCGAGCGTGACGGAGGAGGGCACAACAAAAGTGGGCACAATAGAGGAGGGAACGACAGAGGAGCGCATGATATCTGTCATCTCCCTACCCCCCTCCGTTATCCCCCCTCCGCAGTGTCATGTTCCCCGTGCGCTCACCCCCCTCCATTGTCGTCCCCTCTCCACCGTCATCCCTCCTCCGTCCACAGAAGCCCTCAAAATGTGTACCTCCTTAGTCCTTTCTCCTTTCTCCTTGCTACTTGCTCCTCCTTGCTCGTCCTTGCTCCTCTTTGCTCCTTATAAATCATAAACATTAAACATTAATTTCAAAATGAAGGAGGGATAACGAAGGAGAGTGTGACTGAGGCGAGTGTGTAACTCCTTGCTCCTCCTTGCTCCTTGCTCCTTATAAATCATAAACATTAAACAATAATTTCAAAATGAAGGAGGGATAACGAAGGAGAGTGTGACTGAGACGAGTGTGTACCTCCTTGCTCCTTGCTCCTTGCTCCTTGCTCCTTTCTCCTAGCTCCTAGCTCCTTGCTCCCTTCTCCTAGCTCCTAACTCCTTGCTCCTTGCTCCTTATAAATCATAAACATTAAATATTAATTTCAAAATGAAGGAGTGATAACGAAGGAAAGTGTTACTGAGGCGAGTCTGTACCTTGCTACTTGCTCCTTGCTCCTCCTTGCTCCTTGCTCCTTATAAATCATAAACATTAAACAATAATTTCAAAATGAAGGAGGGATAACGAAGGAGAGTGTGACTGAGGCGAGTGTGTACCTTGCTCCTTGCTCCTTGCTCCTCCTTGCTCCTCCTTGTTCCTTATAAATCATAAACATTAAACAATAATTTCAAAATGGAGGGATAACGAAAGAGAGTGTGACTGAGGCGAGTGTGTACCTTGCTCCTTGCTCCTCCTTGCTACTTGCTCCATGCTCCTTATAAATTATAAACATTAAACAATAATTTCAAAATGAATGAGGGATAACAAAGGCGAGTGTGACTGAGGCGAGTGTGTAACTCCTTGCTCCTTGCTCCGTGCTCCTTGCTCCTCCTTGTTCCTTGCTCCTTATAAATCATAAACATTAAACAATAATTTCAAAATGAATGAGGGATAACGAAGGAGAGTGTGACTGAGACGAGTGTGTACCTCCTTGCTCCTTGCTCCTTGCTCCTTGCTCCTTGCTCCTTATAAATCATAAACATAAAACAATAATTTCAAAATGAAGGAGGGATAACGAAGGAGAGTGTGACTGAGGCGAGTGTGTACCTTGCTCCTTATAAATCACAAATATTACACAATAATTTCAAAATGAATGAGGGATAACAAAGGAGAGTGTGACTGAGGCGAGTGTGTACCTCCTTGCTCCTTGCTCCTTACTCCTTGTTCCTTCCTCCTTGCTCCTGGGAACCTGGGCACCTGGGCACCTGGGCACCTGGGCTGCTGGGCTCCTGGGCTCCTAGGATCCTGGCCTCTTGGCGCCTTGGCCTCCCGGGCTCCTGGGCTCCTGGGCTCCTGGGCTCCTGGGCTCCTGGGCGCCTTGGCTCCTGGGCTCCTGGGCTCCTGGGCTCCTGGACTCCTGGGCTCCTGGGCTCCTGGGCTCCTGGGCTCCTGGGCTCCCGTGCTCCTGGGATCCTGGGCTCCTGGCCTTCTGGGCTCCTGGCCTCCTAGGCTCCTGGGCTCTTGGGCTCCTGGGCTCCTGGGCTCCTGGGCTCCTGGGCTCCTGGGCTCCTGGGCTCTTGGGCTCCTGGGCTCCTGGGCTCCTGGCCTCCTGGGCTCTGGGCTCCTGGGCACCTGGGCTCTTGGGCACCTGGGCTCCTGGGCTCCTGGCCTCCTGGCATCCTGGGCACCCGTGCTCCTGGGATCCTGGGCTCCTGGCCTTCTGGGCTCCTGGCCTCCTAGGCTTCTGGGCTCTTGGGCGCCTTGGCTCCTGGGCTCCTGGGCTCCTGGGCTCCTGGCCTCTGGGCTCCTGGGCACCTGGGCTCCTGGGCTCCTGGCCTCCTGGCATCCTGGCCTCCTTGCCACCTTGCCTGAGGCGAGTGTGTACCTGAGCCAAGACGAGTGTGACTGAGACGAAGGAGAGTGTGACTGAGACGAGTGTGTACCTTGTTCCTTGCTCCTCCTTACTCCTCCTTGCTCCTTGCACCTTATAAATCATAAACATTAAACAATAATTTCAAAATGAAGGAGGGATAACAAAGGCGAGTGTGACTGAGGCGAGTGTGTACCTCCTTGCTCCTTGCTCCTCCTTGCTCCTCCTTGCTCCTCCTTGCTCCTCCTTGCTCCTTATAAATCATAAACATTAAATAATAATTTCAAAATGAAGGAGGGATATTGAAGAAGAGTGTGACTGAGGCGAGTGTGTACCTCCTTGCTCCTTGCTCCTTGCTCCTTGCTCCTTGCGCCTTGCGCCTTGCGCCTTGCGCCTTGCGCCTTGCGCCTTGCGCCATGCGCCATGCGCCATGCGCCATGCGCCATGCGCCATGCGCCATGCGCCATGCGCCATGCGCCATGCGCCATGCGCCATGCGCCATGCGCCATGCGCCATGCGCCATGCGCCATGCGCCTTGCGCCTTGCGCCTTGCGCCTTGCGCCTTGCGCCTTGCGCCTTGCGCCTTGCGCCTTGCGCCTTGCGCCTTGCGCCTTGCGCCATGCGCCATGCGCCATGCGCCATGCGCCATGCGCCATGCGCCATGCGCCATGCGCCATGCGCCATGCGCCATGCGCCATGCGCCATGCGCCATGCGCCATGCGCCATGCGCCATGCGCCATGCGCCATGCGCCATGCGCCATGCGCCATGCGCCATGCGCCTTGCGCCTTGCGCCTTGCGCCTTGCGCCTTGCGCCTTGCGCCTTGCGCCTTGCGCCTTGCGCCTTGCGCCTTGCGCCTTGCGCCTTGCGCCTTGCGCCATGCGCCATGCGCCATGCGCCATGCGCCATGCGCCATGCGCCATGCGCCATGCGCCATGCGCCATGCGCCATGCGCCATGCGCCATGCGCCATGCGCCATGCGCCATGCGCCATGCGCCATGCGCCATGCGCCATGCGCCATGCGCCATGCGCCATGCGCCATGCGCCATGCGCCATGCGCCATGCGCCATGCGCCATGCCCCATGCCCCATGCCCCATGCCCCATGCCCCATGCCCCATGCGCCATGCGCCATGCGCCATGCGCCATGCGCCATGCGCCATGCGCCATGCGCCATGCGCCATGCGCCATGCGCCATGCGCCTTGCCCCTTGCCCCTTGCCCCTTGCCCCTTGCCCCTTGCCCCTTGCCCCTTGCCCCTTGCCCCTTGCCCCTTGCCCCTTGCCCCTTGCCCCTTGCCCCTTGCCCCTTGCCCCTTGCCCCTTGCCCCTTGCCCCTTGCCCCTTGCCCCTTGCCCCTTGCCCCTTGCCCCTTGCCCCTTGCCCCTTGCCCCTTGCCCCTTGCCCCTTGCCCCTTGCCCCTTGCCCCTTGCCCCTTGCCCCTTGCCCCTTGCCCCTTGCCCCTTGCCCCTTGCCCCTTGCCCCTTGCCCCTTGCCCCTTGCCCCTTGCCCCTTGCCCCTTGCCCCTTGCCCCTTGCTCCATGCTCCATGCTCCATGCTCCATGCTCCATGCTCCTTGCGCCTTGCTCCTTGCCCCTTGCCCCATGCCACATGCCCCATGCCCCATGCTCCATGCTCCATGCTCCTTGCTCCTTGCTCCATGCTCCTTGCTCCATGCTCCATGCTCCAAGCTCCTTGCTCCTTGCTCCGTGCTCTGTGCTCCGTGCTCCGTGCTCCGTGACTCGAAAGAAGAAGAAGACTCGAAAGAAGAAGACTCGAAAGAAGAAGTAGACTCTGAATAATAAGAAGAAGCAGACTCTGAAGAAGTCTCCGAAGAAGAAGACTCTGAAGAAAAAGACTCCGAAGAAGACTCTGAAGACTCCAAAGAAGACTCAGAAGAAGAAGGAGAAGAAGGAGAATGCGAAGGAGGAGAAGAAGAAGGAGAAGGAGGAGAAGAAGAAGGAGAAGGAGTAGAAGGAGAAGTAGAAGAATAGGGATAAGGAGAAGAAGAAGGAGAAGTAGAAGAATAGGGATAAGGAGAAGATGGAGAACAAGCAGAAGGAGGAGAAGAAGGAGAAGAAGAAGGGTTTAGGAGAAGGAGAGAGAATGAGAAGAAGTTGAAGGAGAAGGAGAAGGGGGAGGAGGAGAAGCAGGAGCAGAAGGACGAGAAGAAGGAGATGATGAAGAAGAAGAAGAACGAGAAGGAGGAGAAGAAGGAGAAGAAGGAGAAGAAGAAGGAGGAGAAGAAGGAGGAGATGGAGAAGAAGAAGAAAAATATGAAGAAGAAGAAGAAGAAGGAGAGAAGGAGGAGAAGGAGGAGGAGGAGGAGGAGAAGACTCCAAAGAAGAAGACTACTAAGACTCTGAAGAAGAAGCCACCAAAGAAGAAGACTCTGGAGAAGAAGAAGAAGAAGACTCTGAAGAAGAAGACTTCAAAGAAGAAGAATACTCTGAAGAAGAAGACTCTGAAGAAGACTCCGAAGAAGAAGAAAAAGAAGACTCCGAAGAAGAAGAAAAAGAAGACTCTGAAGAAGAAGAAGACTCCAAAGAAGAAGACTCTGACTCCGAAGAAGAAGAAGAAGAAAACTCCAAAGAAGAAGAAGACTCTGAAGAAGAAGAGAGCCTTCTTCTTCCATACCCGGTCAAAAGTAGCACGATAACGGGGCAAGGTTTCCGCTAATGGGTTCATGCGGGCAGGCAGACTCCGAAGAAGACTTCGAAGAAGAAGACTCCGAATAAGAAGAAAAAGAAGAAAACTCCGAAGAAGAAGACTCCGAAGAGGAAGACTCCGAAGAAGAAAAAGACTTCGAAGAAGAAGAAGAAGAAGACTCTGAAGAAGAAGAAGAAGAAGAAGACTCCAAATAAGAAGAAAAAGAAGAAAACTCCAGAGAAGAAGAAGAAGACTCCGAAGAAGAAGACTCTAAAGAAGAAGAATGATAAGAAGAAGAAAACTTCGGAGAAGAAGACGACTCCGAAGAAGAAGAATCCGAAGAAGAAGATTCTGAAGAAGAAAAAGAAAACGCCAAAGAAGGAGTCTACGAAGAAGAAGAAGAAGAAGAAGAAGAATTCGAAGCAGAAAAATAAAACTCTGAAGAAGAAGAAGACTTCAAAAAAGAAGAAGATTCTGAAGAAGAAGAAGACTCCAAAGAAAAAGAAGACTCTAAAGAAGAAGAAGACTCTGAAGAAGAAGACTCTGAAGAAGAAGATAACTCTGAATACTTCGAAGAAGACTCAAAAGGAGACTTCGAAGACGAAGACTTCGAAAAAGACTCAGAATAAGAAGAAGGACAGGGAGAAGAAGGAGGATGAGAAGAAGAATAAGAAGAAGGAGAAGGAGGTGGAGGAGAAGTAGAAGTAGAAGGAGAATAAGAAGGAGGAGAAGAAGAGGAGAAGTAGGAGAAGGAGAGGAGAAGAATAAGGAGAAGGAGAAGAAGAATAAGGAGAAGGAGAAGAAGAAGGAGAAGGGGAGGGAGGAGAAGAAGAAGAAGGAGAAGGAGAAGAAGAAGCAGAAAGAGACGAAGGAAAAGGAGAAGGAGAAGGAGAAGAAGAAGCAGAAGGAGAAGGAGAAGCAGAAGAAGCGGAAAGAGAAGAAGCAGAAGGAGGAGAAGCAGGAGAAGAAGGAGAAGAAGAAGCAGAAGAAAAGAAGAAGAAGAAGAAGAAGAAGAAGAAGAAGAAGAAGAAGAAAAAGAAGAAGAAGAAGAAGAAGAAGAAGGAGAAGGAGACGAGGGAGAAAGAGAAGCAGAATGCGAAGGAGAAGTAGACACAGAAGGAGGAGAAGAAGGAGGAGAAGAAGAAGAAGCAACAGAAGAAGAAGAAGTAGAAGAAGAAGGAGAAGAAGGACAAGGAGGAGAAAGAGAAGAAAAAGAAGTAGAAGAATAAGCAAAAGAAGAAGGAGATGAAGCAGAAGAGGAAGCAGAAGGAGGAGAAGCAGAAAAAGTAGAAGAAGATTCAGAAGAAGGATGAGACGAAGAAGGAAGAAGAAGAGGCAGAAGAGGAAGAAGAAGGAGAAGAATAGGAAGAAGAAGAAGGAGAAAGAGGAGGAGAAGGAGGAGGAGAAGAAGAAGGATAAGAAGGAGAAGCGGGAGAAGAAGAAGGAGAAGAAGAAGGAGAAGAAGGGGGAGAAGGAAAAGAAAGAGAAGGAGAGCGAGAAGGAGAAAGAGGAGGAGGAGAAGAAGGAGAAGGAGGAGAAGAAGGAGAGAAGGAGAAGAAGAAGAAGAAGGGGAAGGAAACAGAGAAGAAGGGAAAGGAGCAGGAGAAGAATTAGGAGGAGAAGAAGCAGGAGTAGAAGAAGGAGGAGGAGAAGAAGAAGAAGAAGGAGCAGGAGGAAAAAGAGAAGAAGGAGAAGAAGAAGAAGAAGGAGAAGAACGAGAAGAATGGGAAGGAGAAGGAGGATAAGCGGGAGAAGAAGGAGAAGGAGGAGAAGAAGAAAACGGAGAAGGAGAAGAAGAAGGAGAATGAGAAGGAGGAGAAGAAGAAGGAGAAGGAGGAGAAGAAGGAGAAGCAGGAGGAGAAGGAGAAGAAGGAGAATGAGAAGAAGGAAAAGAAGAAGAAGGAGAAGGAGAAGAAGGAGAAGAAGGAGAAGCAGAAGGAGAAGAAAAACATAAGGAGAAAAAAGAAGAACTAGAAGAAGAAGAAGAAGGAGAATAAGAAGAAGAAGAAGAAGGAGAAGGAGAAGCAGGAGGAGGAAAAGAAAAGAAGGAGAAGAAGATGGAGAAGAAGCAGAAGGAGAGCGAGATGGTGGAGAAGCAGAAGAAGAAGAAGAAGAAGAAGAAGAAGAAGAAGAAGCAAAGAAGCATGGGAAGAAAGAGGAGCAGGAGAAGAAGGAGAAGGAGGAGCAGGAGCAGGAGAAGAAAGAGAGGGAACTGGAGAAGATGGAGATGGAGAAGGAGAAGTAGAAGTAGGAGGAGAAGAAGGAGAAGGAGCTGGAGAAGGAGCTGGAGAAGGAGAAGAAGAAGAAGAAGAAGAAGAAGAAGAAGAAGAAGAAGGAGGAGGAGGAGGAGGAGGAGGAGGAGGAGGAGAAGGACTTCGGAGAATAAGAAGAAGAAGAAGAAGAAGAAGGAGAAGAAGGAGAAGGAGGAGGAGAAAGAGAAGGAGGAGAAGAAGAAGAAGAAGGAGAAGAAGGAGGAGGAGGAGGAGGAGGAGGAGAAGGAGAAGAAGCAGAAGAATGAGGAGGAGAATAAGGGGAAGGAGAAGAAGGAGAAGGAGGAGAATGAGAAGGAGGAGAAGGGGAAGGGGTGGGGGCCCAACAGAGGGGGGAATGTCGGAGAGGAGGGGGACCCGGCGGAGGGAGAGGGGGCAAGACGGAGGTGGAGCACGACGGCGGGAGGGGGCCACGACGGATGAGAGGGGGTATGATGGAAGTGGGGAGCACGATGGAAGGGGAGCACGACGGAGGGGTCGGGGGCACGACGGAGTTGTCGGGGGCACGACGGAGGGGGTCGGAGGAACGATGGAGGGGTGGGGGAAGGGTTATAACGACAGAGGGAAGGGGGCATGATGGAAGGGGGGCACGACGAAGGGGTGAGTGTGGGGTACGGCGGAGGGGTGGGTGTGGGGCACGACGGAGGGGTGCGGAGGGGGCATGTCCAAAGCGACGGAGGCAACGTCAGAGGCGGCGGAGGCGCCCAGGCGGCAGAAGAGTCCAAGGGCCGGCATAGGTGTCCAAGGCGGTGAAGGCATCCTAGGTGGTGTTGGAGGCAACTCTAAATAATATATAGGTAGAATTCAGGTCTTCTATTTAGAGAGAAATTGGTGAAAGAAGAAAGAAAGTAGTCTTTGAAGCACTACCTTGTCTTTCAATGCTGATGGTCCCTCTTGGCATTGGCAAGAGTTTCTTATGTTATGCCTTGGTGAGTGGAGGAGGTAGCCAAATTAGGATATCACCACTGGCACGACCGGTAGTGATATAGCAGTAAGAAATTGTGATCCTAAAAAATGAATGCATTTGAAAACTCTTTTTCACTGGAGCCGACCGCATTGAACTAAAGAGAAGTAGGAGGAGGGGGAGGGAGGAGGAGAAGGAGGAGAAGAAGAAGAAGAAGAAGAAGAAGGAGCAGAAGGAGAAGAACGAGAAGATGGAGGAGGAGCAGGAGGAGGAGGCGGAGAAGAAAGAGGAGGAGGGGAAGGAGGAGAAGAAGAAAAATAAGGAGAAGGAGGGGGAGAAGGGAAAGGAGAAGGAGAAGGGGAAGGGGAAGAAGAAGGGAGAAGTAGAAGAAGAAAGGGAAGAAGGAGAAGAAGAAGAAGGAGGAGGAGGAGGGGGAGAAGGAAGAGGAGAAGAAGAAGAAGGAGAAGAAGAAGGAGAAAGAGGAGAAGAAGAAGAAGATGATGGAGAAGAAGAAGGAGGAGGAGAAGAAGGAAGAGAAGAAGAAGAAAACGGAGAAGAAGGAGAAGAAGAAGAAGGAGGTGGAGGAGAAGAAGGAGAAGGAGTAGGAAGAAGGAGTGGGAAGAAGAAGTAGGAAGAAGAAGTAGAAAGAAGTAGGAAGAAGAAGAAGATGATGAAGAAGATGAAGAAGAAGATGATGAAGAAGAAGAAGAAGAAGAAGATGAAGAAGAAGATGAAGATGAAGAGATGATAAAGATTAAGAAAAAGAAGATGAAGAAGAAGATGAAGAAGAAGAAGAAGATGAAGAAGATGAAGAAGAAGATGAAGATGAAGAAGATGAAGATGAAGAAGATGAAGATGATGAAGATGAAGAAGAAGATGATGAAGAAGAAGAAGAAGAAGATGAAGAAGAAGATGATGAAGATGAAGAAGGTGAAGATGAAGAAGATGAGATGAAGAAGGAGATGAAGATGAAGATGAAGAAGAAGATGAAGAAGATGAAGATGAAGAAGAAGAAGATGAAGATGAAGAAGAAGAAGATGATGAAGAAGATGAAGAAGATGATGAAGAAGATGAAGAAGATGATGAAGATGATGAAGAAGATGAAGAAGATGAAGAAGATCTTCAAGAAGAAGAAGACTTCGAAGAAGAAGAAGACTTCGAAGAAGAAGAAGAAGACTCTGAAGAAGGAGAAGACTCCGAAGAAGAGGAAAAAGAAGAAAACTCCAGAGAAGAAGAAGAAGACTCTGAAGAAGAAGTCTCCGGAGAAGAAGACTCTAAAGAAGAAGAAGAATGATAAGAAGAAGAAAACTTCGGAGAAGAAGACGACTCTGAAGAAGAAGACTCTGAAGAAGAATATTCTGAAGAAGAAGAAAAAGAAAACGCCAAAGAAGGAGTCTACGAAGAAGAAGAAGAAGAATTCGAAGAAGAAAAGTAAAACTCTGAAGATGAAGAAGAAGACTCTGAAGAAGAAGAAGACTCCAAAGAAAAAGAAGACTCTAAAGAAGAAGAAGAAGACTCTGAATAAGAAGAAAACTCTGAAGACTCCGAAGAAGACTCAAAAGGAGACTTCGAAGACGAAGAATCCGAAGAAGACTCGGAATAAAAAGAAGGACAGCGAGAAGGAGGAGGAGAAGAAGAATAAGAAGGAGGATGAGAAGAAGAATAAGAAGGAGGAAGAGAAGGAGAAGGATAATAAGGAGGAGAAGGAGAAGGAGAAGAAGGAGAAAGAGAAGAAGAGCAGAAGTAGGAGAAGGAGAGGAGAAGAATAAGGAAAAGGAGAAGAAGAAGGAGAAGTAGGAGAAGGAGAGGAGAAGAATAAGGAAAAGGAGAAGAAGAAGAAGGAGAAGAAGAAGAAGGAGGAGAAGAAGAAGAAGGAAACGTATGAGGAGAAGAAGAAGGAGAAGGGGAAGGAGGAGGAGAAGAAGAAGGAGGAGAAGGAGAAGGAGAAGAAGAAGCAGAAGGAGAAGAAGGAGAAGTAGAAGCAGAAGGAGAAGGAGAAGAAGAAGGAGAAGAAGAAGCAGAAGGAGAAGGCGAAGCAGAAGAAGCAGAAAAAGAAGAAGCAGAAGGAGGAGAAGCAGGAGAAGGAGAAGGAGAAGAAGAAGAAGAAGGAGAAGGAGACAAAGAAGGAGGAGAAGCAGAAGGAGGAGAATTAGAAGAAGAAGCAACAGAAGAAGCAGAAGAAGAAGGAGAAGGAGAAGAAGGAGAAGAAAAACAAGCAAAAGAATAAGCAAACGAAGAAGGAGATGAAGCAGAAGATGAAGCAGAAGAAGTAGGAGAAGATTCAGAAGAAGGATGAGACGAAGAAGGAAGAAGAAGAGGAAGAAGAAGAAGAAAAAGAGGAGGAAGAAGAAGGAGAAAGAGGAGGAGAAGGAGGAGGAGGAGAAGAAAGATAAGCAGGAGAAGCAGGAGAAGAAGAAGGAGGAGGAGAAGAAGGAGAAGAAGAAGAAGGGGGAGAAGGAAAAGAAAGAGAAGGAGAGCGAGAAGGAGAGATAGGAGAAGAAAGAGAAGGAAGAGAAGAAGGAGAGGAGGAGAAGGAGGAGAAGAAGAAGAAGAAGAAGAAGGGGAAGAAGACGAAGAAGAAGGGGAAGGAGCAGGAGAAGAATTAGGAGGAGGAGAAGCGGGAGCAGAAGGAGGAGGAGGAGCAGAAGGAGGAGAAGAAGGAGCAGGAGGAGGAAAAGGAGAAGAAGGAGAAGAAGAAGGAGAATAACGAGAAGCAGAAGAAGGAGAAGGAGAAGAATGGGAAGGAGCAGGAGGAGGAAAAGGAGAAGAAGGAGAAGAAGAAGGAGAAGGAGAATAACGAGAAGCAGAAGAAGGAGAAGGAGAAGAATGGGAAGGAGAAGGAGAAGGAAGATAAGCAGAAGGAGGAGAAGCATGAGAAGAAGGAGAAGCGGGAGAAGAAGGAGGAGGAGAAGAAAAAGGAGAAGAAGGAGAAGTAGAAGGAGAAGGAGGAGAAGAAGGAGAAGCAGAAGGAGAAGAAGGAGAAGAAAAAACAGAAGGAGAAAAAAGAAGAACTAGAAGAAGAAGAAGGAGAAGAAGAAGAAGAAGGATGAGGAGAAGAAAAGAAGGAGAAGAAGAAGGAGAAGAAGCAGAAGGAGAAGAAGGAGAGCGAGATGGTGGAGAAGAAGCAGAAGAAGAAGCGAAGAAGCAGGAGAAGAAAGAGGAGCAGGAGAAGAAGGAGAAGGAGGAGCAGGAGCAGGAGAAGAAAGAGAGGGAATTGGAGAAGATGGAGATGGAGGAGGAGCAGAAAAAGCAGGAGGAGAAGCATGAGAAGAAGGAGAAGGAGCTGGAGAAGGAGGAGAATGAGGAGGAGAAGAAGAAGAAGAAGAAGAAGGAAGAGGAGGAGGAGGAGGAGGAGAAGGACTTCAGAGAAGAAGAAGAAGGAGAAGGAGGAGGAGGAGAAGGAGAAGAAGAAGGAGAAGAAGAAGGAGGAGGAGAAGGAGAAGAAGAAGGAGGAGGAGAATAAGGAGAAGGAGAAGAAGGAGGAGAAGGAGAAGGAGGAGAAGGGGTGGGGGCCCAGCAGAGGGGGGCGTGTCGGAGAGGAGGGGGACCCGGCGGAGGGGGAGGGGGCACGACGGAGGGCGGCACAACGGCGGGGAGGGGGCCACGATGGACGGGAGGGGGCACGACGGACGGGAGGGGGCACGAAGGAAGTGGGGAGCACGACGGAAGGGGAGCACGACGGAGGGGTTGGGGGCACGACGGAGTTGTCGGGGGCACGACGAAGGGGGTCAGGGGCATGACGAAGGGGTCGGGGAAGGGGTGTAACGACAGAGGGGAGGGGGCATGATGGAGGGGGCACGACGGAGGGGTGGATGTGGGGTACGACGAGGGGGTGGGTGTGGGGCACGACGGAGGGTTGCGGAGGGGGCATGTCTAAAGAGACGGAGGCAACGTCAGAGGCGACGGAGGCAACGTCAAAGGCGGCGGAGGCACCCAGATGATGGAAGAGTCAAGGGGACTGCGTAGGTGTCCAAGGCGGTGGAGGCATCCTAGGTGATGTTGGAGGCAACTCTGACTAATAATTCATGCCTTCTATTTAGAGAGAAATTGGTCAAAGAAGAAAGTAAGAAGTCTTTGAAGCGCTACTTGTCTTTCAATGCTGCTAGTCCCTCTTGGCATTAGCAAGAGTTTCTTATGTTATGCCTTGGTGAGAGGGGGAGGTAGCCGAATTAGGATATCACCACTAGCACGACCAGTAGTGATATAGCGGTAAGAAATTACGATTTTGTTGATAAATTTTTACCAATGATATGCCCACTTTAATACTACTTCATAAACATATAAGCATTGTATTAGTAAAGGACTCATATTATCTGGTCAAAAAAATTAAATAAATCTCTTCATATTAGAGAAAGAATCATCATCAATAGACTTATTAATCAATAATCATCACTACAACAAAAAGCAATTGTCTGAATCAGTAGAGATACTAGATATAATTTGAAAACTATATCTCGCCTAACGATTTCAAAACAAAGAAATGGCTATTTCTCCAACTCCTTTTTTGTTGTTCTCTTCCTCTCCTAACTCTGGGGTTGCTTCTCTATTTCTACTCCTGCTACTTGGAATAAAAAATTTCTTCCATCCAACAAATTGCTTGAGATGTAATCCAGTTAACTATCGATAAAGAAATACAAACAAAATAATGGATAAAGAAAGAATTGATGCCAGTCCTTAGTGGGTGGCTACTAGCCGGTTGATAACCATAACGGTCCTGACTATCGATGCTACTAGTCATTAGTGATTCAAAAGAATCCATTTTTAGCAGGGAATAATTAAGTACACAATACCTGATATGCGGGGACAATGCACAACATGATCCAGCCTTGACTCTAAGAAACTACTTTTCTTCTCATCTTCCCTAAGTGGAGAATATCCCCTACTTTGGAAACATCCACAGAATCTCGATAATCTTCAGATGCAATCCGCTTCTCTCTTGCTTGTTTTCTACATATGGAAGCCACTTGAACATCCCCTTCGCTGCACTCTAAATTCAATCGATCCTTGAGAGATAGAAGGCAATCAACAACCAGTCCGAGATCATTTTCATGAATCACACGTTACTCTTCTTCAAAATATTGTAAATTTCGATAATTTCATTGCTACGGTTAAAGCCTCAATGTTCACGTCTTCACATGAATTGATTTCACGGCTTCACATTCGAAGTTGCTCAAATGTTCATGGCTTCACATGCCTCATTCGTTTCATGAATTGATTTCACGGCTTCATGGTTAAAGCCCCAATGAGCACGGGTGCAGTTTGATAAATTGCACGGGTGCAGTTTGATAAATTGCATGGGTGAAGTTTTCAAGCAGTTTATTAAAAATGCAATTCTAACTTTTCTACCATGATACTCTATTGTGTAAAAAATATTTCTTAGCACCACAGTGTAATTTTCCGTCATAAATGCATCAAAAGTTGCTCTAACTTTCTACGATTATTATGTCATTACGCTATGAGAATATGAATTGAAAAGAGAATGTACCCCTACAGTTAATGAAGTTCTGCTGGGCATTTTTCATTGCCGTTGTAACTTTGTGCATCATACTGTAAAATTTGCCATTTGCATCTCATTGTAGGACATCTAAACATGGAACTAATTTGCTCATGTACAACTTAACCCCTACGATTGAAGTGAACATCATATATCATATAGATTATACGACGTTTGAATGTACCCCTACGATTGAAGTGAAATTTAAAATATACAGAAACTTACAGAAACTTAGTTGGTCGTGGGTGGAGGGACCAAATTTTTTTGTAATTGCTTGAAGTTACATGCATTTTATGCTATGCTCATGTGACCTCTAACGTGCTAATTTCCTTTTTAATGGGAGGCTTGTGAGTGAGTTGGTGGTCCTGATCTGCATTTTATACGTTCTGACAAGCCTTCTACAGACTTGAAACTTAATCTGGCCAGATTAAGTACACGAAAGCGTCTCGTTGGTTCACAATGCCGCATAAAATGATCGCATCAAACAATTGCGCATCAAACAATTGCTGAAGCCAGAAAGAAAAGAAAGAAAGAAATGAGATGAAATAAAAGCCCAAATTAGGAGAGAATCGAATATACAGAAACTCTCAGGTAGAAACTCAAAAGGAATATACAGAAACTTACAGGTAGAAACTCAAAATATACAGAAACTTACAGGAACTCAGCGACGTTAACTCAAAAGGAGAGCTAGAGAGCGCGACTTACGAATTAAGAGATGCAATCCAACCAGTCCGGCGGGCGGAGGCCGGCGTGCGATCTGCGATCGTACCTGTCGATGGCTCGAAGATTAGGAGGTCGGAGAACATAAAACAGGGATTCTTGCTGGAGGGCAACATAAAACAGGGGTTCTTGCCGGAGGATCGTCCATGTCGATGGCTCCTTGCCGAGATCGTCCCTGTCGATGGCTCCTTGCTGAGATCGTCCCTGTCGATGGCTCATCGTCCTCGGAGATCGTCCCTGTCGATGGCTCCTTGCCGAGATCGTCCCTGTCGATGGCTCCTTGCCGAGATCGTCCCTGTCGATGGCTCCTTGCTGAGATCGTCCCTGTCGATGGCTCATCGTCCTCGGAGATCGTCCCTGTCGATGGCTCATCGTCGTCGGAGATCGTCCCTGTCGATGGTCCCTCACGCTCTGCCTCACGCTCACCGCAGAGCCAAGAACTGGGAGAAAAATGGAGACTGACCGTCGATGGTCCATCTTCCGTATTTAACAACCGCGCAAATGACCGTTGCAAATTATTTAAATTTAAATTTTATTCACTAATTATGGGATACTTAGAGCTGAAAAGGAACTCACTAGCTTGGGCGCTTACGCAGCGATTTGGAGCAATTTTTGTCTAGGCGTAGCGCATATTTAATAATTGATAATTTTTGTCTAGGCGTAGCGCATATTTTTATCTATAATTTGATAATTGATTAGGGAATCCGAATAAATTAAATTACGAAAAAATGCAATTAAATGTAATATGACACTACCAATATTCTAATAAATCAATTAAGTAAATGACCCAAACATAAATTTTTCAGGAAAATAAAATCTAAACAACAAACATGCATTATAGATATAAATACTAAGAAGCGACATGATGCAGCTCTAGCTGTAACCATATGAATATATATATATATATATATATATTTATATATATATATATATATATATATATATATAGACACACACACACACATGGAACTTCATTCACTTTTATGCTCAAAACTAGCTTTCTTTTCTTGGTGGCAGCCATAATCCTTGTATGTCAAACATGCATTCTATGACGATGGCGTTTTTGTCCAAACTCAACGAAGTAAAAAAAAAATGCCACTCCAAATGGCGCTTGAATTAATCACATCAAAGCCTCTCGTCCTCCGGCCAATATAGCTCACGAGGAAACACAAATTTTCAATTTACATTAACTGACGCTTAAAAATCATGTCATGAGATGAATAATGTCTCCTTTTAAAACATATAAAAATGACAAAATTATTGGTGGCGTGAATTTTTAATTTTGAAGTTTGAGAGGCATGATCATAGAAGAAGATGAATGAGTTTTGCCATATGTATTTATCTAGTTGTTGGGTTGATGATGACAGGTTCCCTTCTCATCCCCTATCAAGCAGCCTGCAAGACTTTTTGCCCTCCATTTCTCCTTTAGTGTGAAGTACTCACCGCCTTTACCCGGTAGAAGGCCTACACAAACAATGTTATTTGGAATTTAAAATATATTGTATAATAGTCTTCATAAACATTTTGAGCATTAACAATCATGTCGATATGTTGGCATCATCGCCTCATAAGTAATTCATTAGTTTGGCTTTTGGTGTGTCCTTCATAGCTCACCCACTCTCCTTTTATAGAGCTATTTCACATAACTTACCTCCCTTTTCTAGAAGTTTTCTCGCATGTACCCATTCAAAGCACATGGGCGACTTGGAGAAAAGTCTGCATTAACGGTTGACATGATTATTAGGTGGGGAAGATAAAACATGTGGATTTGAGTTTTCAAAACCAACTCAACATCTAACACTTACATTCAGTAATATGTGGTTGGGGAAAAAATATTGGGCTTTTTCAAAACAATCCTAAAAGCATAAGAAATTTATAAATTCAAATGAAAGCAGTCAATAGTAATGTTTTTAGGATTTAATAAAAAAAATAACGTGGATTAAACCATTAGAGTCAATTCCTCTTTCTCTTGGTGCAGTTGTCTGAAAGAAAAATTTAAATGAAAGCATTAAATTAAAAAATGACATGTTACGAAGCAGTTACAAAAATTAGATTGAATGAGAACACTATAGCTTGCGTCGCACATCATTATTATCAACAAGCATAGAAGAAGAATACAAATTGAGGTACTTTTGTGCTTGAACCATAAGACTGAATGGGGAGAAGCCGCAGGAGTAGATGTTGATGGCGCCAGTTTGCGATTGAAGCGGATAGGCAGATGGGGTGTTCAGTTTGGTGGAGGAAGAGGGCCTTTTTGCTCCTGGTGAGGAGAGCAGATGGGAGATCGGGGAAGAGAGCCGATCGAGGGATTGAGAATAAAGGAGGCGCAACTTAGGATCGTGAATGAGGAGAGAGGGAGCTCAATTTTTTTCTTACCTTAATGTTGGCGGATCTTATGATTCAACGGCCAAGATGACTCCAATGAGTTTTAAATTCATGGCATTTTAAAGCCATCCTATAAATATTTTTAGAATAGTATAGATATAGATATATATATGCCCCTCGTGCACTGCGCGACAGTACTCGAGCCCCCCCCCCCCCCCCCCCCGGCGGGCATGGGATGCAACATCCCCCAAACAACTAGACCCCTAAGTTGGTTTTGTCATGACTAGGTCATGGCAAAACCATAGGAAGAGCTCAAGACCATGTGAACTTAGGAGGGAAGGAGAAAACCCAAGTGGTCTGCAAATAGCAATTTTCAGATACCAAGCCTAGGGTTGTACTTTAGAGCCTCACCTTGAACCTTGACCCCACCATAACATCCCTAACCCATTAGGGGTCTCCTTGGAGCACCAGGGACCCATTGGGGTCAACCAAAGAGGCCAAATTGGCTAAGTCAACCCCAACCTTAAATTGGTCAAACTAACTCAAATAGGGTCAATTGGCCTCCACCATGTCAAATTGACCTTGCCCCTACCCCTATGAGGATACTAGGGACCTAATGGACCAAAAAAGCCCCATCATGGGACCTCTAATTTGGCCAATTTACCCTAAGTCAACCCTAGCCCTAGTTTGATCAAAAGTGTCCTACAAAGGGGCAAATCACCCTCACCTTGCCAAATTGAACCTACCTAGACCTTTGTAACCCTTAAGGGAGGCCAATGGGTCCTAAGCCACCCATTGGGGTCAACCCAAATGGTCAATTTGACCAAGGTCAACCTTGTCCTAAATTAGGTCAAAATGACCTAATTTGCCCAAATTAAACCCAATCCATTTGGGCTAGACCCAACTAAAGTGGTCCACCACCTAGTGGGCTTGGTAATTACTGAAATTACCACTCAAATTCTGTAGACGATGATTAGGAGAGAGAAAATGGAGGTTTCCCCCAAATTGGAGAGAGAGAGAATGAACATTCATGGTGGATGAATGCAATTGATGTTGGGTTTTCTTCATACCATTTCAAGAATGATATCAACATATCGTATATGCGCAGCGGAAATAAAACAAGAACAACCCAAAGAGTTAAAGGATCTTGCGTTTTTCATGAATCAAGAAGATAAGGAAATCTAAATGTGATATACCTTTGCGGGATTGAGTCAACACTCAACCAAGATGCTCCAAGAAGAAATCCTGAGTTCCAAGAACCGAAATCGATCGGTCCCTCTACAATGATCCACACAAGCGATGGAGAACCTCAATATCTTGTCGAACAAGGAATGAGTCGCAGAAGGAAGGCTCTCAACGTCCCCACGGACTGCTAGATCCGAGGCAGGGGAGGCGGCGACTGACGGCGGTGAAGTTATCGGTCGGCGATAGAAGAGAGAAGACTGAGCGGAACTCTTCCGACGCTACTCTCTCAAACTCGCGAAAAGGTTAAGTTCTCCGAAAACCTAAAACCGTGTACTGTTTTATACTAGAAGCGTAAAACAGTCTATCCGCAGACCAAGGGAAAAATAGAATAATTCTGTCGAAATTATAAATTAACCGAATTCGGTGAATCACATTAACCGAATTCGGCTATACACATTAACCGAATTCGGCTATACATATTAACCGAATTCGACTATAAGAATTCGGCTATAATAATTCGGTTGTACACATTAGCCGAATTCGACACTTATTCGATTAAACACTTTAGCCGAATTTTGATTTAGCCGAATTCGTCTAAACCCTTTAGCTGAATTCGTCTAAACCCTTTAGCCGAATTTGACACAATTCGGTTAAACACTTTAGCCGAATTTGTCTAGTATAAATCCATTCACTTAAACCCTTTAAACGATTTCCCGTTGAGACATTCTCAACTTAACTCCAAACAGTCACAGGATTGGTCCTCCACTCATATCCAATATGAGCAAGGCCAACTCAATCCTTTCTCCAATTTTTCCAAGAACTTTTGTGTGCGACCCTGTAGGCACATATTGCGTTGGCAGTAAAACTAACTGCTTGATTGCTTTGAGATCACCCTTGAAAACTCTAACAATTGACCCATCAATCCTCCCCCAATTGATGAGCATTCATCTATCCTGGCAGATACAAGGAATTTAGAGCATTTTCCAGCTCACCAAGGGGGCTGAATCAAGGGAAATCAAGGTGGCCGAAATCCTCCTTCATGGCCATTAATGGCAATTGATGGTTTGGCTCCTCCCCTCCCTCAATTGATCTCTTTAACACCTTCAGAGGTCGGAAAGGAGTGAAACCCCCCTCTTCCCTTAAGAAATCGAGCCCTCCCAGTGCAAATCGGCATGGCACCAAAAGCTCCACCACCCGCAATGGTGACTCGCCGAAATACGCGCCACCAGGCCCCCACACAGGTCCGATCCTCCCTCTCTCCCCTAGTGCACAGATATCAATCAGTTTGGGACTTGATTCGAGATCAATCGAGCTTGAATCATGCTCCCAAATGGGTTCGTTTTTGAGCCCTTTTCCCCCGCTAGAAAACCACCCTCCGGCCACCACCGGCCGGCTAACCACCGCCCATCGCCTGCCACCACCTCGACGAAGGTGGTGGTGGCACCAGCCGGCCGGAAAGATGCAAGGGTGGCCGACAAATCGAGGGCAAAAGTCACCCAAGACGGGCTGTCGGGGACTGTCCATTCAATGGGGAACATGACTGGGCGCCGTCGGATCTGCCGGGATTTGCTAAGTGCAGACCAAATGATTTAATCATTTAAGCTTGTATTTTTTGTCACACTTTTAACCAGTATTTTGATTTAGTTATTAAAAATACTAGGACCCTTTAAATGAAAAAGTGCCCAACATCAAAGTTGTAGCCTTGGGTACGTAGTTTAATTTAAAATTTGTTTCAGGCCAATAAGGGCACTGTAGATCCCTGTAGAGTCATTTTGGTGGGACTGGTCCCAAGGATAGGGTAACCACTATTATTTGATTATCTTTGGATTGGTAAATGGTATTGCCTTGATATTTAAAACATAGGCTATTTACACCTATACACACACCATATCCAGAAATGAGAATTTTAGGAGAACATTTTTCTAAGGTTTTTGTAATAATTTCATAATTCGTTTATTAATTAATTAAAGGGTCTAATGACCTCCAATCCCCTCCAAATTTTGGTGAGTGCTCTTTAGGGTTATTATATGACCCTGGTAAAACTTTCAGCCCAATTGGGCCTGATTTGGTTGGGTAAATTGTTAGCCCAAGTTTGGTCAAACTAGATCAAACTAGGTTAAAAGTGCACATGATGGAATTAGGTGGTCAAATCTCATCAACATGATGTGAACCCTTGGCCATTGGTTTAGGATCACCTAAAACACCTCCATGAGTGATTTGGGGTGATGTGGGGTGGATATGCCCTAGAACCCTAGCTTTACCCTTAGGGTTGCACCTTGGACTTTGTGAAGGACATGGGGTCAAATGTCCTTTAATGGTTATGAAACTTAGAGGATGAGTTCATAGGGTGTAATTAGGCACTAGGTAAGTTTATAAGAATTTTAGGAGCAATTATCCCCTTTGAAATAGGTCATAACCCTTTTAGGGAATTTTCTTATAAGAGAAATTTACATACTCAAATGGTCTTGGATGATGATGAAACCTTGGTAGTGCCTTTATAATCATATTATAGACCTCTTGTAATTTTTGTGTATTTAATTAAATGGTTTAACCAGTACTTCATTCACAAGACACTTATTTTGTCTTAGGCTTAAGAAACATAATTGAGGGTCCATTACTCTCTGGTAAATTTTGCAACTTAGTGATAGAATATTTCAGGGCACTAGAAAGCTCTGTAAATTTTTATATAATTTTTGGAGATTTTTATCAGTAGGCTACTTTACAACATGTCTTAATTGAGATTTTCTTAAAGTGTTTATTTAAGTGAGAATATGATTTCCATAAATTCTGAAATTTAGTCAGTAGACTTTTCTGATGAATACAAAGGTCCGGTAATTATACCATAATTTTGGTATAAGTATTTTTGATGGTTCCTTCATTAATCTTCAAGTTTGGATAGATGTTAAATATTAAAAATAGAGGACAATTCCTTTTTGTAAAATTATGATATTCTGTATTTACTGTTATTTTGTTATCATAGACATGCCAATAACCAGTGGATGCCATATCATAAGAAGATCTTACACTTCGTGTTCAATTTCACACATGGCTAGATTTGGAAAAAATTATAAATAATGCCAAATAATTAGGGAAGAATGTGATCCTCTGAATTTAGTCTCATAATATCATGATAGACTTTCATTATTAATCTTGAGTCATGTGGATGATTATTTGGAGCACCTCTACCTATGTAGTTCATATAGATCATTTGGTCTGCGTATAGTAAAATGTGAAACTTGGGTATTTAGTGGCCTACCAAGTGGAAATGACATGTAGTTGGTGTACATGGTCAGGATGAAGAGGTTGAGGTCACCAAAAGGAGTTTATGTGATTAAGAGTGCTTGGTGAGTTTAGGGTAAAGTTGTGCTGGGGATTGACGAAAGATCGTCTTTCCCCTAGCGTGTCATAAAGCACTTAAGTTTAACTCAAGTGAAATGATAAGATGGGTATTCTTATGGATAGTTACCAATAACATTAAGTGTCTTGAGAAAGGGATCTTTGGGTTATCATCCCATCACAGTTCCTAGTACCGCTGCGAGCCCCTCACAGGGTTGACCTCGGGAAGTCCAAGATTAACCATAAATCGTAGGAGTAAGATGTTGTACAAGATTAATTAATAACACACTCACGGTAATGGGAGTCTAGTTGATTTTCTTCTGCGAGTGTCTTTTGTAGTGAGGATTTGATGTATCGGGCAGGAGCCCTTGTTATTTCTATCTTTTATTTCAGTTACTTCATGTGGACATCTCTTTATGATGGTTTAATTTTTATGCGATGTGGACTTTCTTCTATAAGTTTGTTAATACTTTTCTTCTTCTGTGATCGATATTGTCGGCAGGATTGGCATTTTGTAGTGGCGACCCTCCCGAGTGATGGTGCCACCACAAAGCGGCGGTTCTGGGCATAAGACCCGGGTTTTGTTAAGAAACAAAATGGGGTCTTACAAGTGGTATCAGAGCACACCTCGATCCGAAGAAAAGAAGTCCACAAACCCCGGGCCACCCCGCACGAGACAAACTAGCAGCGGAATCAATGGTGTGCCCATATGGGGAATCACATGAAAAGTCCACTATTAACTGAATTTTAGGCAACCCCATTTTACGAGTGTTAATTTTTCTTTGTAGCCCGCGACAAACCCTACCCCGCAGGATGGAGTTCCTCCGACTCCGAACGTCGTTCCACCACCACCGGCTCCTATACCGTTCCAGCAGTCGGAGATGGGACAGACACTGACTGCCATTTTGGAGGCATTCAGAGCACAGCAGGCACCGACCCCTCAGCCAAATCCTGGGGCCAACTAGATGAGTGCCTTCCGAGGTCTCCCCCCTCATACCTTGGGACAGAGACGGTGGTTCAGACTGAGGAGTGGGTGTACATCATGAATGAGATGCTGGCAAGAATTCAGTGCCCGCCGGACATGGCAGTACCCCTGGTGGTTTCTTGCCTAGAATCTCATGCAAAGAGGTGGTGGAAGTCACTAATGGACACCACCTATGCCAGATTGGAGGCAGCTGACATCTCATGGGATGAGTTTAAGACGGCGCTACTGGAGCACTACGTACCGCAGTCAGCAAGGGATGAGCTAGAAGACAGGTTTCTGCAGTTGAGGCAGGGTAGCAGGACAGTAGTGGAGTATCACCGGGAGTTCACCCACCTAGCCCGGTTTGCGGACTCCTATCAGTTGGATGATGCAGTCTATGCAATGAGATTCTACAAGGGCCTCCGGGACGAACAGAGGCAGACACTCCTCTTTGTTTCCGACGGTAGCATGGCCAAGATTTTGGAGATGGCCAAGAAGCTGGAAGCCGACCAGCTCATTGTTCGGGGCAGGAAGAGGCCGACAGAGAACCAGGGAAGGAGTGGCAGGAGGGACCAGCAGAAGGGTCGCTACATTGGGGAAAGAAGGACGGAGGACCGACCCCGCCAGGAGGAGAGGCAAGAGCAGAAGGGGCAGGTAGTTTTGGCTTCGCATCCTCTGCAGATGCGGGTGGTGCCGAGGATAGGAGGAGGTGGTCCACCTCCCCCACATGAGTGCTACCACTGCCACCAGCCGGGGCACATTCGGAGGAACTGCCCTCAGAGGAATGCCCCACCGGCCCAACATTTCGGGGGTCGAGGACATGGACGAGGTCGTGGATTCCAGGGCAGAGACAGGAGGCAAGATAGGGATCAGATGCACGCCTTGTACATGGCATAGCTGTAACGGTCCAGGCCCGCCAACAAGGGATTCAGCTGGACCGCCGGCACCCTCCCGGCCCAGGCCCGCCAACACGGGACCCAGCTGGCACCGGAAGGGTTCAACCTAACCAGATAGTCTGCAGACCATGCACCCCAACCCCTCTCTGTCCCACCACAGGGCACACCGGGTTGTTGGAGGCTGCAACCCCCCTTTTGATGAGAAGTGATCCAGTTAAGCGCCCCTACGGGGACTTCCCAGGAGGTCACCCATCCCGAAATTGCTCTAGCCCGAGCACGCTTAACTATATAGTTCTTTCACTTCTCATCACCAATTGAGAGCTCAATTGGTGATGAGAGTGATGAGAAGTGAAAGAACTATATAGTTAAGCGTGCTCGGGCTAGAGCAATTTCGGGATGGGTGACCTCCTGGGAAGTCCCCGTAGGGGCGCTTAACTGGATCACTTCTCATCAAAAGGGGGGCTGCAGCCTCCAACAACCCGTTGTGCCCTGTGGTGGGACAGAGAGGGGTTGGGGTGCATGGTCTGCAGACCATCTGGTTAGGCTGAACCCTTCCGGTGCCAGCTGGGTCCCGTGTTGGCGGGCCTGGGCTGGGAGGGTGTCGGCGGTCCAGCTGGGTCCCGTGTTGGAGGGCCTGGACCATTACAAAAAGTCCTTTCCTGCAGCTCAATTGGTGATGAGAAGTGAAAGGACTATATAGTTAAGCGTGCTCAGGCTGGAGCAATTTCAGGATGGGTGACCTCCTGGGAAGTCCCTGTAGGGGCGCTTAATTGGATCACTTCTCATCAAAGGGGGACTGCGGTCTCCAACAACCCACTGTGCCCTGTGGTGGGACAGAGAGGGGTTGGGGTGCATGGTCTGCAGACCATCTGGTTATGCTGAACCCTTCCGGTGCCAGCTGGGTCCCGTGTTGGCGGGCCTGGGTTGGGAGGGTGCCCGCGGTCCAGCTGGGTCCCATGTTGGCGGGCCTGGACTGTTACAACAGCTCCGGGACCCGACAAGGGTCATCACAGGTACTTTGATGTGTTTCTTATAATTGTTAGTACCTCGCAAATCTTAGGTTTACTTTAGCATTGAACCAAACAATAATATCACCCAGGTTCAGTACATGTTTGCGGCAAAACCGTGTATACCCTGTTCGATACGTGTGCCTCGCACTCGTTCGCCTCAATAGAATTCGTAGATGATCTGGACCAAGTCCAACACTTCAAGGGCATTTACAGGAGGGTACGATTTCTGGACGGATCGGAGGTTCTAACAGATGCCAAATGCAACATGAATGTAGAGATTGGAGGAAGACTGTTTGAGGCCCCGATGACTCTGCTGAAGATGAAAGACTATGACCTGATCCTGGGCATGAATTGGTTGTACTGGAACCATGCAAAGATTGACTGCCCGGCAAGGAGGATCATTCTAAAGCATGAAGACGGTGAAGTAGTAATCGAAGGTACTAAACCCACCTCTCGTCTCTTCTTATCATCTATTCAGGCCGTCAAGGCCCACCTGCAGGGAGACGAGGTTTATCAGGTGCTCTTCGAGGCGACTGAAGTCAAAGACTCAGTGTCAAATATCCCGGTCGTGCGGGATTTTGCCGACGTATTTCCGGAGAAGCTTCCCGGACTGCCACCACACCGCGAGAAGGATTTCCAGATCCAGCTGGTGCCGGGGGAAAAGCCAGTATCTAGAACTCCTGTATTTCAGTTATGTTGGTGCAGGACTTTTAATTGCTAAGTACAAACCAATGTTAGATTACAATGTGTCATAAAACATAGGACTATGCAATGTAATTCTTCATTGTGTAGAACATAGTGTTGATCCATGTGTAATCTCTCTATTGTGGTGTACTTCATTTCCAAGTGCAAGGAAAAATCAAGAAGTAGTTGTTTTCTAGTTTCTGGATTGTCAAGAATGTTCTAAGTAAAATTCGTCAAGTACTCGCGTGAAGACTCGTTTCATTCGTCGAGATCTCACGTGAGCACTCGATGAATTCGTCTAATTTACTCGAGAGCTCTCTGAAAGTAGAATTTCTTATTTCCAGTTTGGCTAAGTTAAATTCGTTGAGTGATCTAGTGATGTCTTGTGAATACTCGATGAATTCGTCTAGTAATCTCGAGAAGTCTCGTGATCACTGAAGTGAAGTATCTTTCTCTTTCAAATCTAAGAAAGTTTAATTCGTTGAGTAGTTAAGAGTAATTCGTCGAGTAATCCACAGATGTCACGTGAATACTCGACGAATGCACTTAACAACCTTTTCTTTTTGAATTGTTGATGGCTTTCCCTTTAGGACTTCTGCCTTGTACAATACATGTGGAGCTCTGTCATGAAGTCTAGTTCTAGCCGTTAGAAGAGGAATCTGTATATATTGTTAAGGGTTAATTTCTTTAAACCCTAATCATGAACAGATCTAGAAAATTGCATTCGTCTCTGTCGCCATCTTTCGTTCTCGCAAAGGAAAATCTCGTCGCCGACCAAGTTGATTTCGCGATTCCTCTCAAAGAAAGGTCTCGACTAGATCTCTGATTTCAGATACTCCAAGTTTCCTTAAGATCTAGTTGATTCTCAAGTTCAGATCAAGTTCTCTCAAGGTCAAGCATTCTTCTCCTTCAGCCTTTTGAAGTTCAAGTTTCTTTCTCAAGCAAGGAAGAAGAATCGTTTCTCAGATCTGAAGTTGAATCTCTGTGAGATTTCAAGAAGATTGTTTTCAATCTATAGTTTGTAAAGAAATCCTTTTTACATCTCTTGTAGGAAGTTTTACTTCCGAGTTTTGTAGATCATAGTTTAGGGGATCGAGTGTAGGAGAGGTTGTTCTCTGAGATTTTGTAGGAGACGTTGTCTCCGAGCTTGTAGGAGTTGAAGACTCCGAGGTGTAAGATTTGTCGAAATCTGAGTTTGGTGAAGTAGCCGAGTCTAGCCTGAAGTGTTAGATAGGCGAGGCGGGAAAGTGTACGTACCCATTCCGGGGAATCACTATATATTCATGTGTCTGTGATGTGTATTTTCTCTTGTTCGGTGTGCATATTTTTCCAAAGTATTTTAATTTCGCTTAATGCAATAGAACTCACCTATTCACCCCCTCTAGGTGATTTAGGTAGACAACTAGATACTTTCATGTATGGGGTTCATTGTGATATCTTCTCAGATCACAAGAACCTCAAGTATGTGGACACGCAGAAGGACCTAAATCTTCGGTAGAGAAGATGGGTGGAATTTCTCTGTCATTACCAGTATACAATGCAGTATCACCCGGGGAAGGCGAACACAGTAGCGGATGCACTCAGCAGAAGGGATAGCACGTCAGATGCAAAACCAAATTTGGTGGCCATGGAGCTAGTGCAGAAGCTAGAAGACATGCATATCACACAGGTATCCAAGGATGACCCCGAGGTCTACAAGGAGTATCTAGCCTCGATGTGCATTGTCTGTGATATCTGAGATCGAATCAAGGTTCCCCAGAAAAGTGATGCAGAATTAGAAACTATTTTCAAGGCATTAGAGTCAGGCACCGCTGGGGATTATTCGTTGAAAGATGATCTTGTGCGCTTCCGAGGCTGAATTTACATACCAGTAGGAGATAATATTCGGGAAGATATAATGACATAAGTGCATTGTAGTAAATATTTAGTGCATCTCGGGATCACCAAAATGACTGCGGACCTAAGGAGAACGATGTATTGACCAGGAATGAAGAAGGACATCATCCACTTCGTGACTCATTGTGAGGCATGCTGTTGGGAACAGTGTCCAGCAATGTTCCTGATTTGAAGAAGTGCTAAAGTCAATGATAAGTACAACTTGTATTTGATGTGAATTTGATGTGACATAAGCAGGTTAGAATATCTTACACATTATGCATAATGCATAAGGATCAAGCAAAGACATCTTATCGGTGACTACAAAGAATAGACTGTATGTCCAGTACCTCTCTAATCCCTCTAAGTCCAAAATCGTTGAGGACTGGACGTATCGTCATAATGGTGCTTGAATCGTTGAAATATTATAGACTGTATGTCCAGTACTTCTCTAATTTCTCTAAGTCCAAAATTGTTGAGAAGGACTGGATATATCGTTGAATAAGTATGTAGATATCGTTGAGACTACTCATAGAGATCAGTAGAAGAACAAGTCATTAATCGTCACGACAAAAAGGATAACACAACAATATCGTTGTGTCAACAAAGTACACACGACGATATCGTTGTGAGAACAAGAAGAATCAACCAAGTAATAATATCGTTGTGTCAACAAAGTACACACGACAATATCGTTATGAGAACAAGAAGAATTTACTAAGTCACAGTATCGTCGTGCAAACAAGTATCACACGACGATATCATTGTGAATTCTAGCGTTATGAAGCTCTTTAGAAGACGAGTTGAGTATCCGACTGTCAACAACATTGTCGTAAAGAAGCCATGTCATCGAGAAGACTAAGACAGATCTCATAGAGACAGTTTGCAGCTGAAGTGTTCCTTATCGCCTGGATGATCCTGACGATATCGATGATAAGTCAGGATGCTCACGACGATATTAACGAGAAGACCTCAAGTCGACAAGATGTTCACGACGACGTCGTTGAGATGACTATATATCGCCGTGAGTACCATTATATATGTGATATCTCGTATCATCGAGATATCCTTCTCAGAAGAAGTTTTAAGAAGACTTGAAGAATTGTCTAAGTCTAAGATGGATCGGCGTGACGACCAACTCTGTAGTGGAGATGTTGCTAATATTGTCGAGACAGACCAAGACATTTTGAAATGCGTTGTCTGCATTTAATGTCGCCGCCTGATGGTCCAATCAGCGTATGCCGTTAAGGAATGAGTCTCTGACACTTAAAGGACATCTGAGTAGACCATTAGACGGTCCCTCGGTCATATAAAAAGGATAAGTGTCTGCCCTAAAAAACACAGAGAATATATGAATCAATCGAACAGTAAAGACGGCTGTGGAAAGAAGGAGCAATCACCCGAGAACAATACGCTCTTGGTCTTAGTTCTCCAAGTCTCAGTCAAGCAACATCGACTGTCAAGTTATGTTCCAAATTGAAGACAAGATTAAAGAAAAGCTTTGGTTCATCAAGAACAGATCATTATCGCTTTCTCTTCAAGTCCAGAGGTCGTCAACATCTGGGCCTCAGAAAAACTCTACAACATTTTCTTTACTGTGTTAAGTGTTCTTCAACATTGTATCTTATTCATTCTCTGTAGGGCCTGAGTTGTAGGGCTTGATGGTCTGAGTTGTAGGGCTTGAGGGCCTGAGTTGTAGGGCTTTATGGCCTGATTTGTAGGGTTCCTGGAACCTGGGGTAGAATCCTAGAAGGATCTGAGTTGTAGGGCTTGATGGCCTGAGCTGTAGGGCCTGTGTGCCTGAGTTGTAAGATCTGAGGAGTAGATCTGAGATTTGGTGGAGTTTGCTGACTCTACCATGCTGCCAGATAGGCACAGAGGGACATCAGAGTACTCTAGATACATTGTCTAGGGGAACCACTATAAATTACTGTGTGCTTTCTGTGGTGTGCATTAAGTATATTTATATCCCTAAGAAAGAACAATTATTAAGTAAAAGAATACTAAAATTTTTGAAACACCTATTCACCCCCCTCTTGGTGATTAGACAACATCCAAAACTAACAAGTGGTATTAGAGAGAGGTTGTTCAAAGAAAGCTTAACAGCTTGAATAGATCAACCCTTGGGTGTGTCAAGTTATCACCATAAAAAGTTAAAGCTCCATGAAGAAAGTAAGAAGATCTAATGTCAAGAATGTACAACCCGTATTCGACGAGTAGACCGACAGGTGCCCGACGAGTAGACCAGCACCTCTCGGCGAGTAGACCCAATGGCGATCTTACTTGCCCAGAGTAAAGGAAGCGAGTACGCTCCCTCCCTACCGTGATCTCTTCTCGACGACATAGTCTCATCTCGACGACATAGCAGCATATCGACATGACCGCGTATCAACATGATCTCTTCTCGATGACATAGGCTCTTCTCGATGCTGTAAGCGTGATTCATCTAGGCGACATGAACAATCCGTCTCATCGACAAAGCTCCTTCTCGCCCAGGGCGAGGCGAGTTGACACGGCTTCAGGCGAGCTCGCTTCAGGAGAACTCGCCCTCAGCAAGCAGGATATAACCTAATCGCCTCAGCTGCACTCGCTCAAGGAGGGAGCGAGGCGAGTACGGGTCAACCCGACTCATCAGTCCTCCTCCACTATCCGCAGACCAGCAGGGCTGCGGTTAGTATCTTCGAAAAGGCGCGAGGAGCTGTTCGTAGACCATTTTGGTCTGCATTTAGCAATTTGGTTAAGGCGGAGGAAGCTATCTGCAGGCCATCTGGACCATTTTGCCCTTAGAAGAATTTTCCTATAAATAGGACCAATTATGTCTCAGATCAGCACAGATCCATCCCCCTTTGAGAGCATGTGCTTTCTTCCTTGTGTTATCTGAGACAGGCTCAGCCTCTGGTTTTTTGGAGGAGAAATCGAGCAAGATTTCTGGATTAGTGACGGGACCTCCTCGCTGCAGCCAGTGGGTCCATTCTTAGGCATCTACTACCAACCTGTGAGGGCCAGGTTCCCAGCTCGAAATACTTAGACCTAGGGATTTGACGAAGAGATAAGTAACTCAAGCTGCTCCCCAAGTCTCGAATATAGTGGGACCGGTATCCGGGTTCCAACAAAGAAGTTCAAATATTTAAGTGAAAGCAGCTGCAGCTCCTCTTACTCTGAAGAAGAAACAATTATGGGGCTAAGTGTAAAAGAGATCAGAGCAACCCTTATTCTCAGACAGTGAGTCAGAGGATGAAGACTGCTTTATGGCTAAAAGAGGGATAAGAGCACTTCTCACTTTCTCAGACTGTGAATCTGAGGATGAGGAGTTCTATGGGATTGTTGCCCTATCTAATGAAGAAGATCTGGATGACTCACATCCTGCTCAGGTATGCACCCCTCACACATCTTCATTATCTGCTTTATTTGAAAAGACCAAGAGTGCATCAGATGATTGCTCACCATCTGATGATGATGCAGAAGACTGCTCATCATGCAACAATGAGGACCATACTGATCTAATGGAACAATATTGCATTCTCTTGGTAGATCTTAAAAAGAGCAAGAAGTTGGTCAAATCTCAAGCTGAGAAAATAAGATTCCTCAAGCCATTCAGATCTCAAATAGATGAGAAAACCAAGGAGGTGACTAAATTGTCCAATGAGCTTATCCTACTTCAGAAGAGGACTGAAGCTCATGGGAGGACAATTAATTCTCTAGAAAACAAGCTGCCTCAGAAAGAAAGCTAGTGGCTAGCTTCTCTAAGCCCAAAACTATTCTCCCTATTATAGACAACTTCTTCACTCAATAATGAGGAGGATTTGGATATAATAAGGAAGTTGGAGAGACCTCCCAAGCTAGAACTGTCTTCCAAAAGGTTGTCTCTCCACAAGCACCATCAACCAAAAAGAAGGAAAAAGCTTTACCTCAAAAACATATTCCTAAAGTAAAATCATTGACTGTGCAACCAACTTCAAGATCTATGCACAGTCACATGGTTAACAGAAGTGCTTGTTGTAAAGCAGCCTGCTCTTCCAATCACCTGCCCTCCATTCAGAAGGTCACTCAGAAGAGGAGTTATAATGGATTTGAATGTTGGTGTTGTGGCAAGGTTGGGAACTGTGCTATAGACAGCTGGTTCAACCCAACAGTGCCTAGTGCAAGGTATAAGAAGCCAGTCAGTAGTTTAGCTGCTAGAGTTCCAGTAGTGAGGGCTAACAAGAACCTATGACCCAAATTCATTTGGGTTCATAAGGAATATTAATTCTTATCTTGCAGGTTTGTCCAATGGCCAACCAAAATTAAATGTGGCTATTGGACAATAGAGGATTTAGGCATAAGTTTGGATTAGGAAGAAATTCATCAAAGACACATATATTACACTCAACAAATATATTGGATCTCACAATCACAGTCGTTGATTCTAAATCAATACAAGTAGTCCACCAACACAGGAACGCGCCCCTTTACATTCTAAAGTAAGATATATATATATATAAATAGGTCATATGTTTATAAATAGAGTGCGACATACATTGCCCTAAGCCATCACGATGAGTTCTCGAGCTCTCACAACGCTGAACCTCTGCGAACTCGACAATTCAAGGAAATGGCACCCATTAAGAATGACGACACCTGCAATACGGGATGTGAGCTGGTGCGCGGCGGGTTCATCAACGCCAATGAGGAGATAAGATCAACAATCGGGCAAATTGAAGCTGCGGGGTTGGAATACGTGCTCTCAGAGCCAACTGTTATCATGCATAGAGAACTTCTGGAGTTCTATGCCGAGCCCAAGATGAACACATCTAGAAATGCCATCAAGACTAGGGTTGGAAATACCCCATTGAGAGTGACGGTAAAAGGAATCTCCAAGGCGCTCCGTCTACCTAGATTCTCAGAAAAAGAGATAGAGGAAGAAATTTCAGAAGAAGATCTCTTGACTACAAGGAAGTGGTGCAACCATACAGGACAACCACGCGGTACCCTAAAAAAGTCTGACTTCAATACAAGAGGAAAACTTTTGTCAGATATTGTTGGCAAAGCACTAATATGCAAACCTGGATCTCACGACAGAATATCCAAGGAGATGTTTAAAATAATGACAAGAATAATACTATGCAAGAAAATTGACTGGGCTCAGTTACTCTACAAAAAGATTCAAGGAAGTCTTCAAGCACCTAATCTTGGAAGATTCATTTTTCTTTACCTCATCAACACTCTTCAGCTGAATGAAAAGATGGGATAACCCATCCATCATATGAAGAAGATTGACTTAAAGATCCTAGAGAGGTGGGAGAAAGTCTTTCCTAAAAGTTCAAAGAAAGGGAAGAAGGTCACTGAAAGTGAGGATAGCTCATCTGTAGAAAAAAATAGCATATCAAATCCAAAACCATGTGCAAAGACTCTGGTTATTGCCATGCCAACACCTGAAGACTTGTCTGCTAGAAAGAATAGTGCAACAGTTGAGGGGGAGACTCATGCTGAGCCCTCAGCCCAAGAGACTGTGTTGCCTATCATGAATGTGGTTGTTGTTGAGGGGGAGTCTCAAAATGAACTCCCTGCTCCAGAGATTGAGGAGACAACTCACATTGAGAGTGTTGTGCAAGAAGACTTAAGAAGTACCAGGATGGATGTTGAAGACACTATCATTGAAAAGGGAAATCTTGAACTAGAGAATCTGTGTACAGATTTCATTCTGATTCCAGATAAAGAGACCGCCAAAGATACTAAAAATGATCATCAAGAACAGTATTTCTCTAATAATCCTCTTAATAATGAGACCATGGCTGATATGAGTGCAGACCTGGTAGGAAAAGCAACTGAGAAGAAGCAAGATTCTACAGAAACCTCTACACCACCATCTCATGAGCAAGGTTCAAGCTCCTTAATTGAACAAAGAAAGAAATTGCTAACCGAGGAAAGGAAAAGCTATCAAGACTATGTGGACAGAGCGGTCAGGGGAATCAAAGATGACATGTCAACTCAGATGAATGAGATAAAAGCAGACATTGATCACATCAATACTCAGATCAGCAGCTGGTTCACAAGGGCAGGAACAGCTGTTGACAGCAATATGAAAGCACTACAATCCCTTGGTGAAAAAGTGGACACCTTACTACAACAAAGCCAACAGGCAGGTGAAAATCTGGAAAGAGGAGTTAGATAGTTAACCACAAAAATTGCTGATAGTCAAAATCTGACATAACTAGATGCATTGACTCAAATGAATTCACCCACGATGCTCTAAACACCAAATTGGAGCAAAGTACTAAGCAAATCAAACAGTGGATTGGTGAGTCAAGTTAGAAAAGGAAAACCATAATGGTGGATGAAGAACTGCCTCTCAAGAGAAAAAGAGATGAACAAGGTCCCCGTGATCCATGCCTTAACTTTGTAAGCCCACGGTCAAGAGATATAGTTTGGACTACATGGAGAAACTTTGGGGAAAGTGGCAAGGACATATCCAGACACTACCCTTCAAGTGAGTGGGACAAACACATGAAGACAGAAGCCATGAGAACACTGTATAGCAACATCAACAAGAAAGAGCACTGCCAGAGAATGCTCCTTCCATCCCTAATAGATACATCCCAAAGACAATCTCCTATTTTGATAGACAAGAGCAAAAGCTTCAAAGGAAGGAGAAAGATGCAGAGAAAAGAAGGAACTGTTAAAGTGTAGAACTGACATATGTGATAGCTAGAAGCAAATGTTGTTGTAACTCTATTTTGAAAATATTTGGCTTATCTATAAAATCTTAATGAAGTTTGTAACATACTTGTTTACATAATTACTTCCTCATACATGTTTAACTTGTGCTAACATAGAATTGATGATTAACTTATTTGTCTGCTAAGAATAATTTAATACAGTTCAGATAAAAAGGCAAGAATGATGATAAAAAAGCAATAATCACTAATGTATAATCTTATGTCACTAAATTAACAAAGCATCATTAAGAAAGCATACATGAATGATGTTGCGGCTGACACACAACACACTGATTATGCAAAAGAGTAATCCAAGACAATATCATTTTGTCTACAAAACGATATCGTCGTAATAACAGAATGCATCATCGAAATGACTCTACGACTTCGTCATAAAGTCTCGACGATACCTAACTATCTGTTTGAGAGTTCAGAAATCTAAAATAAATCGATCACAACCATTCAATCTGATATAATCAAACACTTATCAAGCGGCCCTTTGCCTCCCACACAAGACATTATAAATAGGATCAAATATTTTGAAATTAAGAGTGCATGCTACATTTGCCCTAAAAAGCTGTCGTGTACTCTCTGTATTACGCAAGTAAACAAGTCGATACTGCTCAAGCCTCCTTCAAAGATCTGACACATGGCCCCAAAGAAGGAAGGATATATGTATGAAGGAAGTGAGATCGTGAGGAATGGATTCCTAAAGGCACAAAAAGAAATTCAAGGCACTATCAGATTGCTCGACTCCGTCAACTTGGAGTTCACGCTATCAGAATCGACTGTGATATTGAAAAGAGAAGTCCTCGAGTTCTATTCGAATTCTAAGGTTGGCTCTAAAGGAACGACAATCAAAAGTAAGATCAATGGGACAAAGGTGAAAGTGACTCCAAAGAGATTGGCTAAGGTTTTTCAGCTGCCCACCTTTGCCAATGAAGAAGAGAATGAAGAGGTCGCCCAAAAGGACCTAGATGATGCCCTAGCATGGTGTGGGCACTCCAGAAAGACCTATGGGTCTCTGGAAAGGAAGAACTTCAATTAGTAGGGAAAGCTGCTGGCAGATATAGTGGGAAAAGCACTTCTGTGCAAAGTAGGGTCACATGGCAGGTATTGAAACCAATACTTGGTATCTTGAGGAGTTCGGGCCCCCAAAAGAGGGGGGCAGCTAGTACTTACTGATCCCTAGGAGGAGATAGACTGAAGCCTTAGAGCTAGACACTGACCCTTAGACTCAGCGAGGAGGACCCACCACACACCCGGAAGATCTTTAGAGCGCTTCCCCTCCCAAGCCAATGCTGAGACTCGGCACCTTGGAGAGCCTGAGAGCTAAGCCAAGGTAACCTAGGGAGGAGGAAGCTCAGAGTACTGAGATTGGAATCCTCTCCAAAGGTGCCCTTCAAGGTCTATATATAGTTTTTACTTGTGGTCTGCCAATAGTGGGATTCCGCCTTACACCTTTACTAAACGCAGCCCAAAATGGTCTGCCAACAGCCAAACCCCGCTGTTTGGAGAGGCTAATTGCAGACCGACAAGGGCTTCCAGGTAAAAACCCCCTGGACCCTTACTGGGCGAGCGCCCTGGCTCGCCGCAAGCAACTCGTGAGAGCCCGGCTCGCCTTCCTTCCCGCGATCAACTTCCAAGAACCTGGCTCGCAGAGCCCGGCTCGCTCGCTCACTCGCCTCGCGCGAGCTCCATCTGGGATTGCGTAGCTGATGCCAGAAAACACCTTCACATCCTTGGCGAACACCGGGGTTGTACACAATCCCCGCTCTTCGCGAGTTTACCCTAGGCTCGCAAAGAAATGTCCAACCCTTGGTGTTCACCGCCCCCTTGCTGACGTGGCCAGAATCTTTTGGTGAGGCCCAGTGCCAAAGCTATATATATCATTCTTTCTGGCCAGTGCATGAACCCTTCTCCCCTTTTTCTTTTCCTCGCTACTCACCGATGTGCTCGTCGAAAATGCCTCCTAGGGAAGAAGTACTGGCTCGCCTGAAAGCCTCGCAGGCGGACTAGAAGGACAAAGCCGCCGTGCTCGCCCCATGGATTTCTCCGCAATCTGCTCCGCCTCCTCAAACAAAAAAGGCGAAGACCGTTAGGCGGCTTACTGGGGAGGACGGGTCGTCGCCTCTATCCCCTTCCCCCCACCATGAGCCCGCCTCGCAGGTATCTATTTCTTTTATGACTTTGCTCGTCGAAGGTTCGTTCAAATGCCTTTTACCCTTTTTTTATTCGCAGGACCTCCCCTTTGAAGATGCCATCCCAAGGCAATCACCCACTAGGTCTCGCACCCCGACCCCAGAGAGGGTAGACCCCCCTCCTCCTTTAGTGGGAAACACTGACATGCGGGCCCCGTCCTCGCGACCAGGTGAGTTGCTCACCTCGCTATCTTTTGTGGCTTTTTGATTGCTGAATCCGCGTTTCTCTTCTCATTCAGCCACTCCTCACGCGACTCCTGCGAGGAGGACCCCCACCCTGGTGGGTTCGCCAGTTCCTCTTCAGACGACTATCCTCACTCCGGGGTTCGGTGTTTTGGGCGAATGGAGCCCCGGCGGGTCATTACTCGCCAGCGCCCGGGTCGCGGAGAATGTGCCGCACCTCCCTGGCCTAGGGAAATCCCTTACTCCTTCCTTTGTCAACGCCTTCCAGGGCCAACCAGGCTCTTCTCGCCGGCGACCTGGTATCACTTTGATCCCGTCTCACTTCTTGTTCACCGCGACTCGCTCTCATTATCAACTTTTTACTCGTAGGTATCCCCGCGACTCCACCTCCCGAGTCAGAGCACGGAGAGGAGGAGATGTCGCCTCCCCCTCGCCAGGCCAGATCGCCGACTTCTTAGGGGACCCCGACGACCCAACACAAATGAAGAGACGCGTTACCGAGCTATTACAGAATCATACTCTCATGTTGCGGGATCTGAACTACAAATGCGAGGAGGATATGGCGGCCAATGAAGAGAGGTTCGCCGCCCTAGAGGAAGAGAACGCGCAGCTCCTTGCGCAAACAAGGCCGGTCGCCCGCGTCGAGGTCACCTCGCCAGGGGTGCACCTCGCGAGGATAGATGACCAAGTGCGCTTGTTACAATGCGAGGCCCAGTCGGTTCGCGAATATCATTATCCGAAAGTGCCTCCGCGCGCGGGGGTGCGAGGTCGCGGGCGATGGAAATGGATCGGTCGTTGAAACTTTATGCTGCGTTCTGCGACTTGCTTTCGTTTATTGTGCTTATGCGTGCTCCAATTTCTTTTTACTCGCAAATTGTTCACTCGTGCTCGCAAATTGTCTATCTATGTTTTGCTTCCACATTTGCCTCGCTGTAAGCTAAGCCCTCGGGCTGTTGTCTCGCCTTCGCTACTTGGGTTTTCTGCTTGCAGTCACCTCTGCCGAGTTCTAGGTAAAAGATATTTATTGCTTGGCTCGCCCGTAGCGAGTCAAGTACGCTGAGATGTTGCGAGCCAGCCTGGAGTAGATGAAGGTTTGGAAGCTGAAGGGTCACATCGCGGTTCTTCTCTAACCGCACCCCATGGCGCTTCGTATTCTCCCCACTCTCTTTTTATTATAAATAGCCGCCGCATTTCTCCCCCAACTACCGCATTTACTACTTTCAACCTCTTCCTTCTCTCCTAAGCTCTCTCGCAGGTTCTTGCTCGCGCTCGCGACACCCCGCTCGCTTTTCTTCCTCCCGCCATGGTCGCCGACGGAGATTCTGAAGGGCGAGCCAAATGTGCCCTGGCTTACCACGACCACTCTTTCTTCTGCGCCAACCTCACCGACGAGGAGTTCCTTTCCACCACAGACAAACATATCCCTTCGGGATTTGTGGCTTGCCACCCGGCGAGCAACGCTTCCATCAACGAGGCGAACACGGACGAGCTCGCCATCCCTTTCGCCCATTTTGAGAATGGGCTGCGACTTCCCCTCTGGCCGGAAGTGCGCCAGGTACCTCACTCTGGCTAATTTTTCTTTTTCGCACTCGCGAACATATTAATGATTCATGGCCAAAACCTGCAGATACTTAAATACTATGGCGTCCTGCCGAGTCAGCTGACCCCGAACGCGATAGCCATGATGGTCGCGTTCGCGAGTTACCTGCGTGCGGAGCGGATTGAGTTCAGCCTCCTGGTCTTCCGCAAGGTCTTTTCCTTCCGCGCCTACAAGGATGGAACCAAGTACTTTGCGAGCCAGCACATCACCGTCTGCTAGACGGTGAATAAAAGCCACTACTGGCATCAGAAATACGTCCTCGTCAAGGGGCCTTTCGGGAACATTCCCTTCTCCCCCTCCAGCGAGACGACGCGACTTACCGCCCCCCTCCCCGCTTCGCTCGGCGGCGATGACGCCAAGCTCTTCCAATACTTCGGCGGGAAGAACTTCGAGGTCGCCTACCTCTGCCAGAAGGTGGACTCGCTTCCTCCGGTGCCTCAAGGAGAAGGTTTGGCTCACACTCGCCCCTTCTCCAAATTTTTTTCTATTTCAGCGACTGACTTTTGTCACTACCACCTTGCTTGCAGGGGAGCGGGAAATTCCCCTCCACCCCCCATATGCGAGAACCACCACCCTCACAACTAGCTCGCTTCCCGCGGCAGCCGCCGAGGCGTGCCGAGCCTCTTTCGGCTCGACATCAAGTAAGAAGCGATCGCCCTCCACGAGCCAGTCTGCCGAGCCAACCTCCTCGAAGAAGAAGTCCAAGAGGTCCCCTGAAGGAAGCAAGGGAAAAAATCTCGTGGTCGATCTAAGCGAGCCAGAGAACTCGCCCCCTCTCCCGCGAGCCAGAAGGCTGCTGAGAGGAGCCGTGTCGCCGGGATGCTCCGGGCGAGCCCAACCCACAGGGCCACAAAAATTCCGGTCTTGGCGCGAGGCTCCCGGACGTGGCCGACGAGCCGCTGTTGGAGTGGGATCCTGATCGCAATAGGATCTTGCTCTCCTCGCTCCACCCCACCTGGGTGGAGGGTGGCCCGATTGGAGGTGAGGCCTTCGCCCTCGCCTTTGGGCTGTATGGGCGCTCGGACGCCGCCAACTTCGCGGCCTTGAAATATATGCCTCTTGTTTATGAGGCCATGCGAGCTCAGTTTCGAGCTTTGGAACTTTCCCACATGGTGGGTCGGCGATACCTCACCGCAGACTGGGAGTCCAGGGAGCTCAAGCGCGAGCTCCAGGAGGCCAAGAATGAGGTGGCGAGCCTCAAAGGTAAAGAGGTCGTGCTTGAGGGTCTCCTCGTCAGCCTCCAAGGTGGGATGGTGAGTGACTTGTGTGAGCACTCTATTTTACTCGCCGCATATTATTCAATAGAATTCATCTTATTTCCTTTCGCAGGATGCAGAAACCGCGAGCCAGCTCCTCGCACGGGATGCTGAGATGGAGGCATAAAATTTGATGCTGAAGGCTCAGGCTCGCGAGCTATCCAAGGCTGCGCTCCCACCACCTCCACCGCGAGCTGGGGCTCGTCAACGAGACGAGAAGGAGGCGAGGCGACAAAGCTCTATGGGTGTCGCGAACTTGGTCTTCGACACCCTCAAGGGAGCGGGCCTTCTTTCTGAGGATGCAATGGAGTTCACTGCCGAGGACGTCGTCCCAGATCTATTCGCACCAGTCCCCGGGACCGAGGGCGGCGAGAGCGAGGAGGAGAAATCAGGGGATTTTCCTTGATCCACCACCCCCCCTTTTGTGTTTTTTGTCTAAGATATACATGTATTGTGGCTGGCGAGTCCGCCCCCTTTTGTACTGAACCTTTTCTTTGCGAAATGAAATGAGAGTTTATTTTTATCGCTCGTGTTTTATCTTACTCGCATTCGTACTGTCTTTTCTTTCCTTTTTATTGCAATGAACTTCGCTGATGTCATCGCTTTGTCGAGCCTTTCCGTTCCGTCTCGCTAAGACAAACTCGCACACACCCAACAAGGTGTTCGCATAATTTTCCTGCGTGGATGCTTGTTAAATGCGCTTCTGGCTCGCTCTCGCCCGGGAGCAAAATGAAAGTCACCCCGCGCTTCTAGCTCGCCCACCCTGGGTCTTCGCGAGCAAAATTGGCCTTACACTAGCTCGCTCGCGACGACCCTTGGGTGAGTCCAGATATTAATCAATTCATCACGCATCGGCGACCCCCTGACTCGCCTATTTAGGTATTGCTTAGAGAACCTTCGCCTGCTTGCAAGCCAGGGTCAGACTTTTGATGTTCTGTTGCCCATTTACTCAGTCGGCTCGCTATGACCATTAGACTCGGTCATTTTTCCTTTCGTGTTTTACCTTTTCCTCCGCGCGAGCGACCCCTGGGGCTCGCCCAGTCTAGATTCCCCACGGTAAGATTTTTGTGAAGCAGACCCATCAATACAAACTATCTCCTTGACAACCTCTCCGCGAGATCAACCTGACTCACCGGCTAGTGAGAGCCCGGTAGCGGGATCGTCGGGGCATTCCAACTCAAAATACTTGACACCTTGCCAGCCTCTCCGTGAGATCAACCTGACCCACCGGCTAGTGAGAGCCCGGTAGCGGGATCGTCTGGGGCATTCCAACACAAAATACTTGATACCCTGCCAGCCTCTCCGCGAGATCAACCTGACCCACCGGCTAGTGAGAGCCCGGTAGCGGGATCGTCCGGGGCATTCCAGCTCAAAATACTTGATACCCTGCCAGCCTCTCCACGAGATCAACCTGACCCACCGACTAGTGAGAGCCCGGTAGCGGGATCGTCCGGGGCATTCCAGCACCAAACTACTTGAAACCTTGCCAGCCTCTCCGCGAGATCAACCTGACCCACCGGCTAGTGAGAGCCCGGTAGCGGGATCGTCCGGGGCATTCCAGCTCAAAATACTTGATACCCTGCCAGCCTCTCTACGAGATCAATCTGACCCACCGGCAAGTGAGAGCCCGGTAGCAGGATCGTCCGGGGCATTCCAGCACCAAACTACTTGATACCTTGTCAGCCTCTCCGCGAGATCAACCTGACCCACCGACTAGTGAGATCCCGGTAGCTGGGTCGTCCAGGGCATTCCAGCTCAAAATACTTGATACCCTGCCAGCCTTTCCGCGAGATCAACCTGACCCACCGGCTAGTGAGAGCCCGGTAGCGGGATCGTCCGGGGCATTCCAACACCAAACTTTTGTTACGGACCCCTGGTCAATGTTGAAGCTCTATATAAAGAAGCTCACATGCAAATAGACTATCATAAAGAATTTTTATGGGTAGAAGCATTTTAAATCATCCCCGCTCCGAGCTAGGCCGAGGGGTACCCCTTCCACATCTTGGAGGTGATACCCCCCTAACCTGAGCACCTCGTCTACAATGTACGGACCTTCCCAGTTGGGGTTGAGCTTCCCCACCACAGCTCCCCTTTCGACCGCGTCCACCTTTTTTAAGACTAAGTCACCCTTCTCGAATTGCTTTACCCGAACGTGTTTGTCAAAGTACCGAGCCATCCGCCACTTGACTTCCTCCTGCCGAACGGTGGCCAGGTCTCGGAGCTCTTCTACTAGGTCCAAGGATAACCTTTTCCCTTCCTCGTTGTCCACTTGCCACTCTTCATCTCCCCCTCCCACGGCAAACACCCTAGGTGACTTGACCTCAAACTCCACCGGGAAGATGGCCTCAGATCCGTGGGAGAGTTTGAACGAAGTCTCCCTCATGGCGGTGTTTGGAGTGGTTCTCAAGGCTCAGAGGATCGAGGGCAACTATTCCACCCAGCTACCCCTCAGGTTCTCGACCTTCTTCTTCAGCAAGTTCACGATAACCTTGTTTGTTGCCTCCACCTGCCCGTTGCTTCTTGGGTGGTGGACCGACGCGAAGCGAAGGTCTATTCCGAGCTGGCCGCAGAAGCTGACAAACTCCTCGCTGGCGAACTGCGGGCCGTTGTCCGTGACTATGGCTAGCGGAAGCCCATGCCTACAAATTATTTCACCCCATACAAAATTCCTCACTACTTGGGATGTTACCTTGGCCAGTGCCTTCACCTCCAGCCACTTGGAGAAGTAATCGATCATCACCAGCAGGAAATTCCTTTGACCGCTTGCCTGTGGGAAAGGCCCCACCAGATCCAACCCCCATATTGCAAATGGCCAGAGAGCTGTGATTGTCCGAAGCCTCTGAGCTGGCAGTAGCTGAAGAGGAGCATAAAGTTGGCACTTTGAGCATTTCTTGGCGAACTCCGCCGCATCCTTGCTGAGGGTAGGCCAGAAGTAGCCTTACCTTAACACCCTTCCTTCCAAGGTTTTGCTCCCTGAGTGACTGCCACACTCCCCCGAGTGGATCTCCTCCAAGACCTTCGGTACCTCCTCCTCCGAGACACAACGAGTTAGGAGCCCCGAGAGCATCTTCCTGTATAGCGCTCCTTCGTACAAAGAGTAATATGCTGACTTATACTTGAACCGTCGCTTGTCAACCCCCTCCTCGGGGAACTTCCCCGACGCCAAGAAGGTGATGAAGGGGTCCATCCACGACACTCGCCGGTCCACCTCCATCAGCTCCCCCTCCTCGATGGAGGGTCAGGAGAGCTCCTACACCGTCTCCCCTGCCTGAGAACCGAACTTGGCCAGGAGGTCTGCCTGGGTGCTTTCCTCCCTCGGCACGTGCTGGATGGAGAAAGTGCGGAACTGCCCGATGACACCTTTGACCTTTTCCAAATACCGTTGGAGAGTTGGCTCCTTCGCCTCAAACTCTCCCTTGACCTGACAAGCCACCACCATGGAGTCCGTCGAGACCTCCACGTACTGCACACCCAACTCCCGGGCTAGGCGGAGGCCTGCTATCACGGCCTCATACTCGGCCTGATTGTTAGTGAGAGGTAAATGAATGTTGATTGCTTGCTCGATTCTTGTACCTTGAGGGCTCACCAAGACCACCCCTCCCCCAAAGGAATGCTTTCCTGCGCGCCATCAACCAACTTCTTCCAGGCCACAGGGTAGGGTAGCTCAGACTCTTCTACTTCGGTCACATAGTCTGCCATGAAGTCCGCCACCACTTGCGCTTTTATGGATACCCTGGGGACGTAGGAGATGTTGAACTCACTCAACTCTACTGACCACTTGGCCAGTCTTCCTGAGTGCTCCACTCCTTCCATGATGTTGCGAAGGGGATAGTCGGTCACCAACTTGAAGGAGTGTGCCTGGAAGTAGGGCCGGAGCTTTCGGGCCAACACCACCAGGGCGAAGGCCAGCTTCTCCAAAATAGGGTACCTGAGCTGGGCCTTCCTCAACACTTTGCTTACGTAGTAGATTGGGAGTTGTTTATTCCCCTCTTCTCGAACCAATACCGAGCTTACAGCCTCAGACCCTACCCCCAGGTACAGGGATAGATCCTCCCCTTGCCTTGGCCCCTGCAGCAGCGGAGCCTGGGTTAGCTGCTCCTTTAGCACCTGAAAATCCCCCTCGCACTCGGGGGTCCACTCAAACTTCTGGTTCCACCACAGCACCCTGAAGAAGGATGAGCACTTCTCCCCTGCCTTGGAGAGGAACCTGCTCAGCCCAGCTAGCTTCCCTGTTAGACGTTGGACCTCCTTTGCGTTCCTCAGAGATCCCAGCTCTAGGATCGCCCTTACCTTGTCCGGGTTAGGCTCAAACCCGACGGGGGTAAGCAGGTGACCCAGGAACTTTCCTCGGCTGGCCCCGAAGACACACTTCAGGGGGTTAAGCTTCATCTTGAACTTCCTCAAAGTTCCAAGAGTTTCCTCGAGGTTGCGGAGGTGGGACTCGAGGTCCCGACTTTTGATCATGAGGTCATCTACGTAGACCTCCAAGTTCCTCCCCTTTTGCTCTCGGAAGACCCTGTCCATCATTCGTTGGTAGGTCGCCCCTGCATTCTTCAAGCCAAATGACATCATTCTATAACAATAACACCCATCCTCTGTGATGAAGGAGACATCCTTGATGTCTGGAGGGTGCATGCGGATCTGATGGTAACCTGATAAAGCATCTAGAAAACTCATTAGTGAAAAACCGACGGTTGAGTCAACCAGCGCGTCGATTCGAGGCAGGGGATAGCAATCCTTGGGGCATGATTTATTAAGCAACAAAAAGTCCACACACATCCTCCACTTACCATCGCCCTTCTTTACCATCACTACAATGGAGACCCAGCCTGGATACTGGATCTCCGATACAAAACCGGCCTTGAGGAGCTTGCTCACCTCCTCCCGGATAGGTGCCTCCGACTTGTCCGCGATGGACCTCTTCTTCTGGCGGATGGGGCGAGCGCCGGAGTCGAGGTTGAGGCGATGACATGCCACATCCGCGTCGATCCCGGACATCTCCGCATCACTCCAGGCGAAGACGTCCACGTTTTCCTGGACACAGTCCAAGATCTTCCTCCGGTCCTCGGGGCTGAGCTCCCCACTGATCTTGACTTTCTCGATCGTCCCTGCTTTGGTGACGACCTCCACCTCCACTACTGCTTCCACGGCCTCCAGCCTGGACTGCTCCCCCCAAACACTCTCCTTCTCCTCGCCACAAGCAGGCGCTTCAACCCCTCCTTCCATCTCCTCATCCCGAACCACCATCAACTCCTCCGCCCCTCCTTCTTGGGTCTGAGCCTCTTCTCCTTCCTCACCCGCTTCCCTCTCCCCAGGCCCCTCGACGCCCCCTCTCTAGGCATGAACTTCTTCCACTCTTCTCTCCCCCTCTCTTTCCTCTTCCGCCCCTGCCGACTCCTCCATCTCCTTGTCCCACTCCTCTGCTTCTGCCATCCAGGAGACGGTGTTGACGACAGTCACGTAGCACTGCCTCGCCACCCAAGGATCTCCCCGGACCCAGATCTGAACACCACCTACACTGAACTTGAGGCAATGATGGAAGGTGGAGGGGACACACCGGAACGCGCTAATAAGAGGCCGCCCAAAGATGGCACTGTAGTTGCTGGGGGCGTCCACTATGATGAAGCGGCAGTTCCGGGACTGCCCCCCTAGGACCACATGGAGTCCCACTCCTCTTTCCACCTCCTTCCTTTCCCCCGAGAACCCAAACAATGGGCCATCTGAGGCCAACACCCTTCTGGCATCCACCTTCATCTCATCAAACGCCTTCTTGAAGATGACGTTGACCGAGCTCCCGTTGTCTACAAGGATTCGAGAGACGGTGAAGTTGTCGATGGCTGTCTGAATGACCAGCGCATCGCAGAACGGGTCTTTGTGACCTGGCATGTCCTTCTGAGAAAAAGTAACCTTATCCGCCGGGGTGGGGCTTGGGACATCGAAGCCATGCTCCGACGATACATGGCATGGAGGCTCGCCTTTCGAGTCGCCTCGATGCCCACACCCCCGTGGATCACTCTGATCCATCGACCCGGTCCTCACACCTCTCATCCTCCTCCTCCTGGGGCAGGACCTCCTCTATCCTCACCGGTCGCTGCTGCGGCTGCGGTGCTGGGGTCCTTGCCCCTCTCATCTCCAAGAACTCTGGGCAGGTGGCCATCGCGTGACCTTCCTCCTGGTGGAAGTCACAGTATGGCAACGCCACCCCCCTCTCCTCGGCCCCTGCTCCCCTATTCCTTCTCCTGGGTCTGGCTCCTCCGGCTCCCGCTCCTCTCCCTCTCCCTGCTCTCCCTCGACCTATCTCCATCGCCTGCTGAGGGGGAGGGGGAGGTGGCCTCGGGCCCTGCCTCCACTCCAGCTGGTGAGGTCTTCCTTTCCCCCCTGGAAGTTACTTCCTCCTTGGGGAAAACCCCTTCCGGGGCCCTGCACCCCCCTCCTTGCTGCCTCCACCCCAACTTCGGGGCTCTCGCTTCTTCTCTCCTTCTCGCTTCTGGTTGCCTAACCTCCGGCTCGCTTAGCCGTGCTAGCCTCTTTGTGAACTCGGGGTTTGCTGCCTCCCTCTCTACCTCTTCCGCTGCCCGCTCTATAAGCTCCTCATAGGACAGAGGAGCCCTCCTCTTGAGGTCCATCTTGAAAAATCCTCCCGCAGCCCTACCGTGAAGGCAAGCTGGAGGGTGTACCCCGACACCTCCTGGATGAGGAGAACCTCCTCCTGGAAACGATCCACATAGCGGGCCAGCGACTCCCCCGACATCTGCTTGATATTGAAGAGCACCTCAGGATCCTTCTTCCTCTTCTTTGAGGTGGATAAGCGCAGCAGGAAGCCTCGATGCAAATCCTCGAAGGTGTAGATCGATCCTGAGGGAAACTGGTGTAACCAGTCCCTGACCTTCTCCTTCAGGGTGGTAGCGAAGAGTCGGCACTTGAAGGCGTCCGACATAGGTCTGATCGAGACCATGTCCTCGAACCCCTGCAGGTGCTGAATGGGGACATCCTTGCCGGTATACAGCATCATGGCCGGCTCCCTGAACCCCTCGGGGAGTGGTGCCGAGATCACCAACTCACAGAATGAGCTTCCCCCATTCACCCTCCTGACCTGCTCCACTCGCCTTGCGAGCTCCCTTGGCGACCCGGCTCCCGCCGACCTCGGGCTCGCCAAAGGGCCGCTCTCCGGGATCCCACTGGCTGGGACCCCCTCCGCTGGGACGGCACTCGCCAAAACCTCGCTCGCACTCGCCGGGCTGGGGAAGAGTTCCCGCCAGGAGAGGTCTCACCCTGGCCCCTGGATCGCTACCTCCCTCCCAGCTCTATGCGCTGGGGCGTTCTCACCAACTCCAGGTGGAGGAGCCACCTGGGGCGCCGGGGTCGCGAGACCCCCAAGTATCGTGGCGAGAGCGCCTTGGAAAGCTCCGAGCAGTTCCCTCTTGATATCCGCCAGCATCTCCACTGTTGCTGGCGCGCCCAGTGGTGGCGAGCCGCCGAAGCCCGCGTCTTGATCATCCTCTCCTGTCATGCCGCTTCCTTAGGATTTTCTTGTACTAGCTGCACTCTCTTGAGGAGTTCGGGCCCCCAAAAGAGGGGGCAGCTAGTGTTTATTGATCCATAGGAGGGGACAGACCGAAGCCTTAGAGCTAGACACTGACCCTTAGACTCAGCGAGGAGGACCCACCACACACCCGGAAGATCTTTAGAGCGCTTCCCCTCCCAAGCCAATGCTGAGACTCGGCACCTTGGAGAGCCTGAGAGCTAAGCCAAGGTAACCTAGGGAGGAGGAAGCTCAGAGTACTGAGATTGGAATCCTCTCCAAAGGTGCCCTTCAAGGTCTATATATAGTTTTTACTTGTGGTCTGCCAATAGCGGGATTTCGCCTTACACCTTTACTAAATGCAGCCCAAAATGGTCTGCCAACAGCCAAACCCCGTTGTTTGGAGAGGCTAATTGCAGACCGACAAGGGATTCCAGGTACAACCCCCCTGGACCCTTACTGGGCGAGCGCCCTGGCTCGCCGCAAGCAACTCGCGAGATCCCGGCTCGCCTTCCTTCCCGCGATCAATTGCCGAGAACCTGGCTCGCAGAGCCCGGCTCGCTCGCTCGCTCGCCTCGCGCGAGCTCCATCTGGGATTGCGTAGTTGATGCCTGAAAACACCTTCGCATCATTGGCGAACACCGGGATTGTATAATTGTAGATCTCTGCACTCATAAGGGTCTAATTGATGTCATTGAAAATTAGGTTGTAACTTCTGACAATCTGGAAAAGGCCTATATAGCTACCACCAGGCAATTGGCTGAGCACAAAGTAATCATTCAGGAAAAGCTAGATCTCTGCACTCAGGAGTTGGACAGTCATCTACTCCAAACCAAGAATCATCTGGAAAAAGGAATTCACATGCTAAAAGATAAGATTCTGAATCTTCAGGGGAGACTCCAAAGGGACATATCAGAAGAAGTCATGAAGGGGGAGAGATCTATGATAAAGGCCAGTGGTGAGCATTCCATCTGGACCTTCAATACAATTAGGGAAGCAATGAATCTCCCTCCTATCTTCTATGATGAGCCTGCTGATCCACTTGCTGATACTTCTACTACTGCTGCTCATCAAAGTAAAGGAAAGGAGATAACAAAGGAAGATGAGGTAAAGCTGAGAAAGAAAATATACAGGGAAGAAATGGAGATGAAGGATGACTATGAGAAATGGAGTCCCAAATTCAGAGAAATTATATTAAATGCATGGGAGCACATCAAAATAAATAAAGGTGAAAGATACAAATTGTATAGCTCCCAAGAATGGACCAAATATGAAAATCAAGAAGAACTAAGAAGAAGCCACAAAAGAGACAAGCAAGCAGGAAGAATCCCAGCAGATGCTCACGAGCCCCTCAAATATCATCATAAGCCAAATGAATACTTCACTAGGCAATCTAAAAAGAAACAGGAGGCTGATGTCAAGAAAGCAAGAGTGAAATAGTTCTAAGGGAACCAGAAACATAGATGGTTGGTTCATTTTGGGCAAATGTAGAACTGCTGGAAATTTCAAACTGTATTTCACTATTTATAAATTCTCAATGAAATGATGTTTTTTACTTTGTCTCTTACACTGTTGTCACCTCATATCATTTAAACTAAGCTGAAATAATCATACTATATGTTGATTTTCATTAGATGTACTTTATCATTGAATGAGTTATGACTTCTTCAAATAGAGGGAGATTATTGGGAACAGTGCCCAATAATGTTCCTGATTTGAAGAAGTGCTCAAGTCAATGATAAGTACAATTTGTATTTGATGTGACATAAGTGGGTTAGAATATCTTACACACTATACATAATGCATAAGGATCAAGCAAAGACATCTTATCTATGACTGCAAAGAATAGACTGAATGTCCAGTACCTCTCTAATCCCGCTAAGTCCAGAATCATTAAGAAGGGCTGGACGTATCATCGTAATGGTGCTTGTATCTTTGAAATAGTATAGACTGTATGTTCAGTACTTCTCTAATCTCTCTAAGTCCAAAATCGTTGAGAAGGACTGGACATATCATTGAATAAGTATGTAGATATCATTGAGACTACTCGTAGAGATCAGCAGAAGAACAAGTCATTAATCGTCATGACAAAAAGGATAACACGACGATATCGTTGTGTCAACAAAATACACGCGACGATATCGTTGTGAGAACAAGAATCAACCAAGTCACGATATCGTTGTGTCAACAGAGTACACACGACGATATCGTTATGAGAACAAGAAGAATCAACTAAGTCACATTATCATTGTGCCAACAAGTATCACACGACGATATCGTTGTGATGTCTATCATGATGAAGCTCTTCAAAAGACTTGAGTTAAGTATCCGGCTAAGTCGACGACATAGTCATAAAGAGGCCCCGTCGTCGAGAACACTAAGACAGATCTCATAGAGACAGTTTGCAGCTGAAGTGTTCCTTATCATTTGGATGATCCCGACGATATCCACGATAGGTCAGGATGCTCACGACGATATCGACGAGAAGACCTCAAGTCGACAAGATGTTGATAACGACATCGTTAAGATGACTACATGTCGCCGTGAGTACCAGTATAGCTGCCTTTGGCACAACATTTTTGGCACAACATTTTTGCAACATTTTTGCAACATTTTTGCAACATTTTTGCAACATTTTTGCAACATTTTTGCAACATTTTTGCAACATTTTTGCAACATTTTTGCACCAGGAAAAGAAGACTACTTCTGAACATAAAATTGAACGCCAGTTCATAAACACAACCGCTACCGCCATGCCAATGGAGTCTATCCTTCGGACTGTTCGCCATTCGGCTCAACTTGTTCGCATCGCTACGCTTCGATAAGATCTTCGCGGCTCAGCTCCTTTTCACTTCTTACGCTTTTTGGGACTCCTCTTTCTTTCATTGTTTTGCGATGTAACATCTCGAATTCATGTCATTGACGAAATGATTCTATTCATGAATCATACTCTAAACTGATTCACATACTGAATTTTGATTGACCCTATTATTGATCAAGTAGTCTCTTTGTATGAAGATTCAACAAAAAAATCAATACAGAAAGAAAAAGGATAAGGATATGATTCTGAGCTCTAAGGCTTTATTTGGTTCGACGTTTCGCCACTTTCGTTTGGAGCAAACGCCGCCGGACGGTAAACAAACGGGCGCCGGCGGCGTTTGCTCCGTTTGCACCCACAGCAAGGAGGAAACGGCCCCGATCCGCTCCGTTTCGACCCCCACCTAAAAAATTCCATGTATTTTATGCTCAAAACTAGTTCATTTTCTTATGTAGCGGCCATAACCTGTCTTGCCAAACATACATTCTATGATAATGAGGCTTTTGATCAAACCGGAGCAAATAAGCCGTGTCAAACGAAGCCTAAGTGTCGTACTTATCGATCGATCGGGAATTAGGATTTTATTTTTGTAATAAAAAAATTTCGTCTATGCTCAACAACCAGCCGTGATTATTTCTGTAATGAATTTTATTTCAATTATTTTTTGAAAAAACCAATGGTGATTTGCAATTATAACACTGCTTATGAATCAATTTTGCAATTAATCTCGTTCAACCCTAATATTGATGTAGTTTAATTTTCTTTTAGAACAAACTAGCTAGTATATACTGGAATTGAAATGCAAAATTTGTATTTACTGATGGTTTTAAAAATAACTTATGATGCAAATGCTTGACAGAATTTTATGAGAGAAGAAGATCAAATTAAGGAGAACATTGACAATCAGATCTAACTTGAACAGCTTCCTAATAAAGTAATCAAATTGTCAAACTTTATAATTTTTTTTTATCAATATAGCAATAAAAGGCTGATTATGGACTAATCTAATTCTCTCCAAAAGCCAAAGAGAGCTAAGAAGCTTTAATCTTTCTTCAAATCTTTGTGGAGAATTCATGTAGTATTGATTGACTTTTCTTATGCCTTCAATGCATGTAGGATTGATCGACTTAGTCTTCGTTTGATTTGGCGGTGGCGGGAGCTAGCGGCGGCTTCACCTGCAGCATTTGAACCGGAGGGGGGATCGCTTTTTGCCCCGTTTTTCAGGGCGCGGCGGGTCCAGCCGGAGCGAACGCCGCCGGAGGGCGTTTGTTTACCTGCAGTCCGGCGGCGTTTGCCCCAAACGCCTGGCCAAAACCCCGCTCCAAATGAACCTTTACTATTAGTAATGACTTGTTTTTTTTTGGCGGTGTGATGCTGTAATTTTTTAGGTGACTTTTGCGGTACAAATTGCATGCCACTGAGAAAGTTTTAAAAAAAATTTAAGCTGTTTATGGCCGCTGGACGAGCAAAAAAACCCTGCCAAACACACCCTTAATCTATCCAGCCTAACAAATTCCATGTCCTCGACATATGCTATACAAATAAGTAGAAGTTCTCTAAGGTTAATTTATAGCGTCCATCGAGAAGAACCCATCAACACACGATGCGAACCGCTCCATTCGCGGATGACTCAAACTTGGGCTTCCTCTTCACCTCTTCCAAACACTGGACGACGTCTCCGACCTTATAGTCGTCGCAGTCGAGAACAAGTCCGCACTCACTACCCTTGCCTTCAATGAAATCCACGTCGTTCTTTTCTCGTTTTAGCGAGACACATGAACCCTCGAACACAACCTCACCGCTCCTCAAAACTTTCCATCTCGAAGACCCGGAGAAATGACCGTCGAGGATTCGGCATCCAGCAATCTTCACATCAGGGCCTTTAGATTTACTTCGGCCTTTTAATTCGAAGATGCTGAGGACCTCGCCTTCTCCAGCAACCTGGGTATCAACCATGCCCGGCGCCTTCTCTACGATATAGTTTCCAATTTCCTCCAGCAGATGGTATATTACCCCATGCAGAAAAATCTGAACAGCAAATATATATTTATATGACAGTTTAATCAAAGAGATTAAGAAAAAAATCAATTCTTTCATTAAACTATAAACAAATCCAGATGTCATGCAAAACCAGTAAATTGGCGATTCTGCGAAAAAGGATTTCTGATGTGTTCTTATTTTATGTTAGGGGTAGTTATGTAATTCCTCAGCTATGACTTCTATAAATTGTTGGGCTTGGTTAAGATTATGTTATGTTAAATGTTTGTGTGTCTTGTTGATGTGTTTTTAGCGGCCGAACGAGAACTCCTCCCCTCGCCGGAGGATTGATGATACCACTACGGTATCGGATCGTCGCGGGAGGGAGGTCGGCGAGAGAGAGAGAGAGAGAGAGAGAGAGAGAGAGAGAGAGAGAGAGAGAGAGGGGAGCAGCCCCAAACAAGTTAATTGATCCCAAAGATGAGAATTAGGTTTCAAGGGGGGCCTCTTATACTATGAGGCCACAACCCATACATTTCCCAAAATACCCCACTCACAATAATAAAACACCTAAGCCTGCCCTTCAGCCATTCCATCGCCGTCCATGCTGTCGCCCGCACTGTCGCCAGGCGACAGCCTCCTGCTGTCGCCCACGGTACCGCCGGGCGGAACCCCCGTGCTATCGCCTGTCCCGCTGTCGCCGCCAATGTCGCCCGGCGGTATTAACTCCGGTGCTGCTTCTATGCCCCCCGCTCCGCGAGCTCGCCGCGCGTACACCCGCCAAGGCGGTTGCTCCTCCCGCAAGTCGGTAACAATGCCGCCGTCTGGGAAATTGGTCTTGTCCTCAAGGCAGTAGTCCGGAAACTGACGGCGGAAGTCGTCACGAATAAGCCACGTGCTCTCGGACTGGGGGCGATGTCGCCATGCTACCCAGACTTCCTCGGGGAAGTGCGTCCCGGAGTGAGACGAGCGGCGATCGATGATGGCGGCCGGATAGAGGGGGGCGGTGCTGGAATAGTCCAAGTCGGCGGGGATGTGATTCACGGCCGGGTGGTCGCCGATGACTCGACGGAGCTGCGAGATGTGAAATACCGGGTGGATCCGACTGCCGTCCGGAAGGCAAAGGCGGTAGGCTACCGCTCCAATGCGGCCGATCACCTCGAAGGGGCCGAAGAAACGCGGGGCTAGTTTTGGGCACGTTCGGCGAGCGACGGACAGTTGCCGGTAGGGTTGCAGCTTGATAAACACCTTCTCCCCAACTTCGAGTTGTAGGTCCCGGCGTTTGCGATTCGCAAAGGATGTCATTTTGGCTTGGGCGCGCCGTAGATGATGCTTCAAACTGTCCAAAATGGTGTCCCAATCTTGCAAGTGATCCGCGAGACCGTCCACATGGCACTCGCCGGGCAAATATCTGACGATCGACGGAGGTGGGCGGCCGTAAACCACCGCGAATGGGGAGGTATTGGCGGCGTAGTGATATGCCGTGTTATATGAATATTCCGCCCACGGGAGCCACTTAGTCCACGTTCCCGGTCTTTCAACAATGAAGCACCGCAGGTAGGTTTCAAGGCACCGATTGAGAACTTCGGATTGCCCGTCCGATTGTGGGTGATAGGCGGTGCTCATGCGAAGCTGAGTGCCTTTGAGCCGGAATAACGAAGTCCAAAAGCTGCTTAAGAACAGGGGGTCGCGGTCGCTCACAATGGAGCGCGGAAAGCCGTGAAGGCGCACAATGTCGGAGATGAAACTGTCCGCTACCGACTTCGCGGTGTACGGATGGCGAAGAGGAATGAAGTGACCGTACTTTGAGAGGCGGTCGACCACCACCAAGATGCAATCAAACCCATCCGATCGTGGTAGCCGGGTGATGAAGTCCATGGCGATGTCCTCCCAAATACGCTTCGGTATTGGAAGGGGTTGTAGGAGACCGCCTGGGAACAAGGCTTCATACTTGGCCTTCTGACAAGTAAGGCATGCGGCGACGTAGGCCTTAATCTGGCGGAACATTTGGGGCCAAAACAAGGAGGCCGACAAGCGGCGATATGTCCGGAAGGCGCCGGCGTGGCCGCCGGTCGGAGATGCGTGGAACTCGGCGAGCAATCGAGGAATGCAGGCGGCGGAGGCGGAAAGGACCAAGCGACCGTGGTAAAACAATCAGCCCCCAATGAGGGAGTAGGGAGGATGCGCCGCCGGGTCGGCGATGAGAGCCGTCCTGATTGTTGACAAATACGGGTCCTGCTCGACCCCCTCCTGGATGTCCGCACTCTCCTCCCAAAACGGCCGAGAAATTGCCGTCAACTCGGGTGCGTGCGGTTGGCGAGACAGCGCATCCGCTGCCCGGTTGGTCTTCCCGGAACGGAACTCGATTGAGAAGTCGTAGCCCAATAACTTCGCGATCCAAACTTGTTGAGCCGGCGTGGCGATTTTCTGTTGGAGGAGATAACGGAGGCTGTGGTGATCCGTCCGCACCACGAACGACCGACCGAGCAAGTACGGGCGCCAGTGCTGTACCGCCAGAACCAAGGCCATCAGTTCATTTTCATAGGCCGAACGGCTGCGAACCGTGGGAGAGAAAGCACGGCTGTAGAAGGCGATTGGTCGTCCGGCCTGCATAAGGACCGCGCCGACCCCGGTGCCCGACGCGTCGCACTCGACCACGAAGGGCTGGTGGAAGTCCGGCATCGCCAATACCGGCCCGTGCACGAGGGCCGATTGCAATGCCGCGAATGCTGCCATGGCCGCCGCCGACCAAACGAAGGGACCCTCCTCCGATGTCTTGAGCAGTTGGGTGAGGGGCCGGGCTAAAGTCCCATAGCCCTGGATGAACCGACGGTAGTAGCCGGTCAAGCCCAGGAATCCGCGCACCTCGCGAACCGATGTGGGCGTCGGCCAGTGAAGAACCGCCGCCACCTTGTCGGCCTCCATGGCCACGCCGTTGGCCGAGATCGTGTGGCCCAAGTAGCTCACTGAACGGGCGCCGAACGAGCATTTCTTCCGGTTGAGGACGAGGTCGTGGCCGCGAAGGGTGCGGAGGGTTGCCCGGACGTGCTGAAGGTTGTCCTGCCAAGTGGAGCTATACACCAAAATATCATCGAAAAAAACAAGTACATGTTTTCGGAGTACCGCGCGGAAGATGTTATTCATCGTAGCTTGGAAGGTGGCCGGGGCGTTGGTCAAGCCGAACGGCATGACCAAAAACTCGAAGTGACCATCGTGAGTCCGGAACGCCGTCTTGGGAATGTCCTCCGGCCGTACGCGAATCTGATGATAGCCAGAGCGGAGATCCAGCTTCGTAAAGAAGGTGGCGACGTGGAGCTCGTCCAATAGCTCCTGGATGACCGGGATCGGGTATTTGTCGGCGACGGTGGCCCGGTTTAGTTCCCGATAGTCCACGCAGAAGCGCCAACTACCATCTTTCTTTCGCACCAGGAGGACCGGACTGGAGAAGGGGCTCGCGCTCGGCCGAATAATACCCCCCAATAGCATTTCCCGCACGAGGCGTTCGATTTCGTCCTTCTGAATGTGGCCATAACGGTACGGCCGTACCGACACGGCTGATGTCCCCGGATGGAGGACGATGGCATGGTCTGTGGGGCGGGCTGGGGGTAAGCCGGTCGGGGCCACGAAGATTTCGGCAAACTCATCCAAGATGCCGCGGATGTCGTCCGGTACCGGCTGCGGATCCTCCGGGGCGCTTGCCAAGAGCCAAAGGCACGCCGAGAAGTGGACATCCGTCGTGCGTTGAAGGGCCCGGAAGGACACCGGCGAGCGGAGGAGGGTGGAGTCGCCCGTAAGGCAGCACGACGCCGCCCCTTGTTGAAAGTGCATCGTCATGTTGGCCCAATTTACACGAACGTCGCCCAACGTTTGTAACCAAGCAACTCCCAAGATGGCGTCAATGCCGCCCAAGTCGAAGATGTAGAAGTCCGCCGTGATGGCGCATGAGCCCGCGGTCAGCACGAGTGCTTGCATAGGCCCTGCGTCGGCCTCCGGCGGCCGTCCCCCAAGCAAACAGTGAATTCCGCGGAGGGCAGGTGGGGAAGATCGAGCTCGCGAGCCAAGTGCGCCGAAATAAAGTTGTGGCTCGCGCCACTGTCGATCATGAGAATGACGTCCCGATCTCGAATACGGCCTTGGAGTTTCATTGTGCGAGGACCCGTGATGCCACCGACCGAGAAACAGGGCAGCTCCAGGCAATGGAATGGTTCTGCCGGGTCAGGGAGGGGTTCGGCGTCCTCGGAAAAAGGAAGGGCCAGCCCCTCGTCCCGTGTGTCCGTTGTTGTGTCGTCGCCAAACAAGGCATGAAACTCTTTGACCGAGCATACATGGTTGGGCGAGTACGGTTGGCGGCACCGGAAGCATAATCCTTTGCGGCGGAGGTCGTTGTACTCGCTATCCGAAAAACGATGGGGAGTGGGGCGGCCGGGGCGCTGGCCGCCTTGCTGAGCTGGTCGTGACACCATGTCACGCGGGGGAGCCGGCCGTGGCGGGGGCTGGTAAGCCGGGAGTGGATGGCGAATGCCCAAATCCGCCTCGACGGCGCGAGCCAAGTCAATGGCCGCCGAGACAGTGCGGGGATTGTGGGTGCGGAGGCGAGAACGAATGGCGGGGCGCAATCCTTGTAGGAAAAAACCCAAGTAGTGGTCGGGAGGCAGCCCCGGAACATGGGATACCAAGGCCACGAATTCATCAATGTATGTGTCGAGGTCGGAGGCTTGGCGGATGCTGCAGAGGCGCTCAATGGCGGAGCCAGAGGAGCGCGCATCGTAGCGTTGAATCATTTCATGCTTGAGCTCGTCCCAGGAAATCTGCGGTTGCACCTGACGAAGCCACCGTGCCCAGTGCAATGCGGAGCCCGAAAGGCCGACGACCGCCGTGCCCACCTTGTCGGCTTCCGAGGTCAGGTGGAGGTCGAAAAATTGCTCGGCGCGGGCTATCCAGCCCATGGGGTCCACCCCGGTGAAGGACGGCAACTCCAGTGCCAACGGGGGTCGGTGAACAGCCGTAACCGGGGCTGCTTGTCGCAAATCTGGCCCGAAGGGCGGCGAGGGGGCGGGGTCCGGAGGCTGCCCGAGGATGGAGCTGGACGATGCGGCGACGGGCGAGGCGACCGGGGGTTGATCCAGGCGGGTGAGGATGGCGGCGGTGGTGGTTTGGTTGGTGAGGGCGATGGCTTGGAGTGTGGCCACGGCGGCCCGGAGGTCGGAGATGTCGGATTCGACCGTGTCGGCGCGGGGGTGGGCGTCGTTCGGCTCGTCGGCGGAGCCGGCGGCGCCGGAGTTGAGGCGGGTGGTGACCGGCATTGCGGGGAGATTTCGGCGGCTTGACGGCGGGCGGAGCGGCAGGTCGGACCAATGATACCACTACGGTATCGGATCGTCGCGGGAGGGAGGTCGGCGAGAGAGAGAGAGAGAGAGAGAGAGAGAGAGAGAGAGAGAGAGAGAGAGGGAGAGAGAGAGAGAGAGAGAGAGAGAAGGAGAAAGGGGAGCAGCCCCAAACAAGTTAATTGATCCCAAAGATGAGAATTAGGTTTCAAGGGGGGCCTCTTATACTATGAGGCCACAACCCATACATTTCCCAAAATACCCCACTCACAATAATAAAACTCCTAAGCCTGCCCTTCAGCCATTCCATCGCCGTCCATGCTGTCGCCCGCACTGTCGCCAGGCGACAGCCTCCTGCTGTCGCCCACGGTACCGCCGGGCGGAACCCCCGTGCTATCGCCTGTCCCGCTGTCGCCGCCAATGTCGCCCGGCGGTATTAACTCCGGTGCTGCTTCTATGCCCCCCGCTCCGCGAGCTCGCCGCGCGTACACCCGCCAAGGCGGTTCCTCCTCCCGCAAGTCGGTAACAATCGATCTGTTCAGAGCTTCGGCTCTTAGCTAGGAGAGATCAGTTATCCTGTATTTGTTCTTCAATCAATTAGTATTTCAAGTTTACGATTCAATCCCCATTCTACCAATTTGCTTGTAACAATTTCTTTCTAAGAAAAATAACATTTGTAATCAAAACCTCGCAGAAGACATCTACTCTGAGCTACTCTACCCATTACATCAGGAGCATATGCATCATAACTAGAAGGTAGCGGCAATTTTGATCGGCATTTTATCTATAAAAAATAAAATATTACGACATATCATAAATACTATAAAATTATAGTTAAACTTGTTGCGGGTCACTTAGCGCTCTCCCGGTTCAGAGAATCGAACCGCCTTAGCTCGAGAGTGAGCTAAGCGCGCAAACAGTTAAAAGAGAACCAACAGTTTTTGTGCTCATAATGTTAGTTTTAAAAATGAGTTATCGCCCTTCTACCACCCTTACGCTCACAGCGTACAACTAATGTCTTCCACATATTGAGCAGAGTCTATGGTCGGTCCGATAATGTGCGGCGAAAATAGTAATCGGTTGTTGTTCGATGTGGGTCGTAAGGTGCAATGAGAAATAATTTTACATGAGGAGGCATCATGTACCATCTCTAGTATATATCATATATTAAAGAAATATATTAGATTGACTATTTTGTTGTTCAAATTCTACCCTTAGCTTCTCCCCATAATTATATCAGAGCTATTAATTATAATTTAGATATTAAAAATATAATTTAAATATGTTATTTCAAATAAAAACTATAGTTAATATATTATACTAAACTATCAATCATGCATGGGATCCCCCGAGCATAGTGAGCGGGGATAACAGGACCCAGTCTCCGCGTAATTTTGCACCCTCGGCAAGACCGCTATTATATATATGTGTGTGCACGTGTGCGTGCGTGTTTTTAAGTGTGTATTTGATTCTATATACGCATCACGCATGCATACAAATCCTATTTGTACCTAGCTCGATCCACCGTAGATCGTCTCGATTCAAGTTTGACCTCAGCCGGTCTTGGCTTATTGATCCGGGTCATTAACTTGAATCCAAACTTGCCTGAAGCCCAAAAAACCCAAACTTCAGAGCAATCTCAATATTTTGACCAGTTTCACAACCCTAATTACTGTTTTCTCTTCTTCTCACACGAATACAATCATCCCGTTTAAATTCCGCCCCTTCCATCATAAGCAGTTATATAAGTACAATGGAAAAATTATATATAGCTCACATGGTTTACCTTAATATTGGCTTGAGTTGCTGCCAAAGTAATGGAACTAGGGGGACTGCGAATACTGAAACCAACTATGCATGCCCCACAAGCCTGAGTTAAGTCAACGTCCGACTGAGAAATGGGCCCAACACCAACATGGAGAACATTTACAAAAACCTGGCGTAAAGAATATAATCAGACATGAACATTTTCAATCGTTTGCAAAGAAATTGAAACAGCAGTATAGGACATATTGTTCTTATAATATCGAGCTTGTAAATGTCAGCAGACATGTTATTTCTAAGAAGGAATCCACAAATTTTCACCACATTTAACATTTTTGGCATTTTCTAGTATGTCGGGCGCCATGTCGGGCGAACCCACAAATGGCGGTCCAATATTGCGGCAAATGACGGCCCAATATTGCGGCAAATGGCGGCCCAATATTGCGGCAAATGGCGGCCCAATATTGCGGCAAATGACGGCCCAATATTACGGCAAATGGCGGCCCAATATTGCGGCAAATATTTGATTGTGGCATTATGGCTTTGATTGTTTTTCATTGCAACATATGATACAACAACAACAACAACAGAACCCATATAGTCCCCAATCATTGGGGGTATGGGCGGGAAGATTGGAAACAGACCTAACCACTTAGGTGATGAAGATCGACGTGACCCACCAACCATTCGGACGATCCGAGTCCACGGATGCGTGCGGATGGATGCCCCGAGTCATTTTCATATACTACGTTTATTTTGAGTTGAAATTGGCACCCGATCGGCTCTGACGATATGGGCCGTCCGATTCGGGTGCCCAATTTCTGTGTTATTTTATTTAAGCATGCATGGGGCTAGCTGGTGGGGGATCGAGGGTTTTCTACGCGAAATTTGAAACCGTCGGTCTCCTCAGTGCGACTCCAGGTTCCCTTCTTGTGAGAAATTAAAAAATAACTGAATATTTTATTTTCAAAAAATCAGAATATTACACGAAAACACCACTCTTTATATAGAACAGAGGAGGTGGGAGCTAAGTTATCAAGGCGCGCGCCTAGGCGCGCCTGAGGCGCCGGGAGCACCCTGTTGCGCCCCAGCAAGGCTTAGGCGGGCGATGTGCCTGAGGCGTGCCTAGGCGCGCCAAGGCGCACCCAAGGTGCACCCGAGGTGCACCCGAGGCGTACCTAGGCTCCTAAATGCTGAATTTCAGCGAATTGGGCGCCCAATTCGCAGAAATTTAGCGATAGCGAATTGGGTGCCCAATTCGCAGAAATTCAGCGAATTGGGCGCCCAATTTACAGAAATTCAGCGAATTGGGGGCCCAATCCACAGAAATTCAGCGAATTGGGGGCCCAATTCGCAAAAATTCAGCGAATTGGGGGCCTAATCCGCAGAAATTCAGCGAATTGGGCGCCTCATTCGCTGATTTTCCATGAATTGGGCGCCCAATTCGCTGAATTTCTGCGAATTGGGCACCCAATTCGCTCCCCATTCGCTGATTTTTCATGAATTGGGCGCCCAATTCACTGATTTTATTTTTTCACTATTTTTGCGCCTCATGTGCCTCGGGCGCGCGTCTGCGCCTACGCTCCAGGGCCCCTTTGTGCCTTGCGCCTTTAATAACTTAGGGTGGGAGAATATACAATTAGAGATGTGAGACTAAATACAGCTGACCAATCTACAAATAGCTCGGGCGGTTACACCCCTAGTAACCGCCCATACTATAGAACGAACAGGCATGGGCTGTTACACCCAGAGTAACTGCCCAGACTAAGGCACCTCTCCAAGCAGGGGCGGTTCCACTTAGTAACCTCCCACGACATTTCAAGCTAGCAATACCGGACAGTTACACATGGAGTAACCGCCATCCTTTGCAAAACTCAAAACTTGTGTTTTAACACTCCCCCTCAAGTTGGAGCGTATATGTCGATCATGCACAACTTGTCACATATCTCTGGAAATGATGAAGTAACAAGTTTTGTGAAGATATCAACTCTTTTTCTGAAGTGACGAACGAAATGCATATCTGCTTCTTCAAAATTTCTTCTCTAACAGAATGACCATCAACTTCAATATGCTTTGTTATTTCATGAAAAACGGGATTTTTTGAGATATATATGACAGGTTTATTATCGCAAAACATGGGCAGCAGATGATTACAGACTTCTCCCAGGTCTAGTAAAATAGCACGCGACCACTTTAATTCGCATGCAGTTTGAGTCATACTCTTATATTCAGCTTCAACACTTGATCTGGACACAACCACCTGCTTCTTACTTTTCCAGGTAACTAGATTGCCCCCAACGAACGTGCAGAACCCTGAGGTGGACTTTTGATCCCCATTTGTCATCAACATAGCTGGCATCAGAATATGCTTCTATGTAAGTGATTACTCTTTCGAAATAATAGACCTTTCCCTGGAGCCCCTTTAATATACTCTAATATTTCAAGTGTTGTTTTCAGATGACACTCCCTGGGAGTTTGAATGAACTAACTGACCTTCCCAACAACATAGAAAATGTCAGGTCTTGTCACAGTAAGGTAAACGAGTTTACCAATTAGCTGTCTACATTGAGTAGCATCTGGAAGAAGAGGAGGGGTTTCGCTCCAAAGTTTATCCCCGTCAATAGCCATAGTACATCGAGCAGGTTTTGTACCCAGGAGCCCAGTTTCATTAAGAAAATCTAGAGCATACTTGTGTTAGGACAACACCACAAAAGTTGCGTTTCTTTGCAATCTCAATGCGAAGAAAGTATTTTGGAGACCCCATGTCCTTGGTCACAAAAGTTTTGTGAAGATGTTTCTTAGTCATTTCTATGCTGGACAGGTCATCGCCTGTGAGTAGGATATCATCAACATATACTGCAAGGACAACCAGTCCTCCACCAGTTTTCCGTATAAACAGGGAGTGATCAGCAGAGCTCTGAGAGAAACCAATAGTAGTGATTACGTCACTGAATTTGTTAAACCAGGCCCGGAGACTTTGTTTGAGGGCATAGATCGCCTTCTACAATTTGCATACCTGAGACTCCTCCTGAGCAACATACCCTGGAGGTTGCTCCATGTAGACTTCTTCTTGTAGATCACTATAGAGAAAGACATTTTTCATATCTAGATGAGACATTGGTCAATCCTTATTGACAGCGATAGAACAGAGAACTCGGATCGTGCTAATGCGAGCAACTGGGGAAAAATAGCGAAGAAATTGATACCATAAGTTTGGGTGAATCCCTTGGCAACCAACCGAGCCTTATATCGGTCCATAGTTCCATCGACACGATATTTCACAACAAAGACCCAACGAAAACCAACAATATCCGCTCCCAGAGGGGTAGGGGCAAGAGTCCAAGTACCTCTCTCTGTGAGGGTGGACATTTCCTCATCCATGACAGCTTTCCAGTGAGGTAAGGCAAGAGCATCTTGGTAAGTGGATGGGGTGACAGTGGTCGAGAGGGCCAGAGCAAAGTTCCTGCAATAAGAAGTAAGCCGAACATACGACACGACATCATTAATTGAATGTCGAGTACACGAGCGGACCCATTTGCGAAGAGCAATAGGGAGATCAAGGTCTGATATGTTATCATCATCAGATCCGTTTGAAAAACAGAGAGTTGGCCTGAGAACTGGCAGAAGGAGCCCTGGAGTGGGAGGATACGAGGTAGAGGTTGCAGAAGGAGACGATGTGAATAGGAGCGAGGGTGGAGGAATTTCGGTTGGAGGAGCATGCAAAATGAGAAGAGAAGGAGGAAGATCCGTAGTAGGGCAAGGCACAGGGTTGGTGAAGAAGTAAGGAGTGGACTCAAAGAAGGTGACATCTGCCAAAACATATTATTTTCGGAGAATATGGTCATAACACCTGTAGCCCTTCTGAGTAGGAGAGTAGCCGACAAAGATACATTTCATGGCACGAGGAGAAAGTTTATCTCGACCAGGGGAAGGAGAGTGAACGAAAGTGGTACAACCAAAGACCCGTGGAGGCAGAAAAAATGGGGTAGCATCAGGATATAAAATGGAAACGGGGTTTGGCCATGGAGAACAGCAGAGGGAAGACGGTTGATGAGGTAGCATGAGATGAGGATAGTATGACCCCAATAGGAGCGGGGAACATTCAGAAGAATACGCGCGACGTCAAGAAGGTGGCGATTCTTGCGTTCGGCAATGCCATTCTGTTGAGACGTTTAAACACAGCTGGTCTGATGTATAATACCATTATGCATGGAAAAATCAGAAAATTGGTGACTAACATATTCTTGTGCATTATCAGTACGAAGAATTTTTAACGAAACACCAAACTATGTGCGAATTTCATTATAGAATACAGTAAATACAGAAAAGAGTTCAGAGCGTTCTTTAAGAAGATACACCCAAGTATATCTGGAAAAATCATCAATAAAGGTTACAAAATAAAGACTACCCCTACAAACAGTTTTGGTAGGACAAGGGCCCAGATGTCTGAATGAACAAGATCGAACGGACGAGCCGAACTACGTTCGTTTTTGGAGGGATAGGAGGTGCGGTGATGTTTGTCGTATTGACAAGCTTCACAGTTGAGAGAGGAGGCCTCCTTTTGGAGATCGGGTAGTAGCTGATGGAGTAAGCGAGGAGGATGACCGAGGTGAAGATGTCATTGATGGAGAGAGTCGGAGGTGGTAAAGGAGGAGAGAGCAGAGACAATGTCGAGGAAGTAGAGGCCCCTGCATTCAATCTCGGTAGCAAACGTCTTTTTGGAGCGAAGATCCTGAAAAATAACATTTAGCAGATGTAAATGTGACAGAGCATTGTAGTTGTAGGGAGAGAGCATGGACATATAATAAATTGCATGGAAAGTTAGACACGTAGAGAGCATCCTCAAGGTTGATAGTGAGGGTGGCCTGGACCACAGCAGTCCCGCACATCGGAGATAGGGAGCCATCCGCAATCAACACCGGTGGTGACCGACTATGTTTCTCCAATTGAGAAAAGATAAGTTGATTTTCTGTCATATGATTGGTAGCACCAGAGTCAATGAGCCACTTACCCTGAGTGACAACATGTGCGCTACCTGAAGAAGTGGAAACGCAAGCAGAGGGCTTGGAGGCAAGAGGGGCCGTAACCGCTTGTGAACGAAGATGAGGATACTTGGCAAAGCAACAATCCACAATGTGTCAGCTTCTCCCACAATGGGAGCAAAGGTGCCTGCTAGGTCCCCGTCCACCAAAGCGGCCACCATGGCCACGAGTGCTACCACGATCAGCAGGGTGAGCAAAATTGTCAGGTGGCGGGGATGTGAACGTAGGCCACTGAAGAAGTGCAGTAATCGCAGAGATGCGAGAAGCGGTGCCATCTACCGTTGGAGATTTAGCTTCACTCAAAATTTGCTGACGGATCATGTCGTAGGAGTCCGGCAAACGAAGAAGGTAACACAAGACCAGAAGCTCTTGGAAATGTTTTTGCTGGTCGGCAAGGTCGGCAGAAAAAAGGTCGATGTTGAAGAAGCTTTGCGCCAAGAGTCTGTACTTCTTGGTAAGCTGCAGCGGGAGACAAGGTGGGGCGAGCAAAGAGATCCGCATATAACGTTTAGATGCGATAGGTCTTAGCTCCCTTGGAGTAAAGAGCGGCAAGATGGTCCCAAGCAGCTTTCACTGTTTCGTCATGACGAATGATGAGTAAACACTCATCTAAAAGACTGTTAGCGAGCCAAGTGTGAACCAAAGCATCATTAACATCCCAGTCGTCATAGGAAGCAGTGCCAGCAGTAGGAGGATCATCAGTCAGGTGATGTCGTTTGCGCTGAGATCACAACAAAAAAGTACTGGCGAGCAGAGGGCTCAAGCAGCGGCGAGCAGAAGGCTCAAGCAGCGGCTAGCAGAAGGCTAAAGCAACGGCAAGCAGAAAGCAACCAACTAACCGCAAAGAAAAGATGGGAGGGCGGGCAGTGAGGTACAGAAATCCGCAAGAGCGCACAAGGGGCAGAAGCGATTACACGCGACAGGCAGACAGCACGGGCGGGTGGAAAGGTACCGAAATCCGCAAGAAGGCACGAGGGGTTGTAGCGAGTACAAACGAACAACGAGACAGAGGTCGCGGTCACAAGATCGTTCGCTCTGATACCATGTGTGAAATTGAAAATAACTGAATATTTTATTTCTAAAAAACCAGAATATTACATGAGAACACCTCTCTTTATATAGAACAGAGGAGGTGAGAGAATATACAATTAGCGATGTGAAACTAAATACAGCTGACCAATCTACAAATAGCTCAGGCGGTGAACGAACAGGCATGAGCGGTTATACCAGAGTAACCGCCCAGACTAAGGCACCTCTCCAAGCAGGGGCGGTTCCACCATGAGTAACCTCCCATGACACCTCAAGCCAGCAATACCGGGCAGTTATGGAGTAACCGCCCATCCTTTGCAAAACTCCAAACTTGTGTTTTAACACTTATCATGGTGCGACTCCAAGGCGACGAAAATCACCTATCCCGCTGCCTTCCCATCACTGTAAGTCCCTCCTCCCTCCATTCCAAACCTTCAAGCCACCGCCTTTCTTATTCCCTGTCTTCCCCTAGCAGCCCAGTTCCTGATTTCCACCGCCCAGTTCCTGATTTCCACTGCCCAGTTCCTGATTTCCGCCTCTATCCGACCATTTACGCCACTATCCGACCATTTCCGCCTCTATCCGACCATTTCCGCACAGAACTTCCCCCTGCCGCACTCTTGTGATGATCCAGCCCTATCCTAGTCCTCCCTGCTAACCGACCTTGCCCAGAACTCCTCTACAACACTCTTATTGTTAGTCCCACCTGATCCCAACCCTTCCCTGCCCATAGTTTCCGCCCAGGTTACTCCCTGCCGCCCACCACCTTGAAGCCATGCCCAATTCCTGCAACTTCAGTCAGCCCTAGCCCCACTAAACAGTCCACTCAAGCCTCACCAAACATGGAACCAGCCCGCTGTCCTTGCATTCCAGCAGCCCAATTCCCTTCCAGCAGCTTTTCGATCGCCGCCATCGCCATGCTAGGTCGCCGCCTACATATGTGAGTTGTAGTTTGATGTTTTTTGCTCTCTATTTTGTGTGGTCGAACTTTGTTTCGTGAGATAAATTATCATATGCTTTTATTTCTATGAGATCAATTGACTTGTAGGGTTTATCCGGCGCGTGGTTAAATTTATTTGCACCTCAATCGTTTATGAATTTCCACTTTGTTTTTCCAAATAAAATTTATGCGAACAAAGTGCATCTGCTTAAACTTATTTTAGTTAGTTGCTTATTGCTAAATACATCCGACGGTCAATTGCATGTGCGCCTATATTTATAGTGGCATTTATTTGGATTGCGTGTATGTATTCATATCACTCTAGAGTCTCTAGGGTTGGTCGTAGCTTCATTCGTGTATGTCGTAGGCCCGCTTGCATTTCACTTTAGGGTTGTCATATGTACATTACATTCATCATGTGATCGATTGCACTGCATTTAGGGTTAAGGCATCGAGCGTCCACCACCTATAGATTCATCCTGCGTCAAATTGTATCAGAGCTAGGTTTGTGAAGTCTTTTGATACACAGTTATTGAGTCTATAGGTTCCGTCCAACGACGCACTATTATCGCCACCTCTCGCATTCACTTGAGAGACACCCTTTGTTACGCGCACGCGTCCTCTTATTATTATTATTATTATTATTATTATTGTTTTTCTTTCTTTTCAATGTTATTAGGTTTGATGTGAGCCCCCCCTCCCTATATAAGGAGGTGATTTTGGAGAGTTAGGTTATCTTTGGATTCATTGTCTTTTGGGCTCTCATTAGAGAGAAACTCTTCGGAGGAACCAGCCTCCGAGAGTTGGTCGGAGCTTGCTCCGGATTGTATCCGTGTTTCATTAATCCAAACAATCTCCTTGTTCGTATTATTTGGTCCGACCTGCCGCACCGCCCGCAAGGAAGCCGTCGGTGTTCATTATCGCGCATCGCAGCCTGCCTCGCGTCCCGATTCCGTCGCTGCTTGCGGCCAAGGCGTCCCTGTCCCGTCGCCGCTCGCGTCCAAGGCATCCCGCGCGTCCAGGCCAGCCTGCTGCGAGTCCCCTCCGTGCAGTTGCCCGTCCTGTTCGCCCGATCCAGCGCCCGCTCTCGTTTCCGTTAGGTCTTGCGGCTGCCGACCGCCGATCCAACGCACGATCCACCTGCTTCTCCAGCGCTTGCTTCTCCACCCGCTTCTCCAGCGCCTGCTTCTCCGCCGATCCAACACACGATCCACCTGCTTCTCCACCTGCTTCGCCCGACACCTCCACCTGCTTCTCCAGCGGCTGCTCCGCCCTCTCCGACACTCTCCTGCGACACTTTATCCCTTGTGCAGCCTCCTATGCCAAAGGGGGGGATGGAATCCCGCGTGGAAGCCCTCGAACACTCCCTCACCACCATCAACTCTCGTCCTGAGGCACAGGCCGAGCAGTTCGCCTCGATTCTGACCATGCTCCAGAACTTGCATCTCAGCCAGCACTTCGGGCCTCCTACCTCCTCCGCTGTGGGATCCCCCGGCACCGTGATCCCCGATACACCCGCATTGGTGGAATTACCTACTCCACTGTACCGTGGACCTGACATCCCCACATTCAACGGGACTGACCCCCTCGGGTGGATTGCCCGCGCCGAACAGTTCTTTGACATTCACCAGACCCCTCCGACACAACGGGTCTCCACAACACTTATCGGCATGGAAGGGTCTGCCCTCCATTGGGTCCGTTGGCTCCGCCAGACCTCACCCGACCTCACCTGGACAGATCTCGTCGAGGCCGCTACTACGGCCCCATGATCGAGCAACTTTGCGGGGTCCGTCAAACCGGCTCAATTGACTCGTACATTGATCCCTTTGTGGAATTGGTCACCCATATTCCCGGTCTTCCCCCAGACCATTACTTGGGGTTCTTCATGAACGGCTTGCAACCCCACTTCCGCTCCCGTCTTCGCATCCTCAAACCGTTAACGGTCCACCAAGCCATCAACCTCTCCCCCTTGTGGAGGCGGAATTCCTCGCGACGTCCGGTGACATTCCTTTCCCATCAGCTCCCTCCAGGCACCCCTCCCAACCATATTTCTCTCCCCATCCTAAACCTCCATCTTCGCCACCTCCTCTACCCCGACCACCAATTATGGGCCCACCCAACACTCGGCATGTCCTTACACACCGCCTGACCAACCAGGAGTACAACGTCTTACGGAGCAAGGGTCTGTGCTTTCGCTGCAAGCAACCCTACTCTCCTGGTCATGTGTGCTTGGTGAAGGAGTGTCGGGTCCTCGTCGGCGACGACGTGGCCGCGCTCTCCGCCGCCGACTTTGACGCCCTGCTGCTCTCGGACGGACTACCAGGCGACGCCCCGGGCACATCGACGACATCCCAACAGCGAGCATATCACTATTGATCGGCGGGCGGTACTCCGACCTTGGGTTCAAGGTCACTTTTCTGATGGAATGTATTGTTACGCGCACACGTCCTCTTATTATTATTATTATTGTTTTTCTTTCTTTTTAATGTTATTAGGTTTGATGTGAGCCCCCCTCCCTATATAAGGAGGTGGTTTTGGGGAGTTTGGTTATCTTTGGATCCATTGTCTTTTGGGCTTTCATTAGAGAGAAACTCTTCGAAGGAACCAACCTCCGAGAGTTGGCCGGAACTTGCTCCGGATTGTATCCGTGTTTCATTAATCCAAGCAATCTCTTTCTTGTTCGTATTACCCTTATTATTACAATGATTATCCTCCTACGCGGCACACTGCTTCCAGGGATCATGTCGATCCTTTGAGATGATTCGATTATGCTAGAGACGACCACCACGATGAGAGGTCCTCACGTTATCATCATTACACCTCTCCTCGACTTTATGATGGTAAAGTTGAGTATCATTCGGGCCATCGTCGTTATGCATCTCCTCTATTTGAGGCACCTGAGTCTGTATATGAGAGACCACCACCGCACATTCTTAGGGCTCACGTCCACCCACGAGCACGATCTGATTATGTTAGGAACGACAGTCTAGATGACCCTCAAGAGCCTTATAAAGGTCGTCATCGTCAGGATCACATCATATGTCAAGACCCTCCTAGTGTTCCGCAAATAGAGATACCTGAGTCCGAATTTCAGCGATTAGTTCTTGATCAATTTGATCATATGGACGCACATTTTGATCACATGCTGCCTTAGCAAGAATCAATAGGGGAAAGCCTAGAGATTTAGTTCAAGCCACCGATGCGTTTAGTAGGTCTCCCATTAACATGAGAGGCCAGACACCTTATTTTGATTCATCTCGTCTGAATGAGACTAAGTTCCCACTAGATTTTGGAGACGAGTCTGTCTGATCATGACTTTTTGATACAGGTGGAGAGTGAAACTAATATGACTAGTGAGTGTGGTCACGAGAGTGAGGACGAGCGGCCCAGCGACACTGTGATGGTATATCCATCTTTCGCACCTCACTTAGACCTAGTGTCCCCTTCGACTAAAGATCTAATCCTTGACACTATACCAATTTAACCACACTTGAGTGTGGGCTCTTCCCACTCTTCCTTTAGCATTGTCTCGAGCCGCATCACGACAGAGAGCCGAGAGCCTAGTGTCGATCTCTTAATGGTCGTCTCACCCATTTTTGGGGACACCACCCCTTTCGACGGTACTCTGGAGGATCATGACCATATTGATGGATGCTTTGATGAACCCCCTGACAAACCTCCGGATGAGCCACCGCTCCTTTGTGAGGGTCAAGGGGCTAGCATTGACTTTGTTTTGGGTGTCCTACTTGTTCCCATGGACACTACCGTTACTGGTGTTTTCCTCTTGGAGGGTCATCTTGCCATTGATGACCTCCTTGGGATTAAGTCCCAGAGAGGCTCATTTGTCGAGCTTCCCCTCCCAAAAGGCATTCACTCTAGTATGGATGGTTTGTGTCTTCACACTAGTGATCATCACGTACGCGATGATTTTTCGTATACACCTCTTGGTGAGCCACCTGACGAGCTTTATCATTTGAGAGGTACCTATCACACCCGTGCGTCACGCTCTTTTATCACTATCTACGACGTTCCTTCAGGTGATGGCGTCATTCAAGCCGAATTTTTCTATCGACCAACCGGTGAGCCTCCTGATGATTTGCATCCCTTAGGAGATATTTGGCATATCCTCTGATTCCACAACTCACCGCCGATGTCTCAGTCAGTCAGTTGGGTGGTCTCCGTACACTCAATAAGTTTTTCTACACCCCGCCCAAAGAGTCTCCAGATAAACCACTCATCTTTAGGGACTTCCACTGTTATATAGCATATGCATTTAGTCAGTATGTTGTGTCAATCGCCACTCATTTGCTTTTGTTGCATGACTTGCATGGTCATTCTCATATGGTGCACGACTCTTCTATGTTGCATGATTCATATCTATTGTATGTTTTACATCATTCACATGAACTGCAAGAATTTGTCTGATGTGAAATTGCAATAAATAATAATTATTATAAAAATCAAACATACCAGCACAAGAGGGATCAGATTTTTGAAATTGGGAAGCAAATGACGATTCACATACGATTCGAGAGGTTCCCACAAGGAATAACAAAAAAACTTAAATGTTCGCCAAATGGGTCCCTATACAGTCATATGATGGATCAGCATGAATGCATATGAGTTTGACATCCCTCAGAATATGGTGATAAACCAAGTATTTAAAGTAGAGGACTTGATTCCTTACTATGAGGAGCACGTGTATGTGGACCCCTTCTTCACTCCCATATATGAGCCACAGCTTCCTTTATTACCTCCCACTTTGTCACATCTTTTGCCTGACGAGTTCCACCCTGAGGACCACCTCGCACCACCGACGGTTCCACCAATTAGCTTTCAAACGGAGATACTTTTTTTCCAGAGCCACCAGCTACCGCCAGAGACTTACTTCAGATTATTGCATGACTTAACCACCATGGGCGGGAGAGGTACTTTGTGATACCTTGTCTGCTGGAGATTCCACCCAATCCCTAATGCTGCTTAGATTTCCCCAGATGAGCTTGCGCTACTTACCCCCAGGCTAGCCGAGAGCATGACCATCTTCACTCACCAGAGAAGAGTGCTTTCAAGCCGGGAGAGAATTGATGGAGATCGTCGTGCCCGCCAACCATTCGGACGATCCGAGTCCACGGATGCGTCCAGATGGATGTTCTGAGTCATTTTCATATATTACTTCGTTTATTTTGAGTTGTAATTGACATCTGATTGTCTCACAAATGATATAGGTCGTCCGATTCGGGTGCCCTATTTCTGTATTGTTTTATTTAAGCGTGCATGGACCAGTTGGTGGGGCATCGGGGGTTTTCTACGTGAAATTGGAAACCGCCGGTCTCCTCGGTGCGACTCTGGGTTCGCTTCTCTTGGCGCGACTCCAAGGCGACGACAACCACCTCTCCAGCTGCCTTCCCATCAATGTAAGTCCTTCCTCCATTCTCGACCTTCAATCCACCGCCCTTCTTATTCAATGTCTTTCCCTAGCCGCCCAGTACCTGATTTTCGACTCTGTCCGACCATTTCCGCCCAGAACTTCCCCCTGCCGCACTCCTGTGATGGTCCAGCCCAATCCCAATCCTCCCTGCTAACCGACCTTGCCTAGAACTCCTCTACAACACTCCTATTGTTAGTCCCACACAATCCCAACCCTTCCTTGCCCATGGTTTCCGCCCAGGTTACTCCCTGCTGCCGACCATCTTGAAGCCCTGCCCAATTCCTGCAACTTCAATCAGCCCTAGCCCCACTAAACAGTCCACTCAAGCCTCACCAAACCTGAAACCAGCCCACTAGCCCGCTGTCCTTGCATTCCAGCGGCCCAATTCCCTTCTGGCAGCTTTCCGATCGCCATCATCGCCATCCTTAGTCATCGCCTACATATGTGAGTCGTAGATTGATGTTTCTTGCTCTCTATTTTGTGTGTTCGGACTATGTTTTGTGAGATATTTTATCATATGCTTTTATTTCCGTGAGATCAATTGACGTGCACGGTTTATTCGGCACGTGGTTAAATTTATTTGCACCTCAATTGTTTGTGAATTTTCACTTTGTTTTTCCAAATAAAATTTCTGCGAACAAAATGCATCTGCTTAAACTTTATTTTAGTTAATTGATTATTGCTAAATACATCGGGCGGTCAATTGCATGTGCACCTGCATTTATAGTGGCATTTATTTGGATTGCGTTTGTGTATTCATCACTCTAGGGTTGGTCGTAGCTTCATTCGTGCATGTCGTATGCCTGCTTGCATTTCATTTTAGGGTTGTCATAGGTACATTGCATTCATCGTGTGATCACTTACACTGCATCTAGGGTTAGGGCATCGAGCGTCCACCACCTATAGATTTGTCCTGCGTAAGGTTTCAACATTATTTTTGCAACAAATGATGAAGATTTTTTGTGATACACTATCTAAACTACTTGCTTGCTATCGTAGTTTACATTGAGCATGTCTTATTGAATAATGGATCATTGGTGCTATCGTAATAATAACAACAGAGGAGGTTATTTTGGAATAATGGAATATCGTTGTTTTTTCATGGTCGATATATCGTTGTCTTTTCATGTGATGCAATATATAATATTTCTGATGTTGCAAAATTAATGTTGAGCCTCAGGTGATTAGACTAATCAATAATCATTGATGAATGATGACATCGATGTTGCGGGAATTGAGAAACTAAAATATCACAGATGTTATTTTTTTTATTTGTTCAAAAATTTTATAACTATTTTTTTGTATATAATGAATTCATTAGAAGGTTCTAGTAAGGTTCCTAGTGCTTCTTCCATAGTAGGTAGAGATCCATGTTGGGCATTTGGTGAGGATGTGACTTCAAATGACACAAATCAGATACAATGCATAATTGCAAGCAAATTGTGAATGGTGGAATTAACCGCTTGAAGCATCACTTGGCGAGGATAAAGGGTAACGTTAAGGCATGCCCAACGGCACCATCTGATGTTAAAGGGAAGGTTGAGGGATATTTAAACTCTGCACAAGCAACCAAAAATTCTAAGACTGAAAGGTTGCAAACAGCTTTGGAAGAGGTAATTGTTGGAGTGGATAATGACAAAGAAAAAGCCACGCAAAGGAGTCTTTATACAGGGGTAGATACCTATGGATCAATTTGTCCAACCCGCTGAGAGTAGCAAAGGGATACAAATCACCATTGATAGCAAGTATAAGAAAAAAGCTAGAGATGAAGCATACTTATATATTGCTAGTGGGCATACGAGACAAGCATTTCGTTCAATGTCGTGTATGCTACATCCTTCCAACATATGTTGCATGCAGTTGGGCAATGCGGATCAGGGATGAATGGGTCAACCCCATATGAGATGAGGGAGAAATTCTTGAAGATGGAGGTCCAACGGACGAAGGAGATGCTGAGTACATTCACTCAAACTTATAAGGTGGATGGCTGCAGTATTCTTACGGATGCATGGACAGATAAAAAGGGGAGAAGCAACATGAACATAGAGGTGCACACTATTGCTGGGATGGCATTTTGGTTATCCAAGAATGTATCCTCATCCACGCATGATGGGAAATTTATTTTTTATTTTGTGGATGAGGCGATTGCCAACCCAGATGGTCCAAGAGAGGAGAAAATAATATAAGTTGTAACATATAATGCATCCAATAACATGGCGGCATCAAGGTTGATGGCTTTGAAGAGGCCAAAGCTCTTTTGGACTTCATGCGCTGCACACACAATAAATTTGCTTCTCCAGGACATTGCTAGATTAAAGCAAATCAAGAATGCAATTGCAATGGGACGTCAATTGTCAGTGTTTATATATGGTCATACTATCTCCCTTGACATGTTTAGGGAGACTATTAAAGACTTGGAGTCCCATGATCTCGTGCGCCCTGGAGTGACCAGATTCGCAACAACATTTCTTTCGTTATAGATCATCAATGAGAAGAAGAGGCGGTTGCGGGAGATATTTACATCAGCGAGGTGGGATGCACCAAATTATCCGGTGGTGATGCGGGAAAACAGGTATCTTAGTTAGTATATAATATTCATGTGTAGTAGTTTAGTACCTATTGATCAATGATTAATATGCTACTTATCTATTATCTTGAGTTGTAGGCTACCACTATAGTTTTGGTGAAACTTTTTGGTTGAATGTTGAGCTTGCCATTCTCGCAATTGCCCCATTGGTGAAAGTCCTCAGAAGAGCTGATAAGGACACGCCTTCAATGGGATGGTTGTATGGTGATATGAAGGGGAATGTAATTTTGAAATTATTTATTAAAGTAATCTTATAAAGCCCAATTTTATTTTACTTGCTTGCTTGCTCCTAAAGCCTACCTTGACTGACCATTTTATTCATTAATTTGTTGGTAGATCAAATCAACAAACCGAAACAACATGCAACAGTGCGCACATAAATACTTCTGAAAAAAGAAAAAACAACATCACAGAAAATTATAAATGCAATAGCATGAAAAACAGAGATAAATGTGATCTTCATGTCAATGCTCCACAGGATGCATCAATGTACAGTATACTTAAGATATCTAATAAGGCAGTCTACACCTACTAATCATACACGATGGAAATTATAGCTTTGTACTTTTTTTTTTAATTTTGGTAAATTGGATCATTAAATTACCATTGGATCTTGTTGAAACAATCAACACGATGGCAAAAAAAGAGGAAAAGGCACAAATCCAAGCATAGTCTGTAAACCCCCAAAACACAGTATTCACAGCATCACAAACAGTGAGTAGACGAAGAGGAGAAGGCAAGAACCTTTAGGAACGTAAGCGTTGCGCTTGAGATAGTAGATGTAGAAGCACCAAAGAAATCCGGAGACGAGGTAGAGGAGAGTGCCGCCGATATAATTGCGGAGCCAAGACTGGAGAAAACGAGGCAGAGGCCGCCAAATCGACCCCGGCAGAAGTCCACCGAGAACTATGTCGTTATACAAGTCCGTCTCCTCAACGAACTGCCGCAAAGACTGATGAGTCGCATCCATCACTCGATGCCGACGCCGCCGCCGCTTAGCGCCGCCTCGATATAGGCGCGACCAGATTCGCTGCCCAATCTATTAATCTCGATCGAGAAAGAAAGGAAGAAGGCTGATGGACCTTGCAACTCAGAAAGAAACCAAAAAAATTTAGCGTTGAATGGCAAATTTCACTCAAAATTTTATCTGAAAGATCTATATTTCAATAATGAAAATTATACACATATTTAAAAATAATTTCAATAAGTCAATAGAAAGTCAAATTGTAATTTCTAAGTATCATCCCTTCAACTTAGGGATTGATTAGTCCAATAAAACAAGAGTCAAACTCTTCTTTCTTTTCTTCAATTTGATAAGAAGAATTTATGATTTCATTTGTATAGTTTTCACTAAATTTTTAGCTTTTCAAACTTCTTACGGACCAGTCGAAATAAACCGTCTCAGCTTCAGAGCGAGTTGAGCGCGCAAATAGTCACAGTTAGATCCAACAGTTGACAGCAAGACGTTTGCATGGGAAAAAATTCGGAATGAGAAAAAATCACGGGGTCGAATCGGTGCCGACCAATTCTACTATCTTTCATAGTATTACAAAAAATTGTTTCTCGAGAGTGACAGGTCACCGCTCGTTACAATAAGCTTTCTGGATCACGAGAGTCACTCGGAGCGTAGCGCTGGGAAGCGTGCTTGAGAGCAATCTGGAAGGATGAACGTGTAAGACCCGAACCTGATTTTGTATAATTATTTTATTATAGTTTAATATAAAAGAATTCCCCTATGATGAAATGAAAATCAGTGTTGATTCGACGTCGCAATTTAATTTGAAGTTTCGTGATTTCCGATGTTTTTGCGACGCTCGTTTCGTTTTCGATTTAAATTTCGTTATTGAAATTAAGGCTTCATTTGGCGCGGCGTTTGGAGACAGCGTTTGCGGCAAACGCCGTCGCAAGGCGGGTAACCAAACGCCCGGCGGTGGCGTTTGCCGCGTCTCCTCCCGCCGCGCCCTTAGAAATGGAGCGAAACACTCCTTTTCAAGCTGCGGCCTCCCCCCTCCGGTTCCAACAGCCCGCCGTCTCCTTTCGTCGTCGGAGCAAAACGCCGCGCCAAATGAAGCCTAAGTATGATTAAGGCTTGGATTAAGCTGATTTGGTTTAATTAGGCTTAAGAGGAGGATTAGATGGCTGTGGATTAGTTGGCTGGTTCCATTTGTTTTGGGCTGGCTGTTGGGGCTAACTGAGCCTTGTTGTGTATGTGCTGGCCATCAGATACTCTATTGATATATTATTAATATATATCCCTATTCTATGAATATTAAATTGCCTCTTAAGCGGTGGACTAGATGGGCGGCTCATTATCTTTCCCGTATTGCTTGCTGCTCCTCTACTCCTCTTAGTCGACTGCTGCTCTGCTCCCTCTTCTTCTTGCTCCTTTCCGTGGCTATGCTGGCTGTGCTGGGAGCCTCTTCCTGTGGCTGTGCTGGGAGCTCTGATTAGGGCCTTGCTGCTCTCCTTCTGTGAGCTCTTCTTCTCTGTCTTTACCCTCTTCTCCTTCTTTATAGAGAGGGTTATTTACTGCTGAAATTGGTAGGAGAGGAGTTAATTCCTTTGGGTTGCTAGGGTTTTGATTTATTACCTCTCCCTCTCCCTCCATATTTGAGCTGATTTCTTTCATGCTTTGTTGGCTGTTGGCTGCCTTGTGCTATTGTTGGCTGAGTTATAGTTGGCTGTTTTGATGGCTCTCCCTCAGCTGCTGTTGTGCCTATGATGGAGGCTCATGAACTCTGTTTTTGGCTGTTATTCCTCTTGTTTCCTCATAGCCGGCAGCTGTGTCGGTTCCTTATTGTTGGCATGCTGTTTTGATAGTGTTTTGCCTTGATTTTCCTTGGATTTGGAAGCCGTGGAGGGCTGTTTTGAGTATGATTGTTGGCTTCTTTTGATGGTACAGGCCAGCTGTTATATGGACTCATGAATTCTGTTTGTGGTGGCTGTTAGTTGGCTGCTATTGCTTCTAGTTGTGGGCTGTCATTTGGCTGCTATTTGGGCTGTTAATTGACTCCTCTTAGCTACCCTCTTTATGCTTATTGTGGGCTGAAATCTGATCTTTGTATGAGTTAAAAATCTGATTTTCGCATCTCTTTCGAGTCACCCAAGCTTGTCCCTTCCTAGGCAACTCCTAGGGGTCGTAGTTGTGGCCATCTTAAGGACTCTATTCGTAGCTATTTAAAGACGCAACCCTATAGTAAATGATTTAATTGATACTGCAGAGGATGACGCCCGGAAATAGACGCGACAAGAATCCTGCGAAGGACAAGGAAAAAGGAAAAGCTGCGGTGAGTCCTAATGGCTTGATTTTGGATACATTCAAATATTTTGCTGAATATGAATTGCTTTAATATAGAATGTGGAAGATTTGAAATCACTGAAATGTATGAAATCGCTAAAAAGCTAAATATGAATTAGCAAGCGATAGAATTTCTGAGGGGAAGTAAAATAATTATTTCCTATATTTATGATTGGAATATGAAATGAAATGAATACGAAAAAGAGAGTGCGTCGACGCATCGAAACACTAAGGGTCAGCCTAGTAGGGGGGTAAGCTTCAGACTCCTACACCCAGTGGAGGGGTAGATCTCCGACGGAAATTGATACTGCAATGTCCAATTTGGGAGGCATGAGAGCCTGTTGCGCAGTTGAGCGCCCTAGAATGGACATTGATTTGATGGGCCCGGATGTGTGATTAAGAATGACCCTCAGTATTTCGAGAGAACGAAAAGAAAGATAATTGAATATGAAAATGAACTATCATAAGATATAAGAACTGAAATAACAGAAATTATTTATTGCTGTGTCCCAGCTTACTTTACCTGTCTACTTTCATGTTCATACAGTTTTTCAGATTTATATAACTGCTTATTATAGCTGACTCTTCGTGTTTGCCTGTAGGGCGGTCGAAGAGGTAAGGAACTCACTTAGTTTTCTAAAACTAATTGGATAGTAATTTACTTTTTAGGATCAGATCGCCAGCATGCTAGGCCCCGCTAGGAGGAGACCTGCGGAGGCAGAAAGGAAGCAAAGTGAAGATGCGTCTCGACCTCAGGTTAGAATGTATTTTAGTAGTGTACATCTCAGTTTGATATGTACTTTTGTATTTTGGCTCTCCCTATAAGCATGGACATGATGCAAATTATGATAATGAATAAAAGTACTTTTTGTCTTTTATTGGTACCACTCATGTGATTCGCTTAGCTGCATTATTTAATTGTGTAAAACCTGCTCCAAAGATAAGAATGAAGATTTAAATTGTGGCGGGCTTCGGGCCGTTACAATTAAGTGGTATCAGAGGGAGGTTTTTCACACGTCGCGTAATGCAGAGAGTACCAATTGAAGGACATAATATTATTTTGATGTTCATATAATGAATTTGATCATGTCTTGTGTCTCGGGAGTCCCTTCAAGTCTACTCGAGCCGTAGGTTCGAGAGAAACCTGAGGCCGTCAGGGAAGTTATGTCTGAAGAAAGTAAAAGAAGGGTTGATGATGAACATAATAACTTGAGAATGTCTCGTGCCTTGGGATCCTTCCAAGTGTATTTGAGTCGTAGAATTTGAAAGACTCTAAAAGATCCTGAGCGCGTCAGAGAATTTATATCAGAAAAGAGTGAGCATGGTATTTGAACCCTATTGAGAGTATGGACATAGCTTAAGCCAGCGATGCCTCCTCCAGCACCGTTAGTATCGCAACAACCTCGCATGACTGATACTAAATTGAGACAAAGCCGCCAACCTTCCGTGGTGGCTCGTCTCTGTTAGAGACTAAAGATGGGATTGATTTGCAGATCAAGATGATAGATGAGGTGATGCGGTGTTCAGTTGAGCGTAAAGTAAAGCAGGCAGTCTTTTTGCTGCTGGAGGGAGAGACTAAGCGTTGGCGGAATAAGTGGATGCAGGGAAAATAGCAGTCCGAGGTGCGACGAATGTAATTTGGGATGTGTCCGGGAATTTAACATAAAGAAGTATGTTAAGAGTTGAAAGATGAGATATTCAGAATTGTAATTTCACCTTCCCTCTATATAATGTATTTTTGGATTCCGGCCGGATCCGATATAGATTATGTAGTTCTGAAGGAGTTGTTACAAGGATGATAAAAATAATGAAAGCCTAAAAAATAAAATGCGAGATGATAAAGATAAAGAGAACCTGATCAAGATAATTGAAATGAATGTTACGTTGATCGAGTATGATGTTCTCTTTAGTATGGAATAACTTTCGAATCGAGAAGCTGTAAATGAAAGAAGTCGCGTTCAAATGTCCAGATAAGAATTTATTTGTGTTTAAGAGTCTGGGAGAAGTTTCAAAAGTTAGGATTTCTGCCGTAAAGGAATGAAAGAAACTAAGAAAAGGCTGTAATGCCATTCAAATTGATGATCAAGGAATTGACTGACGAAAAGAAAGAAAGTACGGTTGTGCCCGTCGTGAGGAAATACTTGAATATATTTCTAGAAGAATTGTCTGGCGTGTCTCCAACTCGAAAAATCGAGTTTGAAATTACGTTGATTGAAGGAGCTGCTCCAGTAGTCAAAGCACCTTATCAGATGACACCTAAAGAATTGACAGAATTAAAGGTGCAGTTACAAGAGTTGTTAGATAAAAATTTTATTCGACCGAGCACTTCACCATGGGGCGCTCCAGTGTTATTTGTTAAAAAGAAGGACGGATCTCTCCATTTATGTGTTGATTATCGTGAACAGAATAAACTGACAATCAAGAATAAATATCCTTTGCCTCGAATTGATGATTTATTTGATCAACTCGTGGGTGCGCGAGTATTTTCAAAAATTGATCTTCGCTCAGGATATCATTAGCTGCGAATTAAAGAAGAAGATATTCTGAAGGCTGCATTTAGTACCAGGTATGGGCATTTTGAATTTGTTGTAATGCCTTTTAGTCTAACAGATGCTCCTGCAGTTTTTATGGACTTAATGAATAGAGTCTTTAAAGCTTTTCTCGATCAGTTCGTGATCGTTTTTATCGATGATATTCTGATCTATTCTAAGTCAGAAGAAGAGCATTCTCAGCACTTGCGTCTAGCCTTGCAGACGTTGGGAGAGCAACGTCTTTTTGCCAAATTTTTGAAGTGCGACTTCTGGCTAAAAGAAGTGGCTTTTTTGGGCCACGTGATTAATGAAGAAGGCCTATCGGTTGATCCAACTAAAATTGAAGCAATTGTGAAGTGGACTCAACCGAAGTCGGTAACGGAAGTACGCAGTTTCTTGGGTTTAGCAGGGTATCATAGAAAATTTGTGAAGGATTTCTCCAAGATTGCGTTACCTGTGACGCAACTAACTCGAAAGAATGTACCGTTCAAATGGGAAGGTGAATGCCAGCAAGCATTTGAGGCACTAAAAGATCGATTAACGACTGCTCCAGTTTTGGTAATGCCTGAAGGATCAAATGGATTTCCAATTTATAGTGAGCATCCTATAAGGGATTAGGTTGCGTATTAATGCAACGTGGAAAGGTGATTGCCTTTGCTTCTAGGCAATTAAAGGATGCTGAAAAGAATTATCCAACGCATGATCTGGAGCTTGCGGCAGTAGTGTTTGCGTTAAAGATCTGGCGTCATTATTTGTATGGTGTGCGTTGTGAAATCTTCACTGATCATAAGAGTTTAAAGTATATTTTTGATCAGAAAGAAATTAATCTGCGACAGAGAAGGTGGCTAGAATTTATTAAAGATTATGATTTGGATATTCAGTATCATCCTGGCAAAGCAAATGTTGTTGCAGATGCCTTGAGTCGAAAAAGTGTAGCCGCAATATCTGTAATGCCGTAGTTTAACAGAAAGCTCTTACGAGAGTTGCAAGAAATGGAAATTGTTTTTATTTTGTCGAACGAGGAAAAGCGAGCGCAGCTATTCCAGATGCAGATTCAGTATTCGCTGAAAGATCGAATCCAGAAGGCAATGCCACATGATTCGTTTCTGATGGGTGTGTTAGAGAAGATAAGAAGGGGAGAAGCAACTGCTTTTACCCAGAAAAATGAATTACTGTTTTTGAATGATAGAATCTGCGTCCCTGACGCGGATAATTTAAGAAAAGATATTCTATATGAAGCTCATAACACCCCGTATTCGATTCATCCTCGCCGAACAAAAATGTATCACGATCTAAAGCAGGAGTTTTGGTGGCCTAAAATGAAGCAGGATGTAACCAATTATATTGCTCGTGTCATACCTGTCAGGTAGTGAAAGCTGAGCATATGAAGCCTGCTGGTTATCTTCGATCACTTCCTATTCCTGAATGGAAATGGGATGATGTAGCAATGAGTTTTGTTTTTGGCTTACCTCGTAGTAAGCCAGGTATGGAATCTGGGTAATTATTGATCGCTTGACGAAGAGCGCTCATTTTATTGCAATGAAGCAAGGAGGACCTACTGAAAAGTTAGTGGAATTATATATCAATGTAATCGTTAAGTTACATGGAATTCCGCGAACTATCGTATCAGATCGAGATGGAAGATTTATATCGGATACATGGAGACGAGTGCATAAAAGGCTGGGAACAAGATTACTGTATAGTACAACTTTTCATCCTCAGACTGATGGCCAATCAGAACGCACCATTCAGATGCTCGAAGATTTATTGAGAATGGTAGTTCTGGATTTGAAAGGTTCGTGGGAAAAATATTTAGCATTGGTAGAGTTTGCGTATAATAATAGCTACCAATCGACGATCCAAATGGCTCCATTTGAAGCTCTTTATGGAAGGCGATGCAGAACTCCTATGAGTTGGGCGGAAGATGGGGAAAAGAAATTATTTCCGAGGAAGGAAACAAGCAAAATCGAAGAAAAAGTTTGAATAATTCAATAGAGAATGAAGATTGCACAGGACCGTCAACAGAAGTATTATAATATCCGGCATCGCCGGGTCGAATTTAATGTTGGCGATCAAGTGTGCTTAAAAATTAAGCCTTTTAAAGGAGCTTCTAGATTTCGACGAATCGGGAAACTCAGTCCAAGATTTGTTGGCCCTTTTCTAATCCTTGAGCGTATTGGCGATGTGGCCTATCGTTTGGCTCTTCCTGATGAATTACAGAAATTACATGATGTGTTTCATGTTTCCAGCGTTTGGCTCTCCGACGATATATTCCTGATCCAGATTTGATGATCTTTGCCAGTGATGTGCAGATAGAAGCAGATTTGTCTAGCCCGACGGAACCTTATCAAATTATTGATCGACAAAGCAAGAACTACGAAATTGCGATGTGAACTTTGTCAAAGTATGGTGGAAAGGTCACCCTGCCAGTGCTGCTACTTGGGAACGAGAAGATACGATGTTGAACTTATTTCCAGCGTTCTTTCTGAACCCAGAAGATTGAATTTCGAGGACGAAAATTCTGATAAGGGGAGAATTGTAAGACCCGAACCTGATTTTGTATAATTATTTTATTATAGTTTAATATAAAAGAATTCCCATATGATAAAATGAAAATCAATGTTGATTCGACGTCGCAATTTAATTTGAAGTTTCGTGATTTCCGATGTTTTTGCGACGCTCGTTTCGTTTTCGATTTAAATTTCGTTATTGAAATTAAGTATGATTAAGGCTTGGATTAAGCTGATTTGGTTTAATTAGGCTTAAGAGGAGGATTAGATGGCTGTGGATTAGTTGTCTGGTTCCATTTATTTTGGGCTGGCTGTTGGGGCTAGCTGAGCCTTGTTGTGTATGTGCTGGCCATCAGATACTCTATTGATATATTATTAATATATATCCCTATTCTATGAATATTAAATTGCCTCTTAAGCGGTGGACTAGATGGGCGGCTCTTTATCTTTCCCGTACTGCTTGCTGCTCCTCTACTCCTCTTAGCCGACTGCTGCTCTGCTCCCTCTTCTTATTGCTCCTTTCCGTGTCTATGCTGGCTGTGCTGGGAGCCTCTTCCTGTGGCTGTGCTGGGAGCTCTGATTAGGGCCTTGCTGCTCTCCTTCTGTGAGCTCTTCTTCTTTGTCTTTACCCTCTTCTCCTTCTTTATAGAGATGGTTGTTTTACTGCTGAAATTGGTAGGGGAGGAGTTAATTCCTTTGGGTTGCTAGAGTTTTGATTTATTACCTCTCCCTCTCCCTCCATATTTGAGCTGATTTCTTTCATGCTTTGTTGGCTGTTGGCTGCCTTGTGCTATTGTTGGCTGAATTATAGTTGGCTGTTTTGATGGCTCTCCCTCAGCTGCTGTTGTGCCTATGATGGAGGCTCATGAACTCTGTTTTTGGCTGTTATTCCTCTTGTTTCCTCATAGCTGGCAGCTGTGTTGGTTCCTTATTGTTGGCATGCTGTTTTGATAGTGTTTTGCCTTTATTTTCCTTGGATTTGGAAGCCGTGAGAGGGCTGTTTTGAGTATGATTGCTGGCTGCTTTTGATGGTACAAGCCGGCTGTTATATGGACTCATGAATTCTGTTTGTGGTGGTTGTTAGTTGGCTGCTATTGCTTCTAGTTGTGGGCTGTCATTTGGCTGCTATTTGGGTTGTTAATTGACTCCTCTTAGCTACCCTCTTTATGCTTATTGTGGGCTGAAATCTGATCTTTGTACGAGTTAAAAATCTGATTTTCGCATCTCTTTCGAGTCACCCAAGCTTGTCCCTTCCTAGGCAACTCCTAGGGGTCGTAGTTGTGGCCATCTTAAGGACTCTATTCGTAGCTATTTAAAGACGCAACCCTATAGTAAATGATTTAATTGATACTGCAGATGATGGCGTCCAGAAATAGACGCGACGAGAATCCTGCGAAGGACAAGGACAAAGGAAAAGCTGCGGTGAGTCCTTACGGCTTGATTTTGGATACATTCGAATATTTTGCTGAATATGAATTGCTTTAATATAGAATGTGGAAGATTTGAAATCACTGAAATGTATGAAATCACTAAAAAACTAAATATGGATTAGCAAGCGATAGAATTTCTGAGGGAAAGTAAAATAATTATTTCCTATATTTATGATTGGAATATGAAATGAAATGAATAAGAAAAAGAGAGTGTGTCGACGCATCGAAACACTAAGGGTCAGCCTAGTAGGGGGTATGCTTCAGACTCCTACACCCAGTGGAGGGGTAGATCTCCGACGGAAATTGATACTGAAATGTCCAATTTGGGAGGCATGAGAGCCTGTTGCGCAGTTGAGCGCCCTAGAATGGACATTGATTTGATGGGCCCGGATATGTGATTAAGAATGACCCTCAGTATTTCGAGAGAACGAAAAGAAAGATAATTGAATATGAAAATGAACTATCATAAGATATAAGAACTGAAATAATAGAAATTGTTTATTTCTGTGTCCCAGCTTACTTTACCTGTCTACTTTCATGTTCATACAGTTTTTCAGATTTATATAACTGCTTATTATAGCTGACTCTTCGTGTTTGCCTGTAGGGCGGTCGAAGAGGTAATGAACTCACTTAGTTTTCTAAAACTAATTGGATAGTAATTTACTTTTTAGGATCAGATCGCTAGCATGCTAGGCCCCGCTAGGAGGAGACCTACGGAGGCAGAAAGGAAGCAAAGTGAAGATGCGTCTCGACCTCAGGTTAGAATATATTTTAGTAGTGTACATCTCAGTTTGATATGTACTTTTGTATTTTGGCTCTCCCTATAAGCATGGACATGATGTAAATTATGATAATGAATAAAAGTACTTTTTGTCTTTTACTGGTACCACTCCTGTGATTCACTTAGCTGCATTATTTAATTGTGTAAAACCTGCTCCAAAGATAAGAATGAAGATTTAAATTGTGGCGGGCTTCGAGCCATTACAGAACGCAACAACAAGACTCTGGACTCGAAGCATAGAGCTGAAGGAGATTTTCAAGCCGTCTTTGAAGGGACCTTCGAGGACTGATCTTCGACTTGTCTTCAAAGGGATCTTCGAACTCCGAAGGAGATCTTCGAATGTCAAAGGAGATCTTCGAAAGAATCTTCCAACACCAACGGAGAACTCTGGGAAATCTTCAAAGGAAGACTCAGGAGCACTCTCTAGCACTGGAGGTAAGGTGTCTTCAAATGAGGGCCAGGGCCAATTTTATAGTCTTTGAGAGAGGCCTCACAGTAATTTTGCCATCATAGCCACCAGACGGGCAAATGAGAACTCTCAATTGGGGGTACTCGGATTGCTATTTTTGTGAATATGACCATCTTGCCCTCGGGCAGTTCGGGTAGAACCGACGGAGACGTCAGTGGCATTAGGAGGAGACGGTGGCTGCGTCGGGAGGCGACAACGTCATCGGGAGGCAACAACGGCGTTGACGGGGGGGGGGGGGGGGGGGGCAAGAACGATGAGCGCGGAGGCGAGCGACGGAAGATGGGTGCGCGCGAAAGGGATCCCGTGCCCAAGGGTACATAAGGGGGTTGAGATCTGTAAAGCCTAAGGACGTCCCATGTGTTCGTGGACTGTTCGGGGGCTTTCCGGAGAATTTCTCGCATGGTAGTGCATTTTTCTACACACACGAGCAAACACACGATCTTGCGTAAAACACACAATCAAGCTCTTTTCGAGGGGGTACTATGCCTTTTCTGAATAATTCACGCACGAGCATGCGTTTTGAAGTGCATGATCGTGCGATCGATGACATAACAATTTTATGACCCGATTTCTAGGCTGTTCATTGGTCCAATCGATGATCTAATAGCTGGGGTTTCTCCCTGATGTTATTATGTCATGGAATGAGGATTTTAGAACTCGTTAGCCTTTTATTTCTCTCCCCAAGGTTGAGGAAGTGGAGAGAAAGGAGGAGGAGGGAGAAGGAAGATCCCGCCATTGGAGTATTCTAGAAGTTCCAAACGCTGAGCTGAGTTTGGATCCGTGGAGAGGAGTCCATTGCGGTCGATTTCATCTATCTCAATCTTCGTTCCACGACGCCAAAGTGAGCTCCAAGGGTAACGATCCTTCTCTCCGGTCTTAGGATGTGTTTGTCTATTCTCATTTTTATTTTCTTGCATATGAAGACTCTCCTCCACTAAATAGTGGAGGATATGACCTCCATTGGCTTGTTCGAACCTCAGGTCGATTGTGCCCGTCCTGGGCATGAATTTTATGTAGAAATCTAGTAGTCGTTGCGAATTTATGCATTAGGTATGAAGCCTACCCGTGGTCGTAGACTCGGATTGGTGATGCTTGATTTGATGTTGCATTTAGGCTAAACCTAATATGCATGTCGGAGAATGACTCTGTGAAAATGTGTCACCTTGTTGTTTGGTTTGGGAATGGGGGAGCTCGTAGAGTACCCATCAAAAGCCTTATGGTTGTGATGTGGTCGAACGCAAATATTCACTACAATTAGGCGCATAGTTGACTTGGACATCTTACGTCGGTAGTGCATGCAAATCTTATGTCCCCTCATATGGTCGGATTAGGTGTGTAGTGTAATGTCTTGGTAGTATTTGCATATGTTAAAATGTTTACGGGACGAGGTAAAGTTGTACCTACATCGTGATGAATACATTGTGATCTGAGCATGGCAAAAAGTTGAAACGAACCCGTTTCATGCGGTTCAGCACGAGGGTGCCCCTCATAAATGTTGATCGAACATGGGAGAGGTTGTGATAGGCATGATCGCTGGACCGACAAAAGCTCATTTAACAACTAAGTCCGCATAACTTAGATTGGTGGTGTAACATCCCCCAGACAACTAGACCCCCCAGGTGAATCTGTCTTGCCAAGGTCATGACAAGGCCTTGGTAGAGTAGAAATCCCTTTAACTTAGGCAAGATTAGGATTGAAAGTGCCTTGGACTGCAAATAGCAATTTCCAATTACCAAGCTTAGGGTTGGGCTTTAGGGCCTCAACTTGATGAATTGACCCTACCCATAGTGTTATCATGTCATAGGGGACCCAGTGGACCAAAAAGCCCCATGACTGGGTCAACCCTAGGGCTCAATTTGACCAAAGTCAACTTAGCCTGTTTTGGTCAAATCAACTCAAATTGGGTCAACAAAGGCTCATGTGACCAAATTGACCCCACCAGTAGTTTCTAAACCTAATTTGGAATTCAATGGACCCAAAAGCCCCATCCTAGGGTCACCCAATTGGTCAATTTGACCAAAAGTCAAATTTGCCCAAATTAGGTCAAATCTCTTGAACCTAGCCCAATCCCTTTGGGCTAAGCCCAAATTGACCACTTGACCAGCCTAGTAGACTGATAATTAACCTAGGAGAGAGAGAAAAATCGGCCATGGTGAGTAGGAGGAGAGAATGGAGGTTTTCCCCAATTTTGGGAAGAGAAAAAGAGGCCATTCATGGCCATTATGGAGCTACACCCCTTGGCCTCCCCCATTGACACTCCCATTCATCTCCTCTGGCGATTTAGAGGAGTTTCCAGCAGTTTCCAGGAGTAATTGTGTAACACCCCAAAAATCGTAGTTCAGCGAGGTAGGCGGAGTGGTAATGCTGCGCTCGGGATAGGCTAAAAATTCCACAACTGTTCTATGCGCACGACCATTGGCCTCTTCGCGCACGACCAGTGATCGTGCGCTAGTGACCGTGCGTATCTCGCAAGGAATCGAAGTTCTGTCTCGGCTTATCGCATGACCATTCTCCTCTTCGCGCAAGACCAGTGATCGTGCGCCTGTGATCGTGCGCCCTGTTTATTTCTGTTCCGCGAAATCGTGCGGGGATGACGATCCGACCAATCAAATAATTCGGGATTCGATCCAGCGGCTGAGATGTTTCGCTGGGGGGCTTTAGGGCTTGGATGAGGGGTTAATCCCTCATATTTTCAAGCCTTTTCTCTCTCTTAGGTTGGAGAAAGGAGAAGGGGGCAAGGAGGAAGAAGAGGGGAGATCCGCCATTGTTGGAGCTTCGGAGCTCCGATCGCCGATCCGAGACCGGCAACGCGTAGAGGGCGTCAAGGCGCTTCTTCTCCACCGTTGGGTTGCAAGCTTCTCATGGCTAGGAGGAGATCTCAAAAGGTAACGACATTTCTCCTCCCGGTCTTTAGGATGCGTGCTTGGCATCCCTTTATTTTCTGCATTTTGGCACCGGATCCGTCGAGTGAGAGGGATCCGGGTCGCCTTGGTTCAAAAGGAACCATCGGGTTGATTGAGTCCGTCCCCGACATGATTTGCACTAGAGATCCGCTCCGTTAGCGGATTAGGCATTGTGGGTGAAGCCGGATTTGTGGCCGTTGGTCCGATTCGGTGATGTTGATTTACGTGCATTCTAGGGGTTTTGTTAGAAATCCGATTACGGCGAACTCGTCGTTGTGATGCCCTTGTAGCTTCGTGTGGTAACGAACGTTGGGTTTAGGGCGGAGAAATAATGTGCGGATTATGGGGCTTGTGATGCCTAGTGTTGTGCGAAGGCGCGATTGGTCTTTGTGGTCGGCTGGCTATCCCGTGGAGACTGAGATTCACGTGTGGAGAGTGTCCCGGCAAGATTAGTCCCTTCGATTGTTGACTGACGAGAATGTCTGTGCTACGGATGAGTCCATTGACGGTCGCCAGGCGAGGCAATTGGTGGACGTTGTCCCGAGAGTAAGTCCAGGGCCTTGGGACGTTTTGGTTAGCCAGAATTCTTAGTATCGGTCTTGGTGTGTTGTTGGCGGCCCGAGCGTGTGAGCTGTTAGACAAGCCCGATGGCGTGGTGAGCCAGGCGAGGTGGGTCTCAGCGAGAGCTCTTGGCCTTGGGTTATGATGCCCTTGCGGGGAAACGATAAGTACCCTTGTGTTTGTGATGTGATGATGATGTGATAGATTCATACGCTTTAGGGTGCCTTGGGTGAAACCCGGGTTTGCATTCATTCTGCACTGATAGGCCCCTTTTTATTATCTGCTCAACATAGAAACGTGGATGCTGTATGTGACACTCATACCTGTTTTTATGCCGTTTTCCGTTTATGTACATTTGCATACGAAGTGCTGACTTGCAGGGCGAAGTAGTTCCCCGGGGTCCGCTAGGACGGCCGGGAGGAGGGATGTTGTTACACCGTTTGTGGTCAGCCATTACTGACCCTCGTTTACCGCTCTTTGTGATTTGGTTGCAGGGCAAGAATCGCAGGCTGGACCCAGCGCGCCGGCCAAAAAGGCCTAAAGCCTCATGAAGTGTTTACCTTGTCTTCATGCACTTCTATTTTTACATTTTGTTGTAACCGGCTTGCATGCCGAGGTAGTTTAGGTAAAACTATTACCTGTCCCCTTTTGTTGGGACGTTCTTTTGTGTTGAATGTTTGGTGATTTGGACTGTGGATTTGTATGGCCTTAAGGCCAGTTGGACTCCTATGTAGTATGGACAATCTCTGTGTTTTTTGTTTGTTTCCGCTGTGTTGTCTGAGTTTTGAGAATGGGTAGTCAATATCATCTTTTAATACTGAAGCTGTGGCGGTTATATGTAGTGGGGTCCCGGCCGGACCCATGTTATATGATCATTGCAGGGGAGGTGTTACAATTTGGTATCAGAGGGAGGTTTAGTTTTCTTGCGAGGTCTAGTGTCTTTGGATCGCGTAAGAGATTGTCCACATAGGAGTATTGTGCGGGATCATGAGTATCCCTGCGTTCGAGTCTTGCGTTTAGATCCTGATGAGCTTTTATTTTTCCTTGCTTATGCTAGGACGTTGGCGACGATGCGGGGACGTCGAGGAGGCAAGAGGAGCCTTCGGGGAGCAGTGCTACTGCTCCAGGCCTCATGAATGTGGGCATGTCCCCGGCTGATTTCTGTCGCATGCTAGCGGAGGCAATGGTAGCGGCTCAAGCTGGAGCGATGCCACGGGTTACTACGCCGGTAGTGCAAGTTGTGACTCCTGTTACTCCGGCGGCTACGCCGGATACACCGGAGGTCGAAGTAAGGCAAGCAGAGCCTTTAGCGGAGAGAGCTATTCCGATGGGTGATCGATTCATGAAGTATTTCTTGAGTTTACACCCTCCGACATTCAAGGGAGTGGGCACTCCAACGGATGCCGAGGATTGGCTTTCGAGGATCCAGGAGCTCTTGAAGGCAGCTGAGACCCCAGCTGAGAGGCAGTCTCACTTTGCGAGCTTTATGTTAGAGGGCGATGCGAAGTTGTGGTGGGTGAACCATAACGGTCGACATTTTGTTGGGCGTGTTCCGTCCATGGAGGAGTTCGGAAACGCTTTCCTAAAGCGTTACATTCCGGCTTCAACAAGGTTAGCATTGCAGCGGCAGTTTCTGCATTTGGTGCAGCGGGAGAAGACAGTGGATGAATATCTGCAAGAGTTCACTCGATTGGGTCGTTATGCGGGTTCGACTATGGCAGATGATGAAGAGAGAGATAACCTCTTTTATCAAGGGTTGAGGGAAAATTTAAGGCAACCACTCATAACCTTGAAGAATGCGGGATTCAATGAGTTGGTCGAAGCCGCTCGCACGCTGGAGAGCGACTTGGAGCGAACTCAGCGGCGAAAGGGTGTTGCGGCAAGGCAGGGAGAAGGAAAGCCTTCTCAGTCTCAGCCCCAGTGGAAGTCCGAGGGCAGCCGATGGAAGAAGAAGCCCCGTCCTAATAGGCCTGGGGAGAGAAGTGGCGCACCTTCGGGAGATTTCCGTTCCAAAGGTCCGGTTACTTGTTACCAGTGTGGCAAGGTGGGTCACATTAGTCATTTTTGTACCGAGGGCGGAGCTGGGCCAGAGCCGAGGCAAGAACAATCAGTGCGTTCGGGTCCCAGTGTTGCAGAGAAGGGGAAAGCGGCGGAGTCGAGTGCTTCGCGGTTCCCTCCAGTGCAGCCTAGAGCCTATAATCTTGGGCAACAGGAAGCGATACGTCAACCCGATGTGGTGACAGGTACGAAAGGTTTAAGTTTCGTTATTACTATAATATAGGTTGCGGCCTTTCATGTTGTTTTGCACGTGGTTAGGTTTCGTGCTAGTTTCGGGCTACCCCTCTCGAGTGTTGTTCGACACGGGGGCGTCACACTCTTTTCTTGCGGAAAGTTTTATCCGGAAGATTGGTGCTGAGTCCGTAGTGGCAGAAGTGGAGTTGAGTGTGCGTATGCCGAATGGGTTTTTCATGACTACCATGAGGAAGGGACACATTGTGATGCAAATGGGCGATTGTGATTTCGTGTTAGTGGCAGAATCGATGTTATCTTGGGAATGGACTGGCTTGCGGAGCAGCGAGCTAGTATCGACTGCCAGTTGAAGGTGGTAACCCTGAGAGGTGAAGGTAGAGCAGAGGTCAAGTTTGAAGGCCTAAGCGGAGTGGCTTGCTCCCTGATTTCCGCTATGCAAATGAGGCGTGCGGTAAACCAAGGAGGCGAGGCGTTCTTAGCTTTGTTGGAGACTCACTCCACAAAGTTGGCTATTAGAGAAGTCCCGGTGGTGAAAGAATTTGAGGATGTATTCCCCGAGGAGCTTCCGGGAGCACCTCCTCGGCGTGAAATTGATTTCTCGATAGAGTTGGTACCGGGTGCGAGGCCGGTGTCGCGTCCTCCGTTTAGGATGGCACCGAAGGAACTGGCCGAGTTGAAGGTTCAGTTGCAGGAGTTGTTAGATCAAGGGTACTTTAGGCCCAGCTCTTCGTCGTGGAGCGCGCCGGTATTGTTTGTGAAGAAGAAAGACGGAAGTATGCGGTTGTGTATCGATTATCGTGAATTGAATAAATTGACCGTTAAGAATAAATATCCGATTCCCCGAATCGATGATTTGTTCGACCAGTTAGTGGGGTCGGTGGTGTACTCCAAGTTGGATTTGAAATCGGGGTACTACCAGTTGAAGATTCGAGAAGAGGACGTTGCCAAGACAGCGTTTGGGACTCGGTATGGACACTACGAGTTTTCGGTGATGCCGTTCGGACTGACGAACGCGCCATCTGTGTTCATGGATTTGATGAACAGGGTTTTTCGCCCGTTCTTAGATTCGTTCGTGGTGGTGTTTATTGATGACATTTCGGTGTATTCAAAATCGGAGGCAGAGCATGAGTCTCACTTGAGGCAAGTATTGCAGACTCTAAGGGAGAATCAGCTTTATGCTAAGTTCTCAAAATGCGAGTTTTGGATCGAGAAGGTGGCATTCTTGGGTCACGTAATTAGTGAAGACGGGGTGGCGGTAGATCCAGCGAAGATTGAAGCCATTAGAGATTGGCCTGTTTTGAGAACCGTGGCGGAAGTCCGGAGTTTCCTTGGACTAGCCGGTTATTACAGAAGGTTCGTGGAGAACTTTTCGCGGATGGCGTTGCCCCTCACCACTCTCACTCGCAAGGACCAAAGGTTCGTATGGACACCAGAGTGTGCCCGTGCATTTGAGAATCTGAAGGAAAGGTTGATGTCCGCTCCAATCCTTAGTCTTCCTAGTGGGACGGAAGGATTTCAGATTTTCAGCGACGCGTCAGGTTGCGGGTTGGGTTGCGTGCTGGTGCAGCACCGCAAAGTGATCGCTTATGGGTCAAGGCAGTTAAAGACTCATGAGAAAAATTATCCCGTCCACGATCTGGAGTTGGCGGCGGTAATCTTTGCCCTAAAGTTGTGGCGGCACTACGTTTATGGTGCGAAGGTGGAGATCTTCACAGATCACAAAAGCTTGAGGTATCTTCTAGACCAAAAGGACCTGAATATGCGGCAGCGTAGGTGGGTCGAGTTCCTTGGGGACTACGACGTGGAGATTCAGTATACGCCGGGTAAAGCCAACGTGGTGGCGGATGCTTTGAGTAGGAAGTACTCCGGGCAAGGTAATTGGATGGAGGCGCATAACGAGCGTTTGATTCGAGACTTGGAGTCCCTTGACATTTCTTGTGTGGCTAGGGGTGAGTCTAGCGTAGCTCGTTTGAACTGGATTGAAATGCAGTGTGATGTAACGGATCGAATCCGATAGGCGACCAGTGCGGACGAGGAGTGCCAACAATTGGTGTTGGAGGCTCAGCAAAGTGAAGGCACTGCTTTGGAGATGGTTGGTGGAATTCTGAGGAGAGACGGAAGGATCTGTGTTCCGCGCTTCGGCAAGCTTCGCGAGGAGTTGATGTTTGAAGCTCACTTTACGAAGTACTCCGTTCATCCAGGAAGTACAAAGATGTACGCGGATTTGAAGAAATCTTTTTGGTGGCCTGGGATGAAGCGGGATGTAGCCGAGTACGTGAGCCGATGTCAGACTTGTGCCTTGGTGAAGGCTGAGTGCCAAAGGCCCGGTGGGTTCTTGAAGCCTCTTCCCATCCCCGAATGGAAATTTGATGACATCTCTATGGATTTTGTGCATGGTTTGCCTCGATCGCAACAGGGTAACGAAGCGATTTGGGTGATAGTGGATCGCCTGACGAAGGTGGCCCACTTCATTCCGAATCAGAAGGGCGATGGCGTGGAGAAGCTCGTGGAGCTTTATGTTCGAAACATTGTGCGGTTGCACGGGATTCCGAAGAGCATCGTTAGTGATCGCGATGGGCGATTCACCTCGAAGGACTGGAGATTAGTGCAGAAAAGTCTAGGCACGAAGCTCAAGTTTAGTACCGCGTTCCATTCGCAGACCGATGGTCAGACGGAGCGAACGAACCGTACGTTGGAAGACATGTTGAGGATGTGTGCTCTCGACTTTGGCAAAGTTTGGGAAGACCACCTTTTCATGGTGGAGTTCGCCTATAATAATAGCTTCCAGGCGAGTATCAAGATGGCGCCATACAAAGCTTTGTATGGAAGGAAGTGTCCAACGCCGATGTCTTGGGCAGAGGTGGGAGACACTAAGATTTTGGGAAAGCAAGTGGTGGAAGATGCTTGCGAGATTGTGCGGACGATTCAGGAGCGCATGAAGGTTGCTCAGGATCGACAAGCAAAGTATTTTAATGCGCATCACAGAAATGTGGAGTTCGCAGTGGGCGACATGGTCTATTTGAAGATCAAGCCGTTCAAGGGCGTTTCGCGGGTGCGGCGACTCAAGAAGTTGAGTCCGAGATATTTGGGTCCGTTCGAGGTTACAGAGCGTATAGGCGAAGCAGCCTATCGTTTGGCGTTGTCCGCAGAGTTGAGTGGATTACATGACGTTTTCCATGTCTCTGTGCTGAGGAAAGCTTTGGTAGAGCCGAGCGTCATGGTCAAAGCGGCGGCGGTGCCGGTGATGGAGGACTTGGGGGCGAGGGTTCGCCCGGTGTGCGTGGAGGATTCAGAAGTCCGGCAGTTGCGTAACAAGCAAGTTAAACTTGTAAAGGTGCGATGGGACAACTGCGGGCGAGACGAATTCTCTTGGGAGCGTGAGCAAGCGATGCGGGAGGATTTCCCGGAACTTTTCGCTCCAGGTATGCGTTATGAATTTCCTGTTTAAATTCTGAAATTTCGAGGACGAAATTCTTTTAAGGGGGGTGGAGTTGTAACACCCCAAAAATTGTAGTTCAGCGAGGTAGGCGGAGTGGTAATGCTGTGCTCGGGATAGGCTAAAAATTCCACAACTGTTCTATGCGCACGACCATTGGCCTCTTCGCGCACGACCAGTGATCGTGCGCTAGTGACCGTGCGTATCTCGCAAGGAATCGGAGTTCTGTCTCGGCTTATCGCACGACCATTCTCCTCTTCGCGCACGACCAGTGATCGTACGCCTGTGATCGTGCGCCCTGTTTATTTCTGTTCCGCGAAATCGTGCGGGGATGACGATCCGACCGATCAAATAATTCGGGATTCGATCCAGCGGCTGAGATGTTTCGCTGGGGGGCTTTAGGGCTTGATGAGGGGTTAATCCCTCATATTTTCAAGCCTTTTCTCTCTCTTAGGTTGGAGAAAGGAGAAGGGGGCAAGGAGGAAGAAGAGGGGAGATCCGCCATTGTTGGAGCTTCAGAGCTCCGATCGCCGATCCGAGACCGGCAACGCGTAGAGGGCGTCAAGGCGCTTCTTCTCCACCGTTGGGTTGCAAGCTTCTCATGGCTAGGAGGAGATCTCAAAAGGTAACGACATTTCTCCTCCCGGTCTTTAGGATGCGTGCTTGGCATCCCTTTATTTTCTGCATTTTGGCACCGGATCCGTCGAGTGAGAGGGATCCGGGTCGCCTTGGTTCAAAAGGAACCATCGGGTTGATTGAGTCCGTCCCCGACATGATTTGCACTAGAGATCCGCTCCGTTAGCGGATTAGGCATTGTGGGTGAAGCCGGATTTGTGGCCGTTGGTCCGATTCGGTGATGTTGATTTACGCGCATTCTAGGGGTTTTGTTAGAAATCCGATTACGGCGAACTCGTCGTTGTGATGCCCTTGTAGCTTCGTGTGGTAACGAACGTTGGGTTTAGGGCGGAGAAATAATGTGCGGATTATGGGGCTTGTGATGCCTAGTGTTGTGCGAAGGCGCGATTGGTCTTTGTGGTCGGCTGGCTATCCCGTGGAGACTGAGATTCACGTGTGGAGAGTGTCCCAGCAAGATTAGTCCCTTCGATTGTTGACTGACGAGAATGTCTGTGCTACGGATGAGTCCGTTGACGGTCGCCAGGCGAGGCAATCGGTGGACGTTGTCCCGAGAGTAAGTCCAGGGCCTTGGGACGTTTTGGTTAGCCAGAATTCTTAGTATCGGTCTTGGTGTGTTGTTGGCGGCCCGAGCGTGTGAGATGTTAGACAAGCCCGATGGCGTGGTGAGCCAGGCGAGGTGGGTCTCAGCGAGAGCTCTTGGCCTTGGGTTATGATGCCCTTGCGGGGAAATGATAAGTACCCTTGTGTTTGTGATGTGATGATGATGTATGATGATGTGATAGATTCATACGCTTTAGGGTGCCTTGGGTGAAACCCGGGTTTGCATTCATTCTGCACTGATAGGCCCCTTTTTATTATCTGCTCAACATAGAAACGTGGATGCTGTATGTGACACTCATACCTGTTTTTATGCCGTTTTCCGTTTATGTACATTTGCATACGAAGTGCTGACTTGCAGGGCGAAGTAGTTCCCCGGGGTCCGCTAGGACGGCCGGGAGGAGGGATGTTGTTACACCGTTTGTGGTCAGCCATAGCTGACCCTCGTTTACCGCTCTTTGTGATTTGGTTGCAGGGCAAGAATCGCAGGCTGGACCCAGCGCGCCGGCCAAAAAGGCCTAAAGCCTCATGAAGTGTTTACCTTGTCTTCATGCACTTCTATTATTACAATTTGTTGTAACCGGCTTGCATGCCGAGGTAGTTTAGGTAAAACTATTACCTGTCCCCTTTTGTTGGGACGTTCTTTTGTGTTGAATGTTTGGTGATTTGGACTGTGGATTTGTATGGCCTTAAGGCCAGTTGGACTCCTATGTAGTATGGACAATCTCTGTGTTTTCTGTTTGTTTCCGCTGTGTTGTCTGAGTTTTGAGAATGGGTAGTCAATATCATCTTTTAATACTGAAGCTGTGGCGGTTATATGTAGTGGGGTCCCGGCCGGACCCATGTTATATGATCATTGCAGGGGAGGTGTTACAAATTGAGGCAGGGGGGGATGTATAGGGCCGGCCTTGGGAAGGAAGATGAGGAGGCCATTAATGGCTTTTGGAGTTAGAACCCTCCTCCCATTAAATTGACCCTCCCATTAGCTTCATAATGGAGAGAGGAGTTGAAACCCCCCCTTCCCCGAAAGGATTGGGCTGTCTATGCTAGGTTTTGGATGGTGCCGAAATCTCCAAGGAGGAGCAATGGTGGTCGACGGTCGGAGCATCTAAACCCCCCAAGACAGGTCTGGTTCTCTGCTCCTCCCTCAGTGGTGTAGATCTAACTCATCGGCGGCTCGAATCGTGGCCAATAGGCCGTGGATCGAGTCAGCCAAGCCACCCGTAGATCGGGTTTGGGCTTCCACCCAGAATCCACCATTCCGGCCACCTCCGGCCAATCAAGCACCGCTCGTCGCCGGCCACCACCTCAACGGAGGTGGTGGTGGCGTTGATTGGCCGGGGCGGCGCTCAGGTGGCCGGGGAAATCGAAGATCGTATCGCCCAGGCGCGTGAAATCGCAGCCGTAGGCTATCGGGGACGATGGCCAGTAGCCGTCGGATCTGCGCCGTAACGATTGATTAAATTTATTATTTGTTATTAATATTCTTATTAATAGTGTTTTATAGGCCAAATTGGATTATATTGATTGGAGATGTGAGAGTTTAATGGTGATCATTTGACTATGGGAGAATCCCTGGAGTTATTTAGGGTTTGATGAGTCCTAGGGTGGTGGGGTGCCACCCTTGGGTAGGACATCTAGGGATTGACGAGAGATCGTCTTTTGCCTGTTAGGTCCAGAAAGCACCTAGGGTTAATACAATGGTAATAACAAGGAGGGTGTTCTTATGGGTAGATATCAATAGCCCTAAGTGTCTTGGGAAAAGGGAACTTTGGGGTGTCATTCCATATCGGTTCTTAGTTCCGTAGCGAGCCCCTTACAGGGTAACCCTCGGGAAGTCCAAGACTAACCCTAACTTATAGGAGTAAGACGATGCACAAGATTAAGTAATAACACACTCATCCACAACCCGTGTTTACGAGAAGTTAGTTGGTTTGTTCTTACGAGCGGTAGGCTCGGTGGTTAAAGGTGCGGATTGCTTAGTCAGGAGAGCTTGTGACTCAGTGGTGTTTTGTGGTACGGACGGGTTGGTTCGGCGAGCCGATGGCTCGGAAGGTTATTGATGGCGGGCAGGTTAGCCCGGGGAGCTTAGAGCTCGGAAGTAGGAAGTGGAACATGTTGCATGTGCAATGAAGGTGGTGGGTCTTCGGTATTGGACGGTCGTTCACACCGACGTCAATACGTTGACTCGGCAAGTGTGGTTTTACACTTAGCCTTGATAGTCTGGTGGTCCAGTCAGCAAGAGTACGCAGACGCTCCGCGGGTTTTGTGGAGGCGTACGATAGGTCTAGGTTGGGTAGTGTGAATACAAACCTAGAGGTGGGCGAGGCCCAACCCACCGCTTCCGTTTGCCACTACGGGAGTATCCTGGGAGTCTAGCTCGCTCCAAAAAGGGGGAACTAAAGGTCTATGCGCATAGAGTCGTAGTGAGTGAGTTGCACTTGTATGAACATAGCATAACATCATACTTTGCATGTCATAGCATAATCATTGCATTCAACCTACCCCTAACGTATAAGTCGGTTATGGGACTTCTTATACGGTAGGCCCTGCTAAACGACCCCTTGGTCTATTGGTTTGTATGGGCATTCCTATAAATCAATGGTTACTTTTATATTACTTCGCTTGCCATTATATATACTGCTTACTGTTATTTACATGCACTTTACAATACTTATTTACTGCTTCAGTTGTATATATACATATGCGTAGTGTAGAAACATTTCATGTACCACTGTCACCTGCTCTTTGTTATACCCCCTTGCTGTCCTCCGCTTCATCCTCCCGCACGGTGCCTAGGAGCCATTGGAGGTGGGGTGGGGACCATAAGGCTTAGTCTTTTTGACTAACGGTCGGTGGACCATATCATTTTAGGAGATAGAGGAGACGTAGCAACACCAGAGGCCGGTGCAGACGGAGGCGGACCAGTGCAGCTCAGGAGCACAGGATTCAGGACCAGTGAGTGATTAGGAGATAGCTTCCGCGAGTGATCTTGTAGTGAGGACATGATGTACAGGGCACAAGCCCCTTTTTATTATTGTAACCCTTGTTATCTCTTTTATTCAGTTAGTAGCTGTGGACATTTTCCTTTATGGTTTATAATTCATATGATTCTGTGGACTTGTCTTCTCTTTAATGTACTTTTCTTCGTGATCGATTTGGCCGGCAGGATCGGCGTTTTGTAGTGGCGACCTTCCCGAGTGAAGGTGTCACCGCAAAGCGGCGATTCTGGGCCTAAGACCCGGTGGTTTTTTGCAAAAAAAAAAAAGGGGGTCTTACAGGTGGTGTTACTCATGAGAGAGTAGTCCTAGTGCATGCCTTGAGTGCATGAACAGTGTGATCGTGATTACCCTCGAGCGTGATGTTGTGAAATGATGATATGTTAGCCTCATGTGTGGTTGCTTAAGCGGTTGTGGTGAACCTCCGGGTGAACCCAACCAAAATCATTTGCATTCCTAGGTTTCCCTTATTTTTATGCTCAACCTAGAAGATTGATTATGCTTGAAACATCACTCTATGTAGAGTAGTTGCACTTTCTTGATTTTGCTTCATATTGCATATTGCGGCTTGCTTGCAGGTGAGAGGTACCTCGCCCTGGAGTTGGCTGGGGGGGGGGGGGGGAGGGGATCGTTACGCGGTTTGTGGTCAACTCATAGTCAACTCTCGCTTATCTCCTATTTGTGTTTGGTGCAGGTACCATAGAGAATAGTGGGAAGTAGTGGGTTAAAGCCCTAAGCTGAGTTGGCCATAGAAGGTCGAACTCCCTTTTATTGCTTTTTGTATTTACCGGCCTGCGAGACGATGATTGTGTTGGCATGTTGTTGTTTTGATATGATACATTGGTATTAATGTAAGGCCAAACCTTTGTTTTGAAACATTCATTAGTAAGCGTGGACATTCTTGTTTGGTTATTTGTAAATCAAAGCTTCCACTAGCATTATTTACTTTACTCTATGTAGTCTTAGTTTTGTTTATCATTTATTAACGCATAGCTTGTGTGTTCAATATATCGTGGGGTCCCGATCGAACCTATGATATATTGTTTGTACTGGCAGGGCGTTACAATTTGGTATCATAGCCAGGATGTCGATCCATAATCTTTAGGTTTGAGGACGGACCCTTTTAAGGGGTGGAGTGCACGCGTAGTGCGTCATCCTAAAATGACTAAGTTTTAAGATGAATGTCCACTTAGGAATGAAAACATGCTTGTCTGCAGAACCTGAGCGTTCCATGATTGATGTTTTGTTAGTTTGCGGTCGCTAAATTGTGTGTTTCACGATTATAGGTGACTAGGAGTGGAGCGAGGTGTTCTCAACCCTGTAACACTATCAGTAGTAGTGCGTCAGCTGATGCACCGGTAACCCCTCCTTCTATTGAAATGATCAGAATCATCACAGAAGCGGTTGTAACTGCGCTCAATGCACAATCGGGAAGGCTTGTACAACCTCATACTTTTGATGTGGCCTGGTGCCGATTGTGGCAGTTGAGCCAATAGTTGAACCGCGAACGTGTTGTCAGTAGTTGAAGCACTTTCTAAGCTTCAACCCTCCATCTTTCTTGGGGAGTGAATCCCCAATGGAATTCACTCACTGGTTGAAAAGAATTAAAAGGACTATAATGTCAATAATTACTACTAGATAAGTTGGTCAACTTGGCCACCTTCCTACTTTTTGGGGAAGCAAGGCTTTGGTGGGAAGAAGAGGTGGTGCGCTGATAGGTGGAATTCATAATACTTCGACTGATCGTTCCTGTTTGGAACGAGCGGTCTAGGCCTCTAGAATGCAGGATTTTCTTGGATGGCGTAGAGCACGTTCATCTAGGAGGTATTTAGCAGAGTGTAATTCTGAGGTGTCCTGATCTCTCCGGGGGTCTCGACGATGCACTTCTTGCCTTCTGGGGGCATGCTTATGCCCCCTTTTCCTCTTCAACTTTCTTCAAACTATTTCCAGTGTGCTTCGATAGCTTCATCGACGGCTATCTGGGACTCGACCCAATGCACGAGGTCGGGATAACTAGGCATTGTATCTCTCATAAATGCCAAATAAAAGCCGCTAGGTCAAAGCCCCCTAGGAAACGCCTCGCAGAAGCTCGGGATCAACCCCTAGGATCTGTCGCGCCTTAACAGTAAAGTGACGAAAGAAATCCTTGAGGGTCTCTACCTCGTTCTGGTGAATCCCTGAAAAATGGGATGGGTCTCAGACGTTTCTGCGGTTGGCGATGAACTGGTTAGTGAATTGTTAAGTTAGATTCGTGAAACTGTCGATGGATCCCTCCCCCAGGGAATGGAACCATGTGCGGACCTGCCCCCTCAGAGTTGCATGGAAGACCTGACACATCAGCTGGTTAAGGACATTATTTAGTCACATGATGGTGGTGAATGGATTGACATGCTCCAGCAGATCATTGGTCCCATCGAATGTCTTGATGCTCTAGAGTTTGAAGTCGTGCAAGATCGGATGCGCTAGGGCTTGGTGGAGAGGGCGTTGGATGAGAGTGCCCCAGCGTCGGACTTGCCTGAATTCTTCTGCGATCATGTCGTGTATCTCTTTGTGAGTGAGCCTCGCAGCAACGTGCCTGAAGCCTGCCACTCCTAGATGGGGATGATGATGGTTGGCCACGGGATTCCTGGATGGAAGAATTGAGTGCGTTGAGCTGGCTGCATTGGATAATTCCACTTTAGTGGCATTGCTTTTGCGAGCTGTGTGGTGATAGGGGGCACAGTTCGGAGCTAGTGGAGGCTGGATGACCAGAGCGGCGACTGGATTGGGAGCTTGTGCAACCCCTATGTTCCTCAGGAGAGCGAGCATCTCAGCTTGACGCTCCTCCATCTGCCGTGTAAGGACCCCCTTTTTAAAACCAAGGGGATCCTTATGCCCAAGGAGAACACCCCTCTAAAAGGTTTGTGTTTAGGTAGAGGATCCACCCCTCTCACCCGACCCGCGACCCAATTGTCAGAACATTCGCCTTGTAGGGTTATACATCATTACAAAAAATTCACATAGTATAAAATTTTATGCGAAAGCAATACATCACAGAACACTCAAGCATGATGATATATATATAAATCATAGATAAAAATCCACGAAGGGGTATATAAAGTCTAGCAGTAGTAATCATCCTAGTCATATGACGACAAAACATCTAGTCCAAAATAAGAGATCTCTCATCCTCTCCTCTCGTCACAGTAGTACCCTCACCTCCTCATAGATCGTCCGGGGCTGGCTCAGAGAACTTATCGTCTATGGGAACGTGTCTATGCTCCTCCACCCGCTCCTGCTCCGTCGGTAGGCGCATCGGGTCCTAAAATGGTACCGTACAATAGTACGTTAGCCACAACAGACCAAGTAAATCCCACGCTCCTCCCCAACCCCCTAATGGGTATCAGGAAGGACACCTGCAAGGAGAGTTAACATAATAGCCGAAGCAAATGTACATACATGCATTATGTAAACGAACCAACAACAACAACAATTCATAAAGAGTGAAACATTAATGTCGTAAATTCACCCGCCATCGTATAACTCTTCCTGACGGTGGTCATACGATGCCAGACCAAGGAGAGAGTATAGGTAAACACATGTATGTATAAGATATGATGAGCATGTATGTTTGTCCTCCCTATCACTCGAATGATGTGTCACGATTACTTCTCCTATGTCGACATAGTGACATGTTAAGAGAAGGAGCAAACTTCCCAGGCCTCACCGCCATGGCCAGACGGTGACAGTGGGCCGGTCTCTCCCACTTCTAGGTTATGGGTACACCCCAACTTCCTAGGCTTTAGTACCTCTATGAAGAATAGATACTCTCGATGAGAAAATATCCTCACCACGTGGGGAGACCCTCTCGGCACATAACCAAATAGATGTGAGACGGATCTGTGTGGAAGGGATAGCTAGCCCCGGGTCCTCTTCACTACAAAAAAAAAAAGAGTTCGTTATCACAACTTCTCCCATAGTGTATATTATAGGGAAGTCGACGAACCCGCAACCTCAGTAACCATGCACCCTCCCATATTCCCATGCGTTGGGTAATGAATGTAATGACTACATGACAATACTCATAAAATTACCAAGTAATTATGGATTGACTCGTAATTTGATGTTTATCATATGATTAAGCTTGAAATGACAAACTCGTAAATTTGAAGAATCATGATTTCATGTATACATTTTGAACCATTTAGACATGTTCATGGCAATTTTAAATTTACTTAGAGACTCCAAATCAGAATTATCAAAACATGAGAGTCGTAGAGCAAATATTCATCTATAATAGTGTTTTTAACATGCATGTCCTGATTTAGCATCTAAGGTCTCCAAAACAGTGACTGGAGTTTACTAAAAATAACAGGCTTTGAAAAATGTTGAGGGTTAAATTATTTAAAAGGCTCCAGATCATAAAACTCGGAACAATAAAGTTGTAGGGGAAACATTAATCTATATTAGTGTCTTTAACATGCATGTTTTGATTTGGCCTCTAAGGCCTCCAAAATAAGGGTTGAAGTTCTGGTAAAATACAGAAACTTTATATGACTGTTTTATAAATTTCCAGAATGACTAAATATACTTTTTGAGTGCAAAAATAAATTAGTTAGGCGATCCAAATCAGAAAACTTTTAACATAAAAGTTGTAGACAACATAATGTTCTACAACTTTGTATCTCACAAATATTTTGTAGTTCTGCCTCTAAGACTATTAAAAATCCATTTTAGAAATGATAAACTCCCAAAAATTTGGCAGAATTTTTTGCTAGGCGTGTATCAAATTTGCGAACCGATCTTGACGCAGATCCAAGGGTGCTAAATCAGTCGGACCGTTTAATGTCCAACCGACATTGCAGGGGATCTCTAGTTTCTACTACATGCATTTTCATGCATGCTGGAGCCTTACGACACCTCACCACCGCCGGTGGGGAGACTCCTCCAACCACCACTCCTGGTGGGTGCACCCAGAGTGGGCGCTCCAGTGGGACGTCGGGCGGCGGTCGGCCTCCGCCGACAATGGTCGGAAACCGCCATTTTGGGTTTTTATTCATTTCGAGGGGGGAGCTTGTCGGAAACCTCTTCCGACATTGTTTCCCCGTCTCAAGGTCCATGAGGGAGGGTCATGGGTGTGAAGACCCGATTTCCGGGCTTCCCAAAATGACCGGCCTTGCCTTCAATAGTGTATCGTAGGAACATTAACACAGTATGAAAACACAACATAGCTATTTTATTTCTGAAACACATACATGATATTGATTTCTTTACATTTAAAACACGGGAGTAACTACTCTTTACAAAAAAACATACTCGTTGAGACAAAGAATTCGATGCCACTCCTGGGCGTCTACGATTACCTTATCTAGCTCCTCTGCAGTGATCCTTTGCAGTGCACTGAGAGTCGCTCCTGTTTCCTACAACATGGTTTCACTGAGGGTTAGTCATAAAAATGTGACTATGTGAGACAACAATTTCGTGCAACAGTTATACGTGCAATAAGGATTTATAACAATATGCATACAATACAAAATCAATAATTCTTTACTTAAATATTTTCCTGTAATTCCCCCATAATTTAGATTACATTTAATGAAAAATACTTAGGTATGCAAACTTGAATTAGCCACACCTCCAAAGGGCGTAATTATAGGCCCACCCCTACTGGTGAATCCATCAGTAGATGCCTCTACATCATAGGATTCGAAGCCTTCATATTTAACTATGCCGGATTTTATAATGATTGTTATTTATCGAAGTTTAAAAATTAAAAGTCCCCTCAGAAATTTGTATCGCTATCTTTTCCTCTCGCCCACATTTATTTTTTAGCGATTAATCATTGAGTTAAAACTCATATGCACAGACAGTGTCTTTTTAAAAAAAACAAAACAACATAAATTGAAAATACTTAACAAGCCATAATTTCAAGAAATTGAATAATCACTTTTGCGTTACCTTTACCCTTAACCTGTTCCGCATTATTTCCACGATTTTCACGGGACGCCATCCTCGAGTTTTTCGGCCTTGGAAACCACTGAAAGAATACGTATTAAATTTGGGCTGCGTCTCGTTTTAATCGTAGCATATTACATAAAGAAAATCTGTAATTAATAAATCGGAAAAAGCCAAATCACTTTACACTTTGTTGGACAGCCATATCAAAGCCTGTAATGGCCTAAACTAGCCCCCAAAATGGACTTTAGTCCCCTCAAAATGCTGTCCAGCAAAGCCTAAAGCAAATGGGCTAAACATCCCTCAAAATTATCTCAAAAACAGTAAGAAAATAGTGGCGAAACAACCCTAAATTAGCCTACAAGCTGTCCAAAACAGTCCAAGAAACAGTAAACTAAATCAGCGGGAGGAGAATAATGCTTACAACGGGAGGAGAAGAAAGGTGGGAGAAGGAGGAAGCAGTTGCTGCACAATCGATCCTTTAGGGATCGCCGAAGTGTGGCAGAAACTTCGTAGGACTCCAAAGGTACTAGTAGCGAAGCCCTAAAGCAAGGCAGCAAGAGGAAGAAACAAAGCAGCACAAACAACAACACAAACGGCCATAGAAAATCCCTAACCAGCGGCACAGACCAGCGGTAGCAGCGGTTCAGCACAGCGGCAGCAGCGACACAAGAACCGTACGACAACAACACGCACAGAAAAAGAAGGGGAGGGAATAGTAGCTAAGGAGAAGAATGGAGGGCTGGAAACAGAGCAGCGGCACGGGAGCAAGGCGCAGAAACGAAAAAGAAGACGCAGAGGCGGGATGCAGAACAGTGAACAGGGCTCTGGCCAAGTGTCAAAACAAAACTATTCAGCCAACACCCAAGAGTCCAAGTGTCACTTCTATATCCAACTCAACCATCACTCCAAATGGCCAATTTACTAATGGCAACCCATATCAACTAACCAATAATAAAACTTATGACACCCCCAAAAATAAAGCAACGTATAGTAGTAAAATGAAACGCAAATAAACGCGTAAAATATATGTAAAATCCGTACTGCCTTTATTTTATCGTCATCGGGGATTTATAAACAAAATAAAAATTTGTTGCGCGCAATTTGGATCGTCACAATGGGGGCCCTCCCTCCCCTTCTCACATCCCATGCAAGGCCGATCCCACGATGGAGGCGGAGGTTGGTGGGGTGATCTGAAGCTTCCAAGGCCGGGATTATCGCCTCCGGTGGTCGGAGTCGTCCGGGATCGACGAGAAATGGATCTATAGGCAGAGAGGATTCATATGAACTTACATGAGTGCCGTTTAGGCGAGGGGATCAACGGGAAATCATGGGTGGTGGAGATCGCCGGAGTTGATGAAAGTTCAGTCGCCACGATTCCAATTTCGCAATATTTAAATAATTTATTAATTTTGTTATAACAGAATACATTACTTAAATAATTCAGAGGTCCCCCTCTAATCACGAGGCATACTGAAGCCCCTTTGGTGTGTTGGCGATTTAAGGACACCTCTTGTTGATGATTTACTCGAGTCGGATAGTTCGGTGTGCGTTTAGACTAATTTGGGCAATTTTGAGTTTTACCTAATTCAAGTTGATCAACTCGCTGAAAATGTGTCATAATGGGTCAATTTGACTAGTTTAGAGTATTCGTGCACTATTTATGTGTTAATTCAGCTTACTGAGATCTACTGAGTCAATTCACACACCCAAGAGGGGTCTATTGTTCCTTTGAGTCGGATAATATTCATGCTGGCCGATGGGTGAATTGAGTGATCAATTGAGTCAATAACACCCAATAGAACATTAACCCACCATTTGGGTGCCAATCAAGCCCACTAGACCCTAACAGTCAAATAATGTCTAAGGGGACTAGAAGTTCGGTATCATGATGTTACAAATCCAAAAAGCCTAACAAAATCTTCATCCTCGAAAATTTGATTAGGTTGTAGTATTTCCAAAGATAAGCAAAACTACTATACTTAAAATAAGGGATCTAAAAATTTTATGTTTTACCTAACGTAAAGAGATCGGGGTAGAGTTCTCGCATTTAATCAGGGTTTTGAGAAACGGACCGGAGAACTAACCAGTGAGATCAAAGGTTCAAGGTCAGACCAGTTGGACCGGTCGGACCGGGGTTGAACCGTGATGTTAGATAATATATTAAAAATTAAAACTATCTATTATAATTTAACCTAGTCTATATATTTTTAATTAAAATAATAGGAATAAAGAGTCAAAATTATATAAAATATTTTCATAAATAGTAATATATTTTGCTATGATCTAAAATCTCAATATTAGTATTTTATCACATATATAATAAGTTATCAAATTTATTATGAAAATTAAATTTTAAACTTTTAATTAAGTAGACGCGAACATCTCGACTATACAAAGAAAACTTTTGGCTAAATATGATATATGTTAATTAAACAAAAAATTGTATATGTTAATTATAAATAATTTCAGTATATCCTTTATATATATAAGTTAAGAAGAATAAATTTAGGCAACTGTTATAAGCACACCAGTTTTGGCTATTCACACACAAATTTCAATGAGTTATTAGGCGCCTTTTGAAAATACGTCTTGTACATGCATTTTTAGGAAAAGTGTTCAACACGAAAATTGTAGATCTCGTCGAGATCTACAACTTTTGTGTTGAACACTTTTCGTAAAAAATGCACGTTCAAGACGTATTTTCAAAAATTCGCTATAGTTATGATCAGGGCAGCAATACGCCTTGTGCGTGCATTTTTAGGAAAAATGTTCAACACGAAAGTTGTAAATCTCGATGAGATCTACAATTTTTGTGTTGAACATTTTTTCCTAAAAATGCATGTACAATGCGTATTTTCAAAAGGCGCGTAATAACTCATAGAAATTGGCGTGCGAATAGCCAAAACTGGTGTGCTTATAACATTTGCCTAAATTTATTAAATTAACAAATATGAATAATAGTAATATTATATGTTAATTAATACGAATATTAACTGTATATATATAATATAATTCAAAGAAAACAAATAAAATGCGCTGGTGTAGTGGTTAGAAATTTTGAATCTTGTTGGAGGTCACCGGTTCGAACCCAACATTGATTTATTTTTATAAATTTAGTTCTTATATTAGTCTCACATCGCAGGATTTAATATAGGCGGCCTCCACATCCCTATAAAAGAAAGAGAGCAGCACCCCCAAGTTATATCTTTCTCCACCTCTATTAATTTTAGAGTTAAAAAAAAAAATAATCCCTCTGCCAAAGACCCGCCGGTTTAGCTTAACCCGCTCCGGTTCGCGATTTTACGGGTGGACCTGCCGGTCTGGTCCAGTTTTCAAAACCTTGCATATAATCCTCAGGTTCCCAGGTAGATTCTGCAGTCCCGCGGTTGTCCCATTGTAACTCCAACCTATATGCCACTTCACCGATTTACTCTGTGATGTTATATGATCCCATGTATCTTGGGCTCAACTTTCGCTGACGACAGAGTCGATATACTCCGTGATGAGGGCGGATCTTCAAGTAAAATTTATCACCCACTGCGAACTCAACATGTCGATGACGAGCGTCGTAGTACTTGGCTTGCCGACTCTGAGCTTCACGCAACCGTTCTTGTATCATCCAGACAATTTCCGTGACAGTCTCCATGAAAACGGCCTCCAGGGCCCTAGGATTCTCATCATGGGCCCAAGAAAGTGGGGTTCAGCATTTCCGACCGTAAAAGGCTTCGTACGGGGCCATGCCAATACTCGCCTGATATGCGCTGTTTTAGGAGAATTCAACCAAAGGTAGGAGCCGCTCCCACGACTCCTTTTTATCCACCAGACATAACCAGAGAAGATCCTCCAAGGTCCAGTTTGTGCGTTCTGTCTGCCCGTCCAAATAGGGATGAAAAGCCGTGCTGAATTTCATCTTGGTCCCCAAATATGCTTGGACCCTCCGCCACTCGTTGGCGGTGAACCGACCATCACAATCTGAAACTATGGTCTTCGACACACCGCGGCATCGAACTATGTTTTCAATAAAAAGGCGCATAAAATTACCAATATTTTCGTCTCGGCGATTGAGAATGAATCTTGCAACCTTCGTCAATCAGTTGACCACCACCCAAATAGAATCATTCCCAGTCCGGGAGCGAGGTAGGCCATGTATGAAATCCATGGATATGTTCTCGAATTTCCACTCAGGGATGGGGAGTGGTTGTAATAACCCGACGGGGCTCTTGCACTCTACCATGACAAGCTAGCATGTCAGGCATTGCGTCACAAAAATGACCACATCTCGCTTCATCTCTGGCACCAAAATGTCTTCTTTAGATCTTCATGCATCTTTGTGATACCCGGATATATCAAGTAGCGGGGTGTGATGGCTCTCATACAAAATCTCGTGGCGAAGCTGTCCACTAGAAGGAACGAATATCCTATTTCGAAAGTAGAGAATTCCGTCCCTAATCTGAAAATCTGAGTGCTCCTTCCCATCCTTCAAACAGGCAATCCCATCCTCGAGTAATGGATCATCTGGCTGGGCATCCCTAATCCTGTCCTGAACATCGTATATGATCTTCATCCAATATAAATGGTGTGATGTTGCAACTGAATCTCCCGGGGCGATCACCATAATTCTCATCTCCTCGTGAGCATGCACAATGTCTCTTTGTGTGCCCATCACCAAATTGGCTAAGTCTATAGGTCTCCTACTAAGAGCGCCCGCGATGGTGTTCGCCTTCCCCAGGTGATGTTAGAGTTTGGTTAGGGTTTTTTTTAATTATCGAATACTTAGCCTAGTTGGGTTTTATAAGCAGAAATTTGCGTGGTATTTCATCTTGATTATGTTGCGGTCCACCACGCTTCTATGCTTAGTTCGTCCTCGAACTACTTATCGTACTACGATGGATCGTCTATGATGATTTTTATAAATCTGGATTGTTTTTTCTCTGATGCCAGTTGTAAGGACCCCTTTTTTAAAACCAAGGGGATCCTTATGCCCAAAGCGAACGTCTCTCCAAAAGGTTCTTGTTTTGGTAGAGGATCCACCCCTCTCACCTGACCCGCGACCCAATTGTCGAAACATTCACCTTGTAAGGCTATACATTATTACAAAATAAATTCGCAGAGTATAAAAATTTATGCGGAATTAATACATCACAGAACACCTAAGCATATATATATATATATATATATATATATGGGTGTGATCCTGTGTGAATAAACGGGCGTGCGAAGGTGCGAAAAGGAGATCGTGGCCGTTGAACAGGGAGGGATCCAGCGGCAGCGACGACATCCAGCAGCGGTGGCTTCGACGTCGACTCCCGCGGCAACAGAGGGTCAGAGGCTTCTTCCCGACCTCACCGATCTCTGCGACGGCGACTTCCAGCGCGGCGACCAACGGTAGATTCTGTGCGAAGAGGATGTGAACAAAGATTCGAACAAAGACGCCGACGAACCCAGGGCGGCCGGTGGCCAGCGAGTCCGAGGCCGCCAACAACGTCTTTGTTCGCATCCTCTACGCACATGATCTATTCGCATCTGTTTGCAATCCTATGTATATATATACATATATGTATATATATATGTATATATATGTATGTATATATATATGTATATATATAGATATATATATGTATATATATACATACATACATAGATATACATACATGTATATACATACATGTATATACATACATACATATATATACATACATGTATATACATACATACATATATATACATACATACATACATATATATAAATAATATGTATATATATACATATATATATATATATATATATATATAAATCATAGACGAAAACCCACCAAAGAGTATATAAAGTCTAGCTGTAGTAATCATCCTGGTCATATGACGACAAAACATCTAGTCCAAACAAAGAGATCTCTCATCCTCTCCTCTCGTCATAGTAGTACCCTCATATCCTCGTAGATTTTTCGGGCTGGCTCAGGGAACTCCTCGTCAACGGGAACATGTCTACGCTCCTCCATCCGCTCCTGCTCCGTCGGTAGGCGCATCAGATCCTAAAATAATAACGTACCAGAGTACGTTAGCCACAACAGATCAAGTAAATCCCATGATCCTCCCCAACCCACTAATGGGTACCAGGAAGTACACCTGCAAGGAGAGTTAGTGTAACATCCCCCAGACAGCTAGACCCCCAGGTGAATCTGTCTTGACAAGGTCATGACAAGGCCTTGGTAGTGTAGAAATCCCTTTATCTTAGGCAAGATTAGGGTTGAAAGTGCCTTGGACTGCAAATAGCAATTTCCAGTGACCAAGATTAGGGTTGGACTTTAGGGCCTCAACTTGACCATTTGACCCCACCATAGTATCCCTAACCCTTTAGGGGTCCCCTTAGGGCACCAAGGGCCCATTGGGGTCAACCAAAGAGGCCAAATTGACCAAAGTCAATCATAACCCCAAATTAGTCAAAGTGGCCTAATTAGAGTCAATTGACCTCCACCATGCCAAATTGACCACTCATCTAGGTCTAAGATACCATAAGGGACCTAGTAGACCTAAAAGCCCCATCATGGGACCCCCAGGGATGCTAATTGACCAAAATGCCCTTTTTAGGTCAAAATGGCAATTCTTCTCTAAGTGCCCTAATTGGCCACCTCCATATTAAATTGAACCTACCCATAGTGTTGCAATATCATAGGGGACCCAGTGGAACAAAAAGCCCCATGACTGGGTGAACCCTAGGGCTCAATTTGACCAAAGTCAACTTAGCCTATTTTGGTCAAATCAGCTTATATTGGGTCATCTAAGGCTCATGTGACCAAATTGACCCCACCAGTAGTTTCTAAATTTAATTTGGAGTCCAATGGACCCAAAAGCCCCATCCTAGGGTTCCCCAATTGGTCAATTTGACCAAAAGTCAAACTTGCCCAATTTAGGGCAAATCACTTGGATCTAGCCCAATCCCTTTGGGCTAAGCCCAAATTGATCACTTGACCAGCATGCTTGACTGATAACTAACCTAGGTGAGAGAGAAAAATCGACCATGATGAGTAGGAGAGAGAAAAACCCATTTTTGGGGGAGAGAGAAAGAGGGGGAATTAATGGGGAGGAAGAAGAAACCTTCAATCTCCCCCATTAATGGTTGCATTCATCTCCTCTAGGGGAGAGGAGGAGTTTCCATCCGTTTCCCGGCCTCCTAGGGGTGAATCCCATGGGATTTCACCATGGCCGAATTTCTCCATTCATGGCCATAAATGGCATTGAAGCCATGGCTCTTCCCCTCCCTCAATTGGAGCCTTTAAAAGCTTCCCTAGACCCAGAGCATCATTTTCCCCCACTTACCTGAAGGATTCGGGCAGCTTGATGTGGAAGATGCAGTGCTCACAAAAATGGTTGTCGGCCATGGAGGTCCACCCATACGGCAAGGCATCAAGCCCCAAAATAGGTCCGGTTTCTCATCTCTTCTCCAGTGGATAGATCTTCTTTATTCCTATTTCAAAATCAACTGAGATTGGAGGTGTTTTCAATCGGATTTTACCTTGTTCTTAACCGAAAATCGCAAGATACGGGGGGGGGGCCAACTCCGGCCACACCGACACCGGCAAACGAAAGGTGGAGATCAGGTGGTGCTTTCGGCTTGGGCGAATCGCCGGAGGTGGCGCCGTCTCGCCGGAATCGGGCCCGCAAAACCGCCCAGGCGCGGCAATTTCTGGCCGTAGGCTATCGGGGAAGACGAAGTCTCAGCCGTCGGATCAGCGCCTTTTGATTAAATAAATGCATTTATTCATATTAATATCCTTATTATTAATGCTATTTATATGCTGTTTTCCAATTTTAATTATAGTAATTACTTAGAGGACTCTACAGAAGTTGTGCCCAACATAAAAGTTGTAGACCTTGACCCCTAGGATCCTACAAAATTGACTTCACCTCATTAGGAGGTCAGGCTTGACCTCAGCACCCATTTTAGTCCAAGGTTTGACTGAACTTTGAGAGGATGCCCACATCAATCCAGAACTCCAAATGACTTGAAATTTAGACTAGGAGTGAGTCATGCCTAGGTCTATAACATACCCAAAAATGGGAATTTTTGGAGAACTTTTTCCTAAAGTTTTTGTAAAAATTTAATAATCAAGGTGTAAATTGTTTGGAGGGCCAAATGATCTCCAAACTCCACCAAATTTTGGTGGGGTGCTCTTAGGGTTATGATAAGCCCCTGGTTAAAGTTTCATCCCATTTGGAGTTCATTTGACTAGGTATTCATTGGGCCAAAAATTTGCCCAATAAGGGGAAAATTAGGGTTAGGAGTTATTTGGGGTTTTCCATGGTCAAACCACCTCCAAATGGAGTGGAATTTTGGCCACTGCCCTAACACCACCCAATCCACCTCCAGGTGAGTTTTGGGGTCATGGGGAGTTGGATTGCCCTAGGACTTGGAGTTGGGGCCCCCTTGGTGTGCATTTAGCCAAGTAGAGATCCATTGGCCAAAGGGGCCCATAGAGGCTTGATTCTCCTTGGGGAGGTCAGTGGGATCATTTTGAGACCCCATGAGGAAATGGGTGAGCATTGGAGTTGATTTGCCCAAGCCCATAGGGTTGATCCCCATGGAGTGAAATTTTGGGGTTATGAAGGACATATGGATGTTTGTCCTTGGAGAGGAGTGTAATGGACTCCTCTGAGTTCCATGAGTGATATAACACCCTCACAAGAAGTTTGGGTGGATTTGGGGAAGTTTGGACCATAATCTAGGGTAAACCCTAAGGGGTGCATTTAGGGGTCAATGAAGGAAGAGGGGTCAAACCTTAACGGCTTGACCTAAAATTTTGGGGAGATGGTCATGGTGACCAGAGAGTCCTACTGTGAGAAATTGGTGAGGTTTGGAGTTTCCAACCCTAGGGATTAAATCCTTGGGTAGATTTGTAAATATTTAGGTTTTGAGGATTTAGGAAGAACTAATACTTAGTGATTAACCATCTTATGTCACCAACCTAGATTTGATATTATTAATCCATGGAGATTCTAGTAGAACCATTGGAAAATATTTGGAGGTCCAAACTGTAATTATTCATATTGTTGGCAATTCTTGGGATGATTAATTTTAGAGTGTTGGTTTTCTGTAATTTCATGAAACTTTGCTGGATATCATTTATACCATTATGAACCCACAGTAATTTTCTCATAATTTTTAGATTGGTATTCTTGGTACTTCTAGTTCAAATTGGAATTAATTGCAAATATGTCCTTTGTGGAAAATTACAAATGTAACCTCTATGGAACATGGTCAAATTTTGTAGGGCTGAATATTTTAGTATGAATCACCTCTGTATAAATTTACATAAGGTTTGGAGTTCATATGAGGGTACCTCCTCTGGAAATAATTGAAAATTAATGGGTTTTGGAATTTTTAATACTAGTGAACCTTGCTGGAATTTCCTACAAATTCATATGTACTGATTATGAGGTACCCTTGATTTGTGTAAAAAGTTTGGTAGGCAATGGAAGTCAGAAAAGTGCACATGTAGTTCAAACCTTAGGAGGTTGTATTTTTGGAAAATTGCTTTAAATATAAATAATGTTGGGAAAAATACGATTCTCTGGAATTAATCCTATAACATCATGATAGACCTCCAGTAAATAGCTTGGGTCAGTTGGATGAAGATTTGGAGTACCTATAGTTGTGAGCTTCACATAATTAATTTGGTCTGCGTATAGTAAAATCGTGAAATTTGAGAATCAAGTGGATCCTTAGGAGGGATGGGAGGTATGTGGTTTACCTAATTTAGTTGAGAAGGTAGGATGGTCAACAAGAAGGGTTATAGATGGTAAAGTGTGCTCGATGAGTTGAGGGTAAAGTGGTGCTCGGGATTGACGAAGGATCGTCTTGGGAAGTCATAAGCCACCTAGGGTTAATACAATTGTAATAACGAGGAGGGTGTTCTTATGGGTAGATATCAACAGCACTAAGTGTCTTGAGAAAAGGGGACTTTGGGGTGTCATCCCATTTCGGTTCCTAGTACCGTAGCGAGCCCCTTATATGGTAACCCTCGGGAAGCCCAATATTAACCATAAACTGTTAAGAGTAAAAATGTTATACAAGAATAACTTAATAATACACACACCCACACCCCGTGGTCACGAGCAGTAGGCTCGGTGGTTGAAGGAGCGGATTACTGAGTCAGGTGAGCTTGTGACTCAGTAGTGTTTGTAGGTACGGACGGGTTGGTTCGGCGAGCCGATGGCTCGGAAGGTTATTGATGGCGGGCAGGTTAGCCCGGGGAGCTTATGGCTCAGAGATAGGAAGTAAAACATGTTGCATGTGCATTGAAGGTGGTGGGTCTTCGGTATTGGACGATCGTTCACACCGACGTCAATACGTTGACTCGGCAAGTGTGGTATTTACACTTAGCCTTAAAAGTCTGGTGGTCCAGCCAGTAAGAGTACGCAGATGCTCCGCGGGTTTTGCGTTGAGGCGTACGATAGGTCTAGGTTAGGTAGTGTGAATACCAACCTAGAGGTGGGCGAGGCCCAACCCACCGCTTCCGTTTGCCACTACGGGAGTATCCTGGGAGTCTTGCACGCTCCAAAAAGGGGGAACTAAAGGTCTATGCGCATAGAGTCGTAGTGAGTGAGTTGCACTTGTATGAACATAGCATAACTACATACCTTGCCTGTCATAGCATAAACATTGCATTTCAACCCCTACCCCTATCGTATAAGTCGGTTATGGGACTTCTTATACGATAGGCCTTGCTAAACGACCCCTTGGTCTATAGGTTTGTATGGGCATTCCTATAAATCAATGGTTACTTTTATATTACTTGCTATTATACTTACTGCTTACTGCTCTTTATATACTTTTTACCATGCTTTTAGTTACTGTTTCAGTTATATATATACACATGTGTAGTGTAGAAACATTCCATGTACCACCGTCACCTGCTCTTTGTTATACCCCTTGTTGTCCTCCGCTTCATCCTCCCGCACGGTGCCTAGGAGCCATTGGGGGTGGGGTGGGGAACATAAGGCTTAGTCTTTTTGACTAACGGTCGGTGGACCATATCATTTTAGGAGATCGAGGAGACGCAGCAACACCAGAGGCTGGTGCAGACGGAGGCGGACCAGTCTAGTACAGGAGCACAGGAATCAGGATCAGTGAGTGACTAGTAGTTAGCTTCCGCGAGTGATCTTGTAGTGAGGACATGATGTACTGGGCATGAGCCCTTCCTTCTCTTTATTATTGTAACCTTTGTATCTTTTATTCAGTTATATCATGTGGACATTTATATTTCATGTTGATTATGTGGACTTGTCTTCTTTAATGTACTTTTCTTCGTGATCGATTTGGCCGGCAGGATCGACGTTTTGTAGTGGCGACCTTCCCGAGTGAAGGTGTCACCGCAAAGCGGCGGTTCTGGGCCTAAGACCCGGTGTTTTGAAAAGAAAAAAAAAATGGGGTCTTACAAGTGGTATCAGAGGAAACCTCGATCCGAAGAAAAGAAGTCCACAACCCTGGGCCACCCCGCGCGAGCTTAGTTTGAGGACAAACTAGCAGCGGAAGCAGTGGTGTGCCCGTATGGGAATCACATCGAAAAAGTCCACTTTTAACTGAATCTTCTTAGTCAATTTCCCTTACGTGTGTCGAGTTTTCTTTTGTAGCCTGCGGCGAACCCTACCCCCAGCAGGGAATACCTCTGGCTGCAAAGAACTCTTTAGATAGTACTTTAGTCAATGAGTTAGACTCAACCCCACTAGGACACGTGACTTACTAGGACAATTTATACCATGACCTAGTCTGAAATAGATCGTAGGTATAGCTTTTGGTGAAGGTACGAGGATACCCCAAAGAGGCTAGAGAAAGAGAGATTGACACATAAGCAGAATGGTATGAGACAGACTCAATCCTCGTATTTGTGACATGATTACATTAAGACAACCACCACGACAAACACCGAGGGTCGGATAAGAATTGAAGTTCAGAAGGGACCCGTTTGGGATTGGGTGACATGTTGACCCTGATAAGGTTGTAGTAGAGGATACCTAGAAGAGTCTAAGGTGTGGAGTATACCAATGAGCCCCAAGATAGAACCCCAAGTCTAAGGTTGTATGCCCTAAGAATTGTTTGCATACTTGGGACGAATATAACTTGGTGATATTGAAAATACTCAGCCCAAAATAGATAGTGGCTTATCTTTTGTTTATTGGGGATTATCTTTTGTTTATTGGGGGCTTGTCCTTTGTTTATTGTGGCGTACCTTTTGTTTATTGGGCAAATTAACGACGGACATGGATTTCCCTTAGACTTAAGTTAGAAAATTTTGTGTCGTGAACATAATGATTTTTAAGTCGATCTTACTCAATGTTACTTGAAAGAAGATGAGACGGTGTAACAGTATGTTTGGAATGATGACCGGTAGAAGTACCAGGACAATGGATAGACATCATTGATCGAACAACAACTTGAAGAACTTAGTTCAAACATTAGAAATGTAAAGTTGCTAGGTCTGGTTACTTAGGGATGCAGATACCCTTCTGGAAATTGGGAACCGAAATTAGGTCGAGCAAGCTCTAATTATAATTGGAAGTTCTTGTGGTTTGGGGCATTCAGAAGTGATCAACTTATGATTTGTTAAAAATCACGCCCTGTCATGGTTGAAAATTTTAACTACAATAATAGCCCTATACCTTGGGAGCTATGATGATGAATAACCAAAGATCTTAGACGATGACTATTGGATTTAGAATCTAGTGTTTGAGTTTACTATGATAAGAACGATCTAAGTTTGCCTTGCTTAAGACCATTTGAGAGTGATCAAGACTAGCATAAGTGGAAGTGACAGGATTTTGGGAGAAATAAACATGATGATTCTTCCTTGATAAAATTGACTTGTGAAAAACCTCAAGGTATCAAAATTTTGCCCTTATGAATCAAACTGCACGTAGAAAATGATCGGGAGTCATCTTATCATTATGATTGGTTAATATATACTCATAAAGGTTCACAAATGCATCCCTATTAAAATTTAAGGGTAATTAAGATGTCTGGCGATCTGATTAGTTCTATCAATAGTAAGAATTGAAAAGTTGCAGAGTAGAGATGATTGATTACTCGGATGTACCTGAGGGAGTAAGAATTTGAACATATGAAAGAAAACTTTAAAGGCATAAGTGTCTGCCCAGGTTAGAGTGGCAGTTCGAGGATAGATCGACCAAGGTAGCTAGGTCACCCCGGTCAGGATAGAGGATACGACGGTGCGAGTCTTGCGGTGCAAGAAGATTCCAGAGGTTAAGACATGTGGTAAAATTAGGGTCAGGAGGAGCACAACTTGGAGCCACTAGAGCTGGTGTGGCATAGATAGTCAGTGCTCTTCGAGCCAGGAATAACTTCGATTCTTAGCGGATGTTATGTTTAAGCACTTGCGGTAGAAGCCCCGCAAGCCTAACCTGAATTTCGAGGACGAAATTATTTTTTTTGTTTATTGGGATTTGTAACATCCCCCAGACAGCTAGACCCCCCAGGTGAATCTGTCTTGACAAGGTCATGACAAGGCCTTGGTAGTGTAGAAATCCCTTTATCTTAGGCAAGATTAGGGTTGAAAGTGCCTTGGACTGCAAATAGCAATTTCCAGTGACCAAGATTAGGGTTGGACTTTAGGGCCCCAACTTGACCATTTGACCCCACCATAGTATCCCTAACCCTTTAGGGGTCCCCTTAGGGCACCAAGGGCCCATTGGGGTCAACCAAAGAGGCCAAATTGACCAAAGTCAACCATAACCCCAAATTAGTCAAAGTGGCCTAATTAGAGTCAATTGACCTCCACCATGCCAAATTGACCACTCATCTAGGTCTAAGATACAATAAGGGACCTAGTAGACCTAAAAGCCCCATCATGGGACCCCCAGGGATGCTAATTGACCAAAATGCCCTTTTTAGGTCAAAATGACAATTCTTCTCTAAGTGCCCTAATTGGCCACCTCCATATTAAATTGACCCTACCCATAGTGTTGCAATATCATAGGGGACCCAGTGGAACAAAAAGCCCCATGACTGGGTGAACCCTAGGGCTCAATTTGACCAAAGTCAACTTAGCCTATTTTGGTCAAATCAGCTTATATTGGGTCATCTAAGGCTCATGTGACCAAATTAACCCCACCAGTAGTTTCTAAATTTAATTTGGAGTCCAATGGACCCAAAAGCCCCATCCTAGGATTCCCCAATTGGTCAATTTGACCAAAAGTCAAACTTGCCCAATTTAGGGCAAATCACTTGGATCTAGCCCAATCCCTTTGGGCTAAGCCCAAATTGATCACTTGACCAGCATGCTTGACTGATAACTAACCTAGGTGAGATAGAAAAATCGACCATGATGAGTAGGAGAGAGAAAAACCCATTTTTTGGGGAGAGAGAAAGAGGGGGAATTAATGGGGAGGAAGAAGAAACCTTCAATCTCCCCCATTAATGGTTGCATTCATCTCCTCTATGGGAGAGGAGGAGTTTCCATCCGTTTCCCGGCCTCCTAGGGGTGAATCCCATGGGATTTCACCATGACCGAATTTCTCCATTCATGGCCATAAATGGCATTGAAGCCATGGCTCTTCCCCTCCCTTAATTGGAGCCTTTAAAAGCTTCCCTAGACCCAGAGCATCGTTTTCCCCCACTTACCTGAAGGATTCGGGCAGCTTGATGTGGAAGATGCAGAGCTCGCAAAAATGGTTGTCGGCAATGGAGGTCCACCCATACGGCAAGGCATCAAGCCCCAAAATAGGTCCGGCTTCTCATCTCTTCTCCAGTGGATAGATCTTCTTTATTCCTATTTCAAAATCAACTGAGATTGGAGGTGTTTTCAATCGGATTTTACCTTGTTCTTAACCGAAAATCGCAAGATACGGGGGGCCAACTCCGGCCACCCCCGACCACACCGACACCGGCAAACGAAAGGTGGAGATCAGGTGGTGCTTTCGGCTTGGGCGAATCGCCGGAGGTGGCGCCGTCTCGCTGGAATCGGGCCCGCAAAACCGCCCAGGCGCGGCAATTTATGGCCGTAGGCTATCGGGGAAGACGAAGTCTCAGCTGTCGGATCAACGCCTTTTGATTAAATAAATGCATTTATTCATATTAATATCCTTATTATTAATGATATTTATATGCTGTTTTCCAATTTTAATTATGGTAATTACTTAGAGGACTCTACAGAAGTTGTGCCCAACATGAAAGTTGTAGACCTTGACCCCTAGGATCCTACAAAATTGACTTCACCTCATTAGGAGGTCAGGTTTGACCTCAGCACCCATTTTAGTGCAAGGTTTGACTGAAGTTTGAGAGGATGCCCACATCAATCCAGAACTCCAAATGACTTGAAATTTGGACTAGGAGTGAGTCATGCCTAGGTCTATAACATACCCAAAAATGGGAATTTTTGGAGAAATTTTTCCTAAAGTTTTTGTAACAAATTTAATAATCAAGGTGTAAATTGTTTGGAGGGCCAAATGATCTCCAAACTCCACCAAATTTTGGTGGGGTGCTCTTAGGGTTATGATAAGCCCCTGGTTAAAGTTTCATCCCATTTGGAGTTCATTTGACTAGGTATTTATTGGGCCAAAAATTTGCCCAATAAGGGGAAAATTAGGGTTAGGAGTTATTTGGGGTTTTCCATGGTCAAACCACCTCCAAATGGAGTGGAATTTTGGCCACTGCCCTAACACCACCCAATCCACCTCCAGGTGAGTTTTGGGGTCATGTGGAGTTGGATTGCCCTAGGACTTGGAGTTGGGGCCCCCTTGGGGTGCATTTAGCCAAGTAGAGATCCATTGGCCAAAGGAACCCATAGAGGCTTGAGTCTCCTTGGGGAGGTCAGTGGGATCATTTTGAGACCCCATGAGGAAATGGGCGAGCATTGGAGTTGATTTGCCCAAGCCCATAGGGTTGATCCCCATGGAGTGAAATTTTGGGGTTATGAAGGACATAGGGATGTTTGTCCTTGGAGAGGAGTGTAATGGACTCCTCTGAGTTCCATGAGTGATATAACACCCTCACAAGAAGTTTGGGTGGATTTGGGGAAGTTTGGACCATAATCCTAGGGTAAACCCTAAGGGGTGCATTTAGGGGTCAATGAAGGAATAGGGGTCAAACCTTAATGGATTGACCTAAAATTTTGGGGAGATGGTCATGGAGACCAGAGAGTCCTACGGTGAGAAATTGGTGAGGTTTGGAGTTTCCAACCCTGGGGATTAAATCCTTGGGTAGATTTGTAAATATGTAGGTTTTGAGGATTTAGGAAGAACTAATACTTAGTGATTAACCATCTTCTGTCACCAACGTAGATTTGATATTATTAATCCATGTAGATTCTATTAGAACCATTGGAAAACTTTTGGAGGTCCAAACTGTAATTATTCATATTGTTGGCAATTCTCGGGATGATTAATTTTAGAGTGTTGGTTTTCTGTAATTTCATGAAACTTTGCTGGATATCATTTCATACCATTATGAACCCACAGTAATTTTCTCATAATTTTTGGATTGGTATTTTTGGTACTTCTAGTTCAAATTGGAATTAATTGTAAATATGTCCTTTGTGGAAAATTACAAATGTAACCTCTATGGAATATGATCAAATTTTGTAGGGCTGAATATTTTAGTATGAATCACCTCTGTATAAATTTACATAAGGTTTGGAGTTCATATGAGGGTACCTCCTCTGGAAATAATTGAAAATTAATGGGTTTTGGAATTTTTAATGCTAGTAAACCTTGCTGGAATTTCCTACAAATTCTTATGTACTGATTATGAGGTACCCTTGATTTGTGTAAAAAGTTTGGTAGGCAATGGAAGTCAGAAAAGTGCACTTGTAGTTCAAACCTTAGGAGGTTGTATTTTTGGAAAATTGCTTTAAATATTAATAATGTTGGGAAAAATACGATTCTCTGGAATTAATCCTATAACATCATGATAGATCTCCAGTAAATAGCTTGGGTCAGTTGGATGAAGATTTGGAGTACCTATAGTTGTGAGCTTCACATAATTAATTTGGTCTGCGTATAGTAAAACTGTGAAATTTGAGAATCAAGTGGATCCTTTGGAGGGATGGGAGGTATGTGGTTTACCTAATTTAGTTGAGAAGGTAGGATGGTCAACAAGAAGGGTTATAGATGGTAAAGTGTGCTCGATGAGTTGAGGGTAAAGTGGTGCTCAGGATTGACGAAGGATCATCTTGGGAAGTCATAAGCCACTTAGGGTTAATACAATTGTAATAACGAGGAGGGCGTTCTTATGGGTAGATATCAACAACACTAAGTGTCTTGAGAAAAGGGAACTTTGGGGTGTCATCCCATTTCGGTTCCTAGTACCGTAGCGAGCCCCTTACAGGGTAACCCTCGGGAAGCCCAAGATTAACCATAAACTGTAAGAGTAAAAATGTTATACAAGAATAACTTAATAATACACACACCCACACCCCGTGGTTACGAGAAGTTAGTTGGTTTGGTTTTACGAGCAGTAGGCTCGGTGGTTGAAGGAGCGGATTACTGAGTCAGGTGAGCTTGTGACTCAGTAGTGTTTGTAGGTACGGACGGGTTGGTTCGGCGAGCCGATGGCTCGGAAGGTTATTGATGGCGGGCAGGTTAGCCCGGGGAACTTATGGCTCAGAGATAGGAAGTAAAACATGTTGCATGTGCATTGAAGGTGGTGGGTCTTCGGTATTGGACGATCGTTCACACCGACGTCAATACGTTGACTCGGCAAGTGTGGTATTTACACTTAGCCTTAAAAGTCTGGTGGTCCAGCCAGTAAGAGTACGCAGATGCTCCGCGGGTTTTGCGTTGAGGCGTACGATAGGTCTAGGTTAGGTAGTGTGAATACCAACCTAGAGGTGGGCGAGGCCCAACCCACCGCTTCCGTTTGCCACTACAGGAGTATCCTGAGAGTCTTGCACGCTCCAAAAAGGGGGAACTAAAGGTCTATGCGCATAGAGTCGTAGTGAGTGAGTTGCACTTGTATGAACATAGCATAACTGCATACCTTGCTTGTCATAGCATAAACATTGCATTTCAACCCATACCCCTATCGTATAAGTCGGTTATGAGACTTCTTATACGATAGGCCTTGCTAAACGACCCCTTGGTCTATAGGTTTGTATGGGCATTCCTATAAATCAATGGTTACTTTTATATTACTTGCTATTATACTTACTGTTTACTGCTCTTTATATACTTTTTACCATGCTTTTAGTTACTGTTTCAGTTATATATATACACATGTGTAGTGTAGAAACATTCCATGTACCACCGTCACCTGCTCTTTGTTATACCCCTTGCTGTCCTCCGCTTCATCCTCCCACACGGTGCCTAGGAGCCATTGGGGGTGGGGTGGGGAACATAAGGCTTAGTATTTTTGACTAACGGTCGGTGGACCATATCATTTTAGGAGATCGAGGAGACGCAGCAACACCAGAGGCCGATGCAGACGGAGGCGGACCAGTCTAGTACATGAGCACAGGAATCAGGATCAGTGAGTGACTAGTAGCTAGCTTCCGCGAGTGATCTTGTAGTGAGGACATGATGTACTGGGCATGAGCCCTTCCTTCTCTTTATTATTGTAACCTTTGTATCTTTTATTCAGTTATATCATGTGGACATTTATATTTCATGTTGATTCTGTGGACTTGTCTTCTTTAATGTACTTTTCTTCGTGATCGATTTGGCCGACAGGATCGGCGTTTTGTAGTGGCGACCTTCCCGAGTGAAGGTGTCACCGCAAAGCAACGGTTCTGGGCCTAAGACCCGATGTTTTGAAAAAAAGGGTCTTACAGTTAGCACAATAGCCATAGCAAATATACATACATGCATTATGTAAACGAACCAACAACATCAACAATTCATAAAGAGAGAAACATTAAAGTTGTAAATTCACCCACCATCGTATAACTCTTCCTAACGGTGGTCATACGATGCCGGATCAAGGAGAGAGTATTGGTAAACACATGTATGTATAAGATATGGTGAGCATGTATGTTTGCCCTCCCTATCACTAGAATGATGTGTCACGAAAAATTTCCCCTATGTCGACATAGTGACACGTTAAGAGAAGAAACTCACTTCACAGGCCTCACCGCCGTGGCCAGACGGTGATAGTGGGTCGGTCGCTCCCACTTCTACGTTATGGATACACCCCAACTTCCTAGGCCTTCGTACCTCTATGAAGAATATGTAATCTCGGTGGGAACACATTCACATAGTGCGGAGACCGTCTCGACACATAACCAAATAGGTGTGAGACAGACCTGTGTGGAAGGGGTAGTTAGCACCCGACCCTCTTCACTACCCAAAACAAAAGAGTTCGTCATCATAACTTCTCCCATAGTGTATATTATGGGGAAGTCGACGAACCCTCCACCTCGATAACCATGCACCCTCCCATATTCCCATGTGTTGGGTAATGAATGAAATGACTACATGACAATACTCATAAAATTACCAAGTAATTACAGATTGAATCGTAATTTGATGTTTATCACGCGATTAAACTTGAAATGACAAACTTATAAATTTGAAGAATCGTGATTTCATGTATACATTTTGAACCATTTAGACATGTTCATGGCAATTTTAAATTTACTTAGAGACTCCAAATCAAAATTATCAAAACATGAGAGTCGTAGAGCAAATATTCATCTATAATAGCGTGTTTAACATGCATGTCCTGATTTAGCCTCTAAGGTCTCCAAAACAGTGACTGAAGTTTACTAAAAATAACAAGCTTTGAAAAATGTTTAGGGTTTTAGGGTTTAGGGTTTTAGGGTTTAGGGTTTTTAGGGTTTAGGGTTTAGGGTTAGGGTTTAGGTTTTAGGGTTTAGGGTTTTAGGGTTTAGGGTTTGGGGTTTATGTTTTATGGTTTAAGGTTTAAGGGTTTTAAGGTTTATGGTATCGGGTTTTAGGGTTTTAGGGTTTAGGGTTTTGGGTTTAGGGTTTTTAGGGTTTAAGGTTTTAGGGTTTAGGGTTTAGGGTTTAAGCTTTTATGGTTTAAGGTTTAAGGCTTAGGGCTTAGGGCTTAGGGTTTAGGGTTTAAGGTTTAGGGTTTAGGTTTTAGGGTTTTAGGGTTTAGGGTTTTAGGGTTTAGGGTTTTAGGGTTTAGAGTTTAGGGTTTAGGGTTTTTAGGGACTAGGGTTTAGGATTTTAGGGTTTAGAGTCTAGGGTTTAGGGTTTAAGGGTTTTTAGGGTTTATGCTTTAGGGTTTACGTTTTAGGGTTTAGGTTTTAGGGTTTAGGGTTTAGGGTTTAGAGTTTAGGGTTTTTAGGGTTTTTAGGGTTTAGGGTTTAGGTTTTTTTATTCGGTTTAGGGTTTAGGGTTTAGGGTTTAGGGTTTAGAGTTTAGGGTTTAGGTTTTAGGGTTTAGGTTTTAGGTTTTAGGTTTTATGGTTTATGGTTTAGGGTTTATGGTTTAGGGTTTAGGGTTTAGGGTTTAGGATTTAGGATTTAGGGTTTAGGGTTTAGGGTTTTATGGTTTAGGATTTTAGGTTTAAGGTTTAAGGTTTAGGGTTTATGGTTTATGGTTTTGGGTTTAGGGGTTTTAGGGTTTAGGGTTTAGGGTTTTAGGGTTTTAGGGTTTAGGGTTTAGGGTTTTTAGGGTTTAGGGGTTTAGGGGTTTAGAGTTTTAGGGTTTAAGGTTTAGGGTTTTTGGTTTTAGGTTTTAGGGTTTAGGGTTTAGGGTTATAGGGTTTAGGGTTTTTAGGGTTTAGGGTTCAAGGTTTAGGGTTTAGTGTTTAGGGTTTTTATGGTTTAGGGTTTTAGGGTTTAGGGTTTAGGGTTTTAGGGTTTACGGTTTTAGGATTTTGGGTTTAAGGTTTAGGGTTATAGGGTTTAGGGTTATATGGTTTTAGGGTTTTAGGGTTTTTTTTAGGGGGGTTTAGAGTTTTAGGGTTTAAGGCTTATGGTTTAGGGTTTATGATTTTTAGGGTGTAGGGTTTAGGGTTTAGGGTTTAGAGTTTAGGGTTTAGGGTTTAGGATTTAGGGTTTAGGGTTTAGGGTTTAGGGTTTAGGGTTTAGGGTTTAGGGTTTAGGGTTTTAGGGGTTAGGGTTTAGGGTTTAGGGTTTAGGGTTCAGGGTTTAGCCAAATTGACCAAAGTCAACCATAACCCCAAATTAGTCAAAGTGGCCTAATTAGAGTCAATTGACCTCCACCATGCCAAATTGACCACTCATCTAGGTCTAAGATACAATAAGGGACCTAGTAGACCTAAAAGCCCCATCATGGGACCCCCAGGGATGCTAATTGACCAAAATGCCCTTTTTAGGTCAAAATGGCAATTCTTCTCTAAGTGCCCTAATTGGCCACCTCCATATTAAATTGACCCTACCCATAGTGTTGCAATATCATAGGGGACCCAGTGGAACAAAAAGCCCCATGACTGGGTGAACCCTAGGGCTCAATTTGACCAAAGTCAACTTAGCCTATTTTGGTCAAATCAGCTTATATTGGGTCATCTAAGGCTCATGTGACCAAATTGACCCCACCAGTAGTTTCTAAATTTAATTTGGAGTCCAATGGACCCAAAAGCCCCATCCTAGGATTCCCCAATTGGTCAATTTGACCAAAAGTCAAACTTGCCCAATTTAGGGCAAATCACTTGGATCTAGCCCAATCCCTTTGGGCTAAGCCCAAATTGATCACTTGACCAGCATGCTTGACTGATAACTAACCTAGGTGAGATAGAAAAATCGACCATGATGAGTAGGAGAGAGAAAAACCCATTTTTTGGGGAGAGAGAAAGAGGGGGAATTAATGGGGAGGAAGAAGAAACCTTCAATCTCCCCCATTAATGGTTGCATTCATCTCCTCTATGGGAGAGGAGGAGTTTCCATCCGTTTCCCGGCCTCCTAGGGGTGAATCCCATGGGATTTCACCATGACCGAATTTCTCCATTCATGGCCATAAATGGCATTGAAGCCATGGCTCTTCCCCTCCCTCAATTGGAGCCTTTAAAAGCTTCCCTAGACCCAGAGCATCGTTTTCCCCCACTTACCTGAAGGATTCGGGCAGCTTGATGTGGAAGATGCAGAGCTCGCAAAAATGGTTGTCGGCAATGGAGGTCCACCCATACGGCAAGGCATCAAGCCCCAAAATAGGTCCGGCTTCTCATCTCTTCTCCAGTGGATAGATCTTCTTTATTCCTATTTCAAAATCAACTGAGATTGGAGGTGTTTTCAATCGGATTTTACCTTGTTCTTAACCGAAAATCGCAAGATACGGGGGGCCAACTCCGGCCACCCCCGACCACACCGACACCGGCAAACGAAAGGTGGAGATCAGGTGGTGCTTTCGGCTTGGGCGAATCGCCGGAGGTGGCGCCGTCTCGCTGGAATCGGGCCCGCAAAACCGCCCAGGCGCGGCAATTTATGGCCGTAGGCTATCGGGGAAGACGAAGTCTCAGCTGTCGGATCAACGCTTTTTGATTAAATAAATGCATTTATTCATATTAATATCCTTATTATTAATGATATTTATATGTTGTTTTCCAATTTTAATTATGGTAATTACTTAGAGGACTCTACAGAAGTTGTGCCCAACATGAAAGTTGTAGACCTTGACCCCTAGGATCCTACAAAATTGACTTCACCTCATTAGGAGGTCAGGTTTGACCTCAGCACCCATTTTAGTGCAAGGTTTGACTGAAGTTTGAGAGGATGCCCACATCAATCCAGAACTCCAAATGACTTGAAATTTGGACTAGGAGTGAGTCATGCCTAGGTCTATAACATACCCAAAAATGGGAATTTTTGGAGAAATTTTTCCTAAAGTTTTTGTAAAAAATTTAATAATCAAGGTGTAAATTGTTTGGAGGGCCAAATGATCTCCAAACTCCTCCAAATTTTGGTGGGGTGCTCTTAGGGTTATGATAAGCCCCTGGTTAAAGTTTCATCCCATTTGGAGTTCATTTGACTAGGTATTTATTGGGCCAAAAATTTGCCCAATAAGGGGAAAATTAGGGTTAGGAGTTATTTGGGGTTTTCCATGGTCAAACCACCTCCAAATGGAGTGGAATTTTGGCCACTGCCCTAACACCACCCAATCCACCTCCAGGTGAGTTTTGGGGTCATGTGGAGTTGGATTGCCCTAGGACTTGGAGTTGGGGCCCCCTTGGGGTGCATTTAGCCAAGTAGAGATCCATTGGCCAAAGGAACCCATAGAGGCTTGAGTCTCCTTGGGGAGGTCAGTGGGATCATTTTGAGACCCCATGAGGAAATGGGCGAGCATTGGAGTTGATTTGCCCAAGCCCATATGGTTGATCCCCATGGAGTGAAATTTTGGGGTTATGAAGGACATAGGGATGTTTGTCCTTGGAGAGGAGTGTAATGGACTCCTCTGAGTTCCATGAGTGATATAACACCCTCACAAGAAGTTTGGGTGGATTTGGGGAAGTTTGGACCATAATCCTAGGGTAAACCCTAAGGGGTGCATTTAGGGGTCAATGAAGGAAGAGGGGTCAAACCTTAATGGATTGACCTAAAATTTTGGGGAGATGGTCATGGAGACCAGAGAGTCCTACGGTGAGAAATTGGTGAGGTTTGGAGTTTCCAACCCTGGGGATTAAATCCTTGGGTAGATTTGTAAATATGTAGGTTTTGAGGATTTAGGAAGAACTAATACTTAGTGATTAACCATCTTCTGTCACCAACGTAGATTTGATATTATTAATCCATGTAGATTCTATTAGAACCATTGGAAAACTTTTGGAGGTCCAAACTGTAATTATTCATATTGTTGGCAATTCTCGGGATGATTAATTTTAGAGTGTTGGTTTTCTGTAATTTCATGAAACTTTGCTGGATATCATTTCATACCATTATGAACCCACAGTAATTTTCTCATAATTTTTGGATTGGTATTTTTGGTACTTCTAGTTCAAATTGGAATTAATTGTAAATATGTCCTTTGTGGAAAATTACAAATGTAACCTCTATGGAATATGATCAAATTTTGTAGGGCTGAATATTTTAGTATGAATCACCTCTGTATAAATTTACATAAGGTTTGGAGTTCATATGAGGGTACCTCCTCTGGAAATAATTGAAAATTAATGGGTTTTGGAATTTTTAATGCTAGTAAACCTTGCTGGAATTTCCTACAAATTCATATGTACTGATTATGAGGTACCCTTGATTTGTGTAAAAAGTTTGGTAGGCAATGGAAGTCAGAAAAGTGCACTTGTAGTTCAAACCTTAGGAGGTTGTATTTTTGGAAAATTGCTTTAAATATTAATAATGTTGGGAAAAATACGATTCTCTGGAATTAATCCTATAACATCATGATAGATCTCCAGTAAATAGCTTGGGTCAGTTGGATGAAGATTTGGAGTACCTATAGTTGTGAGCTTCACATAATTAATTTGGTCTGCGTATAGTAAAACTGTGAAATTTGAGAATCAAGTGGATCCTTAGGAGGGATGGGAGGTATGTGGTTTACCTAATTTAGTTGAGAAGGTAGGATGGTCAACAAGAAGGGTTATAGATGGTAAAGTGTGCTCGATGAGTTGAGGGTAAAGTGGTGCTCAGGATTGACGAAGGATCATCTTGGGAAGTCATAAGCCACTTAGGGTTAATACAATTGTAATAACGAGGAGGGCGTTCTTATGGGTAGATATCAACAGCACTAAGTGTCTTGAGAAAAGGGAACTTTGGGGTGTCATCCCATTTCGGTTCCTAGTACCGTAGCGAGCCCCGTACAGGGTAACCCTCGGGAAGCCCAAGATTAACCATAAACTGTAAGAGTAAAAATGTTATACAAGAATAACTTAATAATACACACACCCACACCCCGTGGTTACGAGAAGTTAGTTGGTTTGGTTTTACGAGCAGTAGGCTCGGTGGTTGAAGGAGCGGATTACTGAGTCAGGTGAGCTTGTGACTCAGTAGTGTTTGTAGGTACGGACGGGTTGGTTCGGCGAGCCGATGGCTCGGAAGGTTATTGATGGCGGGCAGGTTAGCCCGGGGAACTTATGGCTCAGAGATAGGAAGTAAAACATGTTGCATGTGCATTGAAGGTGGTGGGTCTTCGGTATTGGACTATCGTTCACACCGACGTCAATACGTTGACTCGGCAAGTGTGGTATTTACACTTAGCCTTAAAAGTCTGGTGGTCCAGCCAGTAAGAGTACGCAGATGCTCCGCGGGTTTTGCGTTGAGGCGTACGATAGGTCTAGGTTAGGTAGTGTGAATACCAACCTAGAGGTGGGCGAGGCCCAACCCACCGCTTCCATTTGCCACTACAGGAGTATCCTGAGAGTCTTGCACGCTCCAAAAAGGGGGAACTAAAGGTCTATGCGCATAGAGTCGTAGTGAGTGAGTTGCACTTGTATGAACATAGCATAACTGCATACCTTGCTTGTCATAGCATAAACATTGCATTTCAACCCATACCCCTATCGTATAAGTCGGTTATGAGACTTCTTATACGATAGGCCTTGCTAACCGACCCCTTGGTCTATAGGTTTGTATGGGCATTCCTATAAATCAATGGTTACTTTTATATTACTTGCTATTATACTTACTGTTTACTGCTCTTTATATACTTTTTACCATGCTTTTAGTTACTGTTTCAGTTATATATATACACATGTGTAGTGTAGAAACATTCCATGTACCACCGTCACCTGCTCTTTGTTATACCCCTTGCTGTCCTCCGCTTCATCCTCCCACACGGTGCCTAGGAGCCATTGGGGGTGGGGTGGGGAACATAAGGCTTAGTATTTTTGACTAACGGTCGGTGGACCATATCATTTTAGGAGATCGAGGAGACGCAGCAACACCAGAGGCCGATGCAGACGGAGGCGGACCAGTCTAGTACATGAGCACAGGAATCAGGATCAGTGAGTGACTAGTAGCTAGCTTCTGCGAGTGATCTTGTAGTGAGGACATGATGTACTGGGCATGAGCCCTTCCTTCTCTTTATTATTGTAACCTTTGTATCTTTTATTCAGTTATATCATGTGGACATTTATATTTCATGTTGATTCTGTGGACTTGTCTTCTTTAATGTACTTTTCTTCGTGATCGATTTGACCGGCAGGATCGGCGTTTTGTAGTGGCGACCTTCCCGAGTGAAGGTGTCACCGCAAAGCAACGGTTCTGGGCCTAAGACCCGATGTTTTGAAAAAAAAGGGTCTTACAGTTAGCACAATAGCCATAGCAAATATACATACATGCATTATGTAAACGAACCAACAACATCAACAATTCATAAAGAGAGAAACATTAAAGTTGTAAATTCACCCACCATCGTATAACTCTTCCTAACGGTGGTCATACGATGCCGGATCAAGGAGAGAGTATTGGTAAACACATGTATGTATAAGATATGGTGAGCATGTATGTTTGCCCTCCCTATCACTAGAATGATGTGTCACGACAAATTTCCCCTATGTCGACATAGTGACACGTTAAGAGAAGAAACTCACTTCACAGGCCTCACCGCCGTGGCCAGACGGTGATAGTGGGTCGGTCGCTCCCACTTCTACGTTATGGATACACCCCAACTTCCTAGGCCTTCGTACCTCTATGAAGAATATGTAATCTCGGTGGGAACACATTCACATAGTGCGGAGACCGTCTCGACACATAACCAAATAGGTGTGAGACAGACCTGTGTGGAAGGGGTAGTTAGCACCCGACCCTCTTCACTACCCAAAACAAAAGAGTTCGTCATCATAACTTCTCCCATAGTGTATATTATGGGGAAGTCGACGAACCCTCCACCTCGATAACCATGCACCCTCCCATATTCCCATGTGTTGGGTAATGAATGAAATGACTACATGACAATACTCATAAAATTACCAAGTAATTACAGATTGAATCGTAATTTGATGTTTATCACGCGATTAAACTTGAAATGACAAACTTATAAATTTGAAGAATCGTGATTTCATGTATACATTTTGAACCATTTAGACATGTTCATGGCAATTTTAAATTTACTTAGAGACTCCAAATCAAAATTATCAAAACATGAGAGTCGCAGAGCAAATATTCATCTATAATAGCGTGTTTAACATGCATGTCCTGATTTAGCCTCTAAGGTCTCCAAAACAGTGACTGAAGTTTACTAAAAATAACAAGCTTTGAAAAATGTTTAGGGTTTTAGGGTTTAGGGTTTTAGGGTTTAGGGTTTTTAGGGTTTAGGGTTTAGGGTTAGGGTTTAGGTTTTAGGGTTTAGGGTTTTAGGGTTTAGGGTTTGGGGTTTATGTTTTATGGTTTAAGGTTTAAGGGTTTTAAGGTTTATGGTATCGGGTTTTAGGGTTTTAGGGTTTAGGGTTTTGGGTTTAGGGTTTTTAGGGTTTAAGGTTTTAGGGTTTAGGGTTTAGGGTTTAAGCTTTTATGGTTTAAGGTTTAAGGCTTAGGGCTTAGGGCTTAGGGTTTAGGGTTTAAGGTTTAGGGTTTAGGTTTTAGGGTTTTAGGGTTTAGGGTTTTAGGGTTTAGGGTTTTAGGGTTTAGAGTTTAGGGTTTAGGGTTTTTAGGGACTAGGGTTTAGGATTTTAGGGTTTAGAGTCTAGGGTTTAGGGTTTAAGGGTTTTTAGGGTTTATGCTTTAGGGTTTACGTTTTAGGGTTTAGGTTTTAAGGTTTAGGGTTTAGGGTTTAGAGTTTAGGGTTTTTAGGGTTTTTAGGGTTTTAGGGTTTAGGGTTTAGGTTTTTTTATTCGGTTTAGGGTTTAGGGTTTAGGGTTTAGGGTTTAGAGTTTAGGGTTTAGGTTTTAGGGTTTAGGTTTTAGGTTTTAGGTTTTAGGGTTTATGGTTTAGGGTTTATGGTTTAGGGTTTAGGGTTTAGGGTTTAGGATTTAGGATTTAGGGTTTAGGGTTTAGGGTTTTATGGTTTAGGATTTTAGGTTTAAGGTTTAAGGTTTAGGGTTTATGGTTTATGGTTTAGGGTTTAGGGGTTTTAGGGTTTAGGGTTTAGGGTTTTAGGGTTTTAGGGCTAGGGTTTAGGGTTTTTAGGGTTTAGGGGTTTAGGGGTTTAGAGTTTTAGGGTTTAAGGTTTAGGGTTTTTGGTTTTAGGTTTTAGGGTTTAGGGTTTAGGGTTATAGGGTTTAGGGTTTTTAGGGTTTAGGGTTCAAGGTTTAGGGTTTAGTGTTTAGGGTTTTTAGGGTTTAGGGTTTTAGGGTTTAGGGTTTAGGGTTTTAGGGTTTACGGTTTTAGGATTTTGGGTTTAAGGTTTAGGGTTATAGGGTTTAGGGTTATATGGTTTTAGGGTTTTAGGGTTTTTTTAGGGGGGTTTAGAGTTTTAGGGTTTAAGGCTTATGGTTTAGGGTTTATGATTTTTAGGGTGTAGGGTTTAGGGTTTAGGGTTTAGAGTTTAGGGTTTAGGGTTTAGGATTTTAGGGTTTTAGGGTTTAGGGTTTAGGGTTTAGAGTTAAGGGTTTACATAAAGATAATCTGTAATTGATAAATCGAAAAAAGCCAAATCACTTTACACTTTGCTGGACAGCAATATCAAAGCCTGTAATGGCCTAAACCAACCCCCAAAATGGACTTTAGTCCCCTCAAAATGCTGTCTAGCAAAGCCTACAGCAAATGGGCTAAACATCTCTCAAAATTATCTCAAAAACAGTAAGAAAATAACAGCGAAACAACCCTGAATTAGCCTACAAGCTGTCCAAAACAGTCGAAGAAACAGTAAACTAAATCAGCGGGAGGAGAATAATGCTTACAACGGGAGGAGAAGAAAGGTGGGAGAAGGAGGAAGCTATCACTACACAATCAATCCTTTAGGGTCCGTTCGTTTGGACCGGAATTGGAATTGGATATTGAAATTCGATGACGAATTCAGATTAAGTTGTTCGGTTCTCAGGTAATTTTAAGAAATGAAATTTGAGTTGAATATCTTGATATTGGGTTTAGCCTAGGCTTAAAATCTACCTAGCCATATCGGAATTGGGTGTCTCACTCACTCCCGATAAAAAAGGAAAGACAAGCCAGGGCGCTCGCTCGACCTAACCCGAGCGAGCATTTTTTTCTCGAGCGAGCATTTTTGTAATATGCGTCTCTTTTCGACCAGGAGCGCTTTTTTCGCCAGTGCACATTTTTTTTACCCGAGCGTGTTTTTTTTTGCCAAGGAGCACGTTTTTCACCCGTGCGCACGTATTTCGCCTGGGCGAGCATTTTTTGCCCGGGCGTGCAGTTTTTTGCCCGGGAGCCCATTTTTAGCCCGGGCGAGCGTTTTCGACGGGGCGCGCATCTTTCGGTCGGGCGCGTGTTTTTCGCCCGGACGCGTGTTTTTAGTCGGGGAGCGCGTTTTGTCGCCCGGGCGCGAGTTTTTCGCCCGGGTGCGTGTTTTGTCTACCGAGCTCCCGTTTTTCACCCGGGCGGGCATATTTCGCCCGAGCGCGCGTTTTTCGCCCGGGCGCGCAGTTTTTTGCTTGGGCGCCCATTTTTCGCCGGAGCACCCGTTTTTCGCCCGGGTGAGCGTTTTCGACGGGTCACACATTTTTCGCCCGGGCGCGTGTTTTTTGTTCGGGCGCGAGTTTTTCGCCCAGGCGAGCGTCTTGTGCCCGTGTCACAACCCGCATTTTCTCCAAATTTAGGGACATCAGAGTAAGAGAAAATACACGTCATGATGCCACGTCATACATGAGACAACTGTAGACGCTCAGGCGGAAACCTATTACTTAACTAGACAAAACATGATTATATGATAAGTCATCATTTGAAATCATTTATTAGGGGTTTTGAGGTAAGAACTGTGTCTCTCAGTTCGTGGATCAACTAGTCCACCGAGAAAGTATATATAGTTGCAGCGGAAAGTACTTGATTTAGTTTACTTAAAGTCCTACATGTATGCAAACGACGGAGCATGAAGTAAATGATATGCGCATAACTAGGCGTATTGTAAGAGTAGAAAATACCTTTAGGCGACTTTAAAGTTAAAGGTTTCAGTTAGAAAGAATGCAATGAGGATGAAGAAAAACTATTTTATAACTATAGTGCACCTAGCATAAATCATTCCCAGAGGGTAAGATACACAAGATCTAAAAGTAGTGGCATAATCTGGCAAATAAACTATAAAGTATAAAAAGGGGCACAATGGGCGTCAACAACATGACACTAACCCATTGGCACCAACTAGTATGTCTCAGCACAAGAAGTAACTAAAAACAACTACCTCGCAGCAGCGGGGTGAACAACTACTAAAACTCTGAACTTCAGGCTACACCACTAGCCGCTACGGCTCTGAACCTAAGGCATTCAATAAAACAAAGAACGCCTCAGCAAGGAATTACAAGTGGCCAAAAAGTAAGCAGAAAGTAAATAAGGCAAAAGGGGTACCAACCCAGGCCAGATTCACCGAAAGAAAAGCTCCAAAACAAGGAACTAAACAAAACACCAAGTGCACCAAAAAGAAAGTGCCATAAAGAGGAACAAGCAAGTTTCATTTATCTTGTTACATTAATTAAAGAGACTGATCAGCTCAAATTAAACAGGAGCGGTTACCTACCCCCGCTACCCAAAGCCCAAAACCAGGTGGGGGTGCCACTAGACCCAACCACCCAAACACGACTACCGTGCAAGGCTATAACATTCCCTCACTATCCCCCAAACACGACTACCGTGCAAGGCTAAAGACAGTGGTTCTTAATAAATTTAATCTTTAATTAAAACACGGGGCGTAACCCGGAATAACAACACCATAACACTCTAAGAATAGGGTAATATATGAAGAAAATGGCCTAAAATTTTGATCAGAAGGTTCATGGATTTCTTGAGTAAAAGTCTGTATTTCATGAGAGGAAGTCTGTAATTTCATGAGAGGAAGTCTGTAATTTCATGAGAGGAAGTCTGTAATTTCATGAGGGAAGTCTGTAATTTCCTGGGAGGAAGTCTGTAATTTCATGAGAGCCAGTCTGTAATTTCATGAGAGCCAGAGAGGATTTCTCGAGAGGCAGAAATGATTTCTCGAGAAGCAGAAAGGATTTCTCGAGAGCCAGAAATGATTTCTCGAGAGACAGAAATGATTTCTCGAGAGCCAGAAATGATTTCTCGAGAGCCAGAAAGGATTTCTCGAGAGGCAGAAATGATTTCTCGAGAAGCAGAAAGGATTTCTCGAGAGCCAGAAATGATTTCTCGAGAGGCAGAAATGATTTCTCGAGAAGAACTCTGTATTTCTCGAGAAGAAGCAAAAACCGAAATTTTTGAGTAAAAACTGATGATTTTCTTGACAGCAATTTAATAGTTAAGTATATAAGAGGAAGTTTGATGAATCAGGGGAGAACAATAAGGAGGTTATAGGTTTTGCATGACAACAAATCAACACAAGGAGTAACATTCCAACAAAAGAGAGAAGAAAAGGGGTACCACTTGCCTCAAAACTTGAAGAACTAATCTCACCGCTCCGAAAGCTAAGGATCCGGCCAAGAACTCACCCGAGCACAAAACCTGAAACTTTTCGGATCAAAAGGAGGGGTTAGGTCACTACCAAAACTCCCAAAACTCCACGAAACGAGAAAATCTTACCGCTAGAACGAAGATCTCGCCGAGAGCTTTCCAAAACTTCAAACCAAACACGATTCCGACCACTACAGCCCTAGGAATCGCCGGTGAAATGATCCACGAAACCTCGCTCTCGCTCTATCGCATGGCGGCTGCTTTTGATCGAGGAAGGGGAAGATGAATAGGAGGTGGAGATTTTAGGCTTATATATAACCCTAAATTATTAATTAATTAATAAATAAATCCCCCAATTTACTTAAACTGCGAGGGCGACCAAAATACCTCGGATTTCTACGAAATTCGCACCTTAACTAAAACACGACGCTACGAATCCAACGGCGAAGTCAGAATTCAATTCCGACGGGCCAAACTCGGGCTAAAGCCTCCCGAAGCTAAAATCTTGATATCCACCCAAAATCTTTACTTTAACTCGAAACGATGCGAAATCTCGCACGCTCGATCTACAAGACATACTTTAACTAAGCTAAGGCTCAACACACTACTAGACGAGCTGATGTAACGCCCTTACGCCAAAATTACGTCACAGCGGGCACGTAAAATAATTAATGAAAATCAGGGGCGTTACAGTCACTCCCCCTAAAAGGTAGTTTCGTCCCGAAACTTGGAATCCGAAGATCAAGAAAGATACAGAATCAAATTTAAAAGATTAACTGACAGAAGATTTACCTGAAATCTAAGAGAAGAGGCTAGGGTGGGTCTCTCTCATGGCAGACTCCAGCTCCCACGTCGCGCTTTCGACACCCTGATTCTTCCAAAGAACCTTAATCATCGGGATCGTCTTCTTTCGCAACACACGCTCCTGAGTCTCCAAGATTCGGACAGGTTCTTCGACATACGAAAGATTGGGTTGCAAAACGGGTACCGAATCAAGAACAAACCGATCGCTACGCAAACACTTCCTCAGCTGGCTCACGTGAAACACATCGTGAACATTAGGAAAGGAAGCAGTCAAATCCAATCTATACGCTGACACTCCGATGCGCTCAACAATCTGAAAAGGTCCCACATACCGGGGATCCAACTTGTGGTTCCTTCCAAACCTCTTAACACCTGGCATCGGAGAAACTTTCAAGAACACCCTGTCTCCAACGACAAACTCTAAATCCACTCTTCTTCGATTCGCATACTTCTCATACCGCTCCTGAGCAATGCGGAGCTTCTCGCGGATATGAGTCACAACAACATTCATCTCTTCCAAAGCCTCTGGGCCTAGCAAAGGACTCTCACCAACCTTGGCCCAAAACAACGGAGTCCGACAACGCCTCCCATACAGAGCCTCAAACGGGGCCATTTGTAGGCTTTCTTGATAACTGTTGTTATACGCGAACTTCATCAATCCAAGCCGCTTATCCCAAGCTCCACCATGATCTAAGATATATCACCTTATCATATCTTCCAAAATCTGATTTACTCTTTCTGTCTGACCATTGGTCTGGGGATGATAAGCGGTAGAGTACCTAAGGTCAGTACCCAAGGCTCCCTGCAAACTCTGCCAGAAACGAGACGTGTACCTCGAGTCTCAGTCCGACACAATGCTCACAGGCACACCATGCAATCTGATAACTTCATCCAAATACAGTTCTGCTATTTTCTCCATCGAGTATCCAATCTTAAAGGGCACAAAGTGAGCACACTTTGTCAAGCGATCTACTATAACCCACACCGAGTCATGACCACTGGGAGATCTCGGCAAACCGGTAATGAAGTCCATCGAAATACTCTCCCACTTCCAGCTGGGAATATCTAACGGGTTCAACTTACCTCCAGGCCTCTTATGATCTGCTTTCACGCGCTGACAAGTTAAACATTCTGACACATACTTTGCTATATCATTCTTCATACCTGACCACCAAACGATCTGCTTCAGATCTTTATACATTTTCGTGGAACCAGGATGATAGGAAACATTAGAATCATGCGCCTCGCTACAGATCTTTGTCCAAATTTCTTCCAACGCGGGGACGCAATATCTACCTCGGTACCTCAAAGTATCCTTATCATCGATCGAAAAAATCTGGCAATTCTCCTTTTCAGTTCTACTTCGAAGATGCTGCAAGTCAGGATCTTCCTTCTGATGCATCCTAGTAAGGGCAATCCAAGAAGGCTCTTCAGCCTCTAAGTTTGAGGGTGCGGTACAACTACCGACTGAGATATCCATCAACATAAACTCCTCTACTAAGGACTGCACTGAGAGATTGAAGATATGTGCGGTTTTCCGGCTCAGGGCATCGACCACCACATTAGCCTTACCCGGATGGTACAGAATATCTACTTCATAATCCGCCACATACTCCAACCACCTCCGCTGGCGCAGATTCAGCTCCTTCTGGGTGAAGACATACTTCAGACTTTTATGATCCGTGAAAATCTTGCATGACACTCCATATAACAGGTGTCTCCAAAGATTCAAAGCATAGATCACTGCGGTGAATTCTAAGTCATGCGTAGGGTAATTCTTTTCATGAACTTTCAATTGTCTAGACCCATAAGCAATCACCTTCCCTTCTTGCATCAACACACAACCCAGTCCAATGTGAGATGCGTCTACATAAACTGCATACTCGACTCCTTCGATCGGCAAGGCCAACACCGGAGCACTACACAAACGCCTCTTCAATTCCTGAAAGGCCTCTTCGCACTTATCGCTCCAAACAAAAGCAGTATTCTTCTGGGTAAGCTTAGTCAAGGGTGCGGACAACACTGAAAATCCTTGGACAAATCTCCTGTAGTACCCGGCCAACCCTAAGAAACTCCTTATCTCCTTAGGCGTCGAAGGCGTCTTCCAATCCAATACGACAGAAATCTTAGCGGGGTCTACAGTAATTCCATCTTTGTTCATCACATGACCCAGGAAGGACACCTGAGAAAGCCAGAATTCGCACTTACTCAGCTTAGCATACAACTTGTGCTCTCTAAGAGTAGACAATACTAAGCGCAAATGCGTAGCATGCTCCTCAGCACTTCTAGAATAAACCAGCACATCACCTATGAATACCACCACAAAATGGTCCAGAAAATCCTTGAACACGCGGTTCATCATGCCCATAAATGCAGAGGGTGCATTTGTCAAACCAAACGACATGACTAGAAATTCAAAATGGCCACAACGAGAACGAAAGGCAGTCCGGGGAACGTCCGACTCACGGATCCTCAACTGATGGTAGCCTGATCGAAGATCAATCTTTGAAAACACCGTGCTACCACGCAACTGATCAAACAGATCATCTATCCTTGGCAACGGATACCTGTTCTTGATGGTCACTTTGTTTAATTCTCTATAGTCTATGCACAATCTCATGGAACCGTCCTTCTTTTTCACGAACAACACTGGAGCACCCCAGGGCGAAGAACTTGGCCTAATGAAACCACACTGCAACAACTCATCTAACTGAGTTCGCAACTCCTCTAACTCGCGCGGGGCCATACGGTACGGTGCCTTAGCAATAGGACGAGTACCAGGCTCAATGTTGAAACCGATTTCTCGGTCTCTTGTGGAGCTCGGGGCCCTCAACGAATTGAGGGGCGACTAGCCCTTACCGGTCCCTCGGAAGAGATAGGCAGATAACCCGGACAAAGAACTAAGACCCTGGTCTCAGCAAGGAGGTCCCTCCACTAACCCGGAAGATCGTTGAGCGCTTCCCCTCCCAAGCCAAAGCTAAGACTCGGGCACCTTGGAGAGCTAGAGAGCCCAAACCAAAGCGACCTATGGAGAGAAGAAGGCTCAAAGATTCTGAAACCGGTCCTCTTCCAAGGTGCCCCTTAAGGTCTATTTATAGATTTTGGTTTTGTGGCCTGTCAATAGCCAACTCCCGCTGTCCCTTCTTACTATCCGCACCCCAAATTGGTCTGCTAACAGCCAAACTCCGTTGTTCGGAGGGGCTACCCGCAGACCACCAGGGGTTTTTTGGTAAAGGACCCCCCAGGCGCCGGCGAACCAGAGACCACTGACCTGTTCAGCGAACACGGGGCTTGCCGAAAGATCTGGCTGGCTCGCCAAAGCCACCTAGCGAACTCCCCCGACCGGCTGGCTCGCCTGCCTCTGGGGCTCGCCTGCCGAACCGCTCCTTAGCGGGCCGAGCTCGCCAAAATGTCTAACTGTATCCCAGAAATGGCTACTTGTACCCCAAGGTCCCGGACCTGCCTAGCGAGCTCCTCCGACCGGCAGGCTCGCCAAAGCCACCTAGCGAACTCCTCCGACCGGCTGGCTCGCCTGCCTCTAGGGCTCGCCTGCCGAATCGCTCCTTAGCGGGCCGAGCTCGCCAAAATGGCTAACTGTACCCCAGAAATGGCTATTTGTACCCCAAGGTCCCGGACCTGCCTAGCGAGCTCCTCCGGCCAGCAGGCTCGCCAAAGCCACCTAGCGAACTCCTCCGACAGGCTGGCTCGCCTGCATCTAGGGCTCGCCTGCCGAACCGCTCCTTAGCGAGCCGAGCTCGCCAAAATGGCTAACTGTACCCCAGAAATGGCTATTTGTACCCCAAGGTCCCGGACCTGCCTAGCGAGCTCCTCCGACCGGCAGGCTCGCCAAAGCCACCTAGCGAACTCCTCCGACCGGCTGGCTCGCCTGCCTCTATGGATCGCCTGCCGAACCGCTCCTTAGCTCGCTCCCTAGGTTGTGCGAACTAGGGACCCTTCCTGGCGAACATCGGGGTTGTACACAATCCCCGCTCTTCGCGAGGTTGCTTCGAGCTCGCGAAGAAACGTCCAACCCCTGGTGTTCGCCGATTCGGCTGACGTGGCAGGAATCTTGTGGTGGGCCCCGCGCCCAAAACTATAAATACCTCCCACCGTGGCTAGTGATCAAGCTTTTCCTTCCCCTTCTTACTCGCAGAAAACAACCTCTCAGAATGTCCTCCAAGCCGAGCGCGCGAGATCGACTGAAAGCTTCCAGAGAGATGGCGAAGGCCCAGGCCGCTGAGCGCAACGCCTGGATGTTCAACCCCGCCACACCCCCTTCCCCCCAGCCTAAAAAGGCCAAGACGGTTCGGAGGTCGCAGGGGGAGGACGTGTCGTCACCTCCTGCCTCGCCTCCGCCGCCGGATACTGGGCTCGCCCAACAGGTATCCTTCGTCTAGGCATTTTATACCGACTACCCACTTACTCCTTCTCTTCTCGCAGAACCCTCCGCCTGAGGAACGCATGGCGGGCCTCACGCTGACCTCTTCTCATGCTCCGTCCCCCGCGAAGCTGGGGTCGCTAGACGCTGGGGCCGGGACTTCGACCCAACAGGCGCCTCTCTCGCAACCCCGTAAGTCATACGTATCCTCCTATATCTCCGCTTGAGTCCATGCGATATCCATGCGTTTGTGGCCTATGCAGATACCCCACCGCCGAGCCCCAAGAAGAAAGGCTCCACACCGGCGCGTTCGCCGATTTCGCCTAAGGTCAACTTGGAGACCCCCGGCTTCGGTTTGGTGGGCAGGCGAAGTCCAGGCGGCTCACTTCTCGATGGCGCCCAGGTCGCGGAGAGAGTAGTGTACCCCCCTGGTCTGGGGAAACCCCATGTCCCGGGGTTCCGCGGAAACTTCCAGGGTCGACCGGAGTCTTCTCACAAGCAACGTCGCGAGTCCTCCTCCCAAGGTTAGTACATTTGTCCGGGCTCGCCTTTTCGCTCGCCTCCTGATCCTACTAGTTCGTCCTTCGCAGACATTTCGGAAGCCACGCCTGAGTCAGGACATGGGAGGGTGGAGATGTCATCGCCGCCCTCGCCAGGCCAGATGGAAGACTTCTTGGGCGACCCGGGCGACCCCGAGCGAATGAAGAGACGGGTGTCAGAGGTGCTTCAGAAGCATGGTATGATGCTATGCGAGCTGGAGGAGCGATATGACGCGGACCGGGCTGTCTTCGACGAGAGATTCGCCGCGATGGAAGACGCGAATGCGCGCTTGATCGCCGAAAAGGAGCTGGTGACTCGCGCAGACGTCACCTCGCCCGGCGTGCACATCTCGCGGGGCGAGGATCAAGCACACCTAATCCTGCGCGAGTTTAAAGCACTTCGCGAATACCACTATCCGAGAGTGCCGCCGCGTGCGGGGAAGCGGTGTCGGGGTCGCTGGAAATGGCTTCCTTACCCCTGAGACTGCCGCAGTTTTTTAATTCTACTATCCCCTTGCTTTTATTTCTTTCATGACGCTTCTGTTGAACAATATCTGGTGTGGTAATATTCGCGAGTCCATCGTGACTCGCCTCTTATCATTTTTTTATTTTTCCCTTCATTTCTGTGGTGTGCCTGTGGTTCATTTAGTTCGTTCGCTGTGTCTGATACGATCGCCCTCGTGGAGCGCTCGCGAGCTTCTGTGCGACGTTGTGCCCAAACCCCCTTTTCTCGCGGACCGGCCTTGGGCGGGGTTTAATTACCGCGCAGTGGCGAGCCCGGGCTCGCAAGACTGCAGTCCTACCGAGTTGAAATCTACTTTATTTTCGCTATCCGCACTCCCGACGCTTCGATTCCCGTGCCCATCCGATTTTCCTATAAATAGTTCGGATTCACTTTTCCATCCGTCGCATTTATTTCTCAAGTCCTCTCGCGTTTACGCTCATCTCTATTCTCGCAAGTTCGTGCTCGCGTTCGCTGCTTGCAGGCTGCCTCTTCCTGACTCGATGCGAACAAATCAGTTAGTGGGGGCGGATGGCGAGAGCGAGGGGCGGTCAAGATTCGTCTCAGCATTTCAAGCCCATGAATTCTACTGCGCGAACATCACGACAGAGGAGTACAAACATGCTGTGGATCGTTATCTCCCGGAGGGTTACTCGGCTCGCTGTCCGAGCGAGAGATCTACATTAAACGAGACCGAGGCTGACGAGCTCGCGATCCCCATTGCGCACTTCGAGAATGGGTTGCGACTCCCTTTATGGCCTGAAATTCGTCAGGTACTTCGCTTAGCCTTCTCGCCGCTCCCTGTCCGCTATCACAACTTTCTCACTGTTCTTTGTAGGTGCTGCGGTATTATGGGGTGTTGCCGAGCCAGTTGACCCCGAATGTGATCGCGGACATTGTCGCGTTCGCTAGTTACCTGCGGGAGGAGAGGATCGAGTTCAGTCTCCTCGTCTTCCGCAAAGTATTTTCCTTCCGCGCCTTCCGAGACGGGACCACCTACTTCACGAGTCAGCACGTCACCGTCTGCGAGACGGTGAACAAGAGTCATTACTGGACCCAGAAGTTCCTCCTGGTGAAGGGGCCCTTCGGCAATCTCCACTTCACCCCCCTCCAGCGGGATGATGCCACTTACCGCCCTCCGAGCTCGCTGAGCGGCACCGACGCCAAACTTCTCCAATACCTCTCCGGAAAGAACTTCGAAGTCGCCTATCTGCGGCGCAACGTTGACTCGTTACTCGCCGTTCCTCAAGGGGAAGGTAGGGCTCGCTCTCGCCCCACTCTCCTTTCCTCTCTCTTCGCTGTGTAACGCTCTTACTCTACAGGCGAGCGCGAGATCCATGTTAATCCTCCGCACGCACAAGGCATCACTCTTACGGCGGACACTCTCGCGACCGCGGCGGCAGAGGCTTGCCGCGATCTTCCTATCACCGGGTTCGGCAAGAAGCGGCCTCCGTCTGTGAGCCAGCCTGGTTCGCAACCCTCTTCTAAGAAGCCGAAAGGGAAAACCCTCGCCGTCAAAGATGAGAGAGCGGTCGTCGATCTGAGCGAGACCGACGGCTCGCCCCCTTCTCCTGTGAAACAGCCGGACCCGTTGGCGAGCCAGGGCGCCGGGAGCTCTTCCACAACCCCCCAACCCAAGAGCCACAAGAACTTTGGTCTTGGTGAGAAGGTTTCTGATATCCTTGGTGAGCCCCTGCTCGCTTGGGATCCCGACGCCAACCGAATTTCTTGCTCCACCCTTCACCCCTCCTGGGTGGAGCTTAGTAAGGCCGGGGAGGAGGCGTTCTCTCTCTCCTTCGGCTTATATGGCCGCGAGGACGTCGCCGCCTATAAAGAGATGGGGCCAAGGCAACTGGTCTATGAAGAAATGCGAGCCCAGTTCCGCTCGACGGAGCTCGCACATATGGCGGGGCGCCGCTATCTGCAGGCGGATAGGGATATCTGCGCGTATAGGGAGGAGCTTAAGAGAGCTCGCGAGGAGATCAAAGGTCTTAAGGAGAGGGAGGAGGTGTCGGAAAGACTTCTCGCCGGGATGTAGGGCAAGATGGTAAGTGGCCCTTGGGCCTCTTTTCTTTGTTGTTAGCGACCTCTGACCTTTGCCTAACTAATTTGATGCTAACTCAGGATGCCGACGTAGCAACCAAGCTCCTCGCTCGCAACAGCGAGCTGGAGTTGGAGAATACCATGCTGAAGGCTCGGGTGGACGAGCTGGTTCGCAACGTGCTACCTCCTTCTCCTGGGTGAGCCGGTTCTCAACAGGGGGCTGCCGAAAGCGAGGAACAGAGGCGGCGAGATGCACAGGAGGTCGCTAACCTCGTCTTCACGACACTTAAGGGCGCGAGTCTGCTTGCGGAAGACGCGATGGAATTTACAGCCGAAGACGTCTGCCCGGACCTCTTCGACTTGGCGCCATGGTTGGGGGCTCGCAAGAATGGCGAGGGCCCCCTAGAATGAACCCCCTTTGCCTTTCTTCTCTCATTATTTTGAATGTATATTATTCTTTTTGGGCTGGCGAGATCGCCGCCGAACATAGAAAAATCTTGGGGAATGATAGTTATAATTTTTTCGTTAGTATTTATGCGCATGCTCGCGTTTCTTTTTTCTCTCGCACTTGCTCTTTCTTTTGAATTCTCATGACCAGTTGTTATGCGGTAATGCTTCCGGGGGGCTCGCGAATGCGTGTGTCTGGGCTCGCCTCACCAAGGTTCTTCTCTTATGGATTTCGCTAACCCGGGCCGTCGCCGCCCGCGGATACTACCCGGCGAACCCAACCTTGGCGAACTCAGACATAGGCATCCCGCGAACTAAACCTCCCTGACTTTAGTATCTCAACCCGCTACCTTAGGCTTTATCAGCCTCGACCCTTTCAATTTTGCGAACCGAGCCCTTCTGGCTCTAACACCTCAACCTGTTACCTTAGGCCCCATCAGCCTCAACCTTTCCAATTTTGCGAACCAAGCCCTTCTGGCTCTAACACCTCAACCTGTTATCTTAGGCCTCCTCAGCCTCGACCTTTCCAATTTTGCGAACCAAGCCCTTCTGGCTCTAACATCTCAACCTGTTACCTTAGGCCTCATCAGCCTCAACCTTTCCAATTTTGCGAACCAAGCCCTTATGGCTCTAACACCTCAACCTGTTACCTTAGGACCTTGACCCCTATTGCCAGCCTCTCCAGAGATCCACCTGAACCCCCCGTCTAGGTGAGAGCCCGGGAGCGGAATCAATCTGGGGCATTCCAGCACCAACATATCCAACCTTGCCAGCCTCTCCAGAGATCAACCTGAACCCCCCGTCTAGGTGAGAGCCCGAGAGCGGAATCGATCTGGGGCATTCCAGCACCAACATATCCAACCTTGCCAGCCTCTCCAGAGATCAACCTGAACCCCCCGTCTAGGTGAGAGCCCGGGAGCGGAATCGATCTGGGGCATTCCAGCACCAACATATCCAACCTTGCCAGCCTCTCCAGAGATCAACCTGAACCCCCCGTCTAGGTGAGAGCCCGGGAGCGGAATCGATCTGGGGCATTCCAGCACCAACATATCCAACCTTGCCAGCCTCTCCAGAGATCAACCTGAACCCCCCGTCTAGGTGAGAGCCCGGGAGCGGAATCGATCTGGGGCATTCCAGCACCAACATATCCAACCTTGCCAGCCTCTCCAGAGATCAACCTGAACCCCCCGTCTAGGTGAGAGCCCGGGAGCGGAATCGATCTGGGGCATTCCAGCACCAACATATCCAACCTTGTCAGCCTCTCCAGAGATCAACCTGAACCCCCCGTCTAGGTGAGAGCCCGGGAGCGGAATTGATCTGGGGCATTCCAGCACCAACATATCCAACCTTGCCAGCCTCTCCAGAGATCAACCTGAACCCCCCGTCTAGGTGAGAGCCCGGGAGCGGAATCGATCTGGGGCATTCCAGCACCAACATATCCAACCTTGCCAGCCTCTCCAGAGATCAACCTGAACCCCCCGTCTAGGTGAGAGCCCGGGAGCGGAATCGATCTGGGGCATTCCAGCACCAACATATCCAACCTTGCCAGCCTCTTCAGAGATCAACCTGAACCCCCCATCTAGGTGAGAGCCCGGGAGCGGAATCGATCTGGGGCATTCCAGCACCAACATATCCAACCTTGCCAGCCTCTCCAGAGATCAACCTGAACCCCCCGTCTAGGTGAGAGCCCAGGAGCGGAATCGATCTGGGGCATTCCAGCACCATCATATCCAACCTTGCCAGCCTCTCCAGAGATCAACCTGAACCCCCCGTCTAGGTGAGAGCCCGGGAGCGGAATCGATCTGGGGCATTCCAGCACCAACATATCCAACCCTGCCATGTCGGCACGGCAGTAGTTATAAGCATTATAAAAAAGGAGTAAGACATTCAGTGGACAATATAGCAAAGCTTTTAAGGGTAAAATTGTTTCAAATCATCCCCACTTCGGGCTCGGTCGAGGGGTACCCCTTCCACATCCTGGAGGTGATACCCTCCCGACTTGAGCACCCCGCTTACAATATATGGACCCTCCCAGTTGGGGTTAAGCTTACCCACCGTGGCCCCTCTGCCGGCCGCATCGACCTTCTTCAGGACTAGATCTCCTTTCTGAAAGTGTTTTATCCGGATATGTTTGTCAAAATATCGAGCCATCCGTCGCTTGACCTCTTCCTGCCTGATGGTGGCCAAGTCCCGGAGTTCTTCCACCAGGTCCAAGGACAGCCTCTGCTCTGCATTGTTACCTTCTAGCCACTCTTCATCCCCCTCGCTCGCAGCGATCACCCGGGGTCTTTACCTCAAACTCTATGGGGAGAACGACCTCGGACCCGTGAGAGAGCTTGAATGGAGTCTCCCTGGTGGCGGTATTCGGAGTAGTCCTCATGGCCCAGAGGATGGAGGGTAGCTGTTCCACCCAATTTCCTCGAAGGTTCTCCACTTTCTTTTTCAGTAGGTTAACGATTATCTTGTTCTCCGCCTCCACCTGCCCATTGCTCCTCGGGTGGTGGACCGAAGCGAACCTGAGGTCAATGCCGAGCTGAGTGCAGAAGCCAACAAACTCTTCACTCGCAAACTGTGGCCCATTGTCCGTCACTATAGCTAGAGGGAGTCCATGCCTGCAAATTATTTCCCCCCACACAAAATTCCTTACAACCTGAGAGGTTACCTTAGCAAGTGCTTTCACCTCTACCCACTTGGAGAAGTAGTCGATCATGACCAGCAGGAACTTCCTCTGGCCGCTGGCTTGGGGAAAGGGACCGACCAGGTCCAGCCCCCATATGGCGAAGGGCCAAGGAGCCGTGATGGTCCGGAGTCTTTGAGCTGGGAGGAGCTGGAGCGGAGCATAGAGCTGGCATTTCGGACACTTTCTTGCGAACTCTGCCGCATCCTTGCTGAGAGTGGGCCAGAAGTAGCCTTGCCTCAACACCCTCCCTTCGAGGGTCCGACTCCCGGAGTGACTGCCGCACTCCCCGGAGTGGATTTCTTCCAGCACTCTCGGGACCTCCTCCTCGGAGACACAACGGGCCAGGAGTCCCGAGAGGGTCTTTCTATATAGCCCCCCTGCATGCAAGGAGTAATAGGCGGACTTATACCTGAAGCATCTCTTGTCCACGTCCTCTCCAGGGAACTGCCCGGAGGATAGGAAGGCGACGAACGGATCCATCCATGAGGCTTGTTGACCCACTTCCATCAATTCTCCTTCCTCGATGGAGGGACAGAAAAGTTCTGAAGTCGTCCCTCCCGCTCGGGGACCGAACTTGGCTAAGAGGTCCGCCTGGGCGCTCTCCTCCCTCGGCACGTGCTTGATGGAGAAGGTGCGGAACTGCCCGATGACCCCCTTAACCTTCTCCAGGTATAGCAGGAGGGTCGGGTCCTTTGCTTCAAACTCTCCCTTGATCTGGCATGCTATCACCATGGAGTCCGTGGAGACCTCCACGTCCTGCACTCCCAGTTTTCGGGCCAGCCGAAGGCCCGCTATCACCGCTTCGTACTCAGCCTGGTTGTTGGTAATTGAGAAACGGATGTTCAAGGCTTGCTCAATCCGAGTCCCCTGAGGACTTACCAGGACCATTCCCCCTCCATAGGAGTGTTTTCCCGACACTCCGTCCACCAACATCTTCCATGCCTCTGGGGGAGGTGGCTCGTGCTCCCCCACTTCGGCTGCATAGTCGGCCATGAAGTCTGCCACCGCCTGAGCCCTGACGGACGTCCTGGGCACGAACGTGATATTGAATTCACTTAGCTCCACGAACCACTTTGCCAATCTTCCTGAGTGCTCCACTCCTTCGATGATTTTACGGAGCGGGTGGTCCGTCACCACCTTGATTGAATGGGCTTGAAAGTAAGGCCGGAGCCTCCGGGCCGACACCACCAATGCGAAGGCCAACTTTTCCAAGATCGGGTACCGGAGCTCTGCCTTCTTCAGCACTCGGCTGACGTAGTAGATAGGAAATTGTTTCTTCCCCTCCTCCTGGATCAACACGGAACTTACTGCTTCGAACCCTACCCCCAGGTACAGGGATAGGTCTTCTCCTGGCCTCGGTCCCTGGAGCAGAGGGGTTTGGGTGAGATGTTCTTTCAGAGCCTGGAAGGCTTCCTCGCACTCCCGGGTCCATTCAAACTTCTTGTTGCCCCGCAGCACCTTGAAAAAAGGTGCACACTTTTCTTCCGCCTTTGAGAGGAACCTGCTGAGCCCAGCCAACTTCCCTGTAAGGCTCTGAACCTCCTTTGGATTCTTTGGTGACCCCAACTCCATTACCGCCTTAACCTTGTCCGGGTTGGGCTCCACCCCCGCGGGGGTGAGTAAGTGGCCTAGGAACTTTCCTCGGCTTGCCCCGAAGACACACTTCAAGGGATTGAGTTTCATCTTGTACCGCCGCAGGGTCCCGAACGTCTCCTCAAGGTCTTGGAGGTGAGACCCAAGGTCTCGCCTCTTCACCATGAGGTCGTCAACATAGACTTCTAAATTTCTTCCTTTCTGCTCGCGGAAGACCCTATCCATCATCCTTTGGTACGTAGCCCCTGCGTTCTTGAGCCCGAAGGGCATCATCTTATAGCAATAACATCCATCCCCCGTGATGAAGGAAACATCCTTGATGTCCGGGGGGGGGGGGGGGGGGGGGTGCATGCGGATTTGATGGTAACCTGAAAAAGCATCTAAGAAAGACATTACAGAAAAACCAACGGCTGAGTCAACCAGCGCGTCGATTCTGGGCAGGGGGTAGCAATCTTTCGGGCATGATTTATTAAGAAGCGAAAAGTCGATACACATACGCCACTTACCTCCTCCCTTTTTTACCATAACTACGTTGGAGACCCAGCCTGGGTACTGGATCTCTGATACAAAACCTGCCTGCAAAAGTTTACCCACCTCCTCTCGGATGGGTCCTTCCAGCTTGTCGGCGATAGCCCTCCTCTTCTGGCGGATGGGGCGGGTGCCGGGGTCGAGGTTGAGGCGATGGCAAGCCACATCCGTGTCGATCCCGGGCATTTCCGCGGTGCTCCATGCGAAGACGTCTACATTTTTCTGCACACAGGCCAGGATCTCGGCCTGCTCCTTCGGGTTGAGCTCTCCGCTGATTCGGACTCTTTCCACCACCCCCAGCCGGGTGGTGACCTCGAGCTCTACGACCTCGTCCACAGCCTCCAACCGGGATTGCTCTCCCCAAGCCCTCTCCTCTTCGGCACAAGTGGGAGCCTGGGTTTCCTCCTCGACTTCCTTCTCTACCACCATCAGCTCTTCCGCCCTTCCCTCCTGGGCCTTTTCATCTTCTTCTTCTCCTTCCGCCCGGGGTCCCTCAGCTACCCCTTCCTGGGCATGGACTTCATTTCCCGCCAACCTCTCCTCGGCTACCTCTTTACCACCGGTTTCGGCCGCTTCCTCCATCATCTTATCCCATTCCTCCGCTTCTCCCATTCAGGAGATGGTGTTGACAGCCGTCACGTAGCACTGCCTCGCCACCTTGGGATCCCCCCTGATCCGCACCTGAACCCCTCTGTCGTTGAACTTAAGGCATTGATGAAAGGTGGAGGGGACACAGCGGAACGCGCTGATGAGCGGCCGTCCGAAGATGGCGCTGTAACTGCTTGGGGCATCCACTATGACAAAACGATAGTTCCGGGACTGCCCACCCAAGGTCACATGAAGCCCTACTTCCCCTTTTACTTCCTTCCTCTCCCCCGAGAATCCGAACAGAGGGCCATCTGAGGCCAACACCCTCCTGGGCTCCACCTCCATCTTGTCGAACGCCTTCTTGAAGATGACGTTGACCGAACTTCCGTTGTCCACTAGGATCCGGGAGACGGTGAAGTTCTCGATCGCCGTCTGAATAACCACCGCGTCGCAGAACGGGTCCTCATAGCCCGACATGTCTTTCTGGGTGAAAACGATTTTTTCGGCCGGGGGTGGAGCGGTGGATGTCAAAGCCACGCTCCGGCGGTAGATGGTATGGAGGCTAGCCTTGCGGGTCGCCTCCACCCCTACCCCCCATGGATCACCCCGATCCCTCCTCTACTTCCCATATCGGTTCTATCCTCACACGTTTCCTCGTCCTCCTCTCGAGGTTCGACCTCCACGATCCTTACTGGCTGCTGCTGTGGTGGCGCGGTCGCTCTGCCCCTCTTTACTTCCAGGAACTCCGGACAGGTGTCCGTCGAGTGACCTTCCACATCATGGAAGATACAATATGGCAACGCCACTTCCCTTGCCTCGGCCTCTGCCACCCTATTCCTTCTCCTCCTAGCGGCTGCCGTTTCTGCCTCTCCTCCCCTTCCTCTTCCTCTTCCTCGTCCAATCGCCATGGCCTGTTGGGGAGGGGGAGGCATTTGCATCGGACCTTGCCTCCACCCTAACTGGGGGGGCCTCCATTGACCTCCGACATGGTTACCCCTTCCTGGGCCGTAACCCCTTCCCTGCCCATGCATTCCTCCACCTTGCGGCCTCCATTCCCCCTCCGGGGCCCGGGGCTCTTCCCTTCTCCTGACCTCCTGCTGCCTCACCTCCGGCTCACTGAGCTTTGCTAGCCTCTTGGTGAGCTCCGGATTGGCTTCCTCACTCGCGACTTCCTCCGACACCCTCTCCATCAGCTCTTCAAAGGAGACGGGGGCTTTTCTCTTCAACGCCATCTTGAAGAAACTCTCTTTGAACCCGAACGTGAAGGCGAGTTGGAGTGCAAACCCAGGCATCTCCTGAGTGAGCTGTACTTCCTCCTGGAACCGATCGGCATACTGAGCCAGCGACTCCCTGGGTCCCTGCTTCACTGCGAAGAGGGAATCAGCGTCCTTCTTCCTCTTTTTTGAGGTCGAGAACCTCAGCAAAAAACTTCGGCGCAAATCCTCGAACGAGTAGATTGACCCTGCAGGGAGATGATGGAACCAGTCCCTGGCCTTCTCCTTGAGGGTGACGGCAAAGAGCCGACACTTGAAGGCATCTGACATCGGCCTGATGGAGACCGAGTCTTCGAAACTATGCAGGTGCTGGATACAGGATCATCTCTACCGTTGTAGTACACCCGGTCCCATTCTCCAAATCCCCTCGGGATGGGTGCGGAAAGCACCAACTCGCAAAAGGGGCTTCCCCCTCCCGTCACTCTTCCTGGCTCCACTCGTCCCCCAAGCTCGCTCGCCAAACTTGAGCTCGCCGGGACTGTGCTCGCGAGGGCGGTGCTCGCCTGAACCACCCCGACAGTCGCCGTTTCCTCTTGGCGCGCACTCGCCAGTGTCGCGCTCGCTGGGACGGAGCTCGCTAGCACTGAGCTTGCAGGCACGGAGCTCGCCGGACTGGCGAACAGCACTCGCCCTTCCTGGTTCTGACCTAAACCAACGGCAACTTCCTTTCCAGCCCTTCCTCCTGGTGCCTTCTCGCCGACTGCTGTTGGGGGAGGGGTCGCCTGAGGTGCTGGGGTCGCAAACTCACTTCGCAGAGCTGTGACCGTGAACCCCAAGGTGTCGAGCACCTCCTTTCTGAAATCCGCGAGCATCCTAGCCATCGCCTCCTGAGGAGTCTCGTCGAACTCCTCGCCCTGCTCCTCATCTCCTGTCATAGCCCTTCTCTGGAACTTTCTTGAACCAGCCACGCTCCACGCTCACCGCACCAAAATGTTGAAACCGATTTCTTGGTCTCTTGTGGAGCTCGGGGCCCTCAACGAATTGAGGGGCGACTAGCCCTTACCAAATGTTGAAACCGATTTCTCGGTCTCTTGTGGAGCTCGGGGCCCTCAACGAATTGAGGGGCGACTAGCCCTTACCGGTCCCTCGGAAGAGATAGGCAGATAACCCGGACAAAGAACTAAGACCCTGGTCTCAGCAAGGAGGTCCCTCCACTAACCCGGAAGATCGTTGAGCGCTTCCCCTCCCAAGCCAAAGCTAAGACTCGGGCACCTTGGAGAGCTAGAGAGCCCAAACCAAAGCGACCTATGGAGAGAAGAAGGCTCAAAGATTCTGAAACCGGTCCTCTTCCAAGGTGCCCCTTAAGGTCTATTTATAGATTTTGGTTTTGTGGTCTGTCAATAGCCAACTCCCGCTGTCCCTTCTTACTATCCGCACCCCAAATTGGTCTGCTAACAGCCAAACTCCGCTGTTCGGAGGGGCTACCCGCAGACCACCAGGGGTTTTTTGGTAAAGGACCCCCCCAGGCGCCGGCGAACCAGAGACCACTGACCTGTTCAGCGAACACGGGGCTCGCCGAAAGATCTGGCTGGCTCGCCAAAGCCACCTAGCGAACTCCCCCAACCGGCTGGCTCGCCTGCCTCTGGGGCTCGCCTGCCGAACCGCTCCTTAGCGGGCCGAGCTCGCCAAAATGGCTAACTGTACCCCAGAAATGGCTACTTGTACCCCAAGGTCCCGGACCTGCCTAGCGAGCTCCTCCGACCGGTAGGCTCGCCAAAGCCACCTAGCGAACTCCTCCGACCGGCTGGCTCGCCTGCCTCTAGGGCTCGCCTGCCGAACCGCTCCTTAGCGGGCCGAGCTCGCCAAAATGGCTAACTGTACCCCAGAAATGGCTATTTGTACCCCAAGGTCCCAGACCTGCCTAGCGAGCTCCTCCGACCGGCAGGCTCGCCAAAGCCACCTAGCGAACTCCTCCGACAGGCTGGCTCGCCTGCCTCTAGGGCTCGCCTGCCGAACCGCTCCTTAGCGAGCCGAGCTCGCCAAAATGGCTAACTGTACCCCAGAAATGGCTATTTGTACCCCAAGGTCCCGGACCTGCCTAGCGAGCTCCTCCGACCGGCAGGCTCGCCAAAGCCACCTAGCGAACTCCTCCGACCGGCTGGCTCGCCTGCCTCTATGGCTCGCCTGCCGAACCGCTCCTTAGCTCGCTCCCTAGGTTGTGCGAACCAGGGACCCTTCCTGGCGAACATCGGGGTTGCACACTCAAGATCAATAACGAACTCCACATCTCTAACGGGCGGGAGACCAGGGAGATTAGCAGGAAAAACATCGGGAAACTCTCGCACCACCAGAATATCCTCGATACACGGCGAACCACTAACAACTTCTACTACAGAAACAAGGTAAGCCAAACAACCGGAAATTAACAGTTTCCGAGCACATACCGCAGAAATTATCGAAGAACTCTGGTACGGAGAACCAAAAACGCTCATGGGTTGACCGTTGTAACTGGACAACCAGTCCATACCCAATATTACGTCAAAGTCTTCTAAGTCCAACACTTTGAGATCAGCAACAGCCAAGAAATCTCCTAAGAGAACGGGGCAACTTCGGACGCACTGGTTCGAGGACACCAGATCACCAGAAGGGAACTTAACGAGGAACAAATCGTTGCCCAGCTCAGGGGTCAAACGATGACGCTCAACGAAGGCCCTTGCTACGAACGAATGGGTAGCACCCGAATCGAACAGAACACGCGCCCAATGATTCTTTACCTTAAATCTTCCTATAAGCGCGAAGAGAAACTAGTCTAATACAACGAACTAAAAAGGAAACAAGACTAAACAGTTGTCTTAAGGTCTAACCTGCGATCACTTGGGTCGAAGACTGCGCTTGCTCCTGGGTTAACACGTTCAGCTTTCCTCTTCCTTTATCCTGATGCTGCGGCGGAGGCAAGGTTCGAAGCGGAACAGGCTGCAACTGGGGTTGGATCAGCGGGCATTGGAACTTCATGTGCCCCTTCTGCTTGCACTGGAACCAGACTTTATCTTTGGTCCAACACTGGGCCACATCATGCCCTTTCTGCTTGCACAACTGGCAGAGCACCTCACCCTTCGGAGCACCCTAGATTGCTAGCACTCGCTGCTGCTTCTGAGCTCCCTTCCTCTTGAAACATTTCTCAACTGGATGGCCGGGGCGGCCACAGAAGCTACACACCTCACCACTCCTTTTCTTTGGAGCCGGGCTAGATACCTTGGGGATCTCCCCCTCTTCGACTTTCCTCTTGTCCTTTTTCATTAGAGCACCCCGATTCTTGGCGTTGTCGATAGCCTCGACTTTCAGTGTTGCTTCTACCACTTCAGCATAACTTTCAGATCTATAAGCGCTCGCCAACTGCTGAATATCGCTACGAAGACCTCCGAGAAATCGCTTCATTCTTCCTGCTTCAGAAGCCACTAAATCTGGAGCAAATCTGCTCAACTTACTGAACTCGATCTCATACTCACTAACCGTGAGTTGTCTTTGCTTCAGGTGCAGAAAATTATTCATTAAACGGTCTTGCTCGACCGACGGCATGAATTTCTTTAACACCATCGCCTTGAACGACTCCCACGAACATCCACCTACGAGATTTTCCCTCTCCCTAATCCACCAGCTCTTAGCAAGTCCTTTCAGCTGGTAAGCGGCGACCATCACCTTTTGGTCCGCAGAGATTCCTGAGTACGAAAACATCTCCTCAATGGCAACAAACCAGTCATCTAATGCCATGAAATTCGCTCTTCCGTCAAACGTAGGAGGTCCCAACCTTTGAAAATGCGAAATAAAATTCATTTCCGGAGGTATCGCTACTGGGGGTACCAAGGGAGCAGGAGGAGTAGGTACAGTCTGTCCTACTGCTGGGGCCTACACTACGGGTTGCTGCCTAGCACCGGCAGCCAACAACGCCTCGACCTGCGACTACATCGCAACCATCTGCCTAGTCAGAGCCTCATTGCTCTGGCGCAGGCTCTCGATCAAGGCTTCACTCTGCGCACCCGAAGACTCGCCCTCCGACTGGGGAGTCGACCTAGTCGCGACTCGCTTGCGTGCCATTTCTGCTAAAACGCATAAACCTCTAATCAAAACTTAACCTTACATTAGTACTACACTGCTCGGTTCAGAACATACACGTACAACTACTTGCCATTTCCATTACTTTTCTTTGGGATATTTTCATGATGATATGCCAAATTCGGGAACGATACTATATCGTCCCACTTGACTCATGTGCAAGGGGCATGAATGCATGAATTTTCTATTCGTTTTGAAATCATGTGTGTACGCGTGTCATTATATAAGTCTTTAACTTCGCACGTGTGCTTATGCAATGCTATGTAAAGTATGTTGTGCTATGCATTCTAATAAAGGCCTTAATGCATGTTATGAGCGGCGTACGCATGAAATATTATGCATCCCATACTACATAATATCGCATGCAACGAAAAAGAATAACGTGCTAATGGGCATCCATGTGATGATGGTTATGCATCCCATACTACATAACCGTCACATGTTGCCACCTATGGTGGATCTATATACAGACGCATATTATGCATCCCATACTACATAATATGCCCCGTATACTTCTTATCATGCTATGAGTGTAGTGTTCATGCTTCGGCCAAGACGTACTGATGACACATCGGTGTGTGTATGCAATGAAACCAAAAAACTACTAAACTATATCAGAATTTGTTGCCCGACCAACTTGTCGAACAACCTCCCTCTGATACCAACTGTCACAACCCGCATTTTCTCCGAATTTAAGGACATCAGAGTAAGAGAAATACACGTCATGATGCCACGTCATACAGGAGACAACTGTAGACGCTCAGGCGGAAACCTATTACTTAACTAGACAAAACATGATTATATGATAAGTCATCATTTGAAATCATTTATTAGGGGTTTTGAGGTAAGAACTGTGTCTCTCAGTTCGTGGATCAACTAGTCCACCGAGAAAGTATATATAGTTGCAGCGGAAAGTACTTGATTTAGTTTACTTAAAGTCCTACATGTATGCAAACAACGGAGCATGAAGTAAATGATATGTGCATAACTAGGCGTATTGTAAGAGTAGAAAATACCTTTAGGCGACTTTAAAGTTAAGGGTTTCAGTTAGAAAGAATGCAATGAGGATGAAGAAAAACCATTTTATAACTATAGTTCACCTAACCTAAATCATTCCCAGATGGTAAGATACACAAGATCTAAAAGTAGTGGCATAATCTGGCAAATAAACTATAAAGTATAAAAAGGGGCACAATGGGCGTCAACAACATGACACTAACCCATTGGCACCAACTAGTATGTCTGAGCACAAGAAGTAACTAAAAACAACTACCTCACAGCAGCGGGGTGAACAACTACTAAAACTCTGAACTTTAGGCTACACCACTAGCCGCTACGGCTCTGAACCTAAGGCATTCAATAAAACAAAGAACGCCTCAGCATGGAATTACAAGTGGCCAAAAAGTAAGCAGAAAGTAAATAAGGCAAAAGGGGTACCAACCCAGGCCAGATTCACCGAAAGAAAAGCTCCAAGACAAGGAACTAAACAAAACACCAAGTGCACCAAAAAGAAAGTGCCATAAAGAGGAACAAGCAAGTTTCATTTATCTTGTTACATTAATTAAAGAGACTGATCAGCTCAAATTAAACAGGAGCGGTTACCTACCCCCGCTACCCAAAGCCCAAAACCAGGTGGGGGTGCCACTAGACCCAACCACCCAAACACGACTACCGTGCAAGGCTATAACATTCCCTCACTATCCCCCAAACACGACTACCGTGCAAGGCTAAAGACAGTGGTTCTTAATAAATTTAATCTTTAATTAAAACACGGGGCGTAACCCGGAATAACAACACCATACCACTCTAAGAATAAGGTAATATATGAAGAAAATGGCCCAAAACTTTGATCAGAAGGTTCAGGGATTTCTTGAGTAAAAGTCTGTATTTCATGAGAGGAAGTCTGTAATTTCATGAGAGGAAGTCTGTAATTTCATGAGAGGAAGTCTGTAATTTCATGAGAGGAAGTCTGTAATTTCCTGGGAGGAAGTCTGTAATTTCATGAGAGCCAGTCTGTAATATCCTGAGAGCCAGAGAGGATTTCTCGAGAGGCAGAAATGATTTCTCGAGAAGCAGAAAGGATTTCTCGAGAGCCAGAAATGATTTCTCGAGAGGCAGAAATGATTTCTCGAGAGCCAGAAATGATTTCTCGAGAGCCAGAAATGATTTCTCGAGAGCCAGAAAGGATTTATCGAGAGGCAGAAATGATTTCTCGAGAAGCAGAAAGGATTTCTCGAGAGGCAGAAATGATTTCTCGAGAAGAACTCTGTATTTCCCGAGAAGAAGCAAAAACCGAAATTTTCGAGTAAAAACTGATGATTTTCTTGACAGCAATTTAATAGTTAAGTATATAAGAGGAAGTTTGATGAATCAGGGGAGAACAATAAGGAGGTTATAGGTTTTGCATGACAACAAATCAACACAAGGAGTAACATTCCAACAAAAGAGAGAAGAAAAGGGGTACCACTTACCTCAAAACTTGCACAAGAACTAATCTCACCGCTCCGAAAGCTAAGGATCCGGCCAAGAACTCACCCGAGCACAAAACCTGAAACTTTTCGGATCAAAAGGAGGGGTTAGGTCACTACCAAAACTCCCAAAACTCCACGAAACGAGAAAAGCTTACCGCTAGAACGAAGATCTCGTCGAGAGCTTTCCAAAACTTCAAACCAAACATGATTCCGACCACTACAGCCCTAAGAATCGCCGGTGAAATGATCCACGAAACCTCGCTCTCGCTCTATCGCATGGCGGCTGCTTTTGATCGAGGAAGGGGAAGATGAATAGGAGGAGGAGATTTTAGGCTTATATATAACCCTAAATTATTATTTAATTAATAAATAAATCCCCCAATTTACTTAAACTGCGAGGGCGACCAAAATACCTCGGATTTCTACGAATTCGCACCTTAACTAAAACACGGCGCTACGAATCCAACGACGAAGTCAGAATTCAATTCCGACGGGCCAAACTCGGGCTAAAGCCTCCCGAAGCTAAAATCTTGATATCCACCCAAAATCTTTACTTTAACTCGAAACGATGCGAAATCTCGCACGCTCGATCTACAAGACATACTTTAACTAAGCTAAGGCTCAACACACTACTAGACGAGCTGACGTAACGCCCTTACGCCAAAATTACGTCACAGCGGGCACGTAAAATAATTAACGAAAATCAGGGGCGTTACAGCCCGAGAGTGCATTTTTCGCCCGGTCGCGCGTTTTTCGCCCTGGCGAGCATTTTTCTCCTGGACGCGCGTTTTTCGCCGGTCGCGCGTTTTGTCTCCCGGGTGCGCGTTTTGTCTCTTGGGCGCGCATTTTTCGCCTGGTCCTACAACTTTTTGCACGGGCGCCCCTTTTTCGCCGGGGCGCCCGTTTTTCGCCCGGACGAGCGTTTTCGACGGGGCGCGCGTTTTTCGCCCGGGCGCGAGTTTTTCGCCTGGGTGCTCGTTTTGTCTCCCGGGCCCCCGTTTTTCGCCCGGGCGCGCATTTTTTTCCCGGGAGTGCATTTTTCGCTCAAGCGGGCATTTTTCGCCCGGTTGTGCATTTTTCGCCCGGTAGCGCGTTTTGTCTTCCGGGCGCACATTTTTCTCTCGGGCGCACGTTTTTCTCCTGGGCGTGCATTTTTCGCTTTAGCGGGCATTTTCGACCAGGCGCACGTTTTTCTCCTGGGCGCGCGTTTTGTCGTACGGGGGCGCGTATTTCGCCCGGGCGTGCATACTTTTCGATCGAACACGCTTATTTTCGTCGGGGTGTGTAACAACCCTCAAAATAAATAAAATAATAGTGGGGGATTTAGTTTAGTGGTATATTTGTAATTAACAAATAAAAGAAAAACCCTAACCCTCTCTTTTATTTCATCTAGCCGCACCCCCTCTCTCCCAATTAAAACCACCGCCCTGTTCAGGAATCCTGTACGAAGCCGCAAACCGCAAAGCATCGGCTAGGGCTCGCAAATCCCGTCTCCCGCTCGCTCTCCTGCTCCTGTCTCGTGCGTGCAGCGCAGCCGCCGCCGACCGCTCCTGCACCTCTTGCCGGCGCCTACTCCAGCCCTCTCCCCTGGGTCCAGTGCCTCCTCCTGCTCCTTCCTAGTCCGGCGACTCCTCTCCCTCCAAGCAACCGGTGCCTTGTCACCTTCTTCTCCGCCTCCGTCCAGAAACGGGTAAAAGAAACCCTAACCCCCCTTCTTCTCTCCTTTCCTCCATTTTCCTTAGTGAAATTAGCGTGGAAACCTCCTTTTTGCAAGTGTAGGCAGCCCTCCGTCCTCCGTTGCAATTTTGGCCGGCGGACTTCGCGAGGAACGTCTAGGGTTTGCTCGGATCCGCCTCTCCGTGGATTTTTGGGCTCCGATCCGGCCTCCTTGGGTAAATTTTCCTCCGATCCCTGCATTTTAGATTTTTAACCTAATTGCTATGTGCTAAATTTTTGCCTCCGGACGACATAATCACGTCAGATCCGCGTGGGTGTGTCGTATACTCGACTAATCCTAAGTTTTATTCGGTTTTCGGTGCCGTTCAACGAATGTAGCGGTGGAATCGCTCAAGGCCCTCTCCGAATTAGGGTTCCCGGATCAAACTGCCGCCAAAACCCTCGGATCTCTTGTGGTAACCGCTTCTCCCCTCTTTACCGAGGGTGTTATATTTCTTAACTTGCCCCCTTTGAATTATTTACGCAACAGAGTCACATGTGTGCGCATAGGAATAAGCACTGAAACAAATATTTCATGTGAACACATCTTGGACAGGTTCCATTAGAGTGTTGACCTTGCCTCTTAGCCGCCGCCTTCAAACCCGGCTCCTCCTTAAGGCAAGTAGAGAAAACTCTCTCGCTTGCAAGCAAGTTTTATTTAAGTCACACTTGTACCGTACTAGCCCCCACTTGAAATTATTACTTGCAGATAATTAAGCTCATTAGACGCCATAGGCAAACAATGAAAGGGAATGTGTCGTTTGATGTGACGCCGGAAAATGAGTTTACACTTGAAATGGTAACAGAAACCAATAAGGGAATCTTGCAAGCACGGTAGCTTAAGCCTTGCATCTACTCCCATGCTAGAATCTTGTACATCAAATGACGACACACACGCCTTTCATTGATCTCTGCTTATGCGTTTGTGTCTAGGCTAAACTCCGGAGTAGGCTCAAAATTTACTAGAGAATCTCAGTTAGTCTCTGACACACTTTACTGCTATGCTTGTTTCCCAGTTTACTTATTTATTTTATTAACTTGAATCTCTACTATTTATCTTGTTCTGAGGCTTTTCCTTCTGGTTGGATTTGCCTTAGGGTTCGTGACTGCGCCGTCTACTTCCTGAGCTGTTCCTCGCCCAGCTCCCGTCTGTTGGAGGTTTACTTTTTTGTAGTTGCTGCATCAAGTCCTTTGTATCTTGTTTCTTTTACTTTTGGATTTGTTTTTCCTGTACTAGTTATTGTCAGTCATTTTCCTTGTATCGTGGACAACTCTTAGGATGGTATGGATGTATTACAACATTTTATAAATGTTCATTTTGTTTCTGCAATTTACTAGCATCTACTTTTACATCATTATTGTAGCATGAGAATTGATCAAAGTGCATGAGCATCACTTTTAATTCAAGCTTCCGCATAATTAGTCAAACTGGTATTGTTTTTTTTCAAAATCTAATTATTTTCTACAGATATCTTGGTATTACAGCTCCCGCCTGGAAGACATGGTTTCTCTTTGCCCATGTCTGTGGCATCACGACCCGCCCGTAGCGCACTCTGATAATTGTTATTAGACGGGTCGTGACAGTTGGTATCAGAGCTAGGTTTGGATCTAAAGTTAAAAAAATTCAAGTTTCTTTTTTAAGTAAACTGCACTTATTTTGGAAATCTATTATGTAAATAAATGTGCATGCATCATTTCTTCACCCACTTGGTCGTTGTCTGTTGGTTGAGGCCGAAACACGCACACACTCCCTCATAAACATGAGTAGTATGCGTATGAATGTTAAGGGAGTATGCGCAAACTTAACATCTATATGCATATGAATTTCCATTAGGATTTACACCGCTTGCGAATATTAAATTGTATGGGCGATATAATATTTTCAAGTGCGATGACATTAGAATCATAATGCGCATGACATGTTAAGTGATTGGGCGCTTAACATGACATGCGTATCCATTCATAAACATTCTTAGGAATGCATTGTAGGCATAATCATGTTGCATGCATAATATAACTCATTGCACAAGTGTCTAAGCTAAGAGCAACAGACAACGAATGTACACATATGGATGTTACAAATCATCGTCTTACCGCATGTGATCATATCGCCGCACTTGCATCTGCATGGTCGTTACTTAGAGTTGTCCAATGAAAATGCTGTAATTACTACTTGAATTGCTTATCCAACAGTATTAGAATGCTATGACCTGTAATCTCAACCCTCGAGCTTAACTTAGCCGTTGTCTCACTCGGTTCTTCTATGTTTCTTTCTAGATGGCTTCTAAGCGACCGCAACGCAAGAAGGCTACACCTTCTACGGGGGAAGCCCCTTTAGGTGAAATGGTCCAACTTCTGAAGCTGCTTGTGGAGCGTGTCAATCATCTGGAAGGGGATCGCCAAGCTCCTAATCCAGGTTCTGGTTCTGGCAGCACAGGGACGTCTGGAGTAGCGGTCACCATCACCCCTCCTGCACCTGATGCTGTAGTGACCCCGACCGTGACCACTCTGGCTGCTCTCCCTTTGACGATGGCTGACACTCTGGCTTTCAAGAGGCTAAATCCGCCTGCCTACAACGGTGACCGCGACTACTTCATGATCACTGAATGGATCTCCCAGATGGAGAAGCACTTCGAGTATGCCATAGTTTCTGAAGCCCAGAAGGTCCTTCTTGCGGCCTATCAGCTGACCGAGGACGCCTATACTTGGTGGCTCCAGCACCGCAGCCTCCCCGAATCTACCACCCTAACTTGGGGGCAGTTCAAGGACGCTCTGATGGAGAACTTCCTCTCTTCTATGGAGAGGGACAAGTTAGCGGAGAGATTCTTGTCCCTTCAGCAGCCTGGCAGGCCAGTGACAGAGAATGCGCAGGAGTTCTCCCGCCTATCCCTCCTTGCTGCGGAGTTCGTGCTGGATGAAGCCAAGAAGATCTGTCGTTTCGTGAAGGGACTTCACCAAGAAATTCGCCAGCATGTGGTAGCACACGACGCCAGTACCTATGCAGAGGCCGTGGGAGCCGCCATGCGGGCGGAAGCTATTGAGCTGGATCGTACTGGAAAGAAAGCCCAACACGGAATGAGTAATGCCGCTGCATCCGACCTCAAGCGCAGGAGTGCTCCACCTCAGGAGCAAGGTTCCAAGTCCATGGAGGTGTGTGCTTACTGCAACAAGGTGGGCCATATCGCCCAAGTCTGCCGCTCTCTCCTAAAGAAGCAAAAGACAACTGCTCCTACACAACCTCCGATGACACTTGCCTCCGCCTCCACCGTTTGTGCCTACTGCAAGTTGCCGGGCCATCAACTAAGGGACTGCCGCCGTAAGCAGAAGGCCTGTTTCAAGTATGGGCAAGTGGGTCATCTCAAGTTAGACTGCCCTATGAAGGTAGGCCCGGTCACTGCTCAGCCACTGCAGGCTATCCCCGGAGCCCAGAATAAGGGCCAGGCTGTGCTGAATGTCCTTACTCAGGGAGAGGCGCTCATTTCCACGGACGTCGTCTCTGGTACGTATGTGTTGTTTTATTTTTCCTGCAAGTATTTATGTAGGCTTTTATATCAGTTACAACCTGAATTGGCGGTTATAACTGCTATTCGTTTTAGGGAGATTTAGAGTCAGAAACAAGTGGTTGCAGATTCTCATTGATTCTGGTGCATCTCAATCGTTTATTGCTCGCCATATCGTGGACCTGTATGGTTGGCCCACTTCACCTCTGGAGGCCCCTTTTGAGATTTCTATGCCGAGTCATCAACACCTATCAACTAGGGGTATCCCCAATTGCCCAATCTTGCTCGAAGAATTGCAAGTCGTTGCGGACCTCATAATTCTGGAGATGTCTGAGTTCGACGTGATTTTGGGAATGGATTGGCTGGTGGCATATCGAGTGAAGCTGGATTGCGTGGCAAAGAGGATCAATCTCAGCATCGGTGGCAAGGATTACAGTGTTCACGTGCAGACCCGCGGCCATCTGAAGGTAATTTCTGTTGTACGCGCCACTCGATTTCTCAATCAAGGATGCACTGCTGGATTTATCTACGCTTCTCATTCGGATTTTGCTGCTCCTCCACTCGAGTCTATTCCGGTGGTTTCTGAATTTCCTGACGTGTTCCCCGCCAAATTGCCTGGGATGCCTCCAGATCGAGAGATAGAGTTCTCTATTGACGTGGAACCTGGGATGCGCCCCATTTCTAAGGCTCCTTACCGAATGGCCCCGCGCGAGTTGGAAGAACTTCGGTTGCAGCTGGACGAAATGCTTGAACTTGGTTACATTCGTCCCAGCACTTCTCCTTGGGGAGCTCCCGTCCTCTTCGTGAAGAAGAAAGATGGTTCCTTGAGGCTTTGTATTGACTACCGAGAGCTGAACAAAGTTATAGTGAAGAATAAGTACCCTATCCCTCGCGTGGATGATCTTTTTGACCAGCTTAAGGGCAGTATGGTATTCTCCAAGATAGATCTCAGGACGGGCTACTACCAGTTGAAGACCAAGGAGTCTGACATTCCCAAGACCGCTTTCAGGACTCAGTATGGACTCTTTGAATCTTTGGTGATGTCCATAGGTCTGACTAATGCCCCATCTTGGTTCATGGATTTGATGAACCGGGTGTTTCGCGAGTTCCTGGATTTGTTCGTCATCATTTTCATAGACGACATTTTGGTCTACTCCAAGTCCCGAGAAGAGCATGCAGACCATCTCAGACTCGTCCTCTCAACTCTTCGCCAGCACCAGCTCTACGCCAAATTGTCAAAGTGTGAATTCTGGCTGGATCGTGTTGCTTTTCTGGGGCATGTTATTTCTGGGGATGAGCTATCTGTTGACCCCGCCAAAATCTCTGTAGTAGTGGACTGGAAGCGGCCTTCTACCCCTACTAAGATCCACAGTTTCCTGGGTTTGGCTGGTTATTACCGACACTTCATAAAAGGTTTCTCTTCTCTTGCTGCTCCTCTGACACAGCTGACTCAGAAGCATGCCAGGTTCGAGTGGTCAGATCAGTGTGAGCAATCATTCTCTGAATTGAAGCAACGGTTGTGTTCAACGCCAATGTTAGCTCTTCCATCTGAGGGTTTGGATTTTTCTGTGTACACCGACGCTTCCGGAGTGGGTCTGGGTTGTGTTCTGATGCAGGAGGACCGTGTTATTGCCTATGGGTCGAGGCAGTTGAAGATCCATGAGCGCAATTACCCTACTCACGATTTGGAGTTCGCCGCGGTGGTTTTTTCCTTGAAGCTTTTGCGTCATTATCTCTATGGTGTGAGGTGCCACTTTTACACCGATCACCAGAGCTTGAAGTATATTTTTGTTCAGAAGGACCTCAATCTTCGGCAGAGGCGATGGCTTGAGTTTGTAGCGGATTATGACTTGCAGATCACTTATGTGCCCGGTAAAGCCAATTCAGTGGCAGTTGCGCTGAGCCGGCATGCTACGGCTGCCGCCTGCACCCCTATGTCAGCATCCCTTGCAGCCTTGATAGATGACCTCGACCAGATGGACATATCCATCGCACCTGAGGGTCACGAAGGAGTTTCCGTTCCGTTATGGGTAGAGCAGGTGAAGGATTTGCAGTCATCTGATCAAGAACTCCAGCGTATCCGTCGGCAGGTTAAACTTGGTACTCTCCCAGATTTCTCCATCACTGATGATCCTGCGATTCCGAGGTCGCCTTTGCATCCCTGATGTTCCTGAGTTACTGGATAGTATTTGTCGAGAAGCTCATGAGTCCCGCACCTCTGGTCACCCCGACAATAATAAGATGTACCATGATTTGAAGCAGATCGTGTGGTGGCCTGGTATGAAAAATTATATTGCTCGTTTCATCTCCTGGTGCCTGACATGCCAGAAGGTGAAAGCCCAGCGTCAGCGTCCGGGTGGTCTTTTGCAGCCTCTGCCTATCCCAGAGTGGAAATGGGAAGACATCTCTATGGATTTCATCACTGGACTGCCCCGTACTACGAGAGGTCATGATGCGATTTGGGTTATTGTGGACCGCTTGACTAAAGTAGCTCACTTCATCCCATACAGGGAAGGTCATTCCACCGAGAAGATGGCTTGGATCTATGTTTCTGAGATAGTTAGACTTCATGGGATCCCTCTGCGGATTGTTTCTGATCGTGACTCGAGATTTGTATCGCACTTCTGGAAGGGATTCCAGCAAGCTCTGGGCACTGAGCTCAACCTGAGCACCGCTTACCATCCGACTACTGATGGCTAGGCCGAAAGGGTGAATCAGATTCTTGAAGACATGCTTCGGTGTTATATTTTGGACTATAAGGGAGCTTGGGATGAGCACTTGCCATTGGTTGAGTTCGCCTACAACAACAGCTATCAGGAGAGCCTCAAGATGGCCCCCTTCGAGGCGTTGTATGGGCGTCGTTGTAGGACCCCTCTCTACTGGTCATAGGTTGGTGAAAAGGTTGTGTTGGGTCCTGAGCTACTTCAGGAAATGGAAGAGGCCACCAAGAAGACTCGTCTTCAGCTTAGCCGTGCCGTCGAGAGACAGAGGAAGTATGCTAATCAGCGTCGCCGTCCGTTGGAGTTTGCGGTGGGTGATCGTATTTTCTTGAAGGTTTCTCCTACTCCTGGGGTGAAGCGTTTCGGTCGCCATCATAAGCTCAGCCCGAGATTCGTGGGACCGTATGTTATTTCAGAGCGTGTTGGAGGATCTGCTTACCGCCTGGAGCTACCTGATTCCTTGGCCAGTGTTCATAATGTCTTCCACGTCAGCCAGCTTCGGAAGTACATTCATGATCCTACCCGCGTCATTGAGAAAGTTCCAGTGATTCCTGAAGCTAATCTGTCCTATCCAGTTGAGCCCGCGAAGATCGTTGAGTATCAAGAACGCAAGCTTCAGAAGAGAACCATTCCTATGGTGAAGGTACTTTGGATGCATGGCAGATCTGAGGAGTTCACTTGGGAGCTCGAATCTGAAATGCGTAGCAAGTACCCACATCTCTTCTCTTGATCTCGGTATGTCCCTGCATTAGTTCTCCTTTCTATTTTAGTGCATTCATAGTTAGACTTCATGCCTCGATTGGGAAGTCCTTCTGATAAATGGTATCGAATCATCGCCTTGCGTCCCCATCTCATGGAACCTCAAAAGTTTCGGGACGAAACTTCTTAAGTGGGGGAGAATGTAACAACCCTCAAAATAAATAAAATAATAGTGGGGGATTTAGTTTAGTGGTATATTTGTAATTAACAAATAAAAGAAAAACCCTAACCCTCTCTTTTATTTCCTCTAGCCGCACCCCCTCTCTCCCGATTAAAACCACCCCCCGGTTCAGGAATCCTGTACAAAGCCGCAAACCGCAAAGCATCGTCTAGGGCTCGCAAATCCCGTCTCCCGCTCGCTCTCCCGCTCCCGTCTCGTGCACGCAGCGCAGCCGTCGCCGACCGCTCCTGCTCCTCTTGCTGACGCCTACTCCAGCCCTCTCCCCTAGGTACAGCGCCTCCTCCTGCTCCTTCCTAGGCCGGCGACTCCTCTCCCTCCAAGAAACCGGTGCCTTGTCACCTTCTTCTCCGCCTCCGTCCAGAAATGGGTAAAAGAAACCCTAAGCCCCCTTCTTCTCTCCTTTCCTCCGTTTTCCTTAGTGAAATTAGCGTGGAAACCTCCTTTTTGCAAGTGTAGGCAGCCCTCCGTCCTCCGTTGCGATTTTGGCCGGCGGACTTCACGAGGAACGTCTAGGGTTTGCTCGGATCCGCCTCTCCGTGGATTTTTGGGCTCCGATCCGGCCTCCTTGGGTAAATTTTTCTCCGATCCCCGCATTTCAGATTTTTAACCTAATTGCTATGTGCTAAATTTTCGCCTCCGGACGACGTAATCACGTCGGATCCGCGTGGGTGTGTCGTATACTCGACTAATCCAAAGTTTTATTCGGTTTTGGGTGCCGTTCAACGAATGTAGCGGTGGAATCGCTCAAGGCCCTCTCCGAATTTGGGTTCCCGGATCCAACCACCGCCAAAACCCTCGGATCTCTTGTGGTAACCGCTTCTCCCCTCTTTGTCGAGGGAGGTATATTTCTTAACTTGCCCCCTTTGAATTATTTACGCAACAAAGTCACATGTGTGCGCATAGGAATAAGCACTGAAACAAATATTTCAAGTGAATGCATCTTGGATAGGTTCCGTTAGAGTGTTGACCTTGCCTCTTAGCCGCCACCTTCAAGCCCGACTCCTCCTTAAAGCAAGTAGAGAAAACTCTCTCACTTGCAAGCAAGTTTTATTTAAGTCACACTTGTACCGGTAGCCCCCACTTGAAATTATTACTTGCAGATAATTAAGCTCATTAGACGCCATAGGCAAACAATGAAAGGGAATGTGTCGTTTGATGTGACGCCGGAAAATAAGTTTACACTTGAAATGGTAACAGAAACCAGTAAGGGAATCTTGCCAGCACGGTAGTTTAAGCCTTGCATCTACTCCCATGCTAGAATCTTGTACATCAAATGACGACACACACGTCTTTCATTGATCTCTGCTTATGCGTTTGTGTCTAGGCTAAACTCCGGAGTAGGCTCAAAATTTATTAGAGAATCTCAGTTAGTCTCTGACACAATTTACTGCTATGCTTGTTTCCCAGTTTACTTATTTATTTTATTAACTTGAATCTCTACTATTTATCTTGTTCTAAGGCTTTTCCTTCTGGTTGGATTTGCCTTAGGGTTCGTGACTGCGCCGTCTACTTCCTGAGCTGTTCCTCGCCCAGCTCCCGTCTGTTGGAGGTTTACTTTTTTGTAGTTGCTGCATCAGGTCCTTTGTATCTTGTTTCTTTTACTTTTGGATTTGTTTTTCCTATACTAGTTATTGTCAGTCATTTTCCTTGTATCGTGAACAACTCTTAGTATGGTATGGATGTATTACAGCATTTTATAAATGTTCATTTTGTTTCTGCAGTTTACTAGCATCTACTTTTACATCATTATTGTAGCATGAGAATTGATCAAAGTGCATGAGCATCACTTTTTATTCAAGCTTCCGCATAATTAATCAAACTGGTATTGTTTTTTTTTTTCAAAATTTAAATATTTTCTACAGATATCTTGGTATTACAGCTCTCGCCTGGCAGACATGGTTTCTCTTTGCCCATGTCTGTGGCATCACGACCCGCCCGTAGCGCACTCTGATAATTGTTATTAGACGGGTCGTGACAGGGTGTGCGTTTTGCGCACGGGCGCGCGTTTTGTCGCCCGGGCACGTTTTTACCCCCGAGCACGTGTTTTTTTCTGGGATCGCGTTTTATGCCCGAGCGCGCATTTTTTTTTCAGCAAACGCATTTTTTATTATATGTAAAAATATTTATTTTTTCGTAATATTTTTCAATTTTTAGATTGAATTTTATTTAACAAACGAACAAAAGAATTGATAAATTCCACAATATTCACCAATATTATTTATTAGGCGAACGCTGAAATTGGAATTAGCCCAATTCCAATTCTGAATATCGAATCCCAACAAGAGGAAGAATTGATAAATTCCAACGCTGAAATTGGAAAAGCAAGACAGCAAGAGGAAGAAACAAAGCAGCACAACAGCAACACAAACGGCCACAGAAAATCCCAAACCAGCGGCACAAACCAGCGGTAGCAGTGGTTCAGCACAGCGGCAGCAGCGACACAAGAACCGTACGACAACAACACGCACATAAGAATAAGGGGTGGGAATAATAGCTAAGGAGAAGAATGGAGGGCTGGAAACAGAGCAGCGGCACGGGAGCGAGACACAGAAACGGAAAAGAAGACGCAGAGGCGGGATGCAAAACAGTGAACATGGCTCGGGCTTCTTTTACAACAGGGAGAAGCGACCAATCCAAAATCAACCAAGAAGACGTGTCACCTCAAGAAGCCCAAAAGACAAACCAGCCAACACTTGGCTTGCCAAGTGTCAAAACAAAGCTATTCAGCCAACACCCAAGAGTCCAAGTGTCACTTCTATATCCAACTCAGCCATCACTCCAAATGGCCAATTTACTAATGGCAACCCATATCAACTAAACAATAATAAAACTTATGGCACCCCAAAAATAAAGCAACGTCAAGTAGTAATATGAAACGCAAATAAACGCATAAAATATACGTAAAATCCGTACTGCCTTTCTTTTATCATCATCCGGGATTTATAAACAAAATAAAAATTTGTTGCGCGCAATTTGGATCGTCACAATTAGGGCCCTCCCCTTCTCACATCCCATGCAAGGCCGAAACCGACGATGGAGGCGGAGGTTGGTGGGGTGATCTGAAGCTTCCAAGGCCGGGATTACCGCCTCCGGTGGTCGGAGTCGGCCGAGATCGACGAGAAATGGATCTAAAGGCAGAGAGGATTCAGAGGAACTTACATGAGTGTCGTCTAGGCGAGGTGATCAACGGGAAAACATGGGTGGTGGAGATCGCCGGAGTTGATGGAAGTTCAGTCGCCACGATTCCAATTTCGCAATATTTAAATAATTTATAAATTTTGCTATAACAGAATACATTACTTAAATAATTCAGAGGTCCCCCCTCTAATCGCGAGGCATACTGAAGCCCCTTTGGTGTGTTGGCGAGTTAAGTACACCTCTTGTTGATGATTTACTCGAGTCGGGTAGTTCGGTGTGCATTTAGATTAATTTGGGCAATTTTGAGTTTTACCTAATTCAAGTTGATCAACTCGCTAAAAATGTGTCATAATGGGTCAATTTGACTAGTTTAGAGTATGCGTGCACTAATTATGTGTTAATTCGGCTTACTGAGACCTAATGAGAATTCACACACCCAAGAGGGGTTTATTGTTTGTTTGAGTCGGATAATATTCATGCGGGCCGATGGGTGAATTGAGTGATCAATTGAGTCAATAACACCCAATAGAACTTTAACCCACCATTTGGGTGCCAACCAAGCCCACTAGACCCTAACAGTCAAATAATGTCTAAGGGGACTAGAAGTTCGGTATCGGGATGTTACAAATCCAAAAAGCCTACAAAAATCTTCGTCCTCGAAAATTTGATTAGGTTGTAGTATTTCCAAAGATAAGCAAAACTACTATACTTAAAATAAGGGATCTAAAAATTTTATGTGTTACCTAACGTAAAGAGATCGGGGTGGAGTTCTCGCATCTAATCAAGGTTTTGAGAACCGGACCGGAGAACGAACCGGTGAGATCAAAGGTTCAAGGTCAGACCGGTTGGACCGGTCGGACCTGTTGGATCGATAGGCGCCCTTAGCGGGGGGGGGGGGGGGGGGGGGGGGGGGGGGAGGGTGAATAAGGGAATACAAATTTTTTTATATTTTTTGATAATTTGCTAAATTGTTTTAAAGTAAATGAGAATGAAATAACAATTTTGTTTGAAGGATAAAACAATTGTAATTTGCAATTTTATAATTTATGGCAAATGAAAGAAATCAAGTAAACACAAATAGAGACATGATTGTATTATACAAAAAGGTGTTTACATAAGTTTGATTTCAATATCGCTAGAAATCGGAGGCGTACAAAGTAAAACAATTTTTCTTTTTCTATACCGACTCGTATCCCTGCGAACCGGTTGGATTTAGCCTATCCTACCCCGGATATGGCCTCAAGCCGCTCTAGCCAATCGTTCCCCGGATATGGCCTCGAGCACCCCCTAGATCTAAACACCTAGACCTAGTCGCCAACACACGTGACAAATTCCCCCTAAGCCGCGCAAGAACCTAGTCGCCAACACAAGACGAATTCTCTATATGGTTACAGAAAGAATGGAATGAAAATAATGATAACAATAATAAAAACTCCCTATATGAGATCTTCTGAGTCAGAGATGAAGGATCGATGTAGTATGAGTGAGGTCGAAGCGATCGTCCTTCGGATGTAGCGTGACGTAGTCCTCCTCCAGAATTCTCCTTAAGCTTTTCGTGGGAGATCCATCTTCGGCAGCATAACAGCAATACAATTATGGCACAAACAATCTCTCTAGGATGGATGATCAAAATGATCAAAGTTGGCTCCTTTTATATAACTTGTAGATAGCGCCTGCGGTACCTCCTAGTGCCTGCGGTAGTGTTCATGTAAAGTGGTTATGCAACAGTCGCGACATGGCGTTGTGTGCACGAACTCGAGATAGCGCCATGCGGTAGCGCTAGCGCCAGGCGGTAGCGATAGCACTGGCGATAGTGGTTCTTTCAGAAATTTGATTCCATGCTGCTTTCTACCTGTGGAGTATTGCACCTATAGTTCCTGCACACTATAAACACACTAAAAGCAAGATCAAATACAATATGGGATTTGTTATTCTCAAATAAAGGGATATGACACACATGTCAAACAATCTCCCCCCTTTGATAATAATAAATCCTCTTAGCAAGAAATCAACAATGGTGTTTATAGAATATGATAAGCAAGATAATAATGCAAAGGGAGGAGATTGTTTTTTAAATGAATTACTTATTCTCCCCATAATCGTCTAGATTTCTCCTCTAGATTTCTTCAATAACTAATCTCCCCCTTTTGGTATTATCAAAAGAAGGTGGGGGTAAGGGTAGTAAGGAGACATTCTTTAAATGATAAATCATGATCGAGCTTTTGAATATAGGTAACGATAAAGAGTTTAAACATAGTATATAAGAGATTTCAAAGAAATAATAAAGAGTTTTATGCAAGCGGAAGATTATAAGAAACATCTTTTTGGAAGCATGAAAATCATAAGTATAAATAAGAGTTGAAGTTCAAAATATAAAGATGTTTAACCTTTTTGAAATCTCATAGTTTTACATAAAGTTACCAAGCATGAAATGAATATATCAAAAATAGAATATACGTCAATGTTATTTAATTTCAAGTTTCAAAGATACAAAACATTGTAGAGATCATGCTAGGTTATCTAGTGCATTTTTTTATTATGAAGAGTAATATAGATAATGTACAACCCTTATTCTCCAAGGGTAGGACCCACTCAAGGCCACGTAGGCAAGAGTCAAAGTCAAAGAGGTCAGAGCAGAGACAGGGAGTCAAAGATACAAGACAAATCAGCCAGCAGGAGCAATAGAAGACTTGACGAGTATTGGCTAATACTCGCCAGAGGGGCGACTATGGTCGGAGATACGTGCCGAGTATCCCATATGTCGCCCCCAGGAGTTCGTCAAGCGCAGGAGCGATAGAAGACCTGAGCGAGTATCGGCCCGGCTTGTGCGAGCAGCACCCAATACTCGCCAGATGGGCGACTATGGTCGAGATACTTGCCGAGTATCCATATAGTCGCCAGGCAGGATGGGGGCTATAAAAGGCCCCCTCCCACTTGGTTTGCCTATAAATAGGACCCCAGGGGTACTTGGATTGGCACCTGGACTTGAGCTTTTGGACCCCGATTTCTGAATTCTTGAGCCCGACACCCTTGCTTTCTAGCCAAGTTGGTGCCTTCCTCGTACCCTGCTCGGCCATTTTTGGTTGTGGAGGGGAAGACTCCTTTGAGCTTCTGGGTACGTGGTGGGACCTCCCTTCCGCAGCGCCTGGGGTCCTGTTGTTGTTGCTCTCATAGCTTCTTCGTAGTCGCCAGCTTAGTCATCTCGCCAGACTGCTGGCAAGTAGCCTCCGGTTGCAACGGTCCGAATTTTGCGGTCAGGATTTTCCTGGCATCAACACTTCGGTGCGGTGAGCGTGGATCGCAGCCAGAGGGAGAAAACCTAGTAGAAAGGCAAGATGGTCGTAGTCGGAGACTAGGAGGAAGTAGTCGACAACTCGTCGGGAGGCGGCGGGTTCGTGTCGCATGCCGTTTTTGAAGCGTTCGCGCAGCGCATGGAAGGGGCCATGCGAGCATTGCTTCAGCAAGCCACGGAGGTCACGACGACCTCGCCTCATCGCCCGGTTCTGACCGAGGGTGAGGACCCCCCCCCCCCCCAGCGAGCAGACAAGAAGCATGTCGACCAGGAGCCCGAGCGACCAGGGAGGTCGCAGTTCTTCCCGCAGACCTCGCAGGGAATTCGCTTTCGCGAGGTGGAGGAGCGGGCGAGGTATCCTGATACTCGGCCTTATGACGAGTATGGAGGTGATACTCGCCAGTTTGAAGATCGTCGCCCAACGAGTGGGAGGAGCCCATTCTGTGAAGAGATCCTTGCCGCGCCCGTGCCAGAAGGATTCAGGGATCCAGTACTGAACTACTACTCCGAGAGGGATGACCCTGTTCGGCACATCCAGTGGTTTGAGGATATAATCTATATCCGAACCATGTCGGATGCCTTTAAGTGCCGGCTGTTCGCCATCACTTTTAGGGGGAAGGCCAGGGACTGGTTCCACCAGCTTCCCGTCGGCTCGATCTGCGGTTTCGAAGACCTGTGCCGTGGAGTAACGACCCGGTTCGCCACGGCCCAGAAGCTGAAGAAGGAGGCAACGACTCTGTTCCTTGTAGTCCAGGGGCCTGATGAGCCGTTGGGGGCCTATATCGAACGTTTCCAGGAGGAAGTGTTGCACATCGAGGAGGTGGATCGCAACATCCTGCAGTTGGCCTTGACGTTCGGGATAGGGCAATGCCTCTTCAAGCTGGAGCTCGGCAGGAACCCTCCCTACTCCTATGACAACCTCATCGTGAGGGCCAACAAGTTCATTCAGGGGGAGGCTTCCAACCGGGACTTCTTGGCCAGGCTCGCGGAGCTGACCAAGGCAGCAGAAGAGGGGAGGGAGAAGATCCCTGAGAAGAGGAAGAGAGAAGAGCCCCCGAGGGCAGAGAAGAAGAAGCCGGAGCGGCGCGAGGATAGAAGAAGAGAAGAAAGGAGGGGGGAGCCAAGCAGGAACGATGAGAGGCGACTCATCGTGGCTCCGGAGCGCCAAGAAGAGGAGAGGCGCTATCAGGTTCCCGTCAATCGGCCACCATGGAGGCCGGCTGGACGGTACCAGCGTCAGGATCAGAGAGGGAGATCCCCCGAGAGGAGGCCTTTCCATCAGCAGGGAAGGCGCGAAGAGAGAAGGAGAGATGAAGCCATGATGGTCGCCAGGCCTGGCCACCATCAAGGCAAGAAGAAGAAGAAGAAGAAGCAGCAGATGAGGCAGCAAGAGGAAGAGGTTCCCCTCTACTGCGACTTCCACCATGCGGAGGGGCATGCCATGATGGCTTGCCCAGATTTTTGGGAAGCCAGGAGGAGGCTAGCCGCAGGGGAAGCCGGAGGGGAGCAGCGGAGGATAGAGGCCCCTGCCGAGCCGCAGGCAGGGCAGGCTACCGTTGTTCGAAGGAGGAATGAGGACAGGGTCGACCACGGAGGTCGTGGAGACCTTGTCCAGGGAGGCAGAGCAGGAGGAGGAGTTGGAGTGATCCATGGAGGAGCAGGGTTGGGAGCTTCCCGAAAGGGGAGCCTCCACCAGATCAACCGCAGGAGCGTCGCCTCAACCTCGCAAGCTCCGCCCCCGTTGGAAGAGATCACCTTCTCCGAGGAGGACATGTTAGGGAATGAGAATCCCTTCCATGATGCCCTCGTGGTCCAAGCTGCAGTAGAGGACTTCACCGTTGATCGAATCCTGGTCGATAACGGTAGCTCCGTGAACGTCGTCTTCAAGGAGACGTTCGACGAACTGGGAGTCAGGCCGGAAAGAGTTCGAGTGGCTGATGGTCCCCTCTTTGGCTTCTCCGGAGAGAAGAAAGAGGTGGAAGGGGGAGCGGATCTCCTTGTAACCCTCGGCGTCACCTCCATCAACTGTCGATTTGTAATCGTCGACGCCCCGAGCTGTTACAAGGCCATCTTCGGGAGGCCGCTTCTCAATGCCTTCAAGGCCGTCCCATCCTCCTACTATCAGTGCTTGAAGTACTGCCAGGGAGAGGTCCAGGTGAGGATTAGGAGCGATCCAAGAGCCACCAGGGAGTGCTACCTCAACGCCGTCAGTACCATCAGCGGGATGGCTGACGCGAAAGAGTTCGGAAGGGTGCTGGAGAGCCCAGCCAGGCTGGAGGTAGCTGAGGAGGTCGAGGAAATCGAGGTACTCTCTGCGGCAGGAGTTCCCGGGCTTCTGAAGATCGGCGGGTCCCTGAAGATCGAGGAGAAGATAAGGATGGCGGCGTGTCTGCAAGAGAACGTCGACATCTTTACTTGGAGCGCAGCCAAGATGCCAGGGATCGATCCTGAGGTTGCTTGCCATCGCCTCAACCTGGATCCCGCGGCCAAGCCCGTCCGCCAGAAGAAGAGGAGCAGTGCCACCATCTTGGCCGAGCCAATCCGGCAGGAGGTGAAGAAGCTGCTTGATGCAGGCTTTGTGTCAGAGATCCAGTATCCAGACCGGGTCTCAAACATTGTAATGGTAAAGAAAGTGGGGGGGGGGGGGGGGGCAGCTGGAGAATGTGTGTAGATTTTTCGTTAATGAATAAAAGCTGCCCGAAGGATTGTTATCCCCTGCCTCGAATCGACGCGCTGGTTGATTCAGCCGTCGGTTTTTGTGTGATGAGCTTCCTTGATGCGTTTTCAGGATACCACCAGATCCGGATGCATCCCCCCGACTGCCGCGATGTTTCTTTCATCACTGATGATGGCTGCTACAGCTACAAAATGATGCCCTTTGGGCTAAAGAATGCCGGAGCCACCTACCAGCGGATGATGGACCACATTTTCAAGGAGCAGAAGGGGAGGAACCTGGAAGTGTATGTGGACGACCTCTTAATTAAAAGCAAGAGCGTCCAGGAACACATTGCAGACCTGGTGGAGACCTTTGCAACGCTAAGGAGGTTCAAAATGAGGCTCAATCCCGCGAAGTGCGTCTTTGGAGCAGGAAGAGGCAAGTTCCTGGGGCATCTCCTTACCCCGGAGGGAGTAGAGCCTAACCCTGACAAGGTTAGGGCGATCCTGGAGATGCCTTCCCCGAAGACGATGAAGGAGGTGCAGAGGTTGACTGGAAGGTTGGCGGGTCTTAGCCGCTTCCTGTCAAAGGTCGGGGAGAAGTGCTCTCCATTCTTCAGAACACTCCGCAAAACTGAAAATTTCGAGTGGTCTGAAGGATGCGAGAAGGCATTCGTGAAGCTGAAGGAGCAGTTGACTCAGACACCTCTCCTTTAGAGTCCGAAAGAAGGCGAAGACCTGCTCATCTACCTGGGAGTGGGGGCAGAGGTAGTCAGCTCTGTGCTAGTCCGAGAAGAGAGAAGGAAGCAGCTACCCATCTACTACGTCAGCCGGGTACTGAAGAAGGCAGAGCTAAAGTATCCAATCCTGGAGAAGCTTGCCTTCGCCTTGGTGGTGTCGGCACGGAAGCTCCGGCCTTATTTTCAGGCTCACTCCATCCGAGTGGTGACTGACCACCCTCTCCGAAGTGTCTTGAAAGGAGTGGAGCATTCAGGGAGGTTAGCGAAATGGTCGGTAGAACTCAGCTAGTTCGAAATTTCCTTCTCGCCCCGGGTGGCGATCAAAGCCCAATCTGTAGCAGACTTCTTGGCAGACTTCTCGGCAGAAGCAAAGCAAGGGGAAGAGGCATTCGACCCAATCCCTTGGAAGATGTTTGTTGACGGAGCTTCAGGCAAGAGCTCTGTGGGGGTGGGCATCGTGCTTGTCAGCCCACAAGGAACGAGGATCGAGCAAGCCGTCGAGATCCTCTTCCCCGTCACGAACAATCAGGCGGAGTACGAGGCCATAGTGGCAGGCTTGCGCCTTGCCAAGGAGTTGGGAATCCGTGATGTTCGGGCTTTCACGGATTCGATGGTGGTCGCGTCGCAAATTCAGGGGGAGTTCGAAGTGCGCGACACCATCCTGCAGTAGTTCTTAATGAAGGTCAAATGATTGATTGGAGGCTTCCAATCTTTCTTCGTCGAGCACGTCCCGAGAGAGGAGAACTCGGCGACGGACCGTTTAGCCAGGTATGGGCCGAGAGCTGGGGGAACCATCACCGAGCTGTTTCGACCGTCCATCGAAGAAGGGGAGATGATGGAGATCGAGCTGCGCCCTTCGTGGATGGATCCATTCATGGCATTCCTAGCCACCGGCCAGCTCCCAGCAAACGAAGGGGATCAGAGGAGGTTTCGGTACAAAGCGGCGTACTATCTTTTGCAAGATGGGGAGCTGTACCGCAAAACCATCTCGGGCCCCCTGGCCAGATGCATTTCTGAAGACGAAGTACCCCGAGTGTTGGAAGAGATCCACTCGAGAGAGTGTGGAAGTCATTTTGGGACTCGCACTTTAGAGCAGAGGGTCTTGAGGCATGGTTACTTCTGGCCTACTATCCGGAAGGATGCTGAAATCTTCTCGAAGAAATGCCAGAAGTGCCAGCTCTTCGCCCCCCTCCAGTTGCAGCCAGCCCAGCAGCTCCGATCAATCACTGCCCCGTGGCCGTTCGCCATTTGGGGAATGGACTTAATTGGCCCTTTCCCCCTAGCTAGTGGCCAGAGGAAGTTCGTTCTCGTCATGACCGACTACTTCTCCAAGTGGATCGAGGCCAAAGCTTTGGCCAAGACCACCTCTCAAGTCGTGAAGAACTTCATCTGGGGGGAAATTGTCTGCAGGTTTGGGATTCCTCTTGCCATCGTCACCAACAACGGTCCCCAGTTTGCCAGCTTGGAGCTGGATGATTTTTGCAGGCAGCTAGGAACTGATCTTCGATTCGCCTCTGTACATCACCCAAGGAGCAATGGCCAAGTGGAGGCCGCCAACAAGCTGATCATCAACCTACTGAAGAAGAAGGTGGAGAACCTAAGAGGTAACTGGGCGGACCAGCTCCCCTCGGTCCTGTGGGCTTTGAGGACCACTCCTAGCTAAGCTACCGGGGAGACACCGTTCAAGCTCTCTCACGGGTCGGAAGCTTTCATCCCAGTGGAATTTGAAGTCAGAAGTCCAAGGGTGATTGCCGCTGAGGGCAGAAAAGAAGAATGACGACTAGAGAATGAAGAGGCTCAGAAGCTATCTCTCGACTATATCGAGGAACTCCGAGATTTAGCTTCATCCAGGCAAGAGGAGATCAAGCGTCGGATGGCGAAACATTTTGACAAAAATGTTCGCCTTAAACACTTCCAAGCAGGTGACCTGGTCCTGAAGAAGGTAGACGCGGCAGGAAGGTCAACGGCCATCGGGAAACTCCACCCGAACTGGGAAGGGGCCTTCATCGTCCACGAGTCACTTCTGACCGGAGGATACCGCCTACAGAACCAGGAAGACGAGCTACTTGGGAATACTTGGAGCGGCGATGACCTGAAAAGGTTCTACCCCTAAGGGGGAATGTGTATGCCCCGCTCCCTGTAACACTTGTTTATTTGTATATAAAATCCTCCCCCTCCCTGAAACACGGGACAGGGGAGCTTTTTCTATCTCAACCAAGTCCTCGTAGCAAAGAAAGAAGAAAGCAGGTAGAATCGGTCCACATGCTAGATTGGAAAACGTGCCTCCAACTTAAACCTCGTAAAAACCCGGAATGGATGATGGGACAGTGCCTCGGTTGAGCAACCCTTTAAGCCCAAGCCTCTGCATTGACGGTCGAGATCAGCTCCCCCCTTGCATGTTGGCCACGGTTCCGACTGACTGCGCTTCTCATCTGACTGGAGAGATTACCAGGAATAAGTCTGGACGCCAACCTTTCGATTTGGCAAGGAAGTGATCAATTCAACTAGCTCAGGGGACCCTTGAATAAAGGCGTCGTGTGCCCTCGAGAGCTGGAAGCTCCTAAAATGAAAGAAGCAAGCAGGTAAAATTGGCCCACATGCTAGATTGGAAAACGTGCCTCCGACTTAACCCTCGTAAGACCCCGGAACGGATGATGGGACAGTGCCTCGGTTCAGCAACCCTTTAAGACCAAGCCTCTACATTGACGATCGAGATCAGCTCCCCCCTTGCATGTTGGCCACGTTTCGTATCGACTGCGCTTCTCATTCGACTGGAGAGATTACCAGGAAGAAGTCTGGATGCCGACCTTCCGATTCGGCAAGGAAGTGACCAATTTAACTAGCTCGTAGCAAAGCATTTCGTGTCCAGTTATTTTCTTCGATTGTGTGAGATAGTTTGCTTAAGTGTGCTTAACTCCCCTTAAATTGTTGAGTAACATGAGGCAGGTTTGGTCGGCATTCATCATCCAAGTAGGATGGAGACCTCGGGACTGTGTGTCCCCTTGGAACACCCCGACTGTCATTCCCTACCGGACGATCTGCTCGTCGATATCCATCACCGCCAGTTGGGAAACGAGCCTCCGACTTGAACCTCGTAAAACCCCAGAACGGATGATGGGACAGTGCCTCGGTTCAGCAACCCTTTAAGACCAAGCCTCTGCATTGATGGCCGAGATCGGCTCCCCCCTTGCATGTTGGCCACGGTTCGTATCGACTGCGCTTCTCATTCGACTGGAGGGATTACCAGGAGGAAGTCTGGACGCCGATATCCCGACTTGGAAAAAGAGGTGACCGATTCGACCGACCGAAGGACGAAGGCATTCAAGCATCCAAGTAGGATGGAGGCCACGGGACGGTGTGTCCCCTTGGACCTCCCCGACTGCCATTCCTTACTTGACGTCATCCTTCGAAGACATTCAAGCATCCAAGTAGGATGGAGGCCTCGGGACGGTGTGTCCCCTTGGACCTCCCCGACTGCCATTCCTTACTTGACGTCATCCTTCGAAGACATTCAAGCATCCAAGTAGGATGGAGGCCTCGGGACGGTGTGTCCCCTTGGACCTCCCCGACTGCCATTCCTTACTTGACGTCATCCTTCGAAGACATTCAAGCATCCAAGTAGGATGGAGGCCACGGGACGGTGTGTCCCCTTGGACCTCCCCGACTGCCATTCCTTACTTGACGTCATCCTTCGAAGACATTCAAGCACCCAAGTAGGATGGAGGCCACGGGACAGTGTGTCCCCTTGGACCTCCCCGACTGCCATTCCTTATTTGACGTCATCCTTCGAAGACATTCAAGCATCCAAGTAGGATGGAGGCCTCGGAACGGTGTGTCCCCTTGGACCTCCCCGACTGCCATTCCTTACTTGACGTCATCCTTCGAAGGCTTTAAGCATCCAAGTAGGATGAAGGCCTCGGGACGGTATGTCCCCTTGGACCTCCCCGACTGCCATTCCTTACTTGACGTCATTCTCCGACGACATCAGGCTTTCAAGTAGGAGGGAGGCCTTGGGATGATATGTCCCCCCGGGCCTCCCCAACTGCTGAACCCTAGTTCTTCCTTCCCTTGAAGAGCTCCTTTGATTATTGCATAAATCCTAACGAACTCTTCACTAGGTGCAAGTCAAGGCCTTGGGAGCAAGTAGGCAGGTGCAAGTATGCAGGTGCGAGTATGTTGGTGCGAGCATGCATTGGCGAGTATGCAGGAGCGAGCACTCATCCTCGCCGAGATCCTAAGAGCCTAGCGAGCATTCAACCTCGCCTCGAGCCTAGGAGCCTAAGCGACATACAAGCAAGAAAGTAAGTACAAGAAGGAAGAACAGGCAAGCAAAAAATCAAGTTCCTGTCATTTTGCAAAAATTTCGTATATGCCACAAGTTACAGGTATATAAAAAGACTGCACAAAAAGGTCGTCGGGCGAGCAAAAAAGGAGCCCAGGCGACTAGGCGACATCCTCGCCATCTATATCCACATCGGCATCATCAGCGGCATCATCATCACCATCATCGTCGTCATCATCATCATCATCCTCGTCATCATCATCATCATCCTCGTCATCATCATCTTCGGCATCGCTGAGAGGCGGCGAGGATGCTCGCAAGGGGGAGGTGGACTCCTCGGCGAGCAGCGCCGGGATGAGGTCCATCACCGTCAATCCCATTGCCTCCGGCTTCAGGAGATCATCTGCCTTCAGCTGGTTCAGGATGACATCCCCCGTTGCTCGCGCGATCTCCTGGCGCATATACGGCAGGTCGTCACCATGCATCCGTATTCGCTTGCCGGCCCGGGAAGGGCCCGCCTCTGCCGGTTGTTGCTCGGTAGGCCGAGTTTCCAGCTCGGCGATGCGAACCTGGGCGGCCTCCAGAGCCTCGCGAGTATCCTCCAGCTCCTTATCGGCCTGGGACAGCCTCTTCGCCGACTCCAGCTCGGCAGCCTGCGGAAGGTAAAAGGAGAAAGGTTAGTTTAACAGTCGGCAAGGTGGCGAGTATCTTAAAAGCGAGCAAATTCGCAAGGGCGAGTACCTCGAACTCCTTAATCCGGAGCGCAAGGGCGATCAACTTCGAACCCTGCACCTTGATCGCCTGCTCATACTCGAGCAGTCGCCTTGCTGTTGCGTGAGCTAGCTCGGCAGACCGCAGGAGGGAGCGCGAGGTCTGGTGAGCCAGATCCTCGGCGGCAGTATCCTGCATGACTTCGGCGTCCGCGCGACCATAGAGAACGTAGGTCACGTCGAAGGCCTCCCCCTTGTCCTCCCAATCCTCTGACCAGGCGGGGAGGTTGGAGCTGAGGGTCACCTCGTGGGCGCGCTCAGTCCAGGTCACCAATGGGCGACCATAGGCATCCTCGCTACGGGTGCCCTCATTGAAGAACGGATGGCTGCTCGGCTCGCCAGCCTCCGAGGAATCCTTCTTCTTGCCCAGATCCCTATGGGCAACCTCCTTCTTGTTCCTCTTGGGCTCAGAGGCCTTAGCCTTGACCGGTCGCCTCTTCGAAGTCCCGGCCCCATCGCCGGCGTCATTGGAATCGTCGCCCCCTGGCGACAAGACGACTGGGGAGGAGCCCCCAACCTCGCGCGCCGAGGTTCCCGCACCCCCTTGGGTAGCGGCCGTCGCCTTCACCGCAGGAGGAAGAATATCGCGCGGTATAGCTCGCACGCCTGCAAAAAGAAGACCGAAGGTTAGTCGCCCGAACGAGGCCAAAGGGCGAGTATGGCAGATGCTCGCACGAAAGATACCGTCCCCTGGGCGAACTTCCGTAAGCTCGCCTACTCGCCTCCTCCAGAGCACCACGTCAAAGCGACGATGCCTGAAGGAGTCGAGCAGTTTATCCCGACTCTCCACCAAGTACGGTACGGTGAAGACATTCTCCGACGGCTGGATGGGCGAGCTGGAGATGCCCGCAAAGTCGCCCTCGATGACGACCAGTCGCTCGACCCAGCGATGGTTCTTGTTCGATGTGCCCGTCAGTGTGCAGACGCGACTGCACAGGAAGATGATGCCCTCGCCGGTCGCCATGACCGAGAATACTGGCCTAAAGACCGCGAGGTAAAAGACGATATTCTGGCCCAAAGGTAGCACAGGAACCCCACGATCGTCGCCACTCCGTTGGGGTTGATCTGGGCGGGGACTATCCCGTAGAAGCCGAGTATCTGACGGAACTCCGGCCACAAGGGAAGTCGCAGGCCGACCTCGAAGTGACGGATAGGGAAGACCATCGCCAGGGGCGAGGAAGTATTTAGTCGCTTAGTCTGGCGAGGAAGCCTGGCGACGTATCCCGGCGTCGCGAACTTGGCGTTGAAGTCGTCCAAGTCCTTTTGCTGAGTGATCGGTTTCTTAAAGGAGTTCTTGTCGAAGTTCTTGGCATGGTTAGCCCGCCTGATGGTCGCCTCGTCAGTCATCTCGGGAAGGAAGAGAAGAAGGCGAGTATCAAAGAAAGGCGAGGAGAGGAAGTCCGGAAGATACTCGCACAAGAAGCTGAAGATCGCCAAAAGCGTATTTAAGACTCACCCACCCCCCTATTTATAGTAGTCGGGTATCCTGGCTTGTCGAACACGACTCCGCGGGTACGACTAGGGGATGACGAGTATCGAAGGAAGTCGCCAAAGCGCAGAGCGCGTCAAACTGCCGACCTTCAGCTGGCGAATACCTGCATCACAGAAGCACGAAGAAGCTCGCCAGAATGCAGGCGATATTCAGACCAATACTCGCCAAAAACAATAATAAAGAAGAAAGAAGACAAGGAAATCCAGAAAAGAGCCATCACAGACAAAGTAAAGCAAGACAAAAAGAAGAGTGGGTATTCAAATACTCGGCAGATAAATCTTTCTATAAATAAAGTGTTCAAAAGTGCAAAGAATGCTCGCCAGGAGCTACAAACTACAATGAAAATAAAACTAATGAAGAAAGGGCAGCAACTAAGGTTGCGCTTGAGTGGTCGCCTGGGGATCCTGAGGCTGAGGATGTGACCCGACCCAACCTATGCTGCGAGCACGCTTGAAGTGCTCGGAGGCCACAGACATAGCATCCTCACCATGCCGCAGCTGGTCCTCGATCCTCGCCAGCCTCCCCACCGAGCCCATACTCGCGCGCATCCCGACCAGCTCATCGTGGTGCAGCTGCTGCCGGTGCTCGATCCTCGCCACCCTGCGCTCCAAGTCGCTGATAGACTGGAGGCGAGCTTCAGTACCCGACAGGCGAGTATCAAACTCCTCCAGCCGGGATACTCGCGCCTCTAAGTCAGTCAGGCGGCGGTGAGGGTCACTAGCCGCCAAGCGCTCAACCTGCGACTCCACCTCAGTCAAGCGGCGATGAGGCTCGCAGATCGAGAGCCGCTCTATCTTGGACTCCAAATCCAAGATGGCACGAGTAGCCCTCTCCTGGTACCCGCGAAGGGGGAGCCCGACGACATCGATCAAAGCTCCCACGGGAGTATGAGCGCGACCTGTGGAAGAAAAGAATGAAGAGTCAGAGCTCCAGCAAAAAACAGAAAGCAGTGCGAACTTCAGTGGCGACTATCCAAAAGCAGCGACCAAGTACCTGGCCGAGGACTCCGGGTATGTCGACGATCAGGGGTGCGAGATATCCGACGAGGAGAGACCCTTCCTCGATGCGGGGAGACGCTGCGACGGACGCCATCCCGGCGAATAGTGTGCCCCCCAGGATGATCCCGGTTGGAGGGCGTGCTCCCCCGACCGCGACCATCTCCTAGTTGCCCTCCACCCCTTGGAGCAAAGAAACTCAAAGACCCTCCAGTCCCTCCCCTGCGCGAGGACTCCCCTTGGTGGGTGGAGGGAGCAGTAGAAGTAGAAGGACGCCGATCGCCCGGAAGAGCCGCTGAGGGCGGAAGTCCAGAAGGAGGAGGCGACAACACGACCCCGGGCGGCTGCGAGCTGCTCGCCGGCTCTGGTCGCAAAGGAGGTGGTGGCGGAGGAGGAATGATGCTCGCCAGAGGAGCCCCATGCTCGCTCATCGGCCTCTTCTCCACGGAGGAGCTGTGGAGAATCCTCACCGAGCGACCACTCCGAGATCCCCCTCAGGCGAGATCATGGAAGAAGACCGCAGCGGCAGGACAGCACCTCCTGAGCCCCAGTGTTCGGCAAATCTGCGAGCAAGAACGAAGACGTCAGAATCACGCGAAGTAACAACAAGAATTAGAGAAGAGGTGAGTAAAGAGCTCACCTCGCGCAGGAGGGAGATCCGATTGGACTTGAGTTTGGGCCCCAACCCTACTCACCTCCAGGGAGACCTCTGACGCAGGAGGAGGAGGGGTGAAAGCAGGCGAGTTACCCTCATGGGAGAGGCCCAAGTCATCCAGCAGCTGCTGAAGATGCTCGCCCAAGGGATTGGCGACGTTCTCCATAGTCGCCTCCTTCTTCTTCCCTTTCTTTTTCTTCTTAGCCGCCCTCCTCCTCTTCCTGGTGGCGAGGAAGGCGTCAAGTTCGGCATCACGAAAAGGAGGAGCTGGAGCGCCGATCAGACTCGAGAGGCCGGCCATGGCTTTTTTAGCAGCCTCGGCATAGTTGAGCGACATTGTAGGCGAGTGCAGAAAGGCGGTTCCGTCAGAGACCCCCCTCTATATATAGGGTCCGGGCGCCGGCCAGCGAGATGCCGAGTATCGCCCGATACTCGCCAAAGCGGAAGCTCGTCGAAAAAAGGTTGGATGTTTCTTTCTGAGCAACTGCGTTACTCGCAAAGAGCGGGGATTGTGTACAACCCTTATTCTCCGAGGGTAGGACCCATCAAGGCCACGTAGGCAAAAGTCAAAGTCAAAGAGGTCAGAGCAGAGACAGGGAGTCAAGGAGACAAGACAAATCAGCCAGCAGGAGCAATAGAAGACTTGGCGAGTATTGGCTAATACTCGCCAGAGGGGCGATTATGGTCGGAGATACGTGCCGAGTATCCCATATGTCGCCCCCCAGGAGTTCGTCAAGCGCAGGAGCGATAGAAGACCTGAGCGAGTATCGGCCCGGCTTGTGCGAGCAGCACCCAATACTCGCCAGATGGGCGACTATGGTCGAGATACTTGCCAAGTATCCATATAATCGCCAGGCAGGATGGGGGCTATAAAAGGCCCCCCTCCCCCTTGGTTTGCCTATAAATAGGACCCCAGGGGTACTTGGATTGACACCTGGACTTGAGCTTTTGGACCCCGATTTCCGAATTCTTGAGCCCGACACCCTTGCTTTCTAGCCAAGTTGGTGCCTTCCTCGTACCCTGCTCGGCCATTTTTGGTTGTGGAGGGGAAGACTCCTTTGAGCTTCTGGGTACGTGGTGGGACCTCCCTGCCGCAGCGCCTGGGGTCCTGTTATTGTTGCTCTCATAGCTTCCTCGTAGTCGCCATCTTAGTCATCTCGCCGGACTGCTGGGCAAGTAGCCTCGGGTTGCAACGGTCCGAATTTTGAGGTCAGGATTTTCCTGGCATCAACAGATAAAGCATTAGAATCCAATACTCATGAGAAGAAGTGTTATGAAAGATAATGTGTGCACATAAGTGTATTTGGAGCAATGTCAAAAAATGATTTAAATCACAAAATACAAAACATATGTAGAGTAATTAAAGTGCACAATAAAACATAAGTATATTTACTTTCACACACTTTAATGCACACATTTTAGAAAAAGTGGTGTAAAGACTAATGGTTTGCACAAGACACTTTACTATTCTTGATGAAGTTATATTTGTCATTTTTTATTTTCTTTTGTGAGACAACATTCTCCGAATACACTTGTTTTGCAAACCCAATATTTTTATTAAACACAACCACTTTTCATAATTTTTAAGTGCAATTCAAATGTAGTGTAGGTAATAGACTTATGCAAGTTTTAATTCATTGTACTTTTACACTACACAAATAAGTATTTGTAGATTTAAACACACATGTAGATTACCAAAATAAGTGAGTGAAAATGTATCATTATCAATCACAAAACATTTACTCATACTTAGAGGCATGCTAAGCTTCGTTCTACACATATGTTTCAATACAATTGATGCACTTAAATAGATATATCAAAGCATGATAAACAAAACAATGTTCATAGTAATTTGAAGAAATAAATTGTAACATTGTAAATAATTCTAAACGATAGAATTCATATATGCTTGATATTAGCAATAAGGATCATACAGTTTTTTTGTTGTTTTGAAAATTTTAATGAAAGAAAAACAGAAAAGTACAAAAAATATTTTTGTATTTTTGAAATTTGAAATTTTGTAGTTGATTTTCCATAAAACAAATAAAACAAAAAATGATAAAAATCAGAAATACAATATCAAAGTAGTACATATAAACTAACACATTTTTATAGATTTTTAGAAATTTTTCAAAAACACAAAATTTGAACCCTCACGCTAGCGCCGACGCTAGTGCTAGCGCGGGAAACAGTAAGTGAAATATTTAGAAATTTAAATTTTTATTTTTTGATCTTGATTAAGTGTCCTTAGAGTAGCTTCATGCAAAAATTACAGAAATTTTGGAGATCTCTAGGTGGATCAAATTTGCTTGAAACTTTGGCTTTTTCTAATACTTGTGTTGTACAAAAAGATAAAATATGCAAACACAAGAGAACATTTTCGAACAACCCAAATATGCATGATTTTAAGTGTTAAGTAAATAGAATGTTCATGCAGTGAGGAATATAAGTATGTCCTAAGATTAAAAACTACCAGGATTAAATGTCTACACCCTAGCCCCGTACTAAGTGATGGATGGGCATGAGGAGCTGCACACATGCCGTAGGTTGGGGTGTTAATCCCATATGCACACACTAGAGAAAGCTCAACCTAACACTCTTTCCCCCCAGTGCCTCGCAAGACCCCACTGGAACCCTCCCCAGTTAAGGACAAGACACGACTTAGAGGTTAGGTCTCTAATGCATACAACCCTACACCCTCGCTATTGTGAGATATGAAGTCATAGGTGAATAATCTTTGGACAACCTATGCTTTTAAACTAAGGGTTGATATATAAACTATGGTTTTTTGCTTAATGTGAAGAGTTATAAGAAATATAAAGTCGCATTGTTTTTCTACTTTTATGAGATGAAGATATGAGATAACTAGCACAAGTACTAATATTCAAATAATGCTAGTATGATGAGCTTTGGGTTTAATGTCACGTCATAAGATTAACATTAATATTGTATGTATTCCAAAATAGAGTTTCAAAATATAGATCTAGAATAAAGTGATACTTTAGTTTGATTTACTCTTTATTATTACAAAGTTGATTCTACAGTCTATATATATGTGAGATACATGCAATTAATATCAAAACATATCAATACACCAAATAGTGTAAAGAAAAATATTATTCATATTTTTATCATAAGATTCATAATTCCTAGGAGATAGATATTATTGATTTGAGATATTTCTTGATAGAACATGAATTATGATTTATGATTATAGAGAATTTTGCATAGAATATATGTTAGATCATCATGATGTATGTGAATACTATTCTTACTAGACTTATGACAATATGGTTTGGTGATTTTCTTTTGAATGATCAAGTTTCATTTGTAAGTCTAGATAATGATGATCAAACAATCATATTAAAAACAAAGATCACATATATAAAGTTTTAAAATTTATAATAAAATTGCATTCAATAATTGAATTTATTAATCTTTGGTCTTGCATGATAATATATGATTCATGATACAATATTCATATATATTCTAATGGTTAATCCATAAACTATGTGTTGTTGGAATTTTAGTATTCTCTTATAATTTCAAATCACATAGTTATCATGAAATTTGAATAACATTGTAGGTCTTATACCTAGCATATAAATAAACTTAAGAAGTGATGCAAGGATGAATGAGTTTCAATGCAATGTTATTATATAGGATTAATGGAGATAATGTTGCACGTAATATGAGAAGATTTCAAATTAATTTTCTTTAGACCTATAATGAAATTATTAAACTTTTGATTTGAATTTAATGAAACAAGATGATTTTAAGGCCTAAATACATGCAAACAATGGTGACACACATCACACACATAATACCTAAATCAATATATGAAATAATTATAATTAGGATAACATGTGATGAAAAAATCCATAGACACAGAAAATTGCCGAGACAAAAAAACCAAAATAACTTTTAAACGGAGTTGAATTTGGGCAATTTGACATCACCAAATGAACTCAAGTTTGTAATCCTGATTCGCCGTTGGATGGAGATTTCTGTGCTTTTTCCAAAAACATATTAAACGCGAAAATTGGACGAGTGGATCAAAAGATATGGCAGTTTAAAGTTTTGATCGAAAACTCGCATTTTGAAGGATTAAACGTGCGTTTTTTGAATTTTTTTTGTTTTCGATTTTTACTTGATAATATTCTTCATTATATGGGCTATCTTATGCAGCAAACAAAATAGAAATTAATCAAAGCATTGCATATTTTAATTTTTAGCCTAAGCCCTTTAATAAACCATTTAAATCCATTCTTTAAAATAATTCCATTAGTCTTGATAATAATTTCAATATTCAATCTATAATGATAATTCAAGATATTTATTGGTAAAGGGTTTAAAAGAATAAAAACTAAAAAGATGAGAGATAGATCACTTGAAAACATTATGACTTTATGTTCAATTTAATTCAATTTGATTTGTTAAACATTAAGCTTAAAATGTGTAAGTCATATCCCATGATATATAAAGTAACCATAAACATGTTGGATCAAAAATACAAAACAAACAAAAGAAAAAGGCAATAAGCATATTATGAAGTAGAGTATGGAAAATTTCATTTTGATTTATTTCTACTTTATGCAATTTAATGAATCCTAGTGAATAAGTGAGTTAGGTATCCAAACGAGACCAAGTGTGATGGTTCCTTTGGGTACCCAAATGTTACGTGATGTTTTATGGGGAGACAAGGATGAATGAACCCTTACAAGTGGAGTTACTGTTTCATTTTTAATTTTGGGTCTCCATTCATACATTGGCTGTTTATCACTCAAATCCATATAATGATTATGCGACATCTTTAAATGATGATAGTTGTTTGAAAAATAATTCATTGGGGATTTATGTTTATTCAAATTATTTTTCAAAATAGTCTGATGTTGATAACCATAATGATTTTTATTATATGGATTCTTTGAAAGTTTATAAGAGTGATAGCCTTTCTTTAGAAGAGATTGTTGATAGAGTGGGTTACAATATGTGTTAAATGATTGATTCTTATTTTGATGATTTTCATTTCCACTCTTTCTTATAGACATACTTTTATAATGTGAAGGAAAATATTTTATAGTTTGATTTTCATGAAAAGGAGTTCTTAAATTTGAGTCATTATTGAAAATATATTGAGACTTATAATAGTGACTCTTAAGAATTTTGTGAGGATCATAATTCCTTTTGAAACTAAACTCCTTTTGAGTTGATGTGTGAAAATGGTCCTTTTTAGAAATGATTTTGTAAGTTAATTTATCTTTGTTATTCAAAAACTTACGATGAAAGTCATTACTAGAAATTAGAACATGTTCAACAAAAGATTTTAATTGTCTTAACTTACAAATTAAAGCATCATTTTCAATTATCAATTTTTCATTATGTCTTTTTGAATTTAAAAGACCTTTTTCCAAAACCTTGAGTTCTCCTTTAAAAGAATTGTAATCAAAACAAGGTTTAGTATTTTCAATTAAAGAGCAAGAAAGAGAATTGGAAGCATAAATATGAGAACCTACATTAACGTTTGCTTATAAAGATTTATTTTGTAAACGTAATTTGGAATTAGCATTTTTTAATTTTAAGATTTTACGTTTAAGAAATTTAAGCTTACGAAATGTAGATATTGAATTCATTGCAAAAAGAGAGGATTTTGATTTTCTTACTTTGCTATGGGATGAGGCAAGATTTGAACCAAAGATTCCTTTGACATCTTCTTCAAATTCCTCTTCCATGGTTGAATTTCCGTCTCCTCTTGTGCTTGATGTGTTGCCATCATTTGAGTCCAATATTGTGATGTTGCATTCTTCTCTCTTAGATAGATCTTCCTCCAAGCACGAGTCCTCATCGGTTTCTTCTCTTGGATCTATAAGGAATTGCTCGTGTTCATCATCAGTGGAAGGAAGACTATAAGAATTCTCAAGAAATTTCCAAACATCAAAAGCAGAAGGAAGTGTATAAATAAGTTTGAAAATATTTTGATCTAGTGCACAATATAGACTATTCATAGATTTTGCATTTAAAACCATTTCATTTTTATTAAGAATACTTGGGGGCGTTTTAATTGTAATATTCCAAACTTCAATATCCAAAGATTTAAGAAATTTTTCCATAAGAGTTTTCCACCTATTATAATTTTCACTCACAAATAATGGTGGTGATAATGATTTTTCATTTTCACAAAAACTTTCCATTCTAGTGGATGCGAGAGCATGAAGTGCCATTATTCCTGCCTTAGAGGGGAGGGGGTGGGGGTGAATAAGGGCTCTTATTATATTTTTTGACAATTTGCTAAATTGTTTTAAAGTAAATGAGAATGAAATAACAATTTTGTTTGAAGGATAAAACAATTGTAATTTGCTATTTTATAATTTATGCCAAATGAAAGAAATCAAGTAAACACAAATAGAGACATGATTGTATTATACAAAAATGTGTTTACATAAGTTTGATTTCAATATCGCTAGAAATCGGAGGCGTACAAGGTAAAACAATTTTTCATTTTCTATACCGACTCGTATCCCCACGAATCGGTTGACTTTAGGCTATCCTACCCCGGATATGGCCTCAAGCCGCTCTAGCCAATCCTTCCCCGGACATGGTCTCGAGCACCCCTAGATCTAAACACCTAGACCTAGTCGCCAACACACGCGGCGAATTCCCCTTAAGCCGCGCAAGGACCTAGTCGCCAACACAAGGCAAATTCTCTATATGGTTACAAAAAGAATGGAATGAAAATAATGATAACAATAATAAAAACTCCCTATATGAGATCTTCTGAAGTCGGAGATGAAGGATCGCTGTAGTATGAGCGAGGTCGAAGCGATCGTCCTTCGGATGTAGCGTGACTTAGTCCTCCTCCAGAATTCTCCATAAGCTTTTTGTGGGAGATCCATCTTCGGCAGCATAACAACAATAGAATTATGACACAAGCAATCTCTCTAGGATGGATGATCAAAATGATCGAAGTTGGCTCCTTTTATAGAACTTGGAGAAAGCGCCCGCGGTACCTCCTAGCGCCCATGGTAGTGTTTGTGTAGAGTGGTTATGCAACCATCGCGGCGTGGCGTTGTGTGCACGAACTCGAGATATCAGGCGGTAGCGCTAGCGCCAGGCGGTAGGGCTAGTGCCAGGCTGTAGCGATAACGCTGGCGATAGTGGTTCTTTCAGAAATTTGATTCCATGCTGCTTTCTACCTGTGGAGTATTGCACTTATAGTTCCTGCACACTATAAACACACTACAAGCAAGATCAAATACAATGAGATTTATTATTCTCAAATAAATGGATGTGACACACATGTCCAACAGGACCGGGGTTGAACCGTGATGTTAGATAATATAATAAATATTAAAATTATCTATTATAATTTAACCCTAAACCTAGTCTATATATTTTTAATAAAAATAATAGGAATAAAGAGTCAAAATTATATAAAATATTTTCATAAATAGTAATATATTTTGCTATAATCTAAAATCTCAATATTAGTATTTTATCACATATATAATAAGTTATCAAATTTATTATGAAAATTAAATTTTAAACTTTTAATTAAGTAGGCGCGCACATCTCGACTATACAAAAAAAAACTTTTGGCTAAATATGATATATGTTAATTAAAAATAAAAATTGTATATGTTTATTACAAATAATTCCGGTATATCCTTTATATAAATAAGTTACGAAGAATAAATTTATTAAATTAACAAATATGAATAATAATAATAATATTATATGTTAATTAATACGAATATTAACTGTATATATATATATAATTCAAAGAAAATAATTAAAATGTGCTGGTGTAGTGGTTAGGAATTTTGCATCTTGTTGGAGGTCACCGGTTCGAAACCCAGCATTGATTTCTTTTTATAAATTTAGTCCTTATATTAGTCCCACATCGCAGGATTGAATATAGGCGGCCTCCACATCCCTATAAAAGAAAGAGAGTAGCACCCCCAGGTTGTATCTTTCTCCACCTCTATTAATTTTAGAGTTAAAAAAAAAATTAATTCCTCGGCCAAAGACCCGTCCGGTTTAGCTTAACCTGCTCCGGTACGCGATTTTACGGATGGACCGGCCGGTTTATCGGTTCTTGACCGGTTCTGGGTGGGAGCGGTTTTAGACCCCTGACCGGACCGCATATACCACCGGTTGGCGGTCCGACCGGTTGAACCGGCCGGTCCGGTTTTCAAAACCTTGCATCTAATCCTCAGGTTCCCAGGTAGATTCCGCAGTCCCGCAGTTGTCCCATTGACTTCAACCTATATGCCACTTCACCGATCTACTCTGTGATGGTATATGACCCCATGTATCTTGGGCTCAACTTTCGCTGACGACAGAATCGAGATACTCCGTGATGAGGGCGGATCTTCAAGTAAAATTTATCACCCACTGCGAACTCAACATGTCGATGACGAGCGTCGTAGTACTTGGCTTGCCGACTCTGAGCTTCACGCAACCGTTCTTGTATCATCAGACAATTTCCGTGACAGTCTCCATGAAAACGGCCCCCAGGGCCCTAAGATTCTCATCATGGGCCCAAGAAAGTGGGGTTCGACATTTTCGACCGTAAAAGGCTTTGTACGGGGCCATGCCAATACTCGCCTGATATGTGTTGTTTTAGGAGAATTCAACCAAAGGTAGGAGCCGCTCCCACGAATCCTTTTTATCCACCAGACATAACCAGAGAAGATCCTCCAAAGTCCAGTTTGTGCGTTCTGTCTGCCCGCCCATCTAGGGATGAAAAGCCGTGCTGAATTTCAGCTTGGTCCCCAAATATGCTTGGACCCTCCGCCACTCGTTGGCGGTGAACCGACCATCACAATCTGAAACTATGGTCTTCGGCACACCGCGGTATCGAACTATGTTTTCAATAAAAAGCGCATCAATTTACCAATATTGTCGTCTCGGCGATTGAGAATGAATCTTGAACCCTTCGTAAATCAGTTGACCACCACCCAAATAGAATCATTCCTAGTCCAGGAGCGAGGTAGGCCATGTATGAAATCCATGGATATGTCCTCGAATTTCCACTCAGGGATGAGGAGTGGCTGTAATAACCCGGCGGGGCTCTTGCACTCTGCCATGACAAGCTGGCATGTCAGGCATTGCGTCACAAAAACGACCACATCTCGCTTCATCTCTGGCACCAAAATGTCTTCTTTAGATCTTCATGCATCTTTGTGATACCGGATAGATCAAGTAGCGGGTGTGATGGCTCTCATACAAAATCTCGTGGCGAAGCTGTCCACTAGAAGGAACGAATATCCTATTTCGAAAGTAGAGAATTTCGTCCCTAATCTGAAAATCTGAGTGCTCCTTCCCATCCTTCAAACGGGCAATCCCATCCTCGAATAATGGATCATCTGGCTGGGCATCCCTAATCCTGTCCTGAACATCACATATGATCTTCATCCAATATAAATGGTGTGATGTTGCAACTAAATCACCCGGGGTGATCACCATAATTCTCATCTTCTCGTGAGCATGCACAATGTCTCTTGGTGTGCCCATCATCAAATTGGCTAAGTCTATAGGTCTCCTACTAAGAGCGTCTGCGGCGGTGTTCGCCTTCCCCAGGTGATGTTGAGTTTGGTTAGGGTTTTTTTAATTATAAAATACTTAGCCTAGTTGGGTTTTATAAGCGGAAATTTGCGTGGTATTTCATCTTGATTATGTAGCGGTCCACCACGCATCGGTTGCATAGTTCATCCTCGAACTACTTATCGTACTACGGTGGATCGTCTGTGATGATTTTTATAAATCTGGATTATTTGTTCTCTGATGCCAGTTGTAAGGACCCCCTTTTTAAAACCAAGGGGATCCTTATGCCCAAAGCGAATGTCTCTCCAAAAGGTTCTTGTTTCGGTAGAGGATCCACCCCTCTCACCCGACCCGCGACCCAATTGTCGAAACATTCACCTTGTAAGGCTATACATTATTACAAAAAAATTCGTAGAGTATACAAATTTATGCGGAATTAATACATCACAGAACACCTAAGCATGATATATATATATATATATATCTATACATATATATAAAGTTATTTAGGGTATGAATAGTGTTTTGTTGTCCGTCGCAAGTGTGATGGCGGGAGAGAAAGAGAGTGGGAGGAGAGAGAGAGAGAGAGAGAGAGAGAGAGAGAGAGAGAGAGAGAGAGAGAGAGAGAGAGGGAGGGGAGAGAGAGGAGAGAAAGGAGGGGAATATATCCCCCCTTTCATTTCTTCCTCCCCTGCAGCGCATCGCAGATCTTCCTGCAATTTCCTTTTTGGTTTTCGATTTGCAGGTGATCGCCCGTTCCTTCTCCCCTTCGGCAAGCTGCAGTTCCTCGCAGCTCAAGGTGATCATCCGGCCTTAAAATTGCTACAGCTCATCCTCTATTACGATTGCTACTTTTCTGTTTCACCGCTCTGCAGTTCCTCCTCCCGTGCCCTAGGGAATTTTTGTTCCTGCTCATCGCGATAGGCGATCTCCGGCCTCTGATTTCGCTCAGCTTCTCCGTCCATATCCAATTGCGTTGCACGTACTCACCTCCGATCGTCAGTTGTTTCGCCGGTCAGCTTGATTTTTGTTGGATTTCTGTTTCACCGCTGAGCAAGCCGCATCGTCCTCCAGCGGAAGCCATCTTCCTCTGCTTGGAATCTTCCGAGGGCTTTCTTACTTTCTCTCTTTGCTGTCTCTCCCTCTCATGATCGCAATTTCATTAATTTTTCCGTTTCTCGCTTCCTTTGTAGGTCGCGTTGTCGTTCCTGAACCCACCGCCTTCGACCTAACGCCCGCTTCTGGATCACCTTATACCTCAACTGCTTTGCGATTTACTTGACTTTCTTCTTCGATTTGTACGCATGAACATCACCTGCTTCCGCAAGCTTCGCCAGGATCGACTGCCTCTACTTCCGCAGGACATCTTCCTCGCCCCTGGTAACATTTTTTTAAGCTTTCCATTTCTGTTAGCCTTCTCGATTTCATTTTTCATTTTTCTCATCGTTTTGCTTCACCTATCTGCTGATTTCAGGCCTTATCATCCACTGCCAACTACTCAAGGTAAAGATGATATTGCTCCAATTATTCTTCAGCTCTCTTCTGCTTCCATTTTTTCTGTGAATCAGTAAACACTGTCATAGGGATGAACTACAAGGCATGGGTAAGCATGGAAACCATGTGGTAGGTCTGATTTCTTATACTATTTTGCTTCATTCCTCCTTTTTGCTGGTTTAACTTTTCTTGCCGCTTATCATGCCTCCTTTTTGCTGGTTCAACTTCCTTTGCTGCATTATAATATCTAAATTTCAGGAGAAATGATTTTGGTGTTTTTAGATAATTTACACATGATTGTGTTGTGTATCAGTTACGTGAAAAGTATGAAGTTTAACCATTTAAAGAAAACATTATTTACAGGTACTTTAGGAAACAATGATATTTTTTGCATTGATGATTGAATTGATTATTAATGAACGAGTATTTCTTTGAAAAAAACATTGGTCGTGATTCTATATGTTGTGGAATATCTTTTGCTGAAAGAAAACTGAGGCGCATACGTGGACTACAGCTATGCTACGATGCTCTCCATTTATATCCCTATATATATATATATATATGAAAACGTTGTGTTGGCTGCGTACTATTTCATATATACAATTTCAACTCATTCCTTACACATTGCTTAAAAAAGGGCCCTGCATATCGTTGAGCCCACACTTGCCATTAAAATCTTTTGTTGCTCATGTTATATTTTTATACTCCTTCCTCTCTCCACTGCTTATTTGTTCGTATCCAGATGCAAATTCAACTCTGCCATGAGAAAGACTACTCCACATTGTTTCGCATTTTCTCGATTGTCCTGCGTGTATTCCTACATATTATTTGTTTTGCATATTGCTGTTCGCTTACTATTATAAATATTTTATATGAGAGAGAGAGACGGACATACCTGCAGTTTTGTGGAAGCTGGCACAAAGAGAGGGATAGAGAGAAACTCAGAGAAGGAATTATTTCATTATAATACATGTTGTTTTTCCCTTACTATTACAAATATTTTTTGTGAGAGAGAGAGACGGACATACCTGCAATTTTGTGGAAGCTGGCACAAAGAGAGGGATAGAGAGAAACTCAGAGAGGGAATTATTTTATTATAATACATGTTGTTCTTCCCTTACTATTACAAATATTTTTTGTGAGAGAGAGAGACGGACATATCTGCAGTTTTGTGGAAGCTGCCACAAAGAGAGGGATGGAGAGAAACTCAAAGAGGGAATTATTTCATTATAATACATGTTGTTCTTCCCTTACTATTGCAAATATTTTTTGTGTGAGAGAGAGAGACGGGCATACCTACATTTTTGTGGAACCTGACACAAAGAGAGGGATAGAGAGAAATTCAGAGAAGGAATTATTTCAGTTTTTCAATCCAAAGTTTTACCATATCACCTATGTCTTCTCCTTTCATTACTTTCCAGAGCGACTTCAGAGAGACAAGCAACTTATGGTGATGCGTCAATGGTTGTACAGCAAACAATCTGCTCAGTTATAACTGTAAGTGGTATGCCATAAAATCTGTTAATAATGCTAGGATGGTTTGTGTTCATTCTTTAATATAGATTTTAATGTTATGATTTTATAAGATAGTATGAGATCACCTGTAATTTCAAGATGTGCAATGTTCTTACTTATATGAAAGTGTACGTCTTCAAATATTTATGATTTTACAATCTATAATGCTAGGATGGTTTGTCTCCACTTCAACAATCGTTCTCAGGTTAGGAGATTCTTTGGGTGATCTCATTTACGATTTCATATTTTTGCATGGTGCTGTTTTCAGTTTAGGCGATAGTTGGTTCTATTAATTTTTGGTGATCTTAGGGTTTAATGGATTCCAATTGATGCGGCTTTACTGATATTTACTAATATTAGTATTGTTATGCTTATGATAGGATTAAATTGAAACAAATATAATAATCTTGAAACAACACCAACGACTAAGCAGATAAAAAATTATCAAATTAAATTGATATAACTGGAAAGAAATGAAACTTTCCTCACTATTTTTGTAGAGTCCATAGTCCATGTAGCCGAACATGCAGCAACGTTCCTCTGCCCTATGTATTTTTTTTCATCGTTTAGGTTTCTTAAACATTTGAATGGGGGAACGATCTATTTCAGGCTAGAAAACACCATTTCAAACTATTATTGAAGGAATCATTCCTTTAATTTCCATGTAAATTCACACAGAGTGTTCTAAGCTCCATATGGATCACAACTCATGATTCAAAGGTCTACTTAACTCAGGTGTGTTTTCCAAATCCATTCATTTAAGACATTTTTTTATTAGTATTATTATGTGTTTTCATATTTGGAGAAGTAAAAAATGTTTTCGCTAATTTCAAATTGATCAGCCTGAGTATCTATCATGATATATACTGTCAGGAATAGTAATTCCAATTGAACTTCGATGCTTTATTTTTCGAAGTGAAGTGCTTATATAGTGTTCTCTGCATCTATCTAAAATTTGTTTACCTGACAGCCTATATAGTTGGAGAAACTCTGCATAATCGAAGCAATATAAAGAATTAATTATCTATTGCCGTCTTTTTCAGAAGCTTATTCTCCCATAAGTATATGAATCTTAGCGGAATAAAGTGGACACAATATGATCATAATTATTTATATTTTTTATGAAGATATGCATAATTCTGAATAAATATGCATAATTGTGATTATAATTTAAGAAGACTTGCTCTGCTCTTTGAAGCATATCATAACCCCTTTAAAAATTATTGTTTTTGTATGCCTTATTTAGGGTAATTCCATGTATGATTTGGTTGCATCTATCTAAAAGTTGTTTTTACTAGATTTCATGTGATGCTGCTTTCTATGGGTAAGTGAGTTGAATGATCTTGAATTTTGCTCTTAGAAGTTTATGTATTTTCATGTGAGTATGAACATATCGGTCAACACGTCAATCTTCGCACTGTCGAGGCGTGGGTACTGTCGTGCGGGGCACATGAATTTTGTTAAAAGCATTTTCCCTAGAATACGAGCATCTTCGCACGGGCTACCGCCCGTGCTCGATGCTCTCCGCTTCGACAGTACTCCAACAGTGACAGTACCTCCGCCCAAACTCGCCCACTCTAGGACGCTCAGTCAATTGACAGTGCATAGGTAGCCCCCGTGCCCCACGCGACAGTACCCCCGCCTCGACATTGTCCCGGCGCGACGACGCTCCCGCCGCTCGCGAACCCCCGATTTTGTCCCCCATCTCGATTTCGTCGTATGCACGGGGGTTCGCGAGCGGCGGGGGCGCCGTCGCGCCGGGACAATGTCAAGGCGGGGGTACTGTCGCGCGGGGCACGGGGGCTACCTATGCACTGTCAATTGACTGAGCGTCCTAGAGCGGGCGAGTTTGGGCGGAGGTACTGTCACTGTTGGAGTACTGTCGAAGCGGAGAGCATCGAGCACGGGCGGTAGCCCGTGCGAAGATGCTCGTATATATATATATATATATATATATATATATATATATATATATATATATATATATATACGAGTGACAGTGCACGTGGGGCCCCCCGTGCCTTCCGCGACAGTACTCTACGTGCCCCCGGCGGGCTTCGCCCGCCACCGGCGGTCTTCGAGTGACAGTGCACGGGGGCCTCTCGTTCCCCGTGCGACAGTACGTACCCTGCACGCTCTGGAAGGCTTCGCCCCGCTCCCGGCAAGCACACAATTATATATAATCTTTTTTTTAAATTTAAAAAATTAAAAAATTCTGTAATTTAGGTTTAAAAGTTTCAAAATATATGTATTATATATATTTATAATTTATGTGCTTTATATTATATATATAATAATAATATATATTATATAATTTTATATATACGTTATATTATATATAATTTACATAATAATTTTTACTGAAATAATAATAATAATATATACATTACATAATAATTTTTTACGAAGAAATTTTTTTTTTTAAACGAACGGAAGTCCGCCGCCCGACATTTCCTTCCCCCCGCCGCCGGCGGTGGCCCTGACGGAGCGCCGCAGGAGTACCCCAGCAGGTTCGCCGGGGTCCGGCGAACTTGCCGGCGGGCTCCGATCAGGCCGGCGGTGGCTCCGGCGGCGGCGGGGAAGGGAAACAGGCGTGAACAGGAGGTGCGATCCTTCTTCTTTTCCAGGAGGTGTGATCCTTCTTCTTTTCGATGGACTGCTTCCGGATGGAAGAGCGGTGGTAGCCAACGCCAAAAAAACCAGAGAAGCAGACGTTGACTTCAGAAGTCGGGAAGGAGCGCGCGTGAACAGAAGGTGCGGGATGCCATCGGAATTTAGGGAGGAGAGTTTTTAAACTTTGGCTATTTGCAGACCCGATGTGTTCGATCCGACGGTGGAGATTCAATTAATGGTTCTATTTTGGCTTCAAGATGGTCCTGAAAGTTTTACTTTATATATATATATATACGAGCATCTTCGCACGGGCTACCGCCCGTGCTCGATGCTCTCCGCTTCGACAGTACTCCAACAGTGACAGTACCTCCGCCCAAACTCGCCCGCTCTAGGACGCTCAGTCAATTGACAGTGCATAGGTAGCCCCCGTGCCCCGCGCGACAGTACCCCCGCCTTGACATTGTCCCGGCGCGACGGCGCCCCCGCCGCTCGCGAACCCCCGTGCATACGACGAAATCGAGATGGGGGACAAAATCGGGGGTTCGCGAGCGGCGGGAGCGTCGTCGCGCCGGGACAATGTCGAGGCGGGGGTACTGTCGCGTGGGGCACGGGGGCTACCTATGCACTGTCAATTGACTGAGCGTCCTAGAGTGGGCGAGTTTGGGCGGAGGTACTGTCACTGTTGGAGTACTGTCGAAGCGGAGAGCATCGAGCACGGGCGGTAGCCCGTGCGAAGATGCTCGTATTCTAGGGAAAATGCTTTTAACAAAATTCATGTGCCCCGCACGACAGTACCCACGCCTCGACAGTGCGAAGATTGACGTGTTGACCGATATGTTCATACTCACATGAAAATACATAAACTTCTAAGAGCAAAATTCAAGATCATTCAACTCACTTACCCATAGAAAGCAGCATCACATGAAATCTAGTAAAAACAACTTTTAGATAGATGCAACCAAATCATACATGGAATTACCCTAAATAAGGCATACAAAAACAATAATTTTTAAAGGGGTTATGATATGCTTCAAAGAGCAGAGCAAGTCTTCTTAAATTATAATCACAATTATGCATATTTATTCAGAATTATGCATATCTTCATAAAAAATATAAATAATTATGATCATATTGTGTCCACTTTATTCCGCTAAGATTCATATACTTATGGGAGAATAAGCTTCTGAAAAAGACGGCAATAGATAATTAATTCTTTATATTGCTTCGATTATGCAGAGTTTCTCCAACTATATAGGCTGTCAGGTAAACAAATTTTAGATAGATGCAGAGAACACTATATAAGCACTTCACTTCGAAAAATAAAGCATCGAAGTTCAATTGGAATTACTATTCCTGACAGTATATATCATGATAGATACTCAGGCTAATCAATTTGAAATTAGCGAAAACATTTTTTACTTCTCCAAATATGAAAACACATAATAATACTAATAAAAAAATGTCTTAAATGAATGGATTTGGAAAACACACCTGAGTTAAGTAGACCTTTGAATCATGAGTTGTGATCCATATGGAGCTTAGAACACTCTGTGTGAATTTACATGGAAATTAAAGGAATGATTCCTTCAATAATAGTTTGAAATGGTGTTTTCTAGCCTGAAATAGATCGTTCCCCCATTCAAATGTTTAAGAAACCTAAACGATGAAAAAAAATACATAGGGCAGAGGAACGTTGCTGCATGTTCGGCTACATGGACTATGGACTCTACAAAAATAGTGAGGAAAGTTTCATTTCTTTCCAGTTATATCAATTTAATTTGATAATTTTTTATCTGCTTAGTCGTTGGTGTTGTTTCAAGATTATTATATTTGTTTCAATTTAATCCTATCATAAGCATAACAATACTAATATTAGTAAATATCAGTAAAGCCGCATCAATTGGAATCCATTAAACCCTAAGATCACCAAAAATTAATAGAACCAACTATCGCCTAAACTGAAAACAGCACCATGCAAAAATATGAAATCGTAAATGAGATCACCCAAAGAATCTCCTAACCTGAGAACGATTGTTGAAGTGGAGACAAACCATCCTAGCATTATAGATTGTAAAATCATAAATATTTGAAGACGTACACTTTCATATAAGTAAGAACATTGCACATCTTGAAATTACAGGTGATCTCATACTATCTTATAAAATCATAACATTAAAATCTATATTAAAGAATGAACACAAACCATCCTAGCATTATTAACAGATTTTATGGCATACCACTTACAGTTATAACTGAGCAGATTGTTTGCTGTACAACCATTGACGCATCACCATAAGTTGCTTGTCTCTCTGAAGTCGCTCTGGAAAGTAATGAAAGGAGAAGACATAGGTGATATGGTAAAACTTTGGATTGAAAAACTGAAATAATTCCTTCTCTGAATTTCTCTCTATCCCTCTCTTTGTGTCAGGTTCCACAAAAATGTAGGTATGCCCGTCTCTCTCTCTCACACAAAAAATATTTGCAATAGTAAGGGAAGAACAACATGTATTATAATGAAATAATTCCCTCTTTGAGTTTCTCTCCATCCCTCTCTTTGTGGCAGCTTCCACAAAACTGCAGATATGTCCGTCTCTCTCTCTCACAAAAAATATTTGTAATAGTAAGGGAAGAACAACATGTATTATAATGAAATAATTCCCTCTCTGAGTTTCTCTCTATCCCTCTCTTTGTGCCAGCTTCCACAAAATTGCAGGTATGTCCGTCTCTCTCTCTCACAAAAAATATTTGTAATAGTAAGGGAAAAACAACATGTATTATAATGAAATAATTCCTTCTCTGAGTTTCTCTCTATCCCTCTCTTTGTGCCAGCTTCCACAAAACTGCAGGTATGTCCGTCTCTCTCTCTCATATAAAATATTTATAATAGTAAGCGAACAGCAATATGCAAAACAAATAATATGTAGGAATACACGCAGGACAATCGAGAAAATGCGAAACAATGTGGAGTAGTCTTTCTCATGGCAGAGTTGAATTTGCATCTGGATACGAACAAATAAGCAGTGGAGAGAGGAAGGAGTATAAAAATATAACATGAGCAACAAAAGATTTTAATGGCAAGTGTGGGCTCAACGATATGCAGGGCCCTTTTTTAAGCAATGTGTAAGGAATGAGTTGAAATTGTATATATGAAATAGTACGCAGCCAACACAACGTTTTCATATATATATATATATATAGGGATATAAATGGAGAGCATCGTAGCATAGCTGTAGTCCACGTATGCGCCTCAGTTTTCTTTCAGCAAAAGATATTCCACAACATATAGAATCACGACCAATGTTTTTTTCAAAGAAATACTCGTTCATTAATAATCAATTCAATCATCAATGCAAAAAATATCATTGTTTCCTAAAGTACCTGTAAATAATGTTTTCTTTAAATGGTTAAACTTCATACTTTTCACGTAACTGATACACAACACAATCATGTGTAAATTATCTAAAAACACCAAAATCATTTCTCCTGAAATTTAGATATTATAATGCAGCAAAGGAAGTTGAACCAGCAAAAAGGAGGCATGATAAGCGGCAAGAAAAGTTAAACCAGCAAAAAGGAGGAATGAAGCAAAATAGTATAAGAAATCAGACCTACCACATGGTTTCCATGCTTACCCATGCCTTGTAGTTCATCCCTATGACAGTGTTTACTGATTCACAGAAAAAATGGAAGCAGAAGAGAGCTGAAGAATAATTGGAGCAATATCATCTTTACCTTGAGTAGTTGGCAGTGGATGATAAGGCCTGAAATCAGCAGATAGGTGAAGCAAAACGATGAGAAAAATGAAAAATGAAATCGAGAAGGCTAACAGAAATGGAAAGCTTAAAAAAATGTTACCAGGGGCGAGGAAGATGTCCTGCGGAAGTAGAGGCAGTCGATCCTGGCGAAGCTTGCGGAAGCAGGTGATGTTCATGCGTACAAATCGAAGAAGAAAGTCAAGTAAATCGCAAAGCAGTTGAGGTATAAGGTGATCCAGAAGCGGGCGTTAGGTCGAAGGCGGTGGGTTCAGGAACGACAACGCGACCTACAAAGGAAGCGAGAAACGGAAAAATTAATGAAATTGCGATCATGAGAGGGAGAGACAGCAAAGAGAGAAAGTAAGAAAGCCCTCGGAAGATTCCAAGCAGAGGAAGATGGCTTCCGCTGGAGGACGATGCGGCTTGCTCAGCGGTGAAACAGAAATCCAACAAAAATCAAGCTGACCGGCGAAACAACTGACGATCGGAGGTGAGTACGTGCAACGCAATTGGATATGGACGGAGAAGCTGAGCGAAATCAGAGGCCGGAGATCGCCTATCGCGATGAGCAGGAACAAAAATTCCCTAGGGCACGGGAGGAGGAACTGCAGAGCGGTGAAACAGAAAAGTAGCAATCGTAATAGAGGATGAGCTGTAGCAATTTTAAGGCCGGATGATCACCTTGAGCTGCGAGGAACTGCAGCTTGCCGAAGGGGAGAAGGAACGGGCGATCACCTGCAAATCGAAAACCAAAAAGGAAATTGCAGGAAGATCTGCGATGCGCTGCAGGGGAGGAAGAAATGAAAGGGGGGATATATTCCCCTCCTTTCTCTCCTCTCTCTCCCCTCCCTCTCTCTCTCTCTCTCTCTCTCTCTCTCTCTCTCTCTCTCTCTCTCTCTCTCTCCTCCCACTCTCTTTCTCTCCCGCCATCACACTTGCGACGGACAACAAAACACTATTCATACCCTAAATAACTTTATATATATGTATAGATATATATATATATATATATATATATATATATATATATATATATATATATATAGGGGAGTGATCCTGTGTGAATAAACGGGCGTGCGAAGGTGCGAAGAGGAGATCGTGGTAGTTGAACAGGGAGGGATTTAGCGGCGGTGGCGACATCCAGCTGCGGCGGCTTCGACGTCGACTCCCGCGGCAATGGAGGGTCAGAGGCTTCTTCCCTGGTTCTTCCCGACCTCACCGATCTCTGCGACGGCGACTTCCAGCGCGGCGGCCAACGGTAGATCCTGTGCGAAGAGGATGTGAACAAAGATGTGAACAAAGACGCCGACGAACCCAGGGCGGCCAGTGGCCAGCGAGCCTGAGGCCGCCGACAACGTCTTTGTTCGCCTCCTCTTCGCAGTGGATCTATTCGCATCTGATTGCAATCCTGTATATATATATATGTATATATATATATATATGTATATATATATATATGTGAGTGATTTTCCGGAGTAAACCGGTTTGCTCCCTAATATGGAGCAAACCGGTCCGATCTCCCTCGAAAATGCATCAAAATGAACATATAATATATGAAAATTGACTGGCTCGATGAGACCTACAACTTTCATGTTAAGCACTTTTTCTAATTTTGAATGTATGAGACGGATTTTCGACCCGAAAAAATCTGGGCAAAAAACAGGACTAAGGACGCCCAGATTTTTTCGGTTCGAAAATCCATCTCATACATTCAAAATTAGAAAAAGTGCTTAACATGAAAGTTGTAGGTCTCATCGAGCCAGTCAATTTTCATATATTATATGTTCATTTTGATGCATTTTCGAAGGAGATCGGACCGGTTTGCTCTCTATTAGGGAGCAAACCGGTTTGCTCTCTATTAGGGAGCAAACCGGTTTGCTCTGGAAAATGTTTCATATATATGTATATATATATGTATAGGGGCGAGATCCTGTGCGAAGGAAAATCTGGTGCGAACATGCGAATAAAAGGAATCCAGCGCCGCCGCCGCCGGCTGCTGCCTCGCCGGCGACCGGCCGCCCGGGGTTCGGCGGCGGCCACGCCGACGAACCCCGGGCGGCCGTTCGCCGGCGAGGCAGCAGCCGGCGGCGGCGGCGCAGCGAAGAAAATTTGCATAATCCAGCGCCGCCGCCGCCGGCTGCGGCCTCGCCGGCGACCGGCCGCCCGGGGTTCGTCGGCGGCGCGCTAGATTATGCTTGGCCGTGTGATGCAGCGGGGTTGGGACGCAATCGGACGGCAGAAAATGCACTGTTCGCATCTTCGCACATATATTTATCCGCATATGAACTCTGCCCTATATGTATATATATATATGTATATATATAAATCATAGACGAAAACCCACCAAAGAGTATATATATATAAAGTCTAGCAGTAGTAATCATCCTAGTCATATGACGACAAAACATCTAGTCCAAAAAAAGACATCTCTCATCCTCTCCTCTCATCATAGTAGTACCCTCATATCCTCGTAGATTGTCTGGGCTGGCTTAGGGAACTCCTCGTCAACGGGAACATGTCTACGCTCCTCCATCCGCTCCTGATCCGTCGGTAGGCGCATCAGGTCCTAAAATAATAACGTAGAAGAGTACGTTAGCCACAACAGACCAAGTAAATCCCACGATCCTCCCCAGCCCCTAATGGGTATCAGGAAGGACACCTGCAATGAGAGTTAGCACAATAGCCAAAGCAAATATACATACATGCATTATGTAAACGAACCAACAACATCAACTAGTCATAAAGAGAGAAACATTAAAGTTGTAAATTCACCCACCATCATATAACTCTTCCTAACGGTGGTCATACGATGCCGGATCAAGGAGAGAGTATTGGTAAACAAATGTATGTATAAGATATGGTGATCATGTATGTTTGTCCTCCCCATCACTGGAATGATGTGTCACGAACACTTTCCTATATGTCGACATAGTGACACGTTAAGAGAAGATGCTCACTTCACAGGCCTCACCGTCGTGGCCAGACGGTGATAGTGGGTCGGTCGCTCCCACTTCTAGGTTATGGATACACCCCAACTTCCTAGGCCTTCATACCTCTATGAAGAATAGGTAATCTCGGTGGGAACACATTCTCACCTAGTGCGGAGACCCTCTCGACACATATCCAAATAGGTGTGAGACATACCTGTGTGTAAGGGGTAGCTAGCCCCCGGTCCTTTTCACTACCAAAAACAAAAGAGTTCGTCATCACAACTTCTCCCATAGTGTATATTATGGGGAAGTCGACGAACCCGCCAACTCGATAACCATGCACCCTCCCATATTCCCATGTGTTGGGTAATGAATGAAATGACTACATGACAATACTCATAAAATTACCAAGTAATTACGGATTGACTCGTAATTTGATGTTTATCACGTGATTAAACTTGAAATGACAAACTTATAAATTTGAAGAATCGTGATTTCATGTAAACCATTTAGACATATTAATGACAAGTTTAAATTTACTTAGATGCTCTAAATCAGAAATATCAAAACATGAGAGTCGTGGAGCAAATATTCATCTATAATAATGTCTCTAACATGCATGCCCTGATTTAGCTCCTAAGGCCTCCAAAACAGTGACTGAAATTTAACTAAGAATAATATATTTTGAACAAAACAGAAACCTAAAATAAATTTGCCATGTCGATGGTTAAATTTAAATTATTTAAAGACTTAGGATCATAAAACTCAGAACATTAAAGTTGAAGGGGAAACATTAATCTATAATAGTGTCTATAACATGCATGTTCTGATTTGGCATCTAAAACCTCCAAAATAAGGGTTGAAGTTCTGATAATATACAAAAACTTTATATAACATGTTTATAAACTTCCAGAATGATTAAATATACTTTTCGAGCGCAAAAATAATTAGTCATGTGATCCAAATAAGAAAACTTATAACATAAAAGTTGTAGACAACATAATGTTCTGCAACTTTGTGTCTCACAAGTATTTTGCAGTTCTGCCTCTAAGGCCATTAAAAATCCATTTTAGAAATAAAAAAATCTCAAAAATCTGGCAGATCTTTTTTGCTAGGCGTGTATCAAATCTACACATAGATCTTGGCGCAGATCCAATGGTGATAAATCAGCCGGACTGTTTAATGTCCAGCCAGCATTGCGGGGGATCTCCAATTTCTCCGACATGCATTTTCATGCATGCTGGAGCCTTACTGGACCTCCCCACCGCCGCCGGTGGAGAGAGTCCTTCGACCACCACTCCCACTGGGTGAAACTAGGGTGGGCGCTCCGAAGGGGAGTCGACCGGAGGCCGGCTGCCGTCGGCGATGGCCGGAAACCGCCATTTTTGCGATTTTTATTCATTTTGGTGGGGGAGCTTGTCGGAAACCGCTTCCGATATTTTTTCCCCGCCTCAAGGGCCATGAGGGAGGGTCATGGGGGCCCTCTCTCCCATTCTCACATCCCATGCAAGGCCGAAACCCACGATGGAGTCGGAGGTTGGTGGGGTGGTCCCAAGCTTCCAAGGATGGGATCGCCGCCTCCCGGGGTCGGAGTCGGCGGGGATCAACGGGAAATGGATCTAAAGGTAGAGAGGAGTCAGAAGAACTTACATGCTTGCCGTTTAGGCGAGGGGATCGACGAGCGGCTATTGGTGGTGGAGATCGCCGGAGTTGAGGGAAGTTCATTCGTTACGATTCCAATTTCGCAGTATTTAAATAATTTATAAATTTTGCCATAACAAAACATATTTCTTAAATAAAATTTAAATAATTCAGAGGCCCCTCCTCTAATCACGGGGCATACTGAAGCCCCTTTGGCGTGTTGGCGAGTCATGAGCACCTCCCGTCGATGATTTACTCGAGTCGGGTTGTTCGGTATTCGTTTAGACTAATTTGGGCAATTTTGAGTTTTACCCAATTCAAGTTGATCAACTCGCTGAAAATGTGTCATAATAGGTCAATTTGACTAGTTTAGAGTAAGTGTGCACGGAGCTGAAGGAGATCTTCAATCTGTCTTTGAAGGGACATTCGAGGACCGAAGGAGATCTTTGAGCTGTCTTCAAAGGGATCTTCGAACTCCGAAGGAGATCTTGAATGCCGAAGTAGATCATTGAAGGAATCTTCCAACACCGACGAAGAAGTTTGAGAAATCTTCAAATGAAGACTCAGGTGCTCTCTGTGGCACTAAAGGTAAGGTGCCTTCGAATGAGGGCATAGGACCCTTTTTATAGCCTTTGATAGGGGTGTACCGGTAATTTTTCCATCATAACCATCAGATGGGCGAATGGGAACTCTCGATCGGGGGCAGTCAGATTTCCATTTTTGCTAATATGATGATCTTGCCCCTCGGGCAGTTTGGGCAGCATCAACGACGACGGCGACATCGGGAGGCTACGACGGTGTCGGGAGGCGACGATGACATCAGTAGGCGACGATGACATTGGGAGGCGACGACGACATCGGTAAGCGACAGCGGCACCAGGAGGTGATGACGACAGCAAGTACACTGGGCTTGGAGGCGAGAATTGCGGAGGTGATCAGTGAAATACGGGGGCACACAAAAGTGATCCTGCAGGTAAGGGTACGCAAGTGAGAGATCTCGCACGTGAGGGAGCACGTGGGAGTTATCCTGCGCACGAGGGCACGTGCACGAGAGAGATCCCATGCGCCCGCATTGGGCGCACGACCGGTGCTGCGTAGGTCGTGCGGATGGTACTGCGCGTCAGCATAATTGTTGCCTCGTGGGCACGCGTCCGATGCCGCATAGGACACACGGTCGGTGTCGCGCGATTGCGTGCTCGATGCTGATTGGACCGTGTGGCCGGTGCCGCCCGGACCGCGAGACCAGTGCCGCCCGGACCGCGCGACCAGTGCCGCTCGGACCGTGCGGCTGCACGCTCGTTGCCGCCTGGATCGTGCGGCTGCACGCTCGTTGCCGCCTGGATCGTGCGATTGCACGCTCGTTGCCGCCTGAATCGTGCACTAAGGGGGTGGGGTTCTCTCCACTAAGGTGGTGAGGTTCTCCCCACTAAGGGGGTGGGGTTCTCTCCACTAAGGTGGTGAGGTTCTCCCCACTAAGGGAGTGGGGTTTTCCTTATCCACACCCCTCACCTTTATATTCATTTGGGGGACCCCATCAAATATTAATGGAAAGTGGCTACTTAACTGGGTAGGTGGCCATCTTGAGCTAACTTGGAGAGAATTGCATGACTAAACGAGTCGTATACTTTTCTTATATTTGAGAATTTTTAATTTGCAAAGAATGCTCTCAATGAGCTTAATACAACTTAGCCGAACCTTCATTATCACGTTTATCCACTCCAATCCATATTTTTTCATTAGAATTAAATGAAGATTGCAACAGTCTCTCAGTTTAAAGCTCACTTTAAGCATGTCACGCCAGGGTGAACACCCGCGCTTGGGCGAACAACGCATGCACGGGCGAAAAATCCACGCCCGAGCAAAAATGCGCGTTGAGAGGCGGTGGAGGATTTTTTTTATGCTATTGCCGACTCCCTCTCTCTTTATCTCTCGGTCTCGGTTCTATCGCTGCTAGGGTTCCTCTTTTCATTCCTCAGTCCTTCTTCGTTCTGCAAGATTTGGCATGGGATCTCTTAGTTTATGCTGGGAGTTGTTGTTGGTAAGGCTCGGTTTGATCTGAGCTTTGTCGAACTCGCGTATTGCGATCAATTTTTCTGCCCTACCTGTAAGCTTTCTCTTCCCAAGCTTTTTCTTATTCCTGTAGACATTCCTGGTTTTTTTGACATGAGTATGTTGGTTGGCCGATTGTGAAATGAAATTTTTAAGCATAAACAAGTTGGGGGTTTTACCTTGTTCTCTGGCCTTGCATATCAATGTTTTTGAAACTTGATTCTTGTTGACACGAGCTGATGGGTATGCTGGCAATCTGGGAAAGATTAATTCATTTTCTTTTTAGCTTGTCTCTCTTTAGAATATCATGGCCGGCTAGGTTTTGCTATTTAAACCAAACTTGTCGATTTCATGTCTCTTACTGATTGGATTTCTGGATGGGGTTATGGACCGGCTGTTACTATTAATTTCAAAATGGATTCATATGCTTGCTGTTATGAGGGGTTACCATAAATTTCAGTTTACTGTTGGCCGATTATTATTCTTTAGAGCTGCTTTGGGTGAAGCTCAACAATGGGGGTGTTTGACTTCAGTTAAAGTTTCAGTTCAAGTGTTTGTTCCATAGAAAATTCCTAAAGAGTCTACGTCAACCCTAGAGATCATCGTTATAGCTACTATGTGATGCAACCCCGATAATTATACATTTTATTAATACGGTTGCTAAACAGATATCGCGAATGATGGCATCTCACGATAGGCATGGCGATGACATGGGGCGTGACACTGGGAAGGAGAAATTAACGGTGAAACCTATCTCTTGAACTTATGCTAATTTCAAGTACTTTTATTTATTTACACTGCTTCTAAAGTATGAAAAATGAACTTTTTATGGTATGCGGCATCATGAATATTGTATCTATCACTGAAAATATTTCTCACTATGATGTATGGCCTTGGACAGGCAAATAGACGAATGAAAATCTGAGGGGATTATAAAAATAAATAACTCACTGTTATGTAAATGTGTCGACACGAGGTTATATTAAGGGCTAATTGAATTGCATGCAAATGAATGAAATGATATAGATGATTTGCCAAACCAGTCGGCCGAAAGTCATAGACGCGTGTTGAATGTACTGGTTTTGGACAATGATGACCCTACGGGGTGGACCCAAAGAATGAAATATGAGATTGTAAGAAGCATTTTTTCCCATTTGGGTACGAGAAATCCGAAACTATGAAAAATCATCTCTCCATAACCTCTCAACAAAACTTCAATCCAAAAGCGGAACTGGATTACTCTAAAGAAATGCTACGAGATATGTAATTCAATCTAAGGTCTTAGTCAAGTTTTAAAGGGGCGGTCATTTCACCCAAATGGACTTCTTACTGGGATTGGCGGAGTTCTGAACCTCTGATCGATAAACCGTCACCCCCAACAGACTCATGGCAGCAAGGCGAAGCTTCCCAATAATTTTCATCGAGTTCCGAGCACTTTATTTTTTTGTGTGGCGTCCGCAGCTACTTTCGCCGCCACTCTGCCACTCCTGACCGAGCTGCTCGGATCTGCCTAGGGGCAAAGTTGTTCGACCATTAAAGTCAATGATCTAAGGGACATAAACATATCGTTTCTAACCGTCCGTTGATTAATTATGGTGGCAAAATTCCATATGTGCCCTTTAAAAATCTATAGAAGGGGGCATACCCCTTCATTTAAAGGGGCTAGTAATTAGAGGAGAGAATGAATCTTACACCTTGCGCATTGCGACAACAAAAAACCTCTAACGAGTGTCCACTAGAACCCTCGTTCGCCATTGTCCCGAGCGCGCTTAGAAACAACATTCAGGAATGCGCTCACGCGCTCCGCTCCCATGCTTGCTCCGATCTCCAGTGTCTGCTACGCTCGTTAGTACCCCTCCTGACGCTCCACTGTACTGAGGACGCTAACATGCTTATATTTCGAGAACACGCTTAAGCACTCCACTCTTCATTGTTTGCTACGCCTCCGTTGCATGCTCTGCTCGGCAATGCGGGCTCCACTTTCCAATCCACATTATGCTCTCCAATGTGTCGCGCTCCACTCTCTATTGTGCGCCCCAAACCCTCAAGTGCACGTCCACACACTTTGTTGTCCAATATGTGGCCCAACACTCCGCTCTACAGTGCACTCCCTCACAATCCGCTCCGCTGAATTCGCCATGCTCCGCTCTCCAGTACACAATGTGCTCCTCTCCAATGCGCGTCTTTGCACACTGTTCTCTAGTGCGTGCACCTACGCTCTGCTCATAGAACGCACCCACCGCTGCTCTCTAGGACGCACCACCAAAACTGCACCAAATATTTTGATTGAATAGCGTATCTAATTGCATTTCTCGAGATAAATTCAATGCAACTTTTAGATTAAAGTTTCTTTGAGCGTTTATGGAGACATCAGCATTGAAATTTCAGATATCTCCTACCCATTAATGACAAAAATGCTTCTTGGGGAGGGAAAAGAAGAGGGGAGGTCGCTCGTAGCCATGGGAAGGCCTAGACGATCCTCCCCAAGGAGCATTTCCACCATTATTGGGTACGAGAAATCCGAAACTTTGGATACTCATATCTCCATAACCACTCAATGAAACATCAATCCGAAAGTGGCACTGAAATACTCTCAAGAAATGCTATGAGATAGACTGTTCAATCTATGTTTTAGTTGAGTTCTGGCGGAGAGGCCATTTCACCCAAACAACTTACCGCCGATGAATGCCAAAGTTCTGGACGTCCGACCGAGAAACCATCACCCAGAGAACTCATGGCAATGAGATGAAGCTTCTCATACATTTAAATCGAGTTCCAAGCACTTTCATTTTTCCGGTGTAGCGGACGCCGTCACGGCCGCCCGCCGTCACGACCGCCCCCAATCCAGCGCTGCTGGCCGAGCTGCCTGAATCTGCCAGTGAGCAAAGTTGTCCAACTATCAAAGTCAATGATCTAAGAGACAAACCAAGTGTTTCTCTTCGCCCGCTGATCAAAATGGGTCTGCTCCTTCATTTGAAAGAGCTGGAGTAACAATACAATTCCCGCAGCTTGTGCGTTGCGACATTGAAAACCTCCAATGAGCGCCCATGAACACCCTTCTATGTCGTTGTCCCGAGCACGCACACACGCACAACTTTCGAGTACGCACTCATGCGTAATCTCAAAAAGATCTGCAATGCAAGTTTACATTATTACCACAATAGTTGTTCTTCTAATTTCAATGTGACACATAATTTCTCAACTCAAGCATGTTATCTTAAAAAAACTGCCAAGAATGGCCTTTCTTCAAGCCTCTCTATTTGTACATTTTAAATTGAGATTGCAAGTTTAATAGAGAGAACCAAATATAGCATTAGGCAGGAAATGACGACACGAAGATATGGCGGAAAAGTATTTGTTTTCAACTGCTGTAATAAGCCATGGCCTGTGCTGTAAAATCTTATACGCGCTCGGCAGATGTACAATATTCGACATGGCGAAATTTATACTCCTTGTTTATAAGGCTTTCTTTCATATGTCTATTTTAGAAATTTCGGAGGGGACGAATATACTTAACAAGTAGTAGCTTCTCTTTTGGTCCTCAAAAATAAAACATGGAGGTTTCAGTTATGTAACCAACCCCTTCATATTAAGAAATCTAATTATGGAATATACATTGACTGTTTTCTATTACTTTCAAATCAAAAGGAAAGAAAAAAAAATGTAAAAAAATAAACTCCTAACTGAAGAGGATGATAAATTAGATGGAAGAGTAGATGTATCGCCAGTAGCAAATGAATTTACAGAAGTCAATCACCCAAAATGCAGAGGGGCTTCCGCATGCTGAGCTCGAGTTGGAGCTTTGGAAAGCTGGATAGATCGTGCGAAGCGCTCAAAATTTTCTGCAACACAAAACAACGCGAGAGGATCATGGTTGGAACTAATAGGCAGTGCAGGCGAACTTCAAATAGTTATATAATATTGCGAACGCGAAAAGTTAAAAAAGAAAAAGAACATACATCAAGAGCTTCTGCTATTAAAATGACAGATTGAATAAGGTATATCAACGCGCTCAAATCTAAGTAGTCGAGAGAAATTTATGATTTACCTCTACCTCAAGTGACAAGGTGATACGCACGCGAGGGGAATTTGGTCAAGCGGTCTTTGTCCTGTAGTGGGATCTCCATCTATATAAGGAACACCTTAGGGAGTTATCTTTCATCTTTGAGTCTTAGGCTTTGTTTGGGACAGCGGCTGCGGATTAGAAATCTGATTTCTGATCCGCAGCTGCGGTAATTTTCTGTTTGGCGCGGAGTTTCTTGAGCTCTCTTTGGAGAGAAGAGTGCTTTGGAGGACCCAGCCTCCGGGTGCTTGGCGAGAGCTTGCCTCTCGATTGTATCTTTCGTGTTTATTATTATACATTGCAAATTTGTGTTCATGTTATTTGAGACCTTGATATGGCTTGCTCGTATCAAAAGGACTGATAAGTGCTTAGGAGAAAGACATGTAATAGGGTCAGTGAATAGGAATACATTGTGCAATCATAAATCCGCCTGTTACAGAAGAGACTCTTTAAGTAATCATCTCGGAGGCTGTATTGACCAGACCAGGCTCCTTAATGGGCAGACCTATTTTCTCTTTACACTCCATCTCAAGTTGAGCATAGGCGCTGATCACGTTGAACTTGCTAACTGTTGTAATGGGAAAAACCAATATAATTTACATTTCAATAAAAGTCCCTCTATATATAGAGGAGTTACAATACTATAATACCAAATAATAATATATTCTAACACTCCCCCTCAAGTTGGGCGAGAGATATCAATCATGCCCAACTTGTCCACAATCTTGCTAAATATGTTCCCACTCAGTCCTTTGGTGAGAATGTCTGCTAGCTGCCTGTTTTCCTTGATAAAGTGCCGATCCACTTCAATGTGTTTCGTCCGGTCATGTTAAACGGGATTGTGTGCGATACTGATGGCTGACTTGTTGTCACAATACAGCCGGATGGGTCCTTCTTCCACAAGACCAAGATCCCTCAGTAAAGCCCGAAGCCATAAACCTTCACAGACCCCCTAGGCCATAGCTCTAAACTCGGCCTCAGCACTGGATCGCGCCACAACTTGTTGCTTCTTGCTCCTCCAGGTAACAAGGTTGCCTCCAACAAGAGAGCAGTATCCAGAAGTAGATCGCCTATCGTCAATAGACCCGACCCAATCAGCATCAGTATAGACTTCAATCTTTAGATCAGTATTTTGAGCAAACAGGATACCCCTTCCTGGTGAAGACTTGAGGTACCGTGGAATCCTGTGTGCAACATCCACATGTCGGGTCTTAGGAGCGTGCATGCACTGGCTCATCACACTCACCGCATAGGAGATATCTGGGCGAGTATGGGACAAATATATCAACCTCCCCAATAATCTCTGGAATCCTGAGATATCATCAATATCCCCTCCATCATCACGCCCCAGTCGGTGATTTGCTTCAATCGGAGTGTCAGCTGGTCTGCATCCGCTCATCCCCATTTTCTCAAGAAGATCTAACGTGTATTTTCGCTGAGAGACAAATATCCCCTGCTTAGATCTAGCAACTTTAATTCCCAAGAAGTACATGAGTTTTCCCAAGTCATTGACCTCAAACTCTCTAGCTAGCTTGGCCTTCAAACTCTGAATTTCCTCCACATCATCACCTGTTATGACAATATCATCAACATACACAATGAGAACAGTAATTTTCCCAAGCCTATGTTTGATGAACATCATATGATCTGTGTTGCTCTGACTATATCCAAACGACACCATAGCCTTGTGGAAGCGGCCAAACCATGCTCTTGGGGACTGCTTCAGCCCATATAGAGCCTTTAACACTATGCATACTTTTTCAACAGCATTAACTGGAGTAAGACATGGAGGGGGAGACATATAGACCTCTTCCAAGTCACCATGGAGAAAGACATTCTTCACATCCAGCTGCAACAGGTCCCAATTTTTGCAAACAACAAAGAATATTAAGACCCTGACTGTATTCATCTTGGCCACCGGGGCAAACGTCTCCTGATAGTCGATGCCATGAGTTTGTGTATAACCCTTTGCAACCAAACTCGCTTTACATCTTTCAACAATCCCTTGGGGGTTTTGTTTCACCGAGAACACCCACTTGCACCCAACGAGTTTTTCCCGTGGGGATGAGGAACTAAATCCCAAGTATGGTTCTTCTCCAGAGCCTTCATTTCCTCAACCATCGCCTCACGCCACATAGGGACCTCAAGAGCCTGCTGCCACGATACAGGTATGGAAGAAGCAGCAAGGGAAGAGACAAAGGTCTTGTAGGAGGTAGAAAGAGAATCATAAGATACATAATTTGATAGAGGATGGCGAGTACAAGATCGGATACCTTTTCGAATGGCAATTGGAGGATCAGAAGGCCCTGAGTTAGGATCCACTGACTGTTCTGGTAGCATATCTAGATCTTGTGTGCTTGTCCTCTTTACACGCCGAGTATATACCTGCAAGGGCGGAGGTGAAGGTATGTAGGGTGGATGAGGCGTAGGAGAGGAACTCACCTCCACCAGTATAGGAGGGCTCACTTCCACTGGTAGAGTCTCCCCCTGAAGTGAGGGATACGATGGAGGTATAGGTAGAGGAACAGAGGGAACACCCTAGGGGGGGGGGGGGGGGGGGGGGTGGGGATACAGTGGTGGAGTTGGCATCAGCCGGAGGGTAATAAGACTCGGATTCACGGAATGTGACATCCATACTGACAAACACTTTCCTGGTAGGTGGATGAAAACACTTGTACCCCTTTTGCGTCGGTGAGTAACCAATAAAGACACACTTGAGAGCACGAGGATCAAGTTTGGATGGGCGAGGGTGGTGTATATGAACAAAGCAAACACAACCAAACACCCTAGAGGGAAGTCGGGTAGGGGGTACATGGAGAGTATCAAGGGGGTAGAATTCCCAAGGACACGTGTGGGCATACGATTGATGAGGTATGCAGCAGTAAGAACAACATCGCCCCAATAGAATTTTGGGAGATGCATGGTGGACAATAGACACCGAGCAACCTCCAGGAGATGGCGATTTTTCCGCTCAGCAACACCATTTTGTGTTGGGGAATAGGCACAAGTAGTCTGGTGGAGAATGCCGTGATCAACAAGATAGTGCTCAAACTGCGAATCAATGTATTCGCGGCCATTGTCACTATGAAGTATTTTAATTGTGGATTGAAATTGGGTGGAGATCATATTATGAAATCGGCGAAAAATAGAAAAAATATCACTTTTGTGACGCATCAAATACAACCATGTAGTATGAGAGAAGCAATCAATGAACGTAACAAACCACACACAACCAGAAATGGAAGGGAACGGACATGGACCCCAGCCATCCGTATGAATAATAGCAAAAAGAATAGAACTAGGTAACGAAACATGCTTAAATGAAGTACGAATATGTTTGTTTAAACTACATACATCACACACAAAAGTCTTAAAAATAGCAGTAGGCATAGTAGGAAACAACAACTTCATAACAGGGATAGAGGGGTGTCCCAAGCGATAGTGCCAGGGGTACAGAGGATGGACAATGCTGGAATGGAGAGCGAAAGTAGGAGGAGGTGCGCCAGAGTCGAGCACATAGAGTTCATTCACCATGCTACCAGAGCCATTCACCTTCCCCGTCGCCAGGTCCTGAAAAACACAAGAAGACGGAAGAAAGGTCACAGAGCAATGCATGAAGTTAGTTAAGTGACTGATTGAAAGAAGGTTACGAGTAAATGTGGGAATATGAAGAACAAAAGACAAGGTAAGAGAGGAGCAGGGGATGGTGCCCTTCCCGACAATAGAGGAAAGGGAACCATCGGCAATGCTCACCTTGTCACGCCCAGAGAGAGGAGTATAGGAAACAAAACCTGTAGAGGACCCGGTCATATGATCCGTGGCCCCAGAGTCAATGACCCATTGAGTGGAGGGAGGAGAAACAGCAGAATGGGCACCTGGCAGTCCCGTGTGAGCGTAGGAGGAAGAAGCAGAGGGCTCCGCAGAAAGGCCCTGCATCATGCGTCGGAGAGCCAACATTTCGTCCGCAGTAAAGCCACCAAGAGTGGCAGAGGCATCAGTAACTGAGTAGCCCTGAGAGATATCGGCAGCAACATCAGTAAGATGGGCCGCACGTGGAGCAGCATGGCGTCCTAAGAAGCGTCCAGAACCACGACCACCACGAGGTGGAGCACCCCCTCTTGGGGTAGGGAACCCATGAAGCCGGAAGAAGGTATCCCGAGTGTGGCGATTCTTACCACAATAATCACATAGGAGATGATCCTTTTCAGAACTCTTCGACTTGGGGTCCCGTGATGGACGCATACTAAGAAGAGAGGGGGTAGAAGCGGCAAGGGCAGAGCCCTCCGGCACAGAGTCAGGAAGGAGAGTCTGACAACGATCAAATTCCTGCTGCACTAAACTGTAGACCTCAGGAAGAGAAGGTATCTGCGGGCGTCCCAGAATCTGAACAATGATCTGATCAAAGTCGCGGTGCAATCCATGAAGAAATTCAAATATGCGATTGCGGTCATCCCTGGCTCTAACCATTGCCGCATCATTAGGGCTAGCAAAGACAAGAGGATCAAAATGATCATACTCTTGGTAAAGCTGCGTGAACTCCAAGTAGTATGCTGAAGGAGGACGATCACCCTGCCTGAGTAAACAGATTTTGCGGCGCAACTGGAAGATTTGAGCAGCATTGCCACGACGAGAGTAAGTAGACTCCGCACGACGCCAAATATCAGTAGCATTGTCCAGAAATAGATAGTTGCGGGCAATGGACTCCTGCATCGAATTAGTGAGCCAGGACATCACTAAGGAATTCTCTGATTCCCATTGCAGCCATTCAGGAGAATTTTTATCCGGTTCCTGCATTTGGCCTGTGACATAGCCAAAGAGACGCCGACTTTTGAGGGCAAGCGTGATAGACCGGGACCATGAGAGGTAATTAAATTCATCAAGGCGAATGGTAGTGATTTGAGAGGTATTGTGATCCGTGGTTCCTCAGTAGAAAACCGGCGGAGGAGCACCACCGGAAACGGGAGACGGAGTAACTCCGGTAGAGAGAGCGGGAGAGTCCGCGCCGCTAGATCCCATGGCTCAGGAATAGAAATCCGGAGAACACCCAAGGGTTAGGGCATCAAGAGGTGGATGGTAAGGGAGAAAGAATCCACCCATAAGACTCCATCATGAAGGGAGGACGGCGCCGGAGAAGGCAGTACTTACTGCATGATGCGCCGGCTCCGGAACAGGAGAAGGCGGAAGCGGAAGAGAAGGCGGAGTCGGAAGGCGGAAGCGGGAGAGAAGGCTAAGGAGGACGAGAAGGTGGATGCGGAAGAGAAGGCGGAGTCGGAAGGCGCTGTTGCGAGCGAGGGCCCGGCGCTGTTGCGGACGACAGTCGCGGACGGCGAGCGACGACGGCGTGCCAATATAATTTACATTTCAATAAAAGTCCCTCTCTATATAGAGGAGTTACATTACTACAATACCAAATAATATATTCTAACACTAACATTAATATGGAACAGTGCATTGCTCAGAACTTTAGTAAATAAATCCGCCGGCTAATCTTTTGATTGAATAAAAGGGATACAAGCTGTCTCATTTTAAATCTTCTCATTCATATTGTTTCTATCAATTTTGACGTGCTTTGTGCAATCATTTTACATTGGATTATGAGTAATGCTGAAGGGGCATTACTAGTTCAAATGCGGAGCCTGCCCGGTCTACATTAGTGTATGCCTCCAAATTCAGCTGAGTGTGACCATTAGTCCAACCCAAGGGAATAAAATCCTTCTTCCTACGTAAGTTTTTAGGTATCGAAGTACCCTGTGGCGACCTTTGAAGCGTCATGAAATGGCTTAATACAACAACTGCATAGGCAATCTCAAGTCTCGCATGAGAGAAATAAATAAGCTTTTCCACGAAGTGTTGATAACTGACAACTTCTTCCACAGATTTTCCATCCTACCCACCAAGGTATTGATTAGTTTCTATACATGACTCAATGGGTTTACACCCCGCATCCTAGTGTTTTACAAGAAGCCCAAAACATACTTTCTTTTGGATATGAAGATTCCCTTGTGAATTTTAGCAACTTCAATGCAAAGAAAGTATCTCAATGGAATAACGCCTTTGACCTCAAATTCAATTAAAAGATGTCTCAAGCTATCTATCTATCTATCTCATCCACATCATCTCCTGTGATGATTATGATGTCAACATAGACAACCAATGCCATTAACTTTCTATTTCTATGTTTGATGAATAATATAAATCCGCCTCCATCTAAGAGTACCTAACAAACTACATCGCACGACTAAAGCGTCCAAGTCAAGCTCATGGTTACTGTTTCAATCCATTAAGAGATTTCTTTAGCGGCAAATTTTTTCCCTTGAGTCTTTCATGATGAATCCAGGCGGGGTGGGGTGGCCATGAAGACCTCTATTTCAAGATCATTCATTTCCTCAATCATAACCTATCTCCACCTGAATTTAGAGCTTACGGTCAATCACTAGGAATAAAATTAAAGCAAGAGAGGATTTGTTGGAAAAATTCTTATAGATTTGATGGTGCAAAACCTTGATAAGACTACTTATAGAAGAAGGAAAAAACACAAAAGAAGAAGCCAGAAGAAACAAATTTGCATAAGTTTAGCGATAACAGATTGTTGACTGGCATCGTTGACCGGTGAACCAAGAAGCTCACAGATGGAAGACCTGAAGAGCTAGCTCAGCGATCTCTGATCGCTGACCGACATTCGTTAAATGGTGACCCAGAAGCTCTCAGATGGAAGACATGAAGTGCTAGCACAACAATCTCCGATCGTTGACCGGTGTTTGCTGACCACGCTTAGCGATCGCCGACCGTTGACTCAGAAGTAAAGGAAAGTCTTTCTCGAAGACTAAGAAGGACGATCAACGATTGTTGACTATAATTCCGTGATTGTTGACCGCACTGTCTCCCAGCAAACACCTCCATTCAACGATCGCTGACCAAAACCCTCACAGATCGCTGATCGAGTTTGAAGATTTTGTATGAATCAAATATAGCAGTGCAGATTCAGGGAAAGGAAGGCGCCAACTTTTCTCCCACACATACTTTTTGAGACTTGGTCTGGAAAGAAATAAAATGGAAAAGGAAGTTGTTGTTGGCCTTTCTTATTGACTCTCTGAAAAAAGAAGATTATAAATAACGTTTATAGAAGAATGAAAAGCTCTCTCAATCCCAAAAAGCCCTAGACACTTGACCGCACTGTCTCCCAACAAACACCTTCATTCAACGATCGCTAACCAAAACCCTCACAGATCGCTGATCGAGTTTGGAGATTTTGTATGAATCAAATATAGCAGTGCAGATTCAGGGAAAGGAAGGCGCCAATTTTTCTCCCACACATACTTTTTGAGACTTGGTCTGGAAAGAAATAAAATGGAAAAGGAAGTTGTTGTTGGCCTTCCTTATTGACTCTCTGAAAAAGAAGATTATAAATAACGTTTATAGAAGAATGAAAAGCTCTCTCAATCCCAAAAAGCCCTAGACACTCTCTTCTTCTCTTTGTAACTTCTCTAAGAAAGCAGTGTCCTCTCTTGAGACGCAGCTATAATTCACAACTCTCTTCTGATAATCTCTCAACCAAACTCTCACATTCACCTGCTGTAAATGGTTATAGGTTTCTCCCTTCAAGAGTGTGTTGCGGTTAGGATCTCTAAATAAAAGATTCAATTGGGTTGAAGTTTCTAGTGGAAAAAATTTGTCGCCTTGGTGAAGGCAGTGGAATCCCACAGGATGTGGAAGAGAGGAGTACCCAGAATAATTTAGGAACCTCCATAAAATTTCTATGTCGTCTAGATGATATCTGCTCTATAGCTTAGACATTTATTTCCTGCACCTTTTTATTTCAATATTATTTCTGCTTGCAATCTATTTTCTGTGTGTGCTTTCTGTTGAGCATTACTGTGATTTAGAAAAGAGATTTGGGGGATGGTTTGGTAAATCTCTATTCACCCCCTCTAGAGAAATATTCAGAGAGTCTATTCCACACTTTAAATTGGTATAAGTGTTGGGGTAGAAAGCGTCCCAACTGTGAGTGAGCGAATACTCTCTGAAAAAAGAAGATTATAAATAACGTTTATAGAAGAATGAAAAGCTCTCTCAATCCCAAAAAGCCCTAGACACTCTCTTCTTCTCTTTGTAACTTCTCTAAGAAAGCAGTGTCCTCTCTTGAGACACAACTATAATTCACAACTCTCTTCTGATAATCTCTCAACCAAACTCTCACATTCACCTGTTGTAAATGGTTACAGGTTTCTCCCTTCAAGAGAGTTGTGTTGCGGTTTGGATCTCTAGATAAAAGATCCAATTGGGTTGAAGTTTCCAGTGGAAAAGATTTGTCTCCTTGGTGAAGGCAGTGGAATCCCACAAAATGTGGAAGAGAGGAGTACCCAGAATAATTTAAGAACCTCCATAAAATTTCTATGTCGTCTAGATGATATCTGCTCTATAGCTTAGACTTTTATTTCCTGCATCTTTTTATTTCAATATTATTTCTGCTTGCAATCTATTTTCTGTGTGCTTTCTGTTGAGCATTACTGTGATTTAGAAAAGAGATTTGGGGGATGGTTTGGAAAATCTCTATTCATCCCTCTAGAGAAATATTCAGAGAGTCTATTGCGCACTTTAAATTGGTATAAGTGTTGGGGTAGAAAGCGTCCCAACTGTGAGTGAGCGAATACTCTCTGAAAAAAGAAGATTATAAATAACGTTTATAGGAGAATGAAAAGCTCTCTCAATCCCAAAAAGCCCTAGACACTCTCTTCTTCTCTTTGTAACTTCTCTAAGAAAGCAGTGCCCTCTCTTGAGACACAGCTATAATTCACAACTCTCTTCTGATAATCTCTCAACCAAACTCTCACATTCACCTGCTGTAAATGGTTACAGGTTTCTCCCTTCAAGAGAGTTGTGTTGCGGTTTGGATCTCTAGATAAAAGATCCAATTGGGTTGAAGTTTCCAGTGGAAAAGATTTGTCGCCTTGGTGAAGGCAGTGGAATCCCACAGGATGTGGAAGAGAGGAGTACCCAGAATAATTTAGGAACCTCCATAAAATTTCTATGTCATCTAGATGATATCTGCTCTATAGCTTAGTCTTTTATTTCCTGCATCTTTTTATTTCAATATTATTTCTGCTTGCAATCTATTTTCTGTGTGTGCTTTCTGTTGAGCATTACTGTGATTTAGAAAAGAGATTTGGGGGATGGTTTGGTAAATCTCTATTCACCCCTCTAGAGAAATATTCAGAGATTCTATTCCATACTTTAAATTGGTATAAGTGTTGGGGTAGAAAGCGTCCCAACTGTGAGTGAGCGAATACTTTGTGCTACGAATACTAGAGCGAGAAAACAAGGGGTGTCGCGAGCGGCGAGACCAGATTTCACACAGCATGAACCTTAGTTGTGCATGATTTTAATGATTGATTGAAAATAATCATAGTCGGATTACAAATGAAAATTGATACGCCAAAAGGGTACTCGCAAACTTTGTTTAGGGTTTAGGGTGGGTGTCGCGAGTGGCGAGACCAGATTTCGCACAGCATGAACCTTAGTTGTGCATGATCTTAATGATTGATTGAAAATAATCATAACCGGATTACAGATGAAAATTGATACACCAAAAGGGTACTCACAGTCTTTGTTCTTCGGTGTGCGAGTTCTGGGGAGATCTTGACTCATTTTTCGATGCATTTACAACTACTGTTCAAGACTTATTTATAGGTTGTGAGGGCTATGCCCACAGGGAACCTTCGATATACGGGCTGCCCGCTTACAAGGTGTCGTAAAATTTTCTAAATGCAGAAAGTAAAACGTCCTACGAATACACAGTGATGGCCGGCGAGTTCTACATTGATGGTGTGTGAATACTTCGTCACCATGTTTACTGGTCGACGAGATAATTGACTGTTTGGGAAGAGTTGGATCATCCCAGTTATCGACAACGAGTGTGGCGAAATCTAGGCAGACATAATTCTCGCATTTTTGTAAATCTCGTATAGGAGATTTCGAAAAATTAGTGTCTGTGAGACCTATTCCGCCATAAATGCTAACCACACCTATATATATAACCCATCCTTTTGGCGAAGGATTATCATTGACAAAGAATCGATTTTTGCCAATAGGTGTGCGAGTACTCTTGAAAGATATGGCCGGTAACATGTTTTCTTCTTTTGCTCAAATCCACGCTCGTCACTTTGCGAAGGAGAGGAAACAACTGGTCTCTCCGATGATGAGCGAGTCGGGGGATGCGAGTACCCCAGCACCCGTGACTTCTCCGAAAACAGACATTATCGGATTTTTCTCTATAGTGAGAACCTCTTTCGTTTGCAAGATCCCGGCGTTGCCCACAATGTCTTCTAGAATTTCAGATAGCACATTCTTTGATCGGTATATTGACTGTACTCCTCCGCAGGGCGGATTTCTTGAACTTTTCAGTGACGAAAGTGGGGAAGGAGTTTCAAAACAGGCGGTGATTCTTGGGTCAGAGGCGGTACTGATGTTGGCGGGGCTTGATGATGTGTTGAAGAAGACGAGCTCGATTGACGACCTTGTCAGGATGGAAGAGGTCACCCTGCGCGAGAGATCGGAGAAGAAAATGAATCATGATGCCAAGTCACCATTGAAGTACAGTAAAAAAGGAGGAGAAGAAGATGATGCGGCGAAGAAGGCCGCGAGGAAGGAGGAAGAAGATACAAGAAAGGCGAGGGCTGATGAGGCAGAGAGGAAGGCAGTAAAAAAGGAGGAGAAGAAGATGATGAGGATGCCATGAGGGAGGTGACAGAGAAGGAGGAGATAGCCGCGAGGAAGGCGGCCGAGGAAGACGCAACGAGAAAGGCTGCAGAGGTTGCTGCAGAGAAAGAAAAAGAGGAGAAGGCGAGGAAGGATGGAGAAGGTGAGGAAACTCCCGGGGGAGGGGTGCTGTCGGGGAACAAAGCCGCAGAGGCATCGAAGAAGGCAATGAGGAAGAAGACAGAGTAGGATCTCACATCCTCCATGGATTCCAGTGCAAAGGGCATGCATGCGCATGCAACGGAGAAATTCAGGGTTGTTAGGAGCGAGTCCCTCGTTCTCCAGGAGGAACTCCGGAGGAAGGAAAAGATCAGTGAGGCCTGGAAGGTGGGCGAGATCGAGAGTAAGGTACAACTGATCTCCCTTACCCAAGCTCAATCCAGGTAGAAATCCCTCGCGTCCAAGTCCAAGACCAAGGTGAAGAGGAGTAGCATTTTCATCGAAGATGGCGAGATCATGGGAGGTGAGGAATTGAAGTGGCGCCATCTCGACAAGGAGACCTCCAAGAAAAAGAGACTCGCGGCTGCGGATGCTGGGCATCAGCGAAAGTAGGATCCTCCCGGGAAAGAGCTGGGAAGGATGTTCCTCCAGAGGGTCCTCATGAGCTTGCGAGTACCTACGGTAAGGGTGCATTTCATTCTGGATATATACTTTCGGCGCATACTCGGTCTAATCTTTGTTTTGCCATGCAGATGCAAGACCGACTTTGGAGAATGCTCCTCAAGGAGGTCACAAAGAGGATTTCCCGCGAGTTCTCCTCGATAATGACGGCTATGGAGGATAATTCATGTCATGGAGAAGGAGCAGAGATTGCAAGATGAAGAGCTCACACACCTATCGAATGGGCTCAACTATCTCACAGAGAAGCAATCTCAACCTCCTCCAGCTTCAAGACTTCCAAGCACGCCTGCGAGTACTCGGACGCACAAGGACGTCGAGAGGATCCATGCTCAGATTGCCCAGTTTCATCATTACAGAGCTCAGCATGATCTCATCATCTCTCAGGTAACTGATGTTGTCGCGCATTTCATGCATGGGCCCTTTGTAGAAGTTTTGGTTTTTTCTCAGATGTAACATCGTGTTCATAGTCTTTGTAATAGTTCACTATAAATTGAATTAAATTTAAATTATTCGCCAACATTTACTTTTTTGGTTGATTGTATGCACTTTTGTATTTGAATAATCTCTAGAGTATTCGGGTAACGTTTCTCCACGTCTGCGAGTACATGTGCTCGCCGTTTCGAATGTCGATGTGTTTTTCCTATAAATAGGTTCCCCAGTTGTTCTTATTTTACGCATCTTATTGATTTCGACATGAAACGGGTGATGACGAGCTCGCGACATGGTTGGAAATAAGAAGTCGCGGAAGGCGAAGACCTCATCCAAGAGAACTGGAATTGTTGAACGTTTTTTTGAAACATACTTTCAAACCGTCATTGGGAACCGTGGGAGAACTCACAAATTTAAACAGGACCTACCCTCATTTCCAAGGAATCACTGTGAGACTTCCTTCGATTGGTGAACACATCAATAGGATGTCGGACGGGGAGTCTCCATCCCCTTTGACGACTTCAATTATGGTCTCGATTTCCCTTATGCCCACAATTCGTGTCCGTGTTCAACCACTACGGTGTCGTCCCGACACATATTATCTTTGTTTCTTACTTAATCCTGACTTCCTTTGTCGAATACCTTCAGTTGCAGAAGGTGTCCTGGAGCATGGTGGTTTTCAGAAGTTTAATTTATGCCAGGTCTCGCGAGGACAAAACCATCTCCTTCGAGGTGACCCGCATGCGAGTGCTGAACCTACCGAACAAAGTCAATTTCAGGTCTCAATACTTCATTATGTTGGCGGGGGATCTGGGTCCCTTGGTCTCCAAGCCTTCTGCGAGAGCCGAGGAGGACTTCACCGCGCCATTCTAGAAGGGGTTGAGAAGGAAATTACAGACTTCATGGCCCACAACCCTCTGGATGTCGAATACTATGTCGCGCATGCATGAAGTTGCAGACTTTGATCCGTCTGAGGGTAAGATAGAGAACATTTGTATGTATTTGCAGAATGTTTTTGCGAGTTCTAACAGTGTTCTTTTTATGCAGCCCGGCTCACTCTTTTGAATACCCGACCATATCGGCACGAGGGGTACTTAAATCCAGAGAATGATCCAGAGCATGCCGCTCGGGAGGATACTCGCAGGACCAGGAGGCGTAAGTACACCGAGAAGAGGAGAAGAGTAGCCCATGAGGGAGGCAAGAACTGCAGGGCCCAGCGAAAGCGAGACATGGAGTTCCAAGAAGGAACCTCCTCAGCAAATACTGGGCATCCATTTCCAGATGCCGCTGCAAACGTACTAATTCAGCTGGTGAACCGCTAGTCCATTGGGATGAAGAGAAGCAGAGATTCTCCATGAGCTCACAGTTGCTATCTTATAGGGACTCGCCACATGTTATCGGTTTTCAACACATGTTGTATACTAAAGAAGAAGTGGACGAGATCCTTAAGATCGAGATGTCGGCGCTCCCGAGGGTGGCGGCTAGGTTAAATATGCAAAGCTTGATTCTCAATCATCATACCGCTTCGCAAGTCTCCCACTTGCTCAATAAACTCCATATGATGAGAAGGAAGAGGAATGCCTTGTGAGAACAAGTCAAGGCAAGAGGTATATAGAGGTTCTGCGAGATATATAGGTTCTGAGTTTTCTTCTCCTGACAAGCGAATACTATTTTGATGTAGAAATTGATTGCCAAAGTGCAGAAGATGGATGATACATTTGATATGGGGAATCCAAAGTATGCTGACGAAATGATGGGGATCTCACAGATTGCTGGGGACGACACAATTGTAGTGCCGAAGGATCTTGGAATGATAAAGCCGGAGTTCACAGAAGTGACTTATGCCTCACTGTTTCCTGATGCTGCACTTCATGCCGAAGAATCATCCGCGAGTAGTCAGGCCGCTACTGATAACGAGAATCCAAAGTATGTTGACGAAATGATGAGGATTTCTCGATGAATACCTCGTAGACGATGGATCCAGCTCATCGAGATACAGTGACAACTAGTCCTTTTTTTGAGGTTTTGCGGACCTTATATTATGTAACCATGAATACCCGCCAAATACATACATGTAAATTTTGAATGATTAATGAAAAAATTCCATTTACCTATGTTTGGTTGCTTCTCTGTCTATGAATCAACGAATGTGAATACTGTTTGTTTCTACGTTTTGAAACATCTGTGTTTATTTTTTCTGGCCGACGATTGTCAGCAAATACCGTAATATAGGTGAATACTTATAATCCTCGAGTCAAAGTAGTAGTGTAGAGTTTCTGACTGAAGTAACATGTAAAGTTCGTAATAGTTTTATGAGATAAGTCAGCGACTTCTTAGACAATAATACTTTCAACCAATGTCGGGGACTTCTACAAAATTAATGACCATCACTTTAGAACATAATCTTCAGCGGGATAAAAGACCCCTTTCGATTTATGTTGGTGCCTTCATATAACTTAGAAATATAATCATGCGGTGAATCACTGCTATTAACATCAGCGATTTCTCTAGAAATATTCTGCGAATACCCCTCTGTATTTTAACTTTTTAAATATGTTGATAGTGAACTTGATTTGATAATATCCGCGAACTCTATAAATTGAAATCCAGAAATAAGATGTCGGTGAATTGCATGTGGTGAATACTGCTTAAGATGTTGAGTGACCTTTATAAAACCAACTTGTGAGCCTTGAACTAGGAAGTATTTGGATAGTATAAATTATTCCTCCAAGATGTTGGTCAAAGAACTCTTCTTGATATAAAAGAACAAGGGTACTGTGTCTTATATCCTTGAGGAATGGTTACAAGGAGTACTCGCAATAAGGGAACATGACTTCCATGAAGAATTGAATTTCCCATAAACTAAATTGATGATTTTATCACTAGGAACACGATATATGAATGTGAATACTTCCTGAAATGATATTAAGAAACAGGTACAATGAATACCAATCAAATATACTTGGTGAATTTCATGGGTTCTGCATTAGTTCTATTAATGACCCACTTTTAAAGCGAATACTATCCATAATGGTTTGCGACTGCAATGAAAGAGAGAAAAATAACGTGATGTGGATATTACCCGAACTGATGTCAAGGAGCACCTTAAATTGACGATCCCATTCTAGAAGAACATAACATGTGATGCGAATAATTCCCGAAATGATGTTAATTAATACTCGAAATGATGTCAAGGAGCACCTTAAATTGATGATCCCATCCTATAAGAACATAACATGTGATGCGAATACTTCCCAAAATGATGCTAATTAATACCTACAACGAATACCAATCAGTAATGCTTAGTGAATTCCATGGGTTCCATATTTCATTAATGGCACGCTGTGAATGCGAATATACCAGATGATAGTTTGCGACATCCATGAAAAAAAGATGATTCCCCATAAACTTTGGATTGATGGTCAGTTCATAATGAGCTATCAACCGAAACTTGATTATTGTTATAATAGTAAAGCTTGAGAAAACTATCCATAAACCACCTGGCTGAAGTTCCGAGATATTGATTGTAATGTATCGAAAATCACTTATCTGAGTAAGGTAACCAACATAGGGAAAATGGTTTTGTCATCCAAAAAATCTAGCCACCTTACTACGAATGTCGACCTAAAGGGATCTTGAGGGTCAAAGTGCTAAGGGAAACCAGTTCGCCATAAGGCATCTATGGAGTTTTCCTCAGAAAGGATAATCCAGTTGGGCATAAGACATCTGTACGAGATATAGCTTGTTCTCAGAAAGGATATCTACTTGGGATAAGACATCCATTTGTTGGTTTCTTTTAGGAAGTTTGTCATCAGAAAGGTCCCTTAGCAGTGATGATATCTCTATTGATGCGCGATAGAGTTGTTCTATCACCTTGATCAGTATATTACATATACAAATCGCAATCAATTCCAGTGAGAGTAATCGTAGTGGGTGTTACATCAATCGATCTAGGAGTGTGACAGATATTGACGAGAGATTTGGAAACCTAAAGACCATTGCAAGAGATTGGATCATGTACCACTACACAACCGCGATTCAATTCTAGTGGTCTTAGTCGATGTTACTGCCCAGCGATCTTAATTCAGGGATGTTCAAGTAAGTTCCGGCAGGTGATCCTTTAGGGAAATTCTAATCGCTTAAAGTTCTCCGCAGGATCGGATCCAAGGATCGCAGTTCAAGAGGGATTCAAGTAAGCGTTGTGAGAAATATTCCATGTATTGAAATGACAAAGGCAAAAGCACGCAAAATTTTATAATGTAAAGGATATGTATTATAATCAAGAAAAGTATTTTTTCATATCATCTCCACTCTGTGTTGGGATGTCATTGTCATCGTAAGTTTGCAACAAATAGCCACAGTTCTTCAGAGCCTTTTTAACGATGAAAGGTCCTGCCCAATTTGGGTTAAGCTTCCGAACCGAAGCCATTCTTTGTGCTGCATCATCCTTTTTCATAACCAAATACCCAACAACAAACTGTTTCACCCTGATATGTTTGTCGACGTGTTTTCTTATTCTTCTTTTGACTTCCTCTTGCTGGATAACTAATTGTTATCTTAACGAAGTCCTAGTGTCCAGACCGATCACGTGCCAAATACAACTCGGAAAAAAACATGAAATTGACTCGGATTGATCATCCAGACGCATTCGTGGACTCGGATCGGTCGAATGGGCAGCGGAACGCCGCCTCCCGTGGGAATAAAAGTATATGGGTCGGCGATCTCCGTCACTAAATGTAGAAGAAGACCCATAATTTGAAAGGTTATGAAACTTCCTATGAGACCCATAATTTTAAAGCTTATGTAATTATAGACTATGTGAAGTTCTAGATGACTTAATTCTTCTTGTTCCTGAAGGTTGTCATTCGTCCATCATTAATGAAGTCATTTGATCTCTAAACACCTCATGTCCTCATTGGAGAACTTGGACTAAATAATAATAAGAACATCTGATACACGCATGGATTGGAGGTGACTGTTCATGGTTTGTATAGTGGAGGCAAGTGGTTCAAAGATTTTTGGAGGGGTACACGAATTTTATGGGTGAAGCTCTATCACCGAAGCTTTTATAAGACACAAATATAGCCGGAGAGAGTGGGACGACGGGGTGTGACCACGTCAAGATCCGATCTTTATTTGCATTTATTTATAATCATCGCATCTTAGTTAAGTTTTTTATTTCATATTTATTTACGACATGGGTTGGTCCAGACCGCATGCGTTTGGTTTATGTAGAAATTTGTATTTACAACTGAGTAATTGAAAAGAAATTCAGTTTTGGGCATCTTGATATTTAGTGCTCCCTCACGCTATCTCCGCCTAATTCCCCAACTTCCCAACAACTGTTGGGGAGAATTACAAGAACTGGATAGGGCACTTGGCGTGGGACAAGTATTGCTACAATACTTTGCACCACTCCTCGTTGAGGTTGACGTCATTCAAAGTGATCTATGGATGCGACATTTCTTCCATCATTCCATACTCATCAGCTGAGACCAGAGTGAAAGAGGTCTATCAGCTACATCAAAAAAGGGATCAAATCTTAGCTTCAGCAAAGGAGAATCTCGTTCAAGCTCATAAAAAGGTAAGGAGGTACTATAATGACAAATACACACCCATGGAGTGCCAGGTACATGGCTGGGCGTGCTTGTCAAGCAATGGACGATCACAAGACAACCAAGTAACAATCTCTCAGCGTGCTACCGTGGTCCCTTCTAGGTGCTAGAGAAGGTTGGGATGGTAGCTTACCGCCTGGCATTGCTAGTCGAGACAAGGATACATGACGTCTTCCATGTCTTATGGCTGAAGACCTTCAAAGGAGAGGCCCCTACGACCATTCCAGAGTTACCACCGTTGTTTGAAGGGCGGCTAGTACCACGATCACTAGAGACTTGTGAGACATTTAAAGAATTTTGGAAAGCATACCCTGACTTCGAGCTTGAGGACAAACTCGATCTGAAGGAGGGGAGTGATGCCATGTTACCGACATCCAGGCGGACGAGCCAGAGTGGCAGGTGTACTCGAGAAGGACGCGCGCAGGAGCGAGCAACGGCGGCGTGGAACCAAAGGACGGACCGGGCGGTTCGGCGGGTGCGGCCTAAGGGGCTGGCCAGCCCACTATCCTTAATTAATTTCAGCTTGTATTGTTTTAGTGTTGTTGGGAACTTGTACTTTATGCTTTTGGGTGGGTGATGGTTCCTCCTATATAAGGGAACATCTTTAAGGTTTTTGGTATATTTGGATCATTTATGAAAAGTGGGGCTGCTCCCCTTTCTCTCTCCTATCTCTCACCATCTCTCTCTATCTCTCCCTCTTCCGTCTAACCCCCCCCCCCCCCCCCCCCCCCCTCCCTCTATCTCCCTCGCCTGGCATTGCCATTCCACCGCCCGACGACATCACCAACGACAAGACACCGCCGCTGTCGTCCCCGCTGCCGGCCGTCCGATACCCTAGCGGTATCATTGGTCCGACCTGCCGCTCCGACCGCCGCACCGCCCGCCGCCGCCGGATTTCCGAAATGGCTCCGAAGGGCGCCCCCCGCCCCGACGATGACCTCCTCGCCGAACGGCTCGCCACCCACGACGGCCACATCTCCTCCCTTTAGTCCTCCGTAGAGGCACTCGCGGCCGGCCAAGCCTCGATCTTCGCACGCATCGACGCCCTCATCTCCGCCGCGAACCTCGCCCCCATTCCCGCTCCGGACCCGCCGATCCCGACCCAGCTGGGCTCAGGCGCGGGATCCGACGCCGGATCCGCGTCCCTGCTCGGAACCCCGCCCAGCCCACTGCCGCCGGGGCTGGGTCGGCTACCTGCCGCCGCAACCAACTCGCCCGGCCTCCAGCCGCCGCCCGGGAATTTTTCCGACGCGTTCCAGCCATTTCAGGCACCCGGCCGACCGCCCCTTTCATTGGACATTCCTGGCTTCTCCGGCGTGGATCCTTTGGGGTGGATTGCACGTGCGGAGCAGTTTTTCAACCTCAACGCCACGCCCGACGCGGATAAGGTGGCCACGACCATCGTCGGCCTGGAGGGCTCGGCGCTCCATTGGGCTCGGTGGCTCCGACAAGTCCACCCCGACATTTCGTGGACGGAGTTCAAGCGCGAGATGGTTACCCGCTACGATTCCCGTTACACCGGCTCCGCTGTCGAGCGCCTGTGCACGAATCGCCAATCCACCACCATGGACGCATATATAGACGAGTTCGTGGCACTCGTGACTCAACTTCCGGGACTCCCCCCGAGCACTATTTGGGTTTCTTTCTACAAGGCTTGAGCCCCAACATCCGCTCTCGCATACGTACTCACCAGCACCGTACGGTGTCGGAAGCCCTCGAACTCGCCCGGGCGGTAGAGGCGGACATTGGTCCTCGCCAAACCAGCCCCGCACCTTTCCGCCCACCGCCACCCCGACACACCGGCTACCGGCCGGCCATCGTGCCGCCCGGCCGCCCTGCGCGGCCAGAGGGACCGCACCGCGTATCCAACGGCGACTACAACGACCTACGCCACCGCGGCCTATGCTTCCGATGCCGCCAACCGTACTCTCCGCAACATGTTTGCCCAGTCAAGGAATTCCATGCCATTTTCAGCGACGACGAGGGGGACTCCATGACCACGGAGCCCCCCTGCGTTGGACATCTCACCGGAGCACACCACGGAGGAGTTAGAGGATGACCCCCTCAATGTTCTGGAGCTGCCCTTTTATTCGGTGGGGGGACTCACCGGACCCCACACGATGAAACTGGACGGCATGGTCCAGGGCCGGCCCATCATTGTGATGGTAGATAGCAGGGCAAGTCACAACTTCCTGTCGGCCCAACTTGCCGGCGAGCTCGCCTTACCGGTTGATCCGTTGCCCGACTTTTCGGTGTGCCTCGGTGACGGCCGCCGCCGCCCGACGCTTGGACAGTGCCGAGACGTGACCGTGTCTCTCGGTTCCTGCACGATCACGACTGATTTCTATATGTTCGAGTTGGGTGGCCTGGATGCGATCTTGGGGGTGGCCTGGCTCGAGACATTGGGGGACGTCCGCGTTAATTGGGCGTCGATGACCATGGCCTTCCAGCACCAGGGCCAGCCATGCCGCTTGGCGGGCGATCCGACTCTTATACGCTCACCGATCTCTTTCCGCGCGATGACGCGCAGACTTCTCGGCCTGGCTTTGGCATCTGCAAACCGGCCTTTCGGCGACGGCCGACCCCCTTGTTCCCGCGATGTCCTCGGTGCTTACCGATTTTGAGGATGTTTTCACTACACCGGCGGACCTTCCCCCACCTCGGCCGATTGATCATGCCATTGTCCTCCACCCAGGGTCGGCGGCGGTGTCCGTCCGGCTATATCATTATGGGCATGCACAAAAGGACGAGATGGAGCGGCTCGTTCGGGAGATGTTACTCGGGGGCCTCATTCGGCCCAGTGCTAGCCCTTTTTCCAGTCCCGTCTTGCTGGTACGCAAGAAGGATGGAAGTTTGCGCTTCTGCGTGGACTACCGGGAGCTGAACAAGGCGACCGTTCCCGACAAGTACCCCATCCCAGTGATCTAGGAGCTTTTGGACGAGCTGCATGGTGCAGCTTTCTTCACCAAGCTGGACCTCAGCGCCGGCTATCATCAGATCCGAGTTCGGCCGGCGGATGTGCCAAAGACGGCTTTCCGCACACACAACGGCCATTTTGAGTTTTTAGTAACGCCTTCGGGCTCACTAACGCTCCGGCTACCTTCCAGGCCACCATGAACGACATTTTCAGACCAGTGCTCCGTAAGCATGTACTTGTCTTCTTTGATGATATACTTGTCTTTAGTCGTTCTTGGCAGGAGCATCTCGGACACGTGCGAGCGACCTTCACCACCCTCCGCCGTCACCATCTTACGGTCAACCGTAAGAAGTGCACTTTCGGCACTTCGACGGTCAGCTACTTGGGTCATACTATCTCCGCCCACGGGGTGGCCATGAATGAGGACAAGATCCAGGCGGTGCTGCGTTGGCCGACTCCACACTCTGTTCGGGACGTGCGAGCATTCCTCGGGCTGACGGCTATTACCGGCGCTTTATCAGAGACTACGACGGGTTGGCCCGCCCCCTCACCCAGCTGTTGAAGACGGCAAAGGACAGGCCGTTCGAGTGGCCCCCTGCCGCGATGGCGGCGTTTGCCGCGTTGCAGTCGGCCTTGGTTCAGGGCCCGGTATTGGCAATGCCGGATTTCAGTCAGCCGTTCGTAGTGGAGTGCGACACTTCTAGGTCCGGCGTCGGCGCCGTGTTGATGCAGGCGGGCCGGCTTATCGCCTATTACAGCCGGGCATTCTCCACAGCCGTGCGGAGCAGATCCGCCTACGAAAACGAGCTCATGGCCCTCGTTTTGGCGGTCCAGCATTGGCGACCCTACCTTCTCGGCCGCCCCTTTATCATCCGTACAGATCACCACAGCTTGCGTTACCTCCTACAATAGAAGATTGCCACGCCGACACAGCAGGTGTGGGTGGCGAAGCTCCTTGGCTACGATTTCACGATCGAGTTCCGGTCGGGCAAGACGAACCGCGCGGCCGATGCACTATCCCGTCATCCCCACCCCCCAGAGTTGACCGCCATTTTGAGACCGGTGTGGGACGACGCCACCGGCCTCCAGCAGGAGGTGGACAGGGACCCGCAGTTGGTGGGCATTCGGGCGGCCTTACTAGGAGACCCCACGTCCCGACCTCCCTACGCTCTCATAGGGGGCCGCCTCTTCCATCGGGATCGCTTAGTTCTGTCGGCCTCATCCTCGCGGATTCCCCAGCTACTTGCAGAGTTTCACTCCACGCCATCGGGTGGCCACGCGGGCACGTTCCGCACCTACCGCCGCCTGGCCGCGTCTCTTTTCTGGCCCCACATGCTCCGCCAGGTGAAGGCTTATGTGGCGGCATGTTTACCCTGTCAGAAGGCCAAATATGAGACCATGTTTCCTAGTGGCCTACTTCAGCCCCTCCCGATTCCAGAGCGAGTTTGGGAGGACATCGCGATGGACTTCATCACTCCCCTGCCGCGCTCCAACGGTTTTGATTGCATCCTTGTCGTAGTCGACCGTCTGACGAAGTACGCCCACTTCGTGCTTCTTCGCCACCCATACACAGCGGCGACCGTGGCGGACAGTTTCATCGCAGAGATTGTGCGGCTCCATGGGTTTCCCCGCTCGATCGTCAACGATCGTGATCCACTCTTCCTCAGTAGCTTTTGGACATCGCTCTACCGCTTACAGGGTACACACTTACGGATGAGTACAGCTTACCACCCGCAGTCGGACGACCAGGTCTTGAATATGTGTCTGGAGACTTAATTGCGCTGCTTCATTGGAGAGCGACCGGGCTCGTGGGCAAAGTGGCTGTGTTGGGCTGAGTATTCTTACAACACCGCATATCACTATTCCGCGCATACTTCGCCGTTCGAGACAGTCTACGACCGGCCACCACCTTCCATCCTCCGCCACCTTCCGGGGGAATGCCCGGTCGCCAGTTTGGCCGACCACCTCCATGATCGGGACGTGATCTTGGATAGTTTGAAGCACCATCTGCGGCGTGCCCAGGCGAAGATGACCTCGTTTGCCAACAGGAAACGCCGAGACTTATCATTTCAGATAGGTGAACGGGTGTTCATCAAACTACATCCTTATCGGCAACTTACGGTAGCCCGCCGACCATGCCCCAAGCTAGCACCCTGTTTCTACGGGCCCTTCGAGATCATGAGCCGCATTGGAGCCGTGGCCTACCGGCTCCGCCTACCGGCTCCGCCTACCGGCTCCGCCTACCGGATAACAGTCGAATCCACCCCGTGTTTCATGTCTCGCAACTTCGTCGGGTTGTCGGCGACCATCCGGTCACCGACCACATCCCAACGGACTTGGATTTTTCCGTCTCCGACCGACGCCACCACACGCCGGGCGAGGCAACCCCAGAGGAGATACGTGTGGCTTGGCGTGGCCGGCCCGCATCCGCCGCGACATGGTTACTTCGTGAGGATTTCCGGCGCCAGTTCCCAGATTATTGCCTTGAGGACAAGGCCAATTTTCCAGATGGGGGTATTGTTACCGACATCCAGGCGGACGAGCCAGAGTGGCAGGTGTACTCGAGAAGGACGCGCGCAGGAGCGAGCAACGGCGGCGTGGAACCAAAGGACGGACCGGGCGGTTCGGCGGGTGCGGCCTAAGGGGCCGGCCGGCCCACTATCCTGAATTAATTTCAGCTTGTATTGTTTTAGTGTTGTTGGGAACTTGTACTTTATGCTTTTGGATGGGTGATGGTTCCTCCTATATAAGGGAACATCTTTAGGGTTTTTGGTATCTTTGGATCATTTATGAAAAGTGGGGCTGCTCCCGTTTCTCTCTCCTATCTCTCTCTATCTCTCCCTCTTCCGTCTAACTCCCCTCCCTCTATCTCCCTCGCCTGGTATCGCCATTCCCACCGCCCGACGACATCACCAACGGCAAGACACCGCCGCTGTCGTCCCCACTGCCGGCCGGCCGATACCCTAGCGGTATCATGCCACAAACGCCTTTATCGGATGCAACGACGACAGGAGGACAGGGCGCGACCACTCTAAGATCCCATCTTTATTTGCAATTAATTCTGATTGTCGCATTTCAGTTAATTTGTTTAATTCACATTTATTTATCGCACGGGTTGGTTTGGACGACATGATTTTGGTTTATCTGGAACTTTGTATTTATATCGGGGTTTGTGTTCTGGCCCTATTTGCTTAATTACAATTTCAGTTTTGGGCATCTTGAGTTTAAGGGCTCCCTAACGCTACCTTCACCGACTTCTCCCTCTTCCCCGCGAATGCACAGAAGCTGCCTCCCTTAGGTCGAGCACCTCGCACCTTTTGTACGCTGGACGACGCAGCCGAGTGCTACAAACCCACAACGTCCCGACTACTACGCGCCCTAGGCAGTCATGGTCGAATCGCGACCCGCGCGTAGCATTGTAGGCGCAGAGCTACACCTCAACAACCACACACACTCAGACCGTCGGCTCCCATCACAATGTGTGTATCCGTTCCACTTCCACCCTTTACGACCCTGCCTCAGATGTCATGGAAAGGCTCCAATCTCCATCCCCACCATAGATCGCCACCGAAGATCTTGGGGAAAACAACATGCTCACCATTTCCGGTATCCTTCCTCCGTCACATCTGGTTTGGTGACACGATGGTATCATGGGCCTATGACAAGCTAACAGCTTTTGGAGGAAGATGGAGAAGATCAACTACAAACCAAGGTTTCTTTTAACCCTAACCTAACACGTAAATTTCAAATGATGTGTTTCTGAGTATGCTAAGAGAAGTACACCAATACCAACACAAGTAAATAGTTTTCAACGCAAATGCATTCTATAATACCATTGCTAAATATATCATCAATTAAGAATAGCATCAGCACACAAAATTCCACAAAAATACCAAAACAGTAAAACTAAAAAACGCGGGAGAAGAGAAATAATACAGGATTCACCACCAGGGTTAATAAGCCATTGGATGCCACTCCTACAAACAAGAATGTCATGTCATTGTCGAGAAGATGAGCGATAAGAATGGAGATTTTCCAGGAGGTGGATGCTTGATGGGTAGAGAACGCAACTTCTTGCACTCGATCACTATCGACGTCGAGCCCTAGAGGCCCAACATGAAGCATATATGAAAATAGAACAACACAACGGATCCCTTACGGCCTTACTAGAAGAAAAACAAATTAAAACTAAAATCAGATACAACTGACCAAGTCAGGATTTCAATCGACATCTGGTTCAGTCGAATTGGATGTTGGGGGTCATCCCTAGGTTACACAGTTAGCAACAATTGATTCTTGGTGCAAGAATTTGGAAATGGATGCAGAAGGGGAGAGGTCAAGTTGCATATTCCAACAGCGGGGATTCCAACAGTAGGATAATCTAGGTCAAGCAACTTTGTGGTGCGCAGAATAAGGGATAACAACAACAGGGAATGGAGTTCCTCCTTAAGCTACACATTTCAACATCTAGAAATGCCTCACAAACCTTCTGGATCAGGAAGCATGTTGAATAAAAAACTTTCCGAAGAAGCAACCTCTAAACAAGCCGTGACATGTTAATAATCTTAAAGGTTCATATTTCATGATAAGAGTTAAGTATCTTATGAAATAATAAAAAAAGAATCAAGGTAATCGTAGGTACCAGTGCAGCATTATGAGCTTCTCTTAGAATATTTCCATCAATCTCCAATCTAGCTATTGGAAAATCTGGGAGGTGCCCAGACTGTTTTTTGCCAAGTAAATTGCCAGGACCACGCACAAGGAGGTCCGCAATTGCTAGGTTAAATCCGTCTGATGACTTTTCAAGTATCCTCAGTCGATTAAGAGCCGCATGAGTTGAAGATAAAAAAACACATTTTGACTTCCGCCTCCCTCTTCCAACACGTCCTCTCAATTGATGCAGCTGAGCAACTCCAAATCTCTCAGCATTCATGACAACCATCATGGAGGCATCAGGAATATCTATACCAATCTCAATCACTTGAGTTGCAATAAGAACACATGTTTCTCCAGATTTAAATTTTTTCAAAACTTCATTTTTCTCTTCACTCTTCATGCGTCCATGCAGCAGCCCACAACTATACATGCTAAATTTGTTTGATATTGACTCCAAATCTGTACTAGCAGCATGAAGGTGAGGAAGTTGCTCCGACTCGTCTATAATGGGGCAGACAACATATACTCTCCCTCCAGAAAGCAACTCTTCATGCATCATCTGTAAACACATTTAAAATCCTCAAACAATGAATTTTCTTGAACTTGATAAGTATAAAAAGTAATAAAACAGATAAATCGTCAATGTAATAAGCATGAACTGCAATAAAGGGAAGGATCATGTATTATCTACTCAAAAGCAGCTTGTGTTAGCATCTACATTAGCGTGAAGATCTTGCATTCAAGTTTATCTAGTCCATACTATATGATACACATTGAAATGGATAGAACTAAATGGACAAGATACAATCACGAGATATGCTCATGACAAAATCTTGAGGACTGGCTCCCTCCAAGAGTGCTCTCCATGGAGAGGTTACAAGACTAGACTCCTCACCCCTCCTTATGTATGGAGGGGGCATGATAGCACTTAATGTCATATGCATTTCTAGATAAAATTAACCAACAAATATCTCTAAATCATGCTACTTGGAAGTTTGATTTTGGACATATTATACATAATTTCTTCACAGTTCTTATACAAGTTCTAAGCCCATGACCAAGCTGAAATGTTAGTTCAGAAATCAAAGAACAATGGAAGATAAGCAGACACAGATTTGCTAGAAAATGCCTCATATCATGACTATGGAAAACAGGGCAGCCACATATCACGACCAATGCACAGATAGCCGCAATCTTTGATATCGGAAAGGAGCTCGTGCGCCGAATGGAGCACGTGAATTGGTCGTCGGTCAAGGAAAGGGGCGGCATTTGAAGCAGAGATAGTTGCAAGTAGAAGAGCACGTGCTTTGTGCGGTTGGGAGAAAGATAGAAAGGGCTCGACTCCATAAATACCGGAAAAGAAGAAGAGGCAACGCATCGAGAGCTTCGGAGACGAGCAATCCAAAGATCGTAAGAAGTAAGGAGTCCAAACTTGAGGGAGACGCGCAGTTCTTCATCGTGTCCATCTCCATCTCCCACTTCGCCAACTCCAGAACGCTAGGCAGTTCCACTGCAATCAATCGCGACAGCGGTGAGCGGTTCTGGTTGAGGAAGGAGAGTCGCGCACTTCAGAAAGAGGCTCCATAGAGGAGATATTTTAGTCACTATTAAAGTTTATTTTTAAATAATGTTTAGTCTTCATCATCTATCTTTAATTTGGGTTATTATGATGAGCTAAGTTTTATTTCGCTAGGGTTATGGTAAAGCTAGAAATTTTTGATATTTCAAATAATTTTTATTTCAGGTATAATTTGCGCCGCTTAACGCTTGCGGAAGTTTGGAAAATATCTCGTATATTTAGAAGTTCGGATCATGAATTCTAAATTGAAGTTTGCGCAAATTATTTCATGAATCTAATGAAATAGGATAAATATTCGTTATTCACGCAGCGGTCTTAGACTTACAATCGCCAAAGATTTTTCAAGTCTTACATGATTTAATTCATCTTTCTATTTTAATATATCTGGATCAACGGATATTAAATAGATATGAGAGATTCAATATACCCGGACCAAGGGATATTGAGTGTTCTTTTGAAATTCCGCCTCCACATGAAATAGAAGTTGACTTAAAATAATTTCAATATATTTTCTCTATTAAGAATTATTGGTGAAACCAAATGCCCTAGCAATCCTCTCCCCTGAACTTTATCGTGCCGCCCTTGATTATTATAAGTAATTAGTTCTTTTACTTAGTTTAATAAACTTTTAAATCATCTCCAAAAATTGATTTTCCAAATAAAATTAAAATTGATGCACATTTCAGTACTTGTTTAACTCAATCTTAGTGGGACGATATTTTTTACTCATCATTTATTACTTGATCAACGGGTGCACTTGCCTTTAAATTAGTGTTATATTTACACGCATCAGGAGACTAATACAAAATGACATTAGTACGTAATACAATAATACGAGGCACTGACAGACAGTCGTGTAAGGATCTCCACTTTGCAAGACGCGGGTCTTCCAAATACGTATACATTGGTGTGTATACATATAAATACTCCACGAGTCAAAATTTGCACATCTCTGGCGCGTTGAGTATCGTAGCACAATGACTTCCTCCTTTAGCACAACCTATGCCATGTGTGGCTTCGACTGGCAAAGCCAACGCACCCAATGAAGAACGAGTTGATCCATGAGAACATTGCTAGAGGTACTTTGCTCGCTTCAGGAGTGAGTTGTAACTTAAATGATAGCTCTACGCGAGTGACAAAGTCCAACGGATCAGAACTATCAAACAAGAGAACCTCCATTCACTAAGGTGGAAGGTGTGGGTGAAACAAGGGCAGGGGAGCTCCAACGTAGTAGTCAATCATGCTGTTGAGGCCAATCAGATTGGCAAGAGCATAATCGGTGGTTGGAGATTGGGTGCGGTACTAGTAATCAGGTGGCCTTGACGAAGGATCAAAAGGATGCCACTTAAGGTGGATTCCACAACCTCTATACAAGAGGAAAGATTTCCCATAGAATGCTTCACCCCGTCAAGACAATCGGCCCGTGAAAGCCTGTTATGGGCCCACGAAGGGGCGAACGACACATGGCCATCGACGTATATATCTTTATTTTTTGCAGTCTAATTATATTTTTCGCACTATTACATTTCTCACGTATCTTGTAGCCCAACTTAGGGGCATAAATGTAATATTTTGGGAATCTTCCCCTCTCATTATTTATAGGTGAGCAAGAGGGCATTATGGTGTGAAATGAAATAATCTCTTAGTCTCCCCTTCTTCTCATCTTCTCAAGATATGGATATGATTGAGCAAGGCTCCCCTCCTCACCTTCCTCTCTTAGTTGAGCTCGGTTCTCGTTGTATCCGACACCATTGGGATGGCTAGGTCAAGGAACGGTAGCAGAAAGGATCCTCACCAAGACTTCTCCCTGATGGGGATCATAGTTCTCGGGTGGGTCAACCCGTATCGAATCATGTTCAGGTTTACATTCATAGGAGGAGTTAGGATCGCCGTATGGTAGATCCGAGTCCGTAGTCGTGTTCGGAACGTCGATTGTACATTTCCTATGTATTTTCATATTTTTCCGTACATTATTTACATACCATTTACGTGCATTGTATGTCGGTCAATCATAATCGTCTGTTGTTTTCCCTTTTGGCCTATAAATATGGGAGTTGGAGTTGAATTCAGGTTATCGCAAAATTTTGAAGAGAAGTTTCAGATTTTGTGATCTTCTACGGCGCCGAAGCAGTGAAACCTAAGCTTACCACTTCCCTTACAACTGCTGACCATTACCTCCACTCCTCCTCTCCAAGCCGCCGGACACCATCCCTACTAGGGGAGGCCAGTATCTCCCCACCTCTCATCCACCCCCACGTTGATAACTACCTATAACCTATGTTGCACCGACACTTCAAAATGCACAGCGTGTCGGTGTCGGACTCTCCGACACTCATCGGACTCTCCGACACTCTCCGACACTTACTCACACTTCAGAACACTATAAAGGCCACTATGTATGATGTTTTATTTTTAAAATTTAGGCACTATAGTGAACAATGACTCAATGAAGATTTTTCTAGAATTTCTCTATACAAGGATAGTGAAATCATTCAAGAAATCAAAAAAATGCTTTAAGAAGTACTTTCCTAACATTGAGGATCGAGTCAAGGTGAATTTAGAGTACGCAAATTTTGCTTATATAAATGGAGAATTTAGAGAATTCGATTCTGTTCACAGTCGATTTTCGATGGATCCTAAGGCTTGGTGGGTTATACATGGTGCAAGTGCACCTATGCTACAAAGTTTAGCCATAAAGCTTCTTGCACAACCAGCATCTTCATCATGTGCCGAGAGGAATTGGAGTACGTACTCCTTCATAATTATAAAAAATAAATATTTAATATACGTGTCCCAGCGTGTCAGAATATGATATTTTTTGAGAATTGACGAGTCGCGTGTCGCGTCGTGTCGTGTCGCGTGTCACGTGTCGGTGTCAGTGTAACATAGCCTATAACCACTAGTAACTACCTCGGGAAACCACCAAAAACTTCCTATAACCGCTGTAACTGCCACTACTAGGGAGTTATTGATGGTTACTCCTTCCCGAAGCCAAATCGACACTCTCCACTTCAATTCCAATCCACCCGGCAGCCTTTCTGCTTCAATTGTTACATCTGCTTCCTTATATGTTGAACATCAGTCCAAGGGTAGTTTCCGGTCTTCTCCAAAGGGCGGCTGAATTGGCTTCTATTCAAACCTGGACGACAACACCTGTGCAGAAATTCTAGCCTCCCTTGGCCACGCTGTGCTGCCAGCCGCTGTTTTTCAGTCCCTACTTCAATTGGTTGCAAAATCTGTTTCCCCTGCCATTATTTCCATCCTGCAGAAGCATTCCAACAACTCCCAACCACATTCCAAAGATCCCTGCTTTAATCGACTGCTTGATTAGCTGCACTTCAGCCCTCCAGTCACCACCAACAGCCCTCTTTGGAATTCCTCTACTCAGCAGCCTCTACAATCACCACAAGATGTTCCGGGAACCAAAAGAGGTGCAGGAAATCCAGGATTCATTAACATAACAGATTCAAAATTGTTGTCCAAGTTTGAAATTGCAACAAATCCCCATCTTTTGGTCTTCAATGCTTGCGTAAATTTCAATTTGAATGTCTATTTCACTTTATATTGGATGCTTGTTGAATGGTATAAGATTTGGGATGTTAATTGGTGAAAGTTTGCTCAACCTTCTAACATTACTTGAAAGATTTATGCACTGAGTATTTGATCTTAAGCAATGTTACTTTAGTTTTCATTAGAACATGCTCTTTTTTCTAACACCTAATCTCTATCATGCATGATTGCATTGTCTAGATTAGTTTCATAATTTGTTGAAGTTACTCGTTCGATAATTGCATGTGCTTTGCATCATGTTAGAATTCCTTATATCCTGCATTCACATTCATTCGTTAGAGTTCTGTTATGGCACATACACACCCTCTAGACCCGTCCCGTGTCACTCCCTCTCATGACTGCACACCCGCAATAGAAGCACATAACACAACCATGCAATCTTCCCAAGAAAATGATGCACGTGGAATACGCCGCAAGTGGAAGCTCCAAAGATGTCGAAGGGAAGCGCTTGTGGTCGAAGTCGCCGTGGTGGATGAAGAGCGCGTCAGAGCAGTGAGGTCGGTGCACGCATGGCCAGAGCCTACAAGGGCACTGAGTAAGTTGCTAGGGAAGAAGAGGTGTTCGAGCCAAATATGCATGAGGACAGGGCTAGTGTACTATAGAAATACCGTTGGTGAAGACTAGGGGAAGGATGGAGAGATCTAGGGTAGCGACGCTCAACTGCGGCAGCGTCGACCCGCCGCTCGGTGTATCGGGATGGAGTTGTATGATCGATGCGGTATACCAGCAAGCTTGGTAGCTCACACCAAAACATGGAGACGTGTGATCGGCTGCGGCATCTGCTGTGAGAGTCGAACTGTTGAACGCGCATAGGAAGAAGAGCAAAATCTAAAGGAAGTATTCCCGAGAGGCTGCGACTGACGGCGGATGGACTCATGAATGGATGACGGTAATTGGATCGGAGGTAATTATTGCCACGAACAAGGGTACGTAGGGGAAACGATAGGTTGGACTAAGTTGATATGAACCGAAAGGTATTGCACTGGAATAGAGAAACAAAATACGATCGCATGGTATGCTCATGCCTAGCTCTTGAGGGTTGGGTCCCCCTAAGAGTCGTCTCCAAGGAGCGCTTACAAGACTAAGACACCTCCTAAGACTCCTGCTGTCCTGCATCTTCCGAATGTGTTGCTTGAGTGCATACAAGTATCACTTTGTTCCATACTAATTAGCATGGTCACTACCTGCTTATTGATTTGGAGGTAAAATTGTTGAAGGAAGCAAAAGTGCCAGTACACTCTTGCATTGTAATTTTAAAACAGGTTGAAAGGCTTCCTTGAGGCACACTATGAACTGAGAAATAGTATTATCTCAGCTGCCTTAAACCATTGATTTAAGCTCCTTTGAGAGTAGAACCGTATAAATTCTCTCATGCATTCTTCCTTTCTCCACATAGTTCATTTGATTTGCACTTTTCTCATTACAAACTGGTCAAAAAGCTATGCATTCCTATTCTTTTATCCTGGATTCCAAAACTATGTTTCATCTTTTCACAGCCGAGTTTTATTTAGTGAGGCATCTAAAGAAATAACTTGAAATTTAAAAGAATAGAAAAATTGTTTAGCCGACAAAATTTTAGTAGTAAGAAAGAGAGTGTATAATATACAATTGGAGTCATTTTACTGGGCAATCAATTAGTATATCAGGCTAATAATGTTCTGCTTCATGTTTAATCAGTAAAATTGAGAGGTAGCAAGGTCTGTAAGTTTGGATTGACCGACATGTCCTCTTAAACCAAATAAGTGAAGCTCCTAAATAAGGTTTCTCACAGTGGACTATCACAGATGCAAAGTTGGGCTATCTTAAATATGAATCACACATTTAATATGAACTGCTTAGTGGAATCAGTTCCACTCAGCAGATATGGGGTCCAAATCTCACTAAAGTATGGGCCTGTAACATAATTCAAAGAATCTAAATCCAAAATTGACGGTGGTAGAGTCTTTAATAACTGCGTGTGCTGCTGAGTGCATCGACTACTCTATTCAAAACACCAGGTTTGTGTTTCAAATGAAATGTCAACTCTTGAAGATAAGCAGCCCACTTGGCATGTCTCTTAACCTACAATCAATGTGTATTAGATAGTGCCACCAATATCTGAGAGCTTGGCGAGATCATAAAAGGCAATATGATCGTTTAATTTTGTGAGAATAAAATAATTATTATTAGGGAAGCATTCAAATTACATGAGAACTCCCCTCTTTATATAGAGTAGACAAGGAGGAAGAATTTACGCTTGAAGATGTGAAACTAAATACAAAAAAGAGAAAATGTACAACGAGCTCTTTATCGGGATTTTAATGAGAGGGCTTAACACTCCCCCTCAAGTTGGACCATATATATCTATCATTCCCAGCTTGCCACAAACATCTAAAAAAGATGAAGAAATTAGTTTGGTGAACGTGGACCAGAGTGGGTATTGTGGGGTTGGTTATCGGAAAATGAAAAGGAACGAAAAGGAATATTCCAAAAAAGTAACCAGGACGCCGCACCCCGGGATCTTGTGGCGTCGCACCACGAATGATTGTCGGTCTTGAATCACTCACAAACAAATAATCCAAATAAGCCTCCGCCCCTATTAATAACGAGAGGGTGGTTGGGCACCTGGCATGAACAACTATGATTGACTGTGACGCCCGGTATCCTAAAACACTAAATATAAGTCCAAATAAAAAAAACAAAATACATACAAATAGTAAAACGACGATCCGGACGTGCTCGCGGTCTCGGATCGCCAATCTGATCAGCGCCTCATGCGTGAATACACGAATGTGGGCCCCGTCGAATGGTGACCCGAAGTCCAGCGTCGATCCCCATCAGTGGACACTGGTCAAAACGGGACTGCACTTGCGAGAAATCACACATGGGCGTGTGCATTATATGCACATGCGTGAAGACCAGATTTTCAGAATTTCATTAATAAGTTCTCAAATGCACTCCAACCCATCCTAAATGCACTAAAGGTGTCCCCATATCATAAAATTAAGAATGTGCGTGATATTAAGTGATTGCAACTTAAATTAGGGATAAAACAAAAATGAAAACGATTAAAAGACATGTCAAAATTGCTATATAAAATACATGTATCAGCTATACATAAATCACAGAATGACAATACTTCATTTGACTACCAAGTTGCTACAATTCATCCCTCTCAAGTTTTAACCATCGTGCTACCTAAAACAAAATCAACCACAAACAGTACATATACAACAACACATACACACACACAACACATACACACACACACACACACAACACATACACACACAACACATACACACATCACATAAATACACATACAACACATACAACACATACACATACAACACGTACACACACAACGCAAACATAAACACACAACACATACATACATACACACACAACACATACACACATACAACCCATACACACATAACACACAACACACACACACACAACACATACATACACAAAACATACACACACAATACATACAAACAAACACATCACATACACACACACAACACATACATACACACACAACACATACATACATATACAAAACATACATACACAACACATACACACACAATGCATACATACACACACGACACACACACACACACAACACATACACACACACACAACAAATACACACACACAACACATACACACACAACACATACACACACACACAACATATACACACAACACATACACACACACACAACACACACAACACACAAACACACACAAACAACACATACACACACACACAACACATACACACACACACAAAACACATACAATGCACACACACACAACATATACACACAACAAATACACAAGACACATACATTATCATAGAAATTCAAATATATCAACAACAAAATTACTCATGTTGATTTCTTCATTACCCCCAAACATTATCATACAAATTCAAATGTTTATCAAAGATGTTAAATTACCCTTGTAAATATATATTCTAAGAACATGAATGTGCTTTGAACTCATACTACTTGGATCAAGGCTAAACAAAACTAGAAAACACTCACACACAATGCTTTGCACTAGAAAACACTCACACACAATGCTTTGCACACATACTACTTGAATAATACTTGAATGTGATGGAAATATACCAGAGGGATCTTGAATTCTTTGCACAAGGGGCCGATCAAGAAATGGAGCTCAACAACTACAGGAGAGAGATCTACAAGATCTACGAAATAGGGAAAAGTCGAGATCTGCAAATGGAGCTCAACAACTGGAGCTCAACAAGTGGAGGCGATCGACAGTTGGGCGGTAAAATAATATTTATATCGAGATCTGCAAGGTCTGCAATGGGGAAAAATGAGAACAAAAATGGAGTTGTCGGAGAAGCCGAGCCATGGTGTTGCAAGGTCTGCGGTGCATATGAAAAATCTGCAAGTCGGCAAAGATAAAGCTCTGTCGGGAGAGGGGAGCTCGAATCACCTTTTGTCAAGCTGGCCACCGCCCGATCACCACCTGAAAGAGAGGAGTTCGAATATGGTGGCTCGCCGATGGGAGCAGTCTCGATGGTTGCTCACCAGGAGGGTTCTCGACGATGGCGATAAAACTCTGCAGGAAGAAAGACGAGTGGAAGCCCTCGTTTTGGAAAGTCAGGTTGGAGGTAGGGGCTGGTCCAAAAAGGCGTAGATCGCCTGTTACGAACCGGGCGTCTCAAAAGGGTGCAAACCAAACGCTTGCAATTTGCTCATTTTGAACTGAAGCCCACCGGGCTGGTGTCAAAAAGGAGTGTCAAATGCAGCCTTTGTCTCTCGATCAGACCCAATGAGCAGGACTGACAAATAGGGGCTCTAGTATGTCCCTATTTATGTTTAGGCATTTGTTTAAACATTTTTATTTCCCTTTCATGTACAACCCTATCTTCCTTAAACAATACTTACGGACCTCTCCACATATTCCTAAGCATTTGTTTAATACCTGACATCTTACAAATGCTATTTTCATCAATTTGTCAGATGGTGAACAATAATAAGTTATCAACAGAAGGTTGAAAGAATAATAATAACTCTAAGCTGTTATTGCATAAAGTGCTCTTTTAAGTCAAAGCCCAAAAAACAAATTGAGTTTGCCTTGAATGGGGCAATCGGGCATAATAAAATATATAAACTAACTAGGATTCAACCTATAACCCTAAGAGCTTACACTGTTATTGATGTTAGAACCCCAAATATCCAACCAAAACAATTGGTTGTAAGTGGAGGCGTCATGATCTATCAGAAGTGCATAAGATTACCTGACTATTTCCATGTGAGACTATATTCTCAATCTGCCCCCTCATTTGTAGGTACTAGTGTTAATGCATTTGATTTGTTTGGTAGAGAAATTTCCATGCAATATATGTCATTCCAAAGAACATTCTAATCGATTTCACTAGCACTAAAAATGAAAATTAAATTTACTGTGGTAAAACATTTTTTATTTAAACATTAACATGAATAAATGGGTAATTTCCATCCTTATTTAAGAGATCCACCAAAAGATGAATTTGGTTACAAGGTATTAAACGGACTAGATCTTAGTAAAATACTTAAATGCTGGGTAATATACCAAAATAAACCTGTAGAGGTAAGAAAGGAATAATAATAAGACATTATTGATCACCTGGAAGACATTTTCATAACCAGTCTCATTTCCTTCAAGAATAAATGTTTCAACAGGAGTCCTTCCCGGTGGCAAATCAGTTATCTAGTAAGCCACAATAAAGAAAGGATGAGACCGTCAAAGCCACAAAAGGATATAGGTACTACTGACCACTCCTAGATTAAGAAGAAGTATCTAAGCCATTTGGGCAACAATTTTTATATAGAAAAAGTTAAAAAATAAACAAGTTAAATGATACATCAGAAATGAGGACAAATTCCGAGTATAATTATTGCAAAATTAGATACCTGAGTAAGAGACATATCCCCATATATAGCCAAAGCCAAAGTTCTTGGAATTGGAGTCGCTGACATGGAAAGAACATGAGGAGCCATATAAATCTTATCTTCAGGTAACTCATCCACAGTTGTATTAGTCGTTCTTAAAGTTAGTGAACCAGAATATAACTGTTGCATAGAGTTCCATAAACATATCATCAAGGCAGAAGTAAATAAATACAATAGTGGCAAATGTAACCAAAGCAAGTGAGGGATCATACATTTATAGAAAACTGCTTCCAGATAATGTAGGGAAAGAAGGATCATACATTGAATATGGTAAATTCAGGAACACGGGATTACAATTTAGGATGTTCTATATGCAGTATAGTGCAAGACATCCCAATGCACACAGTCCGCACTCAATTAAGCATATTAGATCTTAAGAAGTTTAGGTCTTAATTCCGAAGTATTTCTAGATGCCCGAGCACAAAATCTGTCCTGAATGTCTATATCATGAAAGATTATTCATGCTATTCATTCAATTTTCATTGACTTGATAGTCCTCTATATGTAAGAAGTGCATAGGAAGCATAAACCATCGGCTCAAATATTGATGGATATGGCGATGTATATGCATTTAATTTTATTGAAAGAACACAATGCCAAAGAAGAAAATAATTTCAAAAGCATCCAAATAAAAAGTGTGGCGACTATAACGAGAACAGGTATTCTTAGATATCTATAAAGCAGACAGAAGTACATTCAAAATCAAACTGGTGAAGGATAATTACTGTTGTTATTGTACAATATACCTTACTGTTAAATCTTCCCCTCTGGATAACACCAAAGCGCTGCTGCTCGTCAATGACAGTAAAACGTAAAGCTGGAAAGTTCACCTTGTCAGCAATTAAGCTGTGTGTTCCGATGACCATGTTAATATCACCGTTCTGAAGACCCTGTTAGTTAACAAGAATCAATGAACCATGATATTATGTTTACAAGCAAAAAAATGTACAAACCTGATAAATCATCTTGGACTGCTTCGAACGAGTGGAGCCTGTAAGTAAGACAACATTAGGTCTGGAGTGGTCTTCAAGATTCTCCAATAATGAACTCAAATGCTCGTAATGCTGAATAGCAACTAGTTCGCTTGGTGCCATGATAGCAGCCTAGAAAATGGCGATACAATACCACAATTCATAAAAGAGTAAATCTCAATGAAAAAATAGAGTATGCCAAGCTTCAGAATAATAATCACAACATTTAGCGAACCTGAAAACCTGATGCAATAACCTCCATGCAAGCAAGGAAAGCAACGACTGTTTTCCCACAGCCAACATCACCCTGCCTTAATTGATATTATCAGATAGCAGAGTTTATAGTTTCGTCACATCATATGGTGAGCAAAACTCTTGAAGCATAGATAAAAGAAAATAAGTTGACTCAATAAAGATGCAATATCAGCATATATTTAGCATTAATATTTGTTCATATTCATCATGGTCAAATTTTGACTGCAATTTACATGTTATACAACAATATCATGTTCTTAAAAATTTTGTATAAATGTGCAGATACAGAAGAAAATGAGACTAGAGAAGCAATATTAGTATGTCCTCAGGATTAAAGTTATCTAATTTCATAATGACAGTGAAGTCTTCACGTTAGTCAGCAATGTTTTAAGTTGGCCAATAAAAGGTAAGATATCAATAAAAAATACCGTGAAACATGGATGTAGTAATAAAATTGATAGAACATTGCAGACATTCCTGAAAGGCCAATGTTCAGGTATCATGGCACGCATCAAATTAAATAACAGTAAACGTAGTATAAGTTACAATTGCGAGGTATGCTCGCGAGGGTTGGTTCTCCTTAGGAGAAATCTTCAGTTTAGACTTAAGAAGATCAACACTAAGGCTTTGCACCACTCCTTATATAATAGGGGGGCCACTTTTTTAATTATCATATTGCCACTAATACAACATAATAATACTACACTAGCTAAGGAAGTCATCTGAATACATATCCAATGGTGTGTAAACATATTAGTATATGTATGAATACCGCGCATGTAAAAATCAACCTTGTCCTCAAGGTCGAGTCCAGATGATAGCATCCTAGAGCGCACGGGCCTCAAATTAGCAAAGGAGATGTCATCGTCTCCAGAAGAGAGCAACAAGAGCATTTCTTTAAGTGAAGGAGGAGTAAGATTGTTTGCAGAGAAAACAAAGGTCTTGATTGTGAAAATTGAGAGAATATTGGAGGGAGAGGCGGCTTGTCAGGCGATTAGACACTGCAGGTGAAATTGAAGTGGTGGCTGGAGAGGGGGTACAAGCAACATTTGTGGTGAAGCGCTTCATAGGGTTGTAGTGGGAGGTCATGTATCTGCTAGAGCAGCCTGTTATTGGGAAAAATCTCTGTTGATTTAATGAAATAAAAATAAGTAAATATTAACCAATTATATGTTAAGAAGCTAGGTGTTAATGTCTTAGAGCTCCTAAAAATGCTAGGAGAGAACACATGTAAACACTAGCTAAAGGAATCCTTGAAGACATGCAAAGCTAAGGAAAAGACTTCTCAAAGAAAGCTCTGTTGTCTACAATTGTTGACCGGTATTCGTTGACTAGGAATCTTTGAAGATAGCTCAACGATCAACGATCACTAACAGTCGACCGTTGTTCGACGACCTGGAAGCTTGCAAATTTCAGTCTGAAGAAGCAAGCTCAACGATTAACAATCGTTGACCGTTCATTGGTGACCATCTAGCTCAACTCCGGAAGATCTGAAGAAGGTAGCTCAACGATCAACAATTATTAACCGGTGACCTAAAGCATCGCTCAACGATCGTCGACCGGTGACCCCAAATCAAATTGAAGACCGATCACAGTTCGTTGACCGCCTACCGCTCCCAAGAAGAGTCCCCCCCAGCGATCGTTGACCGAACTTAAAGTATTTTGTCAAGTCAAAACAGAGCCGTTGTTGCTCCCAAAATGGAAGGCGACAATCATTGTCGCCGCCCATGTCACGCCTGTCATATTGGAACTTGTACAGAAAAGGAAAGATGAAGAGATATAAAATCACTTTTTCTTATTGGATACCCTAGCTCTCTTACGACCTGTCGCTCGAGAAAGAACTCGCAAGCAACCGAGAAACGAAAAAACTCTCAGAGTCTATCTCCCACCTCATTCTTCTGTAAACTAAATCTCCTTCTTTTGAGATTCAGCAAGTCTCTCTTCTTTAGAGACAACTTTTCCTTGAGTTACATCATTCAATCTATAATACTTTCACTATAAAGGGTTATCCGACTCTCCCTTCAAAAGAGTTGCATGGGTTCGTGGGCCTCCAGTGGAAAAAGTTCAGCTTGGGTTCTTGGATCTCTCCAGTGGAAAAGATCCTATTTGGTTGGAGTCTCCAGAAGGAAAATGCTCGTCTTCTCAGTGAAGAGACAGTGGAAGCTCACTTATTGTAGAAGATAGGGCGTACTCACTTTATTGGGGAACCTCTATAAAAATATCTTGTCGTCTGGATGTATATTCTGCTTGCATTTCTTTCTTGCTTTCTTTATCTGCATATCTAACCTTAAGCTAAATCATCCTACTAAGGGGGAGAAATAAAAGAAGTTTTCAAAATACCAAATAAATGGTTGTCTTCTCTATCCACACCCCCTTCCATCTCTAGAGAAGTTTTCAGGTATTTCATTCCGCACTTTCAATTATGCAACCATGACAAGGAGACAGGAGTGGAGGTCCCAGGTGTCGTGATAAATTCTTCATAAACCTAGCCAGCTAGATGGGCACATTGAACATGTGCGGGTTCAGAGTGCGCAAGCAAGGACGATTGTAAGTCATGCATGAAGTAACAGAGAAAGTGGCCCATGGATAAGCCCGTGACATGATGTGTCAACTCCATAAAATAGTGAACATAAGTCTCAATTGAGTCGACTTGTTGAACTATGCAAAGACACTCAAAGACGTTCTCGAGGTGATGTTTATTGTTAGGAGAAAGGAATAGAACCGTAAAAATTGTATTATGCGTGAGTAGGACCTCTTATATAAGAGGTTACAATATGAGGCTAAAATAAAGATAATATAAAGCTAACACTTCCCCTCAAGTTGGACATGTTATATTCGTCATGCCCAACTTGTCGATGAAGTCACAAAAAACATCCACTCTCAGATTCTTAGTAAGAATATCAGCTAATTGTCCCTCTGAAGGAACGAAAGGAATACAAATGATCTTTTTCTCAATGTTCTCCTTGATGAAGTGTCTGTCCACTTCAATATGTTTGGTGCGGTCATGCTGAACAGGGTTGTTGGCGATACTGATTGCAACTTTGTTGTCATAGTATAGACGGATAGGACTGCCACCATGAAGTCCTAAATCACACAATAGAGAACGTAACCACAATCCCTGACATATGTCATGGGTCATCGCTCTAAATTCGGCCTCTACACTAGACCTTGAGACGACTGATTCTTTTTTACTTATCCAAGTAACCAGGTTACCACCAACGAATGAACAGTACCCAAATGTAGAGCGTCTGTCTTCTATACACCCTGCTCAATCCGCGTCAGTATACACCTCAATTTTTAATTCAGTATTAAGAGTGAAAAGGATTCCTATGCCTGGCGATGTCTTCAAGTACCTCAAGATCCTATGAGCCCCATCAAGATGTCTCGCCATTGGGAAATGCATTATTGGCTAACAACCCCCACATCATAAGCTATGTCAGGGCGAGTATGAGATAGATATATTAACCGTCCGACAAGACGTTGTGCACTTTCACGTTGGTAACCAGTGACATCTTTAATTGGGTCTCCGTCATCCCTTCCAAGGTTGTGGTTGACCTCTATAAGAGTATCAGCAGGTCTATACCCACTCATACCGGATTGTTCAGCAGATCGAGGACATATTTTCTCTGAGAGATGAGAATACCCCGTTTGGAACTAGTAACTTCAATTCCCAAGAAATACTTCAGTTTGCCTAGATCTTTTACTTCAAAATTTTAGCCAAATTCTTCAAGGCTTTCACTTCTTCAATATCATCTCCTGTTATGACAATGCCATCAACATAGACAATGAGGGCGGTTAACATATTATCCCTCTGTTTTATAAACAATGTATGGTCGGCATGACTTTGTCGGTATCCCAGAGAGATCATGACTTTGTGAAAGAGACTAAACCAAACCCTCGGTGATTGCTTCAGGCCGTAAAGGGCTTTTTTAATTTGCACACTTACCGTTCAGAACCAGAAGGAGAGAAACCAGGGGGAAGAGACATATAAACTTCTTCTTCTAAACTTCCATGAAGAAAAGCATTCTTTACATCCAATTGAGTGAGATCCCAACCCTTGCACACAACACATGATAGAAGAACTCGTATAAAATTCATCAGGAGCAAAAGTTTCTTGATAGTCGATACCTGGTTTGAGTATATCCCATTGCCACCAACCTTGCTTTGAAACGTTCAACCAAACCTTCAGAGTTCGGCTTCACGGTAAACACCCATTTACATCCAACGGTCTTCTTACCGTATGGGAGGTATGTTAAATCTCATGTATAATTTTTTCCAAAGCAATCATTTCTTTAATCATTGCCTCTTTCCACTTTAGATGCCCAAAAGACTCCTGCCATGTGGAGGGAATAGAAACAGACGCAAGAGAAGAAACAAAGACTTTATGTGAAGGAGTTAGGGCGTCGTAAGAAACATAATGGGATAAGGGGCGTTGTGCGCAAGATCTGGTACCTTTACGAAGAGCAATGGGGAGTTCAGAGGAGTCTGTCGACGGAGTTGGCACTGAGACTGGTAGCATGGGATTAGCATGTATGTTATGACCTTTACTCCGTCTGGTGTATACCTGTAATTCTTGCGCTTTATGGGGAGACTCCCCCTGATTGGAAGTCTCGGTATGAGGTGACGGACATGGAAGAATGGAATATGGAGGAATCAGTAAGGAGATAATAGGAGAGATCACTTCTTCCGTAGGTGCAGGCTCCCTCTGAAGTGAGGTCATATAATAGGATTCAGATTCACGAAAGGTAACATCCGTCATGACAAACATTCACTGAGTCGGGGGATGATAACACTTATATCCCTTCTGGGTAGGCGAATATCCAAGGAATACACAGTGGAGAGCACGTGGGTCAAGCTTAGACCGACCTGGAGAATGGATGTGAGCAAAGCAAACACAACCAAAAGTTTTCGATTGGAGAGAAGTCGATTTAACCCCTAAGGTGAGAAGAGGGGTTTGATAGTCCAAAACTTGAGACGACAAGCGGTTGATAAGGTATGCAGTTGTGAGAACAACATCACCCCAATAAAATTTAGAGAGGTTCATAGAGAAAAGTAAACACCGAGCAACCTCCAAGAGGTGGCGTTTTTTTCACGCAGCGACCCCATTTTGAGAAGGAGAGTGAACACAAGATGTTTGGTGGAGAATGCCATGATCGGCAAGGTAGTGAGCAAAGGGAGAGTTGACATACTCCGGCCATTATCACTGCGAAGAATTTTGATAGTAGCAGAGAATTAAGTAGAGACCATTTTGTGAAAGTTTTGAAAAATTAAAAAATCTTCATTTTTATTTTTCATCAAATAAACTCACGTCGTGCGAAAGAATCAATCAATAAAAGTAATAAATCAATGACATCCAGAAATTGAAGCAACCGGGGAGGGCCCCCAAACATCAGTATGAACGATATGAAATGGAGTAGTACTTGGTAAAGAAACATGATGAACATGATTACAGTGAGGTTTAGCAACACAAATACATCACAAACAAAGTTTTTAATACACACAGAAGGAAAAACATGAAATAAACGTTGCATTGTAGCAATAGAGGGATGGTCAAGACGACGATGCCAGGTGAGCAGGTCGGAAGTCTGCGATGCATGAAGAGCTTGTGGAGGAGGACACCCAGTGGAGGAGTCAAACACATACAGACCATCCTGCATGCTACTAGAGCTAATCACTTGCCCTGTCTTCAGATCCTGAAAAACACAATGAGAAGGAAAGAAGGTAATTGAGCATTGATGAGAATTAGTCAAGTGACTAACATAAAGCAAACTGCGGGAGATATTTGGAACATGAAGCACAAAAGATAAAGTGAGAGAAGAACAAGAGATGAATCCTTTTCCAACAATGGAGGAGAAAGAGCCATCATCAATGCTCACTTTATCTCGTCCAGAAAAAGGAGAATATGACACAAAACCTGAAGCTGATCCATTCATGTGATCAGTGGCACCAAAATCGACAATCCAATGAGTAGAAGGATGAGCAGTAGCAGAATGAGCACCTGGAGTACCAGTGTGGGCGAGAGCAGTGGAGGAAGTGGCAGGCTCTGTAGTAAGGCCAAGCATCATGCGTCGAAGGGCCAGCATCTCTTCAGCATTTATACAACTATACGTGTTACCTTGTTTGTAAAGTTTTAACTAATGTGACCTATCTTATATTGAGATTTAAAAAAAAAATTATTGCAAGTAAGATTCGTCAGATTCGTATTGTTGCATTTAGGGTTCATCTATTATTCTCCCGATAGGACCGTCCTGCGTGGCACTCTCAGCGTACAATAAACTGAATATAAATCACTCTTACGTCCGCATAAAAAAAGCCTCAGCGTACAATAAACTGCATATAATCCCCTTTCACGCCCGCAAAAAATTATAAATTTGATAATTACATACCGTTCTCTCTCTTATAATTGAATCCTAAATTAAATTAGTTAATTTTGACTAACATAAGTTTATTTTTAATCACGTGATATTGTCTAGAGAATAAAGTACAACAGTATGCAAGAAATAAAAGGAATTAGAGATATGCTTTAAATGATAAAATTTTAAAGGATTCATCCCTTGTCGAGAATTAAGTAGGCATTCTCGACGACAACTCTCGACGAACTCGTCGAGACATCTCGACGAAATCTATGTTAGTCCATGTCGTCGAGACATTCTCGACGACATTGATCACGAGTCGATATTCACAATATCGGCTTGTGATCCCGACAACAGGATTTCTGTCACGACGACATTCACAATGTCGTTTTGAAGTCTTCTCGATGATATTCATAATATCGTCTTGTAGCCTTCTTCGACATGCTCCATACAATATTCCCAATATTTAGGAGCAGTCTTCCCGAACCATCTCAACTCCAAATAGTCATAGGATTGGCCTTATCACTCATATCCAATATGAGCAAGGTCAACACAATCCTTTCTCCAATTTATCCAAACGCTCTTATGTGCGACCCTATAGGCTCATATCGCGTTGGCAGTGAGACTAACTGCTTGATTACTTCTGGATCACTGTAGAAACTCTAACAGTCTCTCACTTGATCTAGAAGGTATTAACAAAAGTCTCACAAACAATGAGCGACATCTAGCAATGCATCATTGATACCCAAGCAATAAGAGTTCATAACTCAAACAAGCATGTCCGTGATCAATGTACCAGTGTTGTCATATCCCTTTGTCCCTTACATCCGGATTAAACCAGAGGTATGGACCGTGTCACCCTCATAATTGTTCAACCCATGCTTTCTTGATCTAGAAGAGACTTTCAGAAAGTGGTAAGTTCAATATCATATATTGACTCAACCCAGCATGGTCATGGATTTCACAGTCTCCTTCCATCAAGGGGCCCATGGATGTAACTCTTGTCATATAGGAGAACAAATTTCATTTCTGTCCACACACAAACATCCAAATGATTCGTAACATACCCAATAACCACCCTTATCATCAACCTTTCTCAAGAAAGACTTTAGATGGTATCAAAGTACACTCTTCCTCACTTGATGAATGCTGTGACTTCAGGTCAAAAAACCACAAACACCATTGTCACTTGAGATCTACTTGTGACACGTTCACATAACAATCCACAAAGTAATCTCACGGTGGGTCTGTCCAGTACAACTTGTTCCTAACAAGTACCTATGTGATGACTTGATATCCAATATCATGACCTATGAGAACCGGTCATCAGTCAACCCACATAATAGTCTCAATGTAACATCATTGCCCTACTTTCTAAGATGATACCTTGACTAGGGACAATTTAAGAATGAAACTTCATCTTAACATAGGCCCTCACATTCAAGTCTCGCACTTGAATTCTTATGGAAGCAAACATTCTAAGGGCATTTATTAAGCTAATTAATCTATCAAATAGAAACAGTTGACATAATAAAAGAACTTGTCATAAATGTAAAATGAAATACATAGTGTTGAAGCCAGGAAATCCTAGGCTCCAAAATTCGGATCAATGCAGTCGGAGGCTACTCGCCCAGCAGTCCGACCAGACGGCTTGACTGGCAACGACGAAAGGGCTAGGACAAAAAACAACAGGACCCCAGGCGCTGCGGCAGGGAGGTCTCACCACGTACCCAGAAGCTCAGAAGAGACTTCCCCTCCACAACCAAAGATGGCCGAGCAGGGTATGAGGAATGCACCGACTTGGCTAGTACCGGGAGTAACGATCAAAGATGACGGGTTCGAGAATTTGAATGTGGGAGTTCCAAAAGCTCAAGTTCAGATGTCAATCCAAGTACCCCTATGGTCCTATTTATAGGCAAACCAAAGGGAGGGAGGGGGTCTTATTTATACCCCACCCAACTCGACAAACAGACGACATTGAGGCGACCTCGCCTGAAAGTAGGCGAGCATCACCTATGGTAGCCCACCTTTTGGCGAGTATCAAGGCTACTCGCGCGAGTTGACCCATACTCGCTCAGGCCTTCTTCTGCTCCTGCTGGCTGAGCTGTCTTGTGCCTTGGACTGCTGGCCTATGTGCTGACCCTTTGACCTTGACTTCTTCCTACGTGGCTTTGAGTGGGCCCACCCTCGGAGAATGAGGGTTGCACATAATCCACGTTCTTTGCGAGTAATGTAGTTAATCGGAAAGAATCATCCAACCTTCATTCGACGAGCTATTCTGCTGGTGAGTATTGGTTTATAGTCGGCACCTCGCTGGCCGACGCTCTGACTCTATATATAGACGGGGAGGGGTCTCTGATGGCACGACTTTTCTGATCTCGCTCAAGATGTCGCGTAGTGTTGCTGAGGAAGCTGTTGCTGATATGGCCGACCTCCTGGGCTTGCTGCCGCCTCTTCGGACGCCTGCTCGCGTAGACGCCGAGCTCGAGGACTTCCTCGCTTCCAGGAAGAGGAAGCGACTTGATAAGAAGAAGAAGAAGAAGAAGAAGGAGAAAAAGAGGAAAACTGCTGCTTCGGAGAATGTCGCCGATTCTCTAGTCGGCCATCGTCAGCAATTGCTCGACGATCTGGGTCTCTCTCAGGGGGGCGACACGCCTGCTCTTGATCCTCCTACGCCGAAGGTCGCTCCGGAGGTGAGTACGATCAGGGCCTCAACTCAGGCTCAACCGAACGTCGCCCCTGTGCGAGGTGAGAGTTACCTACTCGCCACCTTTGGGTCAGCTCGCTAATCTGTCTATGCTGGCGGGGTTCCGATGCTCTTTCTACTTTTCGTAGATTCGCCGACCACTAATGCTCGGGAGGAGCCTTTGGCCATACCGCCTTTGCAATCATCTCCGATGATCTCGCCTGGAGCTAGAGAGGGGTCTCGTGGTAGTCGCTCGGTGCGGATCCTTCACAACTCTTTATTGGAGAAGCGCCCTTCGAGCGAGCAGAGGGCTCCTTTGGCGAGTAGCGCGCCTCCACCGCCACCGTCTCTCGGAGCCGGCGAGCAGCTCGCAGCTGCCCGTGGGTGGGCTTCTGCCACCTCCTCCATTGCCGCCTCCTACCGACATCCCGGGCGATCATCGTCCTTTATCTTTTGCGGCTCCCTCAACCCACCTAGGAGAGTCCTCGCGCCGGGGCGGGGTTGGGGGGTCTTCGGGATTCTTCGCCCCAAAGGGGGGAGGGTGACCAGTGGATGGTCGCGGTCGGGGGAATGCACCTCCTAGCAGGGAGCAAACCGGCGGGAATCGTTCTGGTCGGCGAGGTGCTGGCCACCATAGAGCTTCCCCGCATCGGGGAAGGGGTTCCCCCCGTCGGCGATCTCGCAGTCCGCCTCGCGGTGCGAGGAATGAAGCTTATCGCCCTGGTAACTTAGTTGGTTGCTTTGTAGATTTTGCTGGGTTTGTCTTTTGATGCTCGCCACTAAAGCTTTCTGTTCCCATGTCTTTTTTACAGCTCGCGCTCAAACTCCCGTGGGAGCTCTGATCGACGGAGTCGGGCTTCCTTCTCGCGAGAACCAGGAGAGGGCTACTCGCACAATCCTTGAACTGGAGGCGAAGATAGAGCGCTTGGCAATCAGCGAGCCTCATCGTCGACTGACCGAAATGGAGGCGCGGGTCGAGCGCTTGGCGGTCATCGAGCCTCATCGCCGCTTGACCGAGCTGGAGGTGCGAGTATCCCGGCTGGAAGAGTTTGATACTCGACTGGCTGGTGCGGAATCTCGCCTTCAATTTGTCAACGACTTGGAGCGCCGGGTCGCCAGGATGGAGCATCGCCAACAGTTGCATCATGACGAGCTCGTGGGGATGTGCGCGAGCATGGGCTCGGTTGGTCGGCTGGCGAGGATCGAGGACCAGCTGCGGCAGGACGAGGACGCGATGACTCTGGCCTTCGAGCATTTCATGCGAGATCGCAGCATGGGCTGGGTTGGGCGACAAGCCAAGTATCCTCGACTTCTATAATAAGGGGGGGGGGGGGGGGGGGTACATATTTATTACACTTCTGGTGATCTTCTTTCATTCATAGCGAGTATCTCCCGATTGCTCCTCTTCTCGCCTTTCTGATACTCGCTCCTTCCTTTCTCTTGCTTTCAGAATGGCTGACGAGGCGACTATCCGGCGTGCGAGTCACGATAAGAATTTTGAGGCGACCTCCTTCAAGAAGCCGGTTACTCGGCCGAAGGACTTGAAGGAATTTTCTGCTAAGTACTTGTCGCCAGGCTATGTCGTCATGCTTCCTCGCGAGGATGAGCGTCTGAACACCTTCTCGTCCACCGAGATGATGTTCCCTATTCGCCACTTCGAAGTCGGCTTGCGACTACCGCTGTGGACAAAATTCTGCCAGATTCTGCGCTACTTAGGGATAGTGCCCAGATCAATCCGAACGGTGTGGCGATGATCATCGGGTTCCTCTGCTTCTTGCGAACAGAGAGCATCGCCTTTGATCTCTCTGTCTTCCGGCGAGTATTCCATTTCAACGCGACCGGCGAGGGTGTCGTCTTTCTGTGCAGTCACGTCTGCACGCTGGTCGGCACGACGAATAAGAATCATCGCTGGGGCGATCGACTAGTCGTCATCAGTGGCGACTTTGGAATTATCCCGACCTCGTCCTTCCAGCCGGCGGAGAGCGCCTTCGTGGTTCCTTACCTGGAGGAGAGCAGGGAGAAGCTACTCGACTGCTTCCGGAATCGCCGCCTGGATGTGGTTTTCTGGAGGAAGCGAGTAGATGAACTTACCGAGGTGTTCCCGAGCGAAGGTAGCCTTCTGAGCGAGTATTGGTTATACTCGCCTCTTCGTCTTCAACTGGCGACTAACCTTCTTCTATCCGGTCTTTTTGCAGCTATTCGCTCTTTGCCGAGCGAGCCTCTTCCGGTGGCGGCTAAGGCGGCGGCTTCGACCCCGATTGACTTGTCGCCGGGCGATGATGAGTCGGAGGTCGCCGACGATGATGTCGGGCCTTCTATGAAGCGGAAAGGCAAGGCCAAGTCCCGGGAACCTGCGAGGAAGAAGGAGGTCGCGAGGAGGGACCTGAACGCGAAGGTGGATCCTTCGGAGGCTGGCGAGCCTCACAGTCACCCACTTTTCAATGAAGGCGGTCGTAGCGAGGATGCCTATGGTCGCCCTCTGGTGTCCTGGGCGGAGCGCGCCCACAAGGTGACCTTGAGCACCAATCTCCCCGCTTGGTAGGAGGATTGGGAAGATAGCGGCGAGGCATTCGATGTAATGTTCGCGCTATATGGTCGCGCGGATGCCGAGGCCCTGCAGGAGGTCTCGGCCGAGTATCTGGCTCACCAGACCTCGCGCTCCTACCTGCGAGCTGCCGAGCTCGGTCATGCGACGGCGAGGCGGCTGCTGGAGTACGAGCAGATGATCAAGGTGCAGAGCCAGAAGCTCATCTCCATGGGGCCACGGTCTGCTAAGTGGAAAGAGTACGAGGTACCTGCTCGCCGTTCTTATGGTTTGTGGAATACTCTCCTTTTATGTCGACCATTCTGTTAATCGCTTCTTTCTTGTTTATGCAGGCCGCCGAGATTGAGACGGCGAAGGTGTCCCAGCTTGAGAAGGAGCTGGAGGATACTCGGCATACCTTGGAGGCCGCCCAAGTCCGCATCGCCGAGCTGGAAACTCGGCCTGCGGAGCAACAACCTTCGGAGGTGGGCCCCTCCAGGGTCGGCAAGCAAATCAGGATGCACGGCGATGAGATGCCGACATCCGCCGAGAAATCGCACGTGCGACCGGGAAGGTCGTCCTGAGTAGGTTAAAAGTCGAAGGTCTCTTGAAGCCGGAGGCGCTGGACCTGACCGTGGTGGACCTCATCCCGGCGTTGCTCGCCGAGGAGTCCACCTCCCCTAGGCGAGTTCCTTCACCGTCTTCCAGTGATGCCGAGGATGAAGATTCTGAGGACGAGGATGGCGAGGACGAGGGCGTCGACGTGGAGGGCGAGGATGAGGACGAAGATGGAGGCGATGATGATGCATAGTCGCCGGTGCTCTTTTTTGACAGCTGTATAGCATTTTTTGAACATGTAATCATGAAAGTAATGAATACAGATTTTTTTTGCTCGCTTTCTGTTAGTGTTCTTGCTTCTTTGTTTGTATGTCGAGTAGGCTTTTAGACTTGAGGCGAGGTTGAGTGCTCGCTAGGCTTCTAGGCACGGGCAAGATGGAGTGCTGCGGTCGACGATCATACCTTACTCGCGCATTAGCTACTCGCACCCGCATGCTCGTACTATATACTCGCACCACTATACTCGCACATTCATGCTCGCCTTCTTCAAAAAACCCTCAGGGGAGTCAATCTGTGGAGGGTATTCGGAGAGGGTTCTGGGGGACATATGCTCCCAAGGCTTTCTTTTGTACCTGATAAAGAACTGTCAGGATGCTTGTAATAATAATGAACTCCAGGATTAGAGAGGTAGAGAATGACCATCGGGCTAGTCCTAGGGGACACACCGTCCCGATGTCTCCGTCCTACTATGATGTTGATGTTGGCGAAGAGATCGACAAGTGAGGACTGACAGTCGGGGAGGTCCGAGGACACACCATCCCGAGGTCTCCATCCTACTGTGATGTTGATGCTGGTGAAGAGATCGACAAGTAGGGACTGACAGTCGGGGAGGTCCGAGGACACACCATCCCGAGGTCTCCATCCTACTGTGATGTTGATGCTGGAGAAGAGATCGATAAGTAGGGACTGACAGTCGGGATGAAAGAAACAACAAGCATAACCCGGATACACTCCAGATGCACACAACCATCAACACTTGCTGATAAGGATTAAATCTAAATATTTAGAACACTTCTAAATCTTCGGATTTACATGTACCGGATGCTAGCACAGGCAAACACCCTTAAGGCAGTAGACAAGCTCGTCTCTCTATGCCTTTAATTTCACAAACTATCATAGAGACAGAAGGTTACTACAAAGGGAACAATTTCTGAAACATGGAATTAGCGGAACCTAGCTCTGATACCAATGTTGGGGTTTCCCTTACGGGGTAGTCACATCAAATGTGCGCAACGGAATAAACAAGAACCCAAAAAATTCATGTAAGGATCTTGCTAAAATCATGAGTCAAGAAATTGTTGCAATATATATAAATTACCTGTACGGAATTGAGTCACTACTCAATTAGATGCTCCAAGAAAATTCTTCTAGGATTCGGAATCCTATTCCGAGTCTTCTTCCTTGTTCCTGTGGCTCTAATGAAATCGGCAAACTCGTCGGAAGGAGTTAGTACAGAAATAGATCTGCACCTCTACAGAAGTCCACACAAGCGAAGGAGAACCATAAGTCTTTGTTCAACAAGAATTAGGTCGGAGAAGGAAAGCCTTCTACGTCTCCACGGATTACTAGATCCGTCTAAGGAGAGGCGGCGACTTCGAAGGAGGAACGGGAGGCGACTAGATCCAACAGGAACAGTTCCTATGGATCTATAGAAACAGAACGATCTCAAGGAACGATTCCTCTTGATCTACAGAACGGTTCCCGCACGGGTAGGGCACGCCGTTCGGGATCGCGTTCGTGCTCTATCGTATCGTCGCTCTCCGGTCTCCATCGGGTTTTTTAAAACCTAAAAGGGTCAAGCCTTTTATACCCAGAGGGATAAGGCAGACAGTAGGCCCAGCTATCCGCAAACCCATTTAGAATGGAACATAAAAGTTTCGTCGGGTAACAGTTCATTCGTCGAGACATCTCGACGAAATCGTCGAGACATCTCGACGAATACAACCATTCGTCGAGGCTGTCTCGACGAAAAAATCAATGACAGTCTGTCGTCGAGACAGTCTCGACGATATGGAACATTCATCGAGACATATCAATGAACTCGTCGAGACATTCTCGACGAACTCATCGAGACATCTCGACGAACTCATCGAGACATCTCGACGAAATCAGCATGATATTGGACCACAAAGAACCAACGACAACCAACAATATCTGGCCCTGAAGGAGTAGGGACAAGAGTCCAAGTGCCCCTCTCAGTTAAGGTGGAAATCTCTTCGTCCATGACAATTTTCAATGTGGGATGGTAAGAGTGTCATGGTAAGTGGTCAGGATGACATTGGCCGAGAGGGCCAGAGTAAAGTTCCTGCAAGAGTGAGTAAGTCGAGCATACGAGACAACATCATGAATAGAATGTTGAGTACACGTGTGAACCCACTTGCGAAGAGCAATTGGGAGATCAAGGTCTGATATGTCATCCTCATCAGATCCGTCCGACGAAGAGAGTGTTGGCCTGAGAACTGGCAAAAGAGGCCCCGGAGTTGGAGGGTACGGGGTGGTAGGTGGAGAAGGAGATGGTGGTGTGGGAAGTGGAGCTGGAGTAATCTAAGGTGGAGGGGCAGAAACAATAGGAATATAGGCAGGAGTATCAGTAGTGGGTGAAGATGTGAGGTCTTTCGAGAAGTAAGGAGTAGATTCAAAGAAAGTGACGTCAGCCGAGACATATTGTTTCCTGAAAAGTGGGTCATAACATCGGTAACACTTCTGAGTGGGAGTATACAACAAAAATGCACTTAATTGCACGAGGAGAGAGTTTATCCCGACCAGGTGAAGGAGAGTGAACAAACACGGTACAACCAAAGACGCGTGTGGGTAGAGGAAAAGGTGTTTCACCTGAGTATAGGATGGAGAAAGGAGTTTGTCCTTGGAAAAAAGTAGAGGGAATACGATTGATGAGATAGCATGAGATGAGGATGGCATGACCCCAATATGAGCGAGGGACATTCATCTGAGTGAGAAGAGTACGAGCGACGTCTAGAAGATGGCGATTCTTACGTTCGACAACTTCGTTTTGTTGAGAAGTGTATGCACAACTAGTCTGATGTATAATACCATTATGCATACAAAAGGTAGAAAATTGGTTACTAATATATTCCTTGACATTATCAGTGCGAAATTTTTTGAGAGAAGCACCAAACTGAGTGCGAATTTCATTATAAAAGTTTTTGAATACAGAAAATAGTTCAGAGCGATCTTTTAAAAGATACACCCAAGCACATCTTGAATAGTCATCAATAAAAGTTACAAAATAAAGATACCACCCCAGACGTCCGAGTAAACAAGATCAAAGGGACGAGATGAGTTACATCCATTTTTGGCTGGATAAGAGGAGCAGTGTGTTTGCCTAACTGACAAGCTTCTTGGTAGATCTGGCAGGAGCTGGTAGAGGAGGCGAGGAGGAGGATGACCGAGGAGAAGATGCCACTGAAGGAGAGAGTTGGAGATAGTAGACGCGGATAAAGCGAACACATTATCAAGGAAGTAGAGGTCGCCGCTTTCAGTCCCAGTAGCAATCGTCTCCTTATAGCGAAAATCCTGAAAATAACAAATAGTAGACGTAAACGTGATTGAACAATGTAGTTGTCGCGAGAGAGCAGTAACAGATAGTAAATTGCATGGAAAAGTCGGCACATAGAGAGTCGCAAGCTGGATATACGGAGTTGACCTGGACCATACTAGTCCCGCACACAAGGGATGGAGAGCCATCCGCTATCAATACCGGTGGTGACCGATCATGTTTGTCCAAAGAAGAAAAGAGAAGAGGATCGTCTGTCATATGATTGGTTGCACTGGAGTCAATGAGCGACTTACCCCGAAGAGGTGGCAAGAGAGGCAGTATGCTTGAAGGTGTGAGGAGAGGCTTCAACAACTGGTGGACAAAGATGAGGATGTTATGTGAAGCAACGTTCCACGGGATGACCCGACTCGCCACAATAGGAGCAGATGTGTCGGCTAGGTCCTCTTCCACCGCGGTAGACACCACGTCCACCATAATGACCACGGTCACTTGAGTGAGCAAAACTGTCAGAAGTAGGTGGGGAGGGAATTAGAGGTCGTTGAAGAAGGGTCGTGACAGCCGAGATGCGAGCAGTCGTGGCGTCAAGAGTTGGAGAGTCAGCTTCACCCAGGATTTGCTGACGGATCATATCGTCGGAGTTCGGGAGGCGAAGAAGGTAACACACTACCAGGAGTTTCTTGAAGTGTTTGTGCTGTTTGGCAAGATCGGCGGAGAAGGGTCGATGTTGAAAAAATTATGCACCAAGAGCTTGCACTTCCTGGTAGTCATGGTGGGCGGGCAAAGGGATCGGCATATAATGTGTATATGTGAGAGGTCTTAGATCCCTTGGAGTAGAGAACAACAAGATGATTCCAAGCATGTTTAATAGTTTCATCATGGAGGATGATGCAGACACTCGTCAGAGAGACTGTTAGTGAGTCATGTTCGGACTAGAGCATCGCTAGCGTCCCAGTCGTCGTAAGTGGCAGATCCTTTTGCTGGAGGAACATCAATTAGATGATGGTGTTTGTGTTGGGACCTTAACAGAAAGGTAATTGAGACACTCAAGTTTGGGTAGTTCGGTCCGATCAACTTTGAGGCAGTGCCAAGATTGCCGGAAGGACTTAAAGCAGTGGAATTTGAAGCTGAAGAAGTGACAACCAGAGTCGTCATTGATAAGAGAAGGTGTGGTCAGAGAGCCTTAACCACACAAGCCGAAACTGAGCTCGCACAAGTCGTAAGGAGCAAGATGATGGCGGTCAGGAAGATGGAGAATGCACAAACCGCGATTGGTAAGGCGCAGAGCAGAGTCGGACAGTTAAAGAACCGAAATCCGCAAACAGATAAAAAAAGGAGCGGGCGGTTAAGGAAACCGAAATCCGCAGAGGCAAAGAGGGCGGGCGGTTAGGAAAACTGAAGGCCGCAGAGAGAGCTGCGAGCAAGCGGTAAAAGCAGAGTTCAGAACCGAAGGATCGATGTTCGCTCTGATACCATGTGAGAACTTGGAAATAACTTGACAGAAATAAACAATAACACGCAGGAAATTGAAAATAACTGAATTTTTTATTTCCAAAAAATTTGAATATTACAAGGGTGCGCCCTCCTTTATATAGAGAGAGAATTAACAATTTGACGATGTGAGACTAATTACAAAAATCTACAGGAGTTGCGACAAGCGCGGATAGTGCGGTCAAATATGAGTTAACCGCACAGATATGTGCGGTTACACGAGTAAATGCCAATAACAACTGCAACAGGAACCAATGATGAATCCGCAGGTCTTCATTAGCAAAGCTTGCGGTCCACCAATCAGCCACGATCACCACAAGGTGCGGTTACACACAGGTGACCGCACATATATCTCAATCTGCACAACTTGCGGTTAGCCAATCTTAACTGCGATGACCGCAAGGTGCGGTTAAACAAGGTTAACCGCACATTCATCTATATGTTCTAGCACATATATATATATATATACACACATGTACAAATGTTTGTACTTGTATAAGGTTTTTACGAGGAATTAATAAAAATATTGTTTTTCTCTCTCTACGTCTGTGTATTTCTACATAAAGAAAATATATGCATTAAGAAAAACATTAAGACAAAACATCAAAACATTAGCATAGAATTTAGGAAAAAAATACAGAAGGTTAGATGAATAAAACAACTGATAAGCATAAACAAAATAAAAATAAACAGTAGGTACCTGTAAAAGCCTGTTCATAGGGACAGGTCTCTTCAGATCCCAGATAATTTCCGAGATGGCATTAAACTGGCTTGAAGTAAGGGAATATGGAAGAGCACTTAACAAGCTCTTAGTAAGGGTGGACCATTCCTCCACAAGAGTAGCATTCAACCTATTGCACTTGTATTTGCACAGAAGGTCTTTCTTCTCGATCTGTGTACCTAGTGGTTGAAGCATTTGAAAAAGTCTGCCCAGCTGTGAAGGAAAATGACCACAGCCAAAGTTTGGGTATACATTCAAATAAACATTTATAAGTGAAAGGAAAATATCACAATCGATAACCATGGTTAAACTGGATTGAAGTCTACAACAACAACAACAACACTCAAGCCTTTATCCCACTATAGTGGGGTCGGCTAAATTGGAGTGAAGTCTAAGGAAAAAAATCATATATCTTTTGAGTCCAACCAAAAAGAATTCCTAATTTGCATACCTAAAATTGCTCAATATCAGGAATCACATTGACTCCGAAGTACAAAACAATGAACAAGGCCAATGGAATAATGACATTCTGTATATGTTATAGGCTGGCCTATTTGACATGCATCGTGCGCATTTAAAAAAACCTAATGAAGATTAAGAATTGTGTTAGTACCTAAGCATTCAAATCGAAACTAATATATGGAGAGGCCCGGGATCTATTGCATAATACCTCGTCTAGTTGAAAATGTATTTTTGCGTGCCGATTTTTTTGATTTAAGATATTACTATAATAAGAATAATACGTTTATTAATTAATGCAAATTTATGAATATGAGTAAGGTTTTATGTATTATTCTAATATGGGCCGGCTGTATTAAATGATATATATATTTACATTCATCATATATATTCTGTTAGGGCACAACTACTAGAGAGATTGAGAGAGGAGAAGATCTAGAGAAAGAGAGGAGAGATTAGGTCTAAAGAGGGAGAATACTAACCAGGAACAATTCTTGCATACCCCCAAAAGGGGGGCTGCCCGGGTATATAAATACCTGGGCAAGGAGGGGGCCGGCCGGCCCCTCCAAGGAGGGCTGAACCCGCCTGGTTCAGCCCTCGGCCGGCCGGTTCACTGCATGGGGGCTGAACCGGAAGGTTCAGCCGCGTTGTTTAGCGCGCCGTTGCTCCTCCGTACGTAATGACGCCCCGTAAAGCGTAGCGGGGGCGTAACATTCCCCTCCCCATCAAGAACCAACTTGTCCCCAAGGTGGTAGTCGGGGTAGAGCTCCTTGAAGTCGAAGAAGTCCATCCTGGAATTGTGTGCCGGCGACAGGTTCTTCCATTTGACCAACAGCTCGGGCCGGTATTCCGCGCCCCGATTCTTCCACTTGAGCATCAAAATATCTTCAGGGAGCGGCCGCAGCTCACCTGCCGAAGTGACCTCCGGTAACAAGGTACTCGGTTGTACATGCGGCCCTACCTTCCGCTTGAGCAAAGAGACATGGAACGTAGGATGGATGCGCGAACCCTCCGGTAAAGCCAGTGTATAAGCTACCGGTCCCACCCTGTTGACAATCTGAAAGGGACCGTAGTAGCGTGGGGACAGTTTCTGATTGCCGCGACGAGCAACGGACAACTGCCGGTACGGCTGGAGCTTGAGGAACACCTCGTCACCCACGGCGAACTCCCGCTCAGTGCGGTGCTTGTCCGCTTGGGTCTTCATGCGATCCTGGGCTAGACGGAGATTCTCCCGAAGTGTGACCAACATGCGATCCCGGTCTAGCAGAGCGCGATCCACCGCTGGAAGAGCGGTGCTCCCGGCCTCATAGCTGCCCAGGGTAGGGGGAGGTCGGCCGTAAACCACCTCAAATGGTGTCATCCTGCTGGCGGAGTGGTATGTCGTGTTGTAACAGTACTCAGCCCAATGCAACCAGTCCGGCCAACTTCGCGGCTCATCCATCACAAAGCAACGCAGATAAGTCTCGACCCCACGATTAAGCACCTCCGTCTGACCATCCGACTGCGGGTGGTTGGCCGTGCTGAAGTGTAAGCGAGTGCCCTGCAGCCGGAACAGCTCCTTCCAGAACCCACAGACGAAGGTAGGGTCCCGATCAGAAATAATTGCGCGGGAGAGGCCATGCAGGCGGACGACCTCTCGAGCAAAGAGTGCGGCCACAGACTCCCCGGTGTACGGATGGCTGAGCGCCAGAAAATGGCCATACTTGGACAGCTTGTCCACCACCACTAGAATGACAGACTTCCCTTTAGACTTCGGCAGTCCATCAATGAAGTCCATGGACACCGTGTCCCAAATCTGCTGCGGAATCTCCAACGGTACAAGCAGCCCTGCCGGAGAAGAGGTTTCATATTTTTTCTGCCGCTGGCAGATCTCGCAGTGCCGAACGAACTGCTGAATGTCCCGACGCATGCCTGACCAGAAAACGTTTGCCCTCGCCCTCTGAAGGGTCCGGAGCACCCCCGCATGCCCTCCTGTGGGCGACGAGTGGAACTCATGCATCAACACGGTCTTCCAGGCTGAATCAGCGGGCACAACCACCCGGCCCCGATAGTAAAGCCGCCATTACACAAGTGATAGCCAGCTGCGACGGTCTCTCCCCGCTGTAAAGCCTCCACCAACGGACGCACCGTATCGGATCGCCGGACCTCTTCCTGAATATCCTCCACGGAATCAACCAACGGCCCCGAAATATGAGCGAGAGTAGCCTCTGGCAGACGAGAGAGAGCATCGGCGACCACATTCTCTTTACCCCGGCGATACACAATCTCGTAGTCGTAACCGAGAAGCTTAGTCACCCATTTCTGCTGTAACGGCGAGGAGACCCGTTGGTCTAGGAAATGCTTCAAGCTCTGGTGATCCGTCCGGATCTTAAAGTGTCGGCCCAACAGATATGGTCGCCAAACAGCCACCGCATGAATAATCGCCAACATCTCCTTCTCGTAGGCCGAAAGGCCCAAAGTACGAGGGGCCAAAGCCTTGTTGTAAAAGGCTAGCGGCCGCCCTGCCTGCATCAAAACCGCCCCAATGCTGACACCTGAGGCATCCGTCTCCAGAACGAACTCCTGTGTGAAATCCGGTAAGGCCAGAACTGGCGTGGTGGTCATGGCCCTTTTGAGGGCCTGAAATGCCTCCTCCGCCTCCTCACTCCAAGAAAAAGAGTCCTTCTGCAACAGTTGGGTCAGTGGCCGGGCTATCTTGTCATAGTCCTGCACAAACCGCTGGTAATACCCTGTGAGCCCCAAAAAGCCCCGCAAGGCGCGGACTGTAACCGGCCGCGGTCACGACTGCATACTCTGAATCTTTCGTGGGTCGGCCCGGACGCCTTGACCGGAGACCAAATGGCCCAAGTACTCCACCTCCTCCTGACCAAAGGAGCACTTAGAACGGTTGGCATAGAGATGGTGTTGTCGAAGTCGGGCAAGGACCTGTTCCACGTGGCCCACGTGGTCCTCCCAGTTCGCGCTGTAGATGAGTATATCATCAAAGAATATCAGAACAAACACCCGCAGAAAGTCTCTGAATATCTCGTTCATGTTGGCCTGAAATGTAGCGGGCCCTCCAGTCAGCCCATTTGCCATAACCAAGAACTCCTAATGGTCGTCATGTGTCCGGAAGGCCGTCTTATGGACGTCCTCCTGAGCCATCAAAATCTGATAATATCCGGAACGAAGATCCAGCTTGGTGAACCGCTGCGCCCCATGCAGCTCATCCAGTAACTCTTCTATATGAGGGATCGGAAAGTTATCTTTGACAGTAGCGCGGTTCAAGGCACGGTAGTCCACACAAAATCTCCAGGAACCGTCCTTTTTTTTACCAGAATAATGGGGGCCGAGAAGGAACTCGTACTCGGCCGAATGATGCCGGCTTCCAGCATTTCGCGGACACTGCGCTCGATCTCCGCCTTCTGGATGTGTGGGTAGCGGTATGGACGAACATTCGTAGGCGCAGCGCCCGCCTTGAGCGGAATACGGTGATCTCGGAACCTTGCCGGAGGTAAAGTGCGCGGCTCCTGAAAAACATCAGCATAAGCGGTCAGAAGTAACTGTAACTGAACCGGTACCTCAGAAGGCGTGGGGTCGCCGGTCTGGACCTCCCGAAGGACGGCCATCATCTGTCCATCCCCGCTCAACCGCTGCATGCTGCGCAGAGAAACCTCCTTAATAGGAGAGGACATGAGACCCTGCAAGCAAAATTGCTTGTCCCCGTGCACAAACTCCATAGTCATGTCGTCCCAGTCGAAAGTCACCCGCTGAACTCCCAGCACCATGTCTGAGCCCCGAATAGGTAACAGGTAGACGTCAGTCCGCCCCACATAGCCGTGTAGCCGCAGCTCCACTCCCTTCAGCACCCCTTCGCATCGCAGCTTGCTGCCATCCCCCACCATAACATGAAAGGCAGCCCCCTTGTCAACCACGTGCCCAACTCGCCGTGCCACGTCGGGGTGTATGAAATTGTGGGTGCTCCCACTGTCCACCAAAATAGTAACCTTCTCTTGGGCGATCCGGCCCGCCAGCCGCATAGTAAGCGGGGGAGCGCAACCCTCAAGAGCATGAAGAAAAACCCCGAACTCCCTCTCGTCCAAGTCCACCTCCAACTCCGCATCTGGAGCCGGCTCATCGTCCCCATCCTGCTGTAACATGAAGACCTGTATCTTCTGGCATTTATGGTCGGGCATAAACTTCTCATCGCAATTAAAGCATAGCCCTTTCTCCTTCCGAGCCGCCAACTCACTCCACGATAACCGAGTCACGGTCGGTTTGTTACCCGCGGGTTGCTCCCGTCGTGCTGTTGTGGCGGGAGCCGTAGTCGGCCTACTCGTGGTGCGGGCTCGCTGTCTATTGAACCGCTCCTCCTGAATGCGTGCCAAGGTAATGGCGTGGTTCAACGAACGAGGCATGAGAGCCTGCACCTCGTCACGAATGTACTCCTTGAGCACTGATATGAAACAGCTGTAGAGAGTCCTCTCCGACCACTGAACTCGGTTCGCCAACTTCTCGAACTCGGTGCGGTACTCCATCACTGACCCCTTCTGACGGAGCTTCTGAAGAAGGGCCTCGAAGTTCTCGTACTCCAGTGGCCCGAATCTGGCCGTAAAACCATCCACAAACTCTCCCCACGGCACGTACTCCCGTCCCCGCAGGACCCCCTGCGTCCACTGGTAAGCGTCGTCCTTCAAGTGGAAGGACGCCAACTGCACCCATTGCCCTTCCGACACCTCATGATACTGAAAGAAGAGTTCTGCTTTTTGAATCGATTCCAACGCGTCGCCGCCCTCGAACTCCGGGAAGTACATGCGAGTTAATCCGGGAGTCAAGCGTTGTGCCCCATGGCCTCCTTCCCGTCTTGCGGGCTCACCTTGCTCAAATCCGTAGCCTTGGTACTGACCGTTTCCCCAAGGGGCGGGGGGGGGGGGGGGGGGGGGGGGGGGGGGTGGGGGGGGGGGGGGGGGGGGGTTGTTGTTGTCCGGCCCACGCTTGGCCAAATCCAGCCATGCCCGGCGGCCCAAACCCACGGGGAGGGAGAAGCCCTCCCCTTGGTATCCCGCAGGATCTGGAGGTCGCCGGAGCCCAACCGGCTCCTCCCAGCCTCGACGAAACCCCCCTGGCTCCGGCCAGCCCTGCCGGCGCTGCCCCTGGCCCGCTCCGAGGTCGCCGACCCCTCCTGCTGCCGGTCCTGGCGGAATCGACCCCGCCGCACCCCCGTATGCCGTTGCCGAGCCTACTGCTGCCCCGTATGCCGCTGCCGAGCCCCCTGCTGTCCCGTACGCCGCCACTAGGGCCTCCAGCCCCCTGCCAGGAGGAATCCAGCCCGTGCCAGGCGGAAACCCGCTCGCCCGCACGCGCTCGTCGTCCGACAGACGCCCGCCTTCCGCAAGCCGCGCGGCATTTGCCGCCACATCCGCACCCGATCCGGTCGAATCCTCACCCGTAGTGGCTTTCCCTTTCAACAAGGCCTTCAACTCCTCCATACGAGCGTCGATTCGTCCTTCCATGGCTGCCATAGAGTCGGTGAGACCAACCATGTTCTCCTCTAGGGCTTCAATCCGTGAGGACTCTTCTAGAATGCGAGTGGTCACCATGTCTGAGAGAAAGAACGGCTTTGATACCAAATGTTAGGGCACAACTACTAGAGAGATTGAGAGAGGAGAAGATCTAGAGAAAGAGAGGAGAGATTAGGTCTAAAGAGGGAGAATACTAACCAAGAACAATTCTTGCATACCCCCAAAAGGGGGGCTGCCCGGGTATATAAATACCCGGGCAAGGAGGGGGCCGGCCGGCCCCTCCAAGGAGGGCTGAACCCGCCTGGTTCAGCCCTCGGCCGGCCGGTTCACTGCATGGGGGCTGAACCGGAAGGTTCAGCCCCGTTGTTTAGCGCGTCGTTGCTCCTCCGTACGTAATGACGCCCCGTAAAGCGTAGCGGGGGCGTAACATATTCATTCATGCATTCCTGTTCTACATAAGGCTGGCTGCTGTGTGAGCTTATGATTTTATTAAAGGACCAATGTTGTATTAAAGCCAAGATTGCAGATGTCGGATGTCGAGTTCATGTTGGTTTGATTTTGAAATGTCGTATGTCGGATTGCGGGGATATATCGGAGATATTTACAATGTCGGATTTTAATATTAAATAAATTATATTCATGTATATACACATTTTTTGTAAATATGTATAATTGTACATATAATGTATGTTTATAAATTACGCAAGAAAGAAGCATTGACGGCAATGAAAGGCATAAAGAGCACCAAATGAGAGTTAGATGAGAAAATTGTCGAAGTTAGGCTCAGTAAGATGCACGGAATGTGTAACATCCGTAATTTAATACGCAAATGAAATTTAATTACAGGGCCCGATTGCGAGAGAAATTGATCGAGCAAACGCCATGGCGAGGTCCGATTTGGTTATGACTAATTGTGGCCTCTTAATATACAATTAATCAAAGTTATTGGAATTTGTAAGTGAAATTGAGACGTTTGTGGAAGTTGTATTCTCATGAAACTAGGGTGAAAGTAGTATAATGGCTTAATTGAAATTTAAGTGAAATTTTCATCTCACGACAGAAATGACATAATTGCCAAGCCCACCATTTTAGCCCATACGGTTTCCATAATCACTCCCTTACGCGTGATACCCCTCCCAGGAGCACGATAAAAGTGGTAACCGCCGCCCGGTTACCATTTTAGAGCGAGAGCATCGAATTTCTTCCTCTCGCCTCTAGCGCACGCACTCCATCACCGGCTCTCCCAGATTTGCAGACGATTCCTGCGGATTTTTCTTCTCTCGCTATCAGTCATCGAGCGTGGCCCTCTCGCTAGAGACTCTGTTAGGACGATGGAAGGGGAGAGAGAAATCTAGAGAAAAGAGGGCTAAGGAACTAGGGTTAGAGAGGGAGAGAGGGGAGATACCTGATAATATTCTTGCATGTCATCGAAAAGGAGGTTCCGGGTATATTTATACCCGGACCCAAGACCGGCCGGCCAAGGGGGCCGGCCGGCCCCAATAGAGGCTGAACCGGGTGGGTTCAGCTCCCGAGGGCCGCTCCTTAGATAGTATGTCTCAAAGTAGCGTAAGTAGGTCTCAACTCGCCGATTAAGAACCTCCGTCTGGCCATCCGTCTGTGGATGGTGGGCTGTGCTGAAACGCAAGGACGTCCCTTGTAACCGAAAGAGTTCCCACCAGAAATGTCCCACAAAAGTCGGATCACGATCTGAGATGATCGCTCGTGGTATGCCATGATGTCGGACAATCTCAAGGGCAAAAGTAGCGGCGACGGATTCTCTAGTGTACGGGTGACTCAGGGCGATGAAATGCCCGTATTTGGACAGCTTATCGACGACCACTAAAATAACGGACTTACCCTGAGATTTGGGCAACCCATCGATGAAATCCATGGAGACTATATCCCAAATCTGATGAGGGATTTCTAACGGTGTAAGCAAGCCTGCTGGAGAGGTCGTCTCATACTTCTGACGCTGACACGTCTCACACTGCTGAACAAACAACTGAATATCACGCCGCATGCCTTTTCAGAAGACGTTTGCCCGGGCCCGTTGTAGGGTACGGAGTATACCGGCGTGACCACCTGTGGGTGAGGAGTGAAACTCATGCATCATGACAGTCCTCCATGCTGACTGCGAAGGGATGACCACACGGCCCTGATAGTACAACCTGTCATTCTAGAGATGATACCCCGGAACCGTCTCTTGTGCCTGTCGGAGAGCTTCAACAATAGGTTGCAATTCGGAGTCACGCCGAACCTCCTCCTGTATTTCATCCACCGAGTCAATCAGGGGTGCTGAAATCTACGCAAGGGCACTCTCCGGCAGGCGGGACAACGCGTCGGCCACCAAGTTCTCCTTCCCTTGGCAATAGATAATCTCATAATCGTAGCGCAGAAGTTTGGTTACCCACTTCTGCTGTAGAGGAGAGGAGACCCGCTGGTCCAGGAAATGCTTCAAACTCTGATGGTCGGTCCGAATCTGAAAGTGTCGTCCCAAAAGATATGGTCGCCAAAGGCCCACTGGATGATCCACCGCCAACATCTCTTTCTCATAAGTGGATAATCCCAATGTCCGAAGGGCTAACGCCTTACTGTAAAAGGCGAGGGGCCGGCCCTCCTGCATCAACACAACACCAATGCCCACGCCTGATGCGTCTGTCTCCACCACAAAAGTCTTGGTGAAATCTAGAAGTGCAAGTACTGGAGTGGACGTCATTGCCTGCTTGAGCACCTGGAAAGCCTCTGTCGCCTCCTTGTGCCAACTGAAGGAGTCTTTCTGGAGTAACTGCGTGAGAGGCCTGACGATCTTACCGTAGTCCTTCACAAAGCGACGATAGTACCCCGTAAGGCCCAAGAAGCCCCGTAGAGCTCGAACCGTCTGGGGTCGCGGCCAGGAAAGCATACTCTCAATCTTCTTGGGGTCGGCCCGGACGCCCTGAGCCGAGACCAAATGCCCCAAGTACTCCACCTCCTCCTGACCAAAGGAACACTTGGTGCGCTTGGCATAAAGCTGGTTCTGGCGAAGAATGGAAAAAACCTGCTCAACATGGGTGACGTGCTCCTCCCAACTGGCGCTGTATATCAGGATGTCATCGAAGAAGATCAACACAAAAGAGCGAAGCAATGGGCGGAAGATCTCATTCATGTTGGACTGAAAAGTAGACGGCCCATTGGTCAGCCCATTCGCCATGACCAGGAACTCGTAGTGTCCATCATGTGTCCGAAAGGCCGTCTTGTGAATATTCCCTTCATGCATGAGAATCTGATAGTAGCCGGATCGTAGATCCAGCTTGGTAAATAGTCGCGCACCATGCAGTTCGTCCAGTAACTCTTCAATCAAAGGGATTGGAACTTGTCTTTGACAGTCGCACTGTTCAACCCGCGGTAGTCCACACAAAACCGACACGACCCATCCTTCTTTTTGACGAGGATGATCGGAGCCGAAAAAGAATTCGTACTGGGACGGATAAGACCTGCATCCAACATTTCCCGGACACTGCGCTCGATCTCGGCCTTCTGAATAGGCGGGTACCGGTATGGTCGGATGTTGACCGGCTCAGCTCCCTCTTTGAGCTGGATTCGATGATCTCGAAATCGCGGTGGTGGCAGAGTGCGTGGCTCCTGAAAAATATCGGCTTACTGCTCCAGAAGAGGCTGCATCTGGCTAGGTACCCCTGACTGCCCTGTATCAGCCGACTGTGCCGGCATCAGAACCGTCATCAGGCTTCCTTCCTCCTCCAGGCGCTGTAAACTCTGAACTAAGATTTCCTTCACCGGGGATGACCGAAGGCCCTTCAAACAGAATTGCTTCCCACGTTGCACAAACTCCATCGTCATGTCATCCCAGTCAAATGTCTCCCGTCGCAGCTGTCGCAGCCAGTGTACTCCGAGCACCATGTTGGAACCTCGGATAGGGAGAAGATAGACATCTGTCCGGCTGATATAACCCTGGATGTTAAGCTCCACCCCTTTCATAACCCCTTCGCACTGCAACTTGCTCCCATCTGCCACCATAACTTGAAAAGCGGCACCCGGGTCGATCACGTGTCCCACTTGGTGCGCTACCTCTGGATGCATAAAGTTGTGGGTACTCCCACTATCCACCAGAATCGTCACCCTCTCCTGGCTGATTCTCCCAGTCATCCTCATTGTCAAAGGGGCGTTGAAGCCTTCCATAGCCTGGATCGACACACCAAACTCCGTTAGATCCAAATCTCTGTCCCATTCGGAGTCGGGCTGACCGTCGTCCTCCGTCTCCTCATGAAGCATAAAGACCTGTATCTTTTGGCACTTGTGTCCCGGGGTGAACTTCTCATCACAATTAAAACACAACCCTTTCTCTTTTCTGGCTGCCAGTTCACTCCAGGAGAGTCGTGTCACCGTCGGCTTGCCACCTGCTGGTGGATCCCGCCGCACAGTTGCTGGGGCCGCGGGTGGCCTACCCGGGACACGAGCCCTCTGTCTGTTGAATCGTTCCTCCTGAATTCGTGCTAGTGTGATCGCATGATTTACAGTACGGGGCATATGCGACTGTACTTCGTCACGAAGGTGCTCCTTAAGTCCCGAGATAAAACAACTCAAGAGCGTCCTTTCTTCCCAATGCACCCGGTTCGCCAACTTCTCGAATTCAGTGGGTACTCCATCACCGTCCCCTTCTGACACAGTCTCTGAAGGAGGGCATCGAAGTCCTCATATTCAAGCGGCCCAAATCGGGCTGTAAAACCCTCCACAAACTCCGTCCAGGGCACGTACTCCTGTCCCCGTAAGAACCACTGCGTCCACTGGAAGGCATCGTCCTCCAGATGAAAAGAAGCCAACTGGACCCACTGTCCCTCCGGTACGTCCTGATAACTGAAAAAGAGTTCTACTTTCTGGACCCACTCCAATGCATCCCCCCGTTGAATCGTGGGAAATTCATGCGGGTTAGTTTGGGGGGCATGTGTGCTCTTGGAGCGGGTTGACCGAGCCAACCTTGCCCTTGCCCATTCTATGTCGGTTGCCTCTACTCCATCGGGTTCATGTTGACGCCCGGAAAGCCCTGAAACTGCTGGCCGCCCCAAGGACAGCCGAAGTCGTAGCCCGCTTGAGGCCCGACGCCATGCGGGGGAGGCAGGATGCCTCCCACTCCTCCCGCTGTACCCCTTGTGGCCCTCCCTGCGTCTGCCGGTTCGTTACCGAGCCGCATCCAGGCCTGACGGCCCACCTGCTCGCTGCCGAAGTGTCGCGCCCAGGACGGAGGGCTCGTGCCTGCCTGCTCGTTGCCGGCGTGTCGCGCCCAGGGCGGAGGGCCCGCGCCTGTCTCCGCTGCCCGGGTCGGGGCTAGGGCTGCTCCTCCCCACGTCGTAGCCGTACCAGCGATCCCGCCGCCGTTCGACCCGCTCGATCCCGCAACTGTACACGCGGGATCGATCGATCCCGCTAAATCCCTCCCCGATTCCGCCTGATTTTGCAAACCAGTGACCTCTTGATGTGTCGGCGCCTTCCCTTTCAGATTTTGCGCAAGGAGCGCTTTGATTTCATCTATTCGTGCGTCGATCCGTTCTTCCAATCTCTGCGCAGACGCCCTCATATTCTCCTTGATGGTTGCGACCGAATCCGACAAACTCATGTAATTTTCTTCTAGGATTTCCAATCGAACGTTGTCCTCCTGAGTGCGTGTGGTAACCATGGTGGAGAATCGAAGCCTCTGATACCAAATGTTAGGACGATGGAAGGGGAGAGAGAGATCTAGAGAAAAGAGGGCTAAGGAACTAGGGTTAGAGAGGGAGAGAGGGGAGATACCTGATAATATTCTTGCATGCCATCCAAAAGGGGGTTCCGGGTATATTTATACCCGGACCCAAGACCGGCCGGCCAAGGGGGCCGGCCGGCCCCAATAGGGGCTGAACCGGGTGGCTTCATCCCCCGAGGGCCGCTCCTTAGATAGTGGGGGCTGAACCAGTTGGTTCAGCCCCGTTGTCGCCTCCGGATCCCTTCCGTCGTCGCGTGTATTGACGCCCAAATAGGCGGGCGCCGTCCGGTGGCGTAACAGACTCCCGTCGATCCTTCCTGTAGGACCAAAAACCTCGTTGGTGTCGTCTGGAAGTGTCGACCTCCCTCCAAAAATCTTCGGCACCTTCTTACGCATAGTGCCCGTCGACCCATTCCTAGGTAGATCAACTCCCTCTTGGCGTTTCTGTCTCTTCCGATTGAACCGGGTAAACCTCCATGCGTGCACATATGATTTTCCTGCACGAGTCTCATTTTCCTTCCTCTTTTGACCTAATGAAGATAACAAAGATTCCCTTTGGTTCTCTTTTCCTCAGAACTAGAAGTCGAGGATCTCTCCCTTCCCCGACAGCCCTAAGTGGTGCCGAGATTTGCTAGTCGGTCACACTCCTCCAGAACCATTTTTCAGGTAATGTCAATCCCCTTTGGGAATTTCAGAATTCACGCGTATGTGGTCTCCTTTCAGAATTTCTGGTTTAGCCCAACCTTAAGTATTGGCTCTTCTAGGTGAGCGTCGGAATCGACAAATCCAGATTTAGGCGTAGCCGACTCCGTTTCAGAAATCTTTATCCTCCACTGTAAGAGGAGTGGTAAGCCATTTTCCCTGCGTCATGAAATGGTATCATTGGAAGTCTGGAGAGTATTGATTTAATGTTTAACATTTTCCCCTTTTAGGTTCCGCGAGGAGAATTGGGTAAGAGAGGTTGTGATAGATCAGTAGCAAATCCCGCGTGTTCTTTAAAGTAACTGAGACAGCTATGTCGTCGCGTCTTGTGTATGAGCGCCGCAATGCCACGGTAAGAAACTCTTATTCCTTTTGGCTAGACATACCAGATAGTTTTGCTTAAAGATGCCCTTCTTTATTATTCAGAAGATCCTTTTAGCTAAAAGAAACTGCAACTATTGTTAGAAAGCAATAACCCAGCAAAACGTTCAATTGATACATGTAGATCCTAAATAATATATTTCTCCTTCAGTTAGACCTTCATAAAATGTGAAAATTACAGAACATATACTCACACAAATATTTAGAAAGCAGGAAATATCAATCATATGAATATGATTTTTAATTGATTAACTACTAAGAGGCACTGCCTAAGATATGCAGATGAATACGTAAGCAGAGTAGCACTAAACAGAAAATAATTAGGAGGCACAATCGAGACTCTCTCTCATGATAGATAGAGGCGCACTATCTTACTCATAGGGCGTAGTGTACCGTATGAGCCTCAATTTTGGGGAGACGACACCACTTTTTGAAGAATAGTAGATGTGAGTACGTGTCTGTGAGACACTAGAACACCTGAGTTCGTTAGTAGGGACTCAGATCGTTAGATTAGAATTGCGCATCAGAAGCTACTCATCCTAGAATTTGAAGGACAAACATAAGCCACCTAAAGCTCAAGTATAGACCGAAGCTTAGAAACCCTTTTAGTCAACAAATTTTCGGAACTTGAGTAAGTATGCTTAATATGATTAAACTAGAACAGATATTTACGTTGCCATTATTATTTTAGAAAATCACGCATAATATACCAGTATATATTTTCTATAGTATAAAAATTTCGTTTCAAAAAGCATGCATACATGTTCTTTTAACATATTTTTAGTGTCATTAGGAGGAATGATTTTTCTTATGCTCCAGTTGGGCTGACCCATTTTGGGGCTTATTATTACAGAAGTCACAGGTGGGGTGCTGCGCCTAGGATAAGAGTTTGCGGATCTCCATATTTATAGTTTGTTTCTTGTTCAGTTGTATTCCTTCAGTTGTCTTTGTTTTGTTTCCCTTTTATGAATATTGTGTAATCTAAATGTTTAAGATTATCGATACAGTCGTGCAAATTAGGCCTTTTTTCTTGCCATGCCCAGTCCGGTCTAGGAAAATCGGGTTCGGGTCTTCACATAGGTATGTTTCAGACATTATATAGTATCTCAGAAATTCAGATGTATGGTTCTTTTCTATTCTAGTGGCTCTGTGAATTCAGAAATGATGAGGTACACATTTACCCTTACCTACATTTTCTACTTCCACTGGAAGTTTCCTTTTTAGTACTTTCATATTTTCCTGCTATAAATCATTTTAAATAATGTTAATTAGTTTAATTCTTATCACGGGGCCAGACCGGATTGCTGATTTGATGATAAACTAGGTTGGGGTATTACAATTGGTATCAGAGTCAGGTTTAGGATCTCAAGACCCAGAAAATTCACAGAGCCTTAAGATTTCATCTGAATCACTCCGTCGATGATAGGGTCATCAAGTTTTATCTAACACTCAGTGGTGCACTCGTTTAGAAATACTCCTCATAGTAGATCCTTCATTTATCCCACGTACATCAGTAACTCCATTCCTTTCATCTTATAGGCATCGCATAACAGTGAGGTGGGCGAGACAGAATACTACTCATGAGATCGTCGCGGATGATGGTAGTGCACCAGCAGCACCAGCGGCACCAACAGTGCCAGAACCTACCGACATGACAGTTATTATTGCCAGGGCTGTGGCCTTAGCCCTGTTGAAATTCAGGAATGGACTACCTGCAGCAGATCCAGTAGCAGTCCCTGTACCAGCTGTCGTGGACTTAGGGATGGAACGCTATCTGAGAAACTTTCGTGACCTCCACCACTCCATTTTCAATGGGGAAGAAACTCATATGCAAACAGACCACTGGTTGATTAAGACCCGTGACTTACTTGAAGTAATGAGTGCCCAGAGAACAAGAAGGTTCCTTTAGCGGCATTCCTCCTGCAGGGCAAGTCCAATTTGTGGTGGACTATGCACCTAGAGGACGACCTGCTTGTAAGAAGCTTAGTTCAAAATATTCCTTTCCTTAGTATAAAATATCCTTTTAGCGTAATGATGATCTGAGCTTTAATTATGTAAGGTAATTCAATAGCTATGTTCACGTAGAACGACTTCTCGAAGGCGCTAGCTAGCTGGTTCGTACACCCGCCCGAACGTCGCAGCCTCCAGGAAAAGTACCTCAGGCTCATTCAGTGGGACAAATCCGTCATAGCCTATGAGCGGGAGATTACCGACTTATCTCGCTATGAGGCATTATGCAAGGGGATGAGGATGAGAAGTGTAAACGATTCGTGGACGGATTGCGTGACTCTCTGAGGCAGCCACTCATGATGATGGTCAATGCTGATTACATGAGCTTAGTTGACGCTGCAAGGAAGTTGGGAGCTGATCAACAGAGGGTGAAAATGTGTAACAACTTCCGTACGAAGCGGCCTCAGGATGCACAACAACAACCTCAGAACAAAAATAGTCAAGGAAGGAACTGAAATAAGAAGCAAAGGACTAATGATAAGAAAGGTGGTCAGACTGGGGCCAAGGTCAAGGATTGCCCACTCAGTCCTAAGTGTTACCGCCACCATCTGGGTGAGTGTTTAGCTACTGTAGGGGTATGTTACAAGTGTCAGCAACCGGGACATATAACCCGTTACTTCTAGGGATCTCCCGTGAATCAGGTAACAAAAGTATGTTTGTTTGATCATTTTAAAATCATACCCTTTTCACATTAGTCTTATAATCGTAACTCTTTTGCAGTCGAAATTTGAGGTTGGTGGTCCTAGCAGAACCGACAAGGGAAAAACAGCAGTAGGATCTGGGGTAAAGCCATCTCCAGGACGAGGTCCGGTGCAACCCAGAGCTTATGGACTGGGCCAGCAGGAAGCCAAGGAGCAGGAGGACATTGTAACATATATGTGTATGTCCTAGACGATTTAGTTATTTCCTCCTTGGTGACACTAAAATATACCCATGTTGCATTTATGCATGCAGGAATTCTTATAATTCGAAACGTAACCCTCTAAGATTCTCTTTGACACGGGTGTCTCGCACTCGTTCATAGCAGAATCTCTTGTACATAGGCTGTGTAACGGTCTGGGCCCAAGCCTATCCAGGTCACTGGCGCCACCAGAGCCGCCGGCACCGACGGCCCAAGCCTATCCGGGTCACTGGCACCGCCGGTTCAGCCTGACCACAACAACTGGTCAACAACAAGCATGCAGGTCGTGCACCCCAACCCCTCTCTGGCCCACCACAGGGCCCAGCGGGTTGTTGGAGACATATAGTCTCCCTTCGGTGAGAAGTGAGCCAGTTAAGCGGCGGCACGTGGACTTCCCAGGAGGTCACCCATCCCAGAACTACTCCAGCCCGAGCACGCTTAACTATGGAGTACTTTCACTTCTCATCACCAATTAAGCGTACTCCATAGTTAAGCGTGCTCGGGCTGGAGTAGTTCTGGGATGGGTGACCTCCTGGGAAGTCCACGTGCCGCCGCTTAACTGGCTCACTTCTCACCGAAGGGAGACTATATGTCTCCAACAACCCGCTGGGCCCTGTGGTGGGCCAGAGAGGGGTTGGGGTGCACGGCCTGCATGCTTGTTGTTGACCAGTTGTTGTGGTCAGGCTGAACCGGCGGTGCCAGTGACCCGGATAGGCTTGGGCCGTCGGTGCCGGCGGCTCTGGTGGCGCCAGTGACCTGGATAGGCTTGGGCCCAGACCGTTACAAAAAGTGCACTTTTTATAACAGTCCTGGCCCAGCCTGACCCGGGCCCCTGGCACCAGAACTGCCGGCACCTGAAGGGTCTAGCCTGACCCGGGCCCCTAGCCCCCTTCAGGTTAAGCCTGACCCTAACAACTGGTCAACAACAAGCCTGCAGGCCGTGCACCCAAACCCCTCTCTGGCCCACCACAGGGCCCAGCGGGTTGTTGGAGACATATAGTCTCCCTTCGGTGAGAAGTGAGCCAGTTAAGCGGCGGCACGTGGACTTCCCAGGAGGTCACCCATCCCAGAACTACTCCAGCCCGAGCACGCTTAACTATGGAGTACTTTCACTTCTCATCACCAATTGAGCTGCAGCTCAATTGGTGATGAGAAGTGAAAGTACTCCATAGTTAAGCGTGCTCGGGCTGGAGTAGTTCTGGGATGGGTGACCTCCTGGGAAGTCCCTGCGCTGTCGCTTAACTGAATCATTTCTCATGAAAAGGGGGAGCTGCGGCCTCCAACAACCCGCTGGGCCCTGTGGTGGGACAGAGAGGGGTTGGGGTGCATGGTCTGCAGACCATTTGGTTAGGCTGAACCCTTTCGAGCTGGATGCTGGGGGTGCCGGCGGTCGTCCTTGCGAGCTGTATGCTGGGGAGACCGTTACAAAAAAAGTCCTTTCACCAAGATTGCACTTTTTTGTAACGGTCTCCCCAGCATACAGCTCGCAAGGACGACCGCCGGCACCCCCAGCATCCAGCTCGAAAGGGTTCAGCCTAACCAAATGGTCTGCAGACCATGCACCCCAACCCCTCTCTGTCCCACCACAGGGCCCAGCGGGTTGTTGGAGGCCGCAGCCCCCCCTTTTCATGAGAAATGATTCAGTTAAGCGACAGCGCAGGGACTTCCCAGGAGGTCACCCATCCCAGAACTACTCCAGCCCGAGCACGCTTAACTATGGAGTACTTTCACTTCTCATCACCAATTGAGCTGCAGCTCAATTGGTGATGAGAAGTGAAAGTACTCCATAGTTAAGCGTGCTCGGGCTGGAGTAGTTCTGGGATGGGTGACCTCCTGGGAAGTCCCTACGCTGTCGCTTAACTGAATCATTTCTCATGAAAAGGGGGGGCTGCGGCCTCCAACAACCCGCTGGGCCCTGTGGTGGGACAGAGAGGGGTTGGGGTGCATGGTCTGCAGACCATTTGGTTAGGCTGAACCCTTTCGAGCTGGATGCTGGGGGTGCCGGCGGTCGTCCTTGCGAGTTGTATGCTAGGGAGACCGTTACAGGCTGGGCTTAGAAATCCTTCCAGAGTCAGCATCATTAGAGGTCATGATGTATAATAGATCCCTTTTACAGACCAGAGATAAGTGTAGAGTTCCTGTGCGGTTTGGAGAAACAAAAATCTTTATAGAAGCTTCACTCCTTCCTATAGCAGGATTTGATCCGATTGTGGGTATGGACTGGCTATCAGATGTAAATGCTAAGATAGACTGCACGAGCAAGGTGATACAGTTCGAAGGACCCAACCAAATCGCGTTTATTTTCCAGGGCATGAAGAGAGTCTCCAAATTAATTATTTCCACAATCAAGGCTGTCAGATGCATCAACAGGGTTGTGTAACCTTCTTAGTACTGATGAATGCATAAACAAAGGTTAATCTGCTAGAAATGCTTGTAGTTCAGGAGTTTCCAGATGTCTTTCCAGAGGAGTTACCCGGTGCCCCTCCTACCAGAGAGATTGACTTCCAAGTTGATCTTATACCTAGAGCTGCGTCAGTGGCCAAGACTCCTTACCGTGGCTCCCAGAGAACTTGCTGAGTTGAAGATCCAGTTGCAGGAGTTGATCGACTTGGGTTTTATTCACCCTAGCACTTTACCTTGGAGTGCACCAGTACTGTTTGTTAAGAAAAAGGATGACAGCCTGAGGTTGTGTATAGACTACCGCAAGCTGAACAAGCTGGCAGTTAATAATAAGTATCATATCCCCAGGATAGATGATTTGTTTGATCAGCTTGAGAGATCTTGCACGTTCTCCAAGTTAGATTTGAGGTCGGGCTACCGCCAGCTGAAATCGAGATGTGGACATTCAGAAGACGACGTTCAGCATTAGATACATGCACTATGAGTTCGTGGTCATGCCGTTCGGGCTAACTAATGCCCCGTCCGCCTTTATGGATCTGATGAATAGAGTGTTTCGGGAATTCCTATATCGATTGTTATCGTCTTTATAGACGACATTCTGGTGTATTCAAAGAGTCAAGAAGATCATGTCGAGCACCTCACGACAGTTTTGAGCGCACTCAGGGAGAATCAGTTGAACGCTAAATTTTCAAAGTGTGAGTTATGGCTTTCTGAGTGCATTCTTGGGCCACGTTATCAGTCAGAAAGGTCTCGTCGTGGATCCGAAGAAGATAGAAGCAATAAAGAATTGGCCAAGGCCGAAGGAAGTTACTGAAGTTCGCAATTTTCTTGGTTTAGCAGGATACTACAAGAGATTCATTAAGGACTTCTCAAAATAGTTTTACCGATGACTACGCTTACCAGGAAAGGAAAAGCCTTCAATTGGACAGTTGATTGTGAGCTTACCTTTGAGGAGTTGAAAACTAGGCTGATGATCGCTCCGATTTTGGGTCTACCTTCAGGTTTAGATGGCTTTCAGATTTATAGTGACGCTTTGGATCGAGGCCTAGGTTGTGTGCTTATGCAGTATGGAAAAGTCAGCTTTTGCTTCTAGACAAATAAAAGTCCACGAGAAAATTATCATGTGCACGACTTGGAATTAGCAGCCATCATTCCCGCACTGAAGATATGGAGACACCACCTATGGAGTTCGTTATGAAATCTTTACGGATCACAAAAGTCATAAGTATATATTTGATCAGCAAGAGTTTAATATGAGGCAGCGTAGGTGAGTAGAATTCCATTCAGATTATGATGTGGGTATCAGAGCCTCCCGTGACCTAATCCTCCCGTCGCTCTCGTTGCTCGCTCGCTCGTCTTCGGCCCGCGCTCGCTAGCGTCCCGTCGACGTCCGCTCGGCAACTCCGCTCCCGACAACAACCCCGCTCCCGCTCGACACCTCCTCTCTCGACAACTCCGCTCCCGCTCGACAACCCCGCCAACGCCTCCTCTTCCGCTCGACAACCCCGCCAGCGCCTCCTCTTCCGCTCTCTTCTAATGGCGCCGGAGTATTGCTCTTGAGATGTTTTCCGGCGCCACCTGCCCTCGTGCTATTTGGATGGATGGATCTCCTTGTCTCTTGATGCCCTAATTTCTTGGGCTTTCTCCTTATCCGGATTTCTATTCCGGTTTGCTCTCCTTCTCAGATTTTTTTTCTGAGTCATGGGGTCTAGCGGAGCGGCTTCTCCCTCTCTCTCCACCGGTGTTACTCCGGCCTCCCTCTCCACCGGTGATACTCCAGCTCCTCTCTCTGGTGGTCCTCCTTCGTCGGTCTTCTACCGTGGAACCACTGATCACAATACCTCTCAGATACTACTATCCGGCTTGATGAATCCAATTACCTCTCATGGTCCCGTTCTATCACCCTGGGGCTCAAGAGTCGGCGCCTCTTTGGCCATGTCTCCGTCCATATGACGAAACCGGATAGGACTTCTCCTGAGTGGCCCCAGTGGGAGTCCGAGAATTCCTTGGTCATGTCTTGGCTCACCAACTCGATGCAAGACTCCATTGCCCGCAACTATCTCTTTCTCGACAATGCTGCTGATATTTGGCGTCGTGCGGAGTCTACCTACTCTCGCTGCGGCAATGCTGCTCAGATCTTTCATTTGCGTCGTCGGATCAGCTTACTCTGGCAGGGTGACCGTTGTCCTTCAGCGTACTACTTGGAGTTCACACAGCTTTATCAAGAGTATGATCATTTTGATCATCTTGTCTTTGTTAGTCCTACTGATGAGGCGATGGTTTGGGCTAGGGATGACCGCAATCGCATATTTGAGTTTCTTCATGGATTGCATCGTGACTTCGATCAGATCAATGTTCAGATTCTCGGGCGACCACAGATCCCTTCACTTTCTGAAGTCTACATCATCGTGCAGCAGGAGTTCGATCGTCGTCTGACCCTTCTTCCGGATCCTGTGCCAGAGAATTCTGCTCTGGCTGCTACCATTCCCTCTCTTCTTGGTACTCGTCCATCCCGAGATCCCAAGTTGAGGAATTCTGATAAGGATCATCTCCTATGTGATTATTGTGGCAAGAGCCGTCACACTCGGGATACCTGCTTCAGGCTTCATGGGTTCCCTACCCCAAGAGGGGGTGCTCCACCTCGGGGAGGTCGTGGTCCTGGTCGCTCCTCGGGTCGTCATGTTGCTCCACGTGCGGCCCATCTTACTGATGCTACTGCCGATATTTCTCCTGGCTACTCTGGCCCTGATGCCTCTGCCACCCCTGCTGGTTTTACTGTGGATGAGATGCAAGCTCTTCGACGCTTGATGCATGTTCTTTCTACGGAGCCTTCTGCCTCTTCCTCCTACACTCATACAGGACTGTCAGGTGCCCATTCTGCTGTTTCTTCTCCTTCCACCCACTGGGTGATTGACTCTGGGGCCACGGATCATATGACCGGGTCCTCTACAGGTTTTGTTTCCTATACTCCGCTTTTTGGGCGTGATAAGGTGAGCATTGCTGATGGTTCCCTCTCCCCCATTGCTGGCAAGGGTACCATCCCCTGCTCATCTCTCACATTGTCTTCTGCTCTTCACGTGCTTGCTTTTACTCGTAATCTACTTTCAGTTAGTCATTTGACCAACTCCATGCACTGCTCTGTGACCTTTTTTTTCGTCTTCTTGTGTGTTTCAGGACCTGACGACGGGGAAGGTGATTGGCTCTGGTAGTATGGTGAATGGTCTCTATGTGCTTGACTCTGGCGTTGCTCCACCTGCTCTTGCTCTTCATTCCAGCACTGTTCATCTGTTGTACTCCTGGCACTGTCGCCTGGGACACCCCTCTCTTTCTGTTATGAAGTTGTTATTTCCAGCACTGTCTACTTCTATTTTTGAGTCTTTTGTGTGTGATGTCTGTAGTGTCAACAAACATCATCGTACTTCATTTAAGCATGTCTCGTTGCCTAGTTCTAGTCCATTTGTTGTTATTCATACTGATATATGGGGTCCATGCTTGCACCCTTCTATTTCTGGTTGTACGTGGTTTGTTACATTTATTGATTGCTTCTCCCGTACTACATGGTTATATTTGCTTCGTCACAAAAGTGATGTGTTCTCTGTCTTTCGACAATTCCATGCCATGATCTCTACCCAATTTCAATCCAAAATTCAAATCCTTCGCAGTGACAATGGCCGTGAATATGTTGATTCACAGTTTGAATGCTACCTTGCTGATCATGGCATCATACATCAGACTACCTGTGCATATTCCCCAGCTCAAAATGGCATTGCTGAGCGGAAAAATCGCCATCTGTTGGAGGTTGCTCGTTGTCTTTTGTCCACCATGCATCTTCCAAAATTTTATTGGGGAGATGTCGTCCTCACTGCTGCGTACCTCATCAATCGTATGCCCACACGTATCCTCGGGAACCGTACCCCTCTGGATACGCTTTGTGTGCCTCTTACTCGCCTTCCTCCCAAGGTGTTTGGGTGTGTTTGCTTTGTTCACATCCATCATCCTCGTCCCTCCAAACTTGATCCTCATGCCCTCAAGTGCGTCTTTATTGGTTACTCTCCTACGCAAAAGGGGTGCAAGTGTTTTCACCCACCGACCAAGAAGGTGTTTGTCAGCATGGATGTCACCTTCCGTGAATCTGAGTCATATTACCCTCTGTCTGCTTCTTCACCCTTGGGTGTTCCCTCTCTTTCGTTGCCCATACCTCCGCCTTATCCCTCACTTCAGGGGGAGACTCTACCCGTGGAAGTGAGTCCTATTCCAGTGGAGGTGGCCTCTCTCCCTATCTCTCCACCTTCTTCTATGCCTCCTTCACCCCCGACCTTGCAGGTATATACTCGGCGTATAAAGGGGACAAGCACACGTGATTCTTCTATGTTACCAGAACAGTTAGTGGATCCTGACTCAGGGCCTTCGCCTTCTGATCTCCCGATTGCCCTCTGAAAAGGTATCCGGCCTTGTACCCGCCATCCTTTAGCTAATTATGTATCTTATGACTCTCTGTCTACCTCCTACAAGGCTTTTATCTCCTCTCTTGCTACTTCTTCCATACCTGTGTCATGGCAACAGGCTCTTGAGGTTCCTATGTGGCGAGAGGCAATGGTTGAGGAAATGAAGGCTCTGGAGAAGAACCATACATGGGATCTTGTCCCTCTTCCCCATGGAAAAAAACCTGTTGGGTGCAAGTGGGTGTTCTCGGTGAAACAAAACCCACAAGGGATTGTTGAAAGGTGTAAGGCAAGGTTGGTTGCAAGGGGTTATACCCAAACTCATGACATTGATTATCAGGAGACGTTTGCCCCGGTTGCTAAGATGAATACCATCAGGGTATTGATATCTGTTGTTGTTTGCAAAAATTGGGACCTTCTGCAACTTGATGTGAAGAATGCCTTCCTCCATGGTGACTTGGAGGAGGAGGTCTATATGTCTATTCCTCCGGGTCTCACTCTGGCTGGTGCTGCAGGAAAAGTATGTAGATTGTTGAGGGCTCTATACGGATTGAAGCAGTCCCCAAGAGCTTGGTTTGGCCGGTTCCACAAGGCGATGGTGTCGTTTGGCTATTCCCAGAGCAATGCAGACCATACATTGTTTATCAAACGTAGGTGTGGGAAAATTACTATTCTCATTGTGTATGTTGACGACATTGTCATAACTGGTGATGATCATGAGGAAATTCAGACTGAAACAGAAGCTTGTCAGAGAGTTTGAGGTCAAGGACCTGGGAAAACTCAAGTATTTCTTGGGAATTGAAGTTGCCAGATCAAAGCAAGGGATCTTTCTCTCTCAGCAGAAATACACGTTAGATCTTCTTAAGAAGATGGGGATGAGCGGATGCAGACCGGCTGACACTCCGATTGAGCCAAATCACCGGCTGGGGCGTGATGATGGGGTGGAGATTGAAGATATCTCGGGGTTCCAAAGGTTAGTGGGGAGGCTGATTTATCTGTCTCATACTCGTCCGGATATCTCTTATGCGGTGAGTGTTGTGAGTCAGTACATGCATGCTCCAAAGACCCGACACATGGATGCTGCTCACAGAATTCTTAGGTACCTCAAATCTTCATCAGGAAGGGGAATTCTGTTTTCCCCGAGTTCCAACCTAAAGATTGAAGTTTATACTGATGCTGATTGGGCCGGGTCAGTGGATGATAGGCGATCCACCTCTGGATATTGCTCTCTTGTGGGAGGCAACCTTGTTACTTGGAGGAGCAAAAAGCAACAGGTTGTGGCACGATCTAGTGCTGAGGCTGAATTTAGAGCTATGGCTCATGGGGTATGTGAAGGCTTATGGCTCCGGGCCTTAATGAGCGACCTTGGTCTAGTGGAAGATGGACCTATCCGTTTGTATTGTGACAATAAGTCAACCATCAGTATTGCACACAATCCTGTTCAACATGACCGGACAAAACACATCGAGGTGGATCGACACTTTATCAAAGAGAAGATTGAAAAAGGGATCATATGTACTCCCTTTGTGCCTTCCAACGGCCAACTTGCCGACATTCGCACCAAAGGATTGAGTGGAAGTTGATTTGGCCAGTTAGTGAACAAGTTGGGCATGATTAACATCACTCATCCAACTTGAGGGGGAGTGTTAGCATATTTAATGTTTTTACTTTTATTTTATTTCTCCTGGTGTGCTATTAACACATTTGTTCTCCTCTATATGTATTGGGTTCTCCTCCTAATGAAATCACTTCAATTATTATTCCAACAATTATATATATCATAATATTTTCATTTACTAATTAGATGGTAATTATTTTATCTAATTAAGTGTAAACTAAAATTCATATAAGAAAATTAAACTATTAACAAGTGTTTAATTGTATCTAATTGATGTCATTTTGAGTCACCTTCTCACCAAATGCCCAACACGTATCTCGACCTACTATAGAAGAAGTCTTAGAATTCATTCTATAAAAAAAAAAATTTAAATTTTTTTTGAACAAATTAAAACCCACAATATTGGGCCGCCATTAGCCGCTATTAGCCGACATTAGTCGTCATTAGCCGCAATATTGGGTCGACAAGTCCGACATGTCGGCCGCAATACTGGAAAACGCCAGAATTATCAAATGTGGCGTAAACATGTCGATTCCCCCTCAAAATGACATGTCAGCCGACATGTCGAACATGCTTGGCAGGAGGACTTAGTGCAAGCTCTAGAGAGACTAGAGATCAGTGTGTTACCACACGTAAGTTTTAGCTCTAAGATTAAGCTGGATAGAAGTCACGTGTGATATAAAAGACAGGATCAGAACGGCTCTACCTCTAGATCCGAAGATGGCAGAGTTTTTGGAGTTGACCCAAGTAGGTCAGAAAGAGAAGTTCAACATTCAGGAGAGATTACTGTTGCACGATAGTAGAGTGCATTCCAGATGTTAGTCCCCTTCGAGAGGACATACTCATTGAGGCTCATAATTCCAGATATTCGATACATCCGGGTAGCACAAAGATGTATACTTAAGAAGTTAGTTTGGTGGCCAGGTTTGAAGAATGATGTGGCAGATTATGTTTAAGTGTAAAACTTGCAGATTAGTTAAAGTCGAGTGCCAGAGGCCAGGACTATCATTTCAGACAGAGATGACAGGTTTACCTCTAAGGAATGAGAATATGTTCAGGAGCGTCTGGGCACTAAGCTACATTTTATTACAGTCTTTCATCTCCAAACAGATGGGCAGACAGAACACACAAATAGGACCATGGAAATATGCTCCGAATGTGCATTATGGACTTTGGTGGTAAGTGGGAGAAATATGTCACTCTAGTTGAGTTCTCCTACAATAACAGTTTCCAGGAAAGCATTGGAATGACCCCTTTTGAGACTCTTTATTGCAGACGTTGTCAGATACCGTTATGTTGGGCTGAAAGTGAAGAGAAAATTTCTAATAAGGAATCATGGATTGACAAGACTACAACTCGAGTCAAATTTATCCAGTAGCGCATGAAAACAGCTCAGAATCGTCAGGCCAAGTATTATGATCAGCGACATAAATCAGTGGAATTCAGCGTTGGAGATTTTGTTTATCTGTAGGTAGTCAAGAATGTTTCCAAAATCAAGCGGATGAAGAAATTGAATCCACGGTTCGTTGGTCCTTTCGAGGTACTGGAGCGCATTGGTGAGGTTACATACAGGTTGTCCTTACCCGAGGAAATGAGTGGGTTACATGATGTATTCCACATCTTCTATCTGAGGAGAACAGTCAGAGAGCCTAGTCAGATAATCATTACTGAGGAAGCATCAATCGAATCAAATCTTAGTATCGGTATCAAACCAGTTAGAATAGTAAACTCAAGAATTCAGAAGTTCGGGCACTGCGGCCGACCAGAGTATACATGGAAAAGTCAGAGATTATGTCAGAATCAAATCTTAGTCAGAGATCCGTTTTGTAAAAGTCCTTTGGATGAACTGTGCCGACTAGAGTATACATGGAAAAGAGAAGATGAACTCCGGAGCAATGAAGATTATGTCTTCCTTTTTTACTCGGGTATCTTGTAATTTTCGAGAATGAAAATTTTATTAGGAGGAGAGATCTGTAACATCCGTAATTTAATATGCAAATGAAATTTAATTACAGGGCCCGATCGCGAGAGAAATTGATCGAGCAAATTCCATGGCGAGGTATGATTCGGTTATGACTAATTGTTGCCTGTTAATATATAATTAATCGAAGTTATTGGAATTTGTAAGTGAAATTGAGATGTTTGCGGAAGCTATATTCGCATGAAACAAGGGTGAAAGTAGTATAATGGCTTAATTGAAATTTAAGTGAGATTTTCATCTCACGGCAGAAATGGCATAATTGTCAAGCCCACCATTTTAGCCCCCACGGTATCCATAAACCGCACCCTTACGCGTGTTTCCCCTCTCAGGCGCATCGACCCTTTTCCGGCAATCTTCTGGTGGTTTTTTGACCTAATCTGAAATTATTCGACGTTTCTTTGTTCTCGGATTTAATTACGCCTGACGTGGTTGATTCTCCTGACGTATTACAACCATGCTGGATCTACCCGGGTTGGGCACGATCATACGACGTCTCAAATTACCATGATTCGTCTTGATACAACAAATTACTTATCCTACTCTCGATCTATTTCCTTGGCCCTTAAGAGTCGTCGTTTGTTTGGTTATGTTAACGGGACTATTAAGGAGCCAAAGAAGACTGCATCTACGTTAGCACAATGGGAATCGGAGAACTCTTTGGTTATGTCATGGTTGATTAATTCAATGCAAGAAGCTATTGCACGAAATTACCTATTCTTGGATATCGCTGCGGATATTTGGAGTCGTGCCGAACCTACATATTCCCAGAAAGGAAACACTACTCAGATCTTTCAACTACGAAGGAAGATCTTTCTCCTTCGACAGGGTGATCGACCACCGTCTGCCTATTATTTGGAGTTCACTCAGCTATATCAGGAGTATGTCCTTTTTACCTCCCTCGACCTTGTTTGCACTGCTGATGCAATCCTTGTTCGTGCTCATGAAGATCGGAACAGGGCGTCTGAGTTTCTATATGGTTTACACAGGGACTTTGATCAGATTATTGTTCAGATCTTTGGCCGCATTCCAGTCCCTTCGTTGTCAAAGACCTGTAATATTGTCCAGCAAGAATATGACCGCCGTCAGTCTTGGAGTTCAGAGGTTCTCTCTAGTGGTTTTGCTCTTGTTGCTTCTCATTCTGGAGGCATCAATCCTCGGGACTTTAAGCTCAGGCCCACGGACAAAGACCACTTGATGTGTGATTACTGTGGTCGTAGTCGGCATAGTCACGACACTTGCTTCAAATTATATGGGCTCCCTCCATCAAGAGGTGGAATGGTTCATCGTGGGGGCCGTGGTGGACGTGGTCGTGGCCGCTCCAGTTTCAGCTCTCCTCGCCTTGCTCACCTAACAGAATTCATTGATGATAGTACCTCAAGTGACCAGATCTCTGAGCCTCCGTCTCTACCTGGGGCCTTTTCTACTGATGAGAGGATGACTTTTCGTCGCATGATGCAGGGGTTATCCTCGGAGCCCACTTCTGGTCCATCCTCGTCCTTTGCTCATTCAAGTACTCCATGTGCTCACTCTGTTGCTGTACTGCCTTCCACTCGTTGGATCATTGATTCTGGAGCCAAAAATTATATGACTGGGTCATCGTCAGGTTTTGTTTCCGATTCACCATTGTCTAGCAGAGACAAGGCAAGCATTGCTGATAGAACCTTTTCCATCATTGCAAGAAAGGCTCTATCAATTGCTCTTCTCTTACCTTGGCTTCTGCCCTTCACGTCCCTCTTTTACTCGCAACCTCTTATCTGTTAGTCATATTACAAACTCCATGAACTGCTCCGTCACTTTCTTTCCTTCTTACTGTGTCTTTCAGGACCTGCAGACGAAGAAGGTGATTGGCTCTGGTAGAATGCGTGATGGATTGTACGAATTTGATGTTGTTGTTCCACATGCCTTTCATGCTCACCAGCTTCCTCAGTTGGCTATCTGGCATCATCGCTTGGGTCATCCCTCTATTACTACAACGCAGTCGATATTTCCTAGTTTTTCATCTTCTGTTTCTAAAACTTGTATATGTGATGTTTGTGAACTTTCTAAACATAAGTGTGTCTCTTTCAATCACGTGTCTAAGCCTTCTATTGTACCTTCTCATACAATTCATAGTGATGTATGGGGGGCCCTTGCCCTGTTGCTTCGATCTCTGATTATCATTGGTTTATTACTTTCATTGATTGCTTTTCTCGTACTACGTGGATTTATTTGATGCGTAATAAAAGTGAAGTGTTCTCTTTTTTCCAAAAATTCTATAAAATGATTCTACTCAATTTGGTGCAACCATTAAAATTCTCCGTAGTGATAATGGTCGTGAATATATGGGTACCAAATTTGAAAACTATTTGAGTGATCATGACATCGTTCATCAAACCACGTGTGTACATTCTCCTGCACAAAATGGTGTTGCTGAACAGAAAAATCATTATCTTCTTGAAGTGACATGATGCTTGTTATTTACGATGTCTCTTCCAAAATACTAGTGGGGTGATGCTCTTCTTACTACGGCTTACCTCATCAATCGTATGTCGTCCATCATCTGGACACTCGCACTCCTCTTCATACCCTAGGTATCCCTCCTACTACTCGTGTACCCCGTGTGTTTGGGTGTTTATGTTTTGTTCACATTCATAACACTACTCGAACAAAACTTGATCCTCGTGTCCTTCGTTGTGTGTTCATTGGTTATTCCCCTACACGGAATGAGCACAAATGCTATCATCCTCCTAACAGGAAAATATTTGTCTCTATGGATGTCACTTTTCATGAAAGTGCCTCCTATTATGAGTCCTCACTTCAGGGGGTGTCTTCATACTTCGAAGTGAGTGCTCCTACTCTTCCTCTTCCTATTCCTCCTCTATACATTACCACTCAGGGGGAGAGTGCAGATATTCCCAAAGATATCCCCAAAGAAAGGAGTTGCAAGTGTACACTCGGAGAAGCAAAAGATCAAACACTCAATCACATCCCATAATACCAGAGCCACCACCGGATTCGTCTACAGAACCCCTGGAGTTACCTATTGCCCTCTGAAAAGGTATACGCTCATCCACTCAACCCATGTTATCAAGGCGCGCGCCTAGGCGCGCCTGAGGCGCCGGGGGCACCGGGCGCACCCCGTTGCGCCCCAGCAAGTCCTAGGCGGGCGATGTGCCTGAGGCGCGCCAAGGCGCACCCGAGGCGCACCTGAGGCGCACCTGAGGCGCACCTAGGCGCCCAAATGCCGAATTTCAGCGATTTGGGCGCCCAATTCGCCGAATTTCAGCGATTTGGGCGCCCAATTCGCCGAATTTCAGCGAATTGGGGGACCAATTCCCAGAAATTCAGCGAATTGGGGGCCCAATTCCCAAAAATTCAGCGAATTGGGGGTCCAATTCACAACAATTCAGCTAATTGGGCGCCCCATTCGCTGATTTTCTATGAATTGGGCGCCCAATTCACTGATTTTATTTTTCCCCATTTTTGCGCCTCACGTGCCTCAGGCGCGCGCCTGCGCCTTGCGCCTTGCGCCTAGGCTCCAGGGCCCCTTTGCACCTCGGTGCGCCTTGCGCCTTTAATAACTTAGCACTCAACATCTGTTATCTAACTATGTGTCATATGGCTCTTTAACCTCTTCTCATAAAGCCTTCATCGCTTCTCTTTCTTCTGTGTTTGTTCCCGGTGCATGGCAGGAGGCACTTGGTCACCCTAAATGGACAAAGACGATGATCGAGGAAATGCAGGCTCTAGAAAAGAACCATACATGGGACCTGGTCGATCTCCCTCCTGGCAAGAGGGCAGTTGGTTGTCGAAGGCTTTTTACAGTAAAGCGGAACACTGAAGGTATTGTGGAGATTCAAGGCACGATTGGTGGCAAGAGGTTGCACCCAAACTCATGATATTGACTACCAGGAGACATTTGCTCCTTTGGCAAAAATGAATACAATACGGGTCCTATTATCCTGTGCCGCTTGTAAAGGGTGGGACCTTCAACAGCTAGATGTAAGGAATGGTTTCCTTCACGGCGAGTTGGAAGAGGAAGTCGATATGTTAATGCCTCCATGTCTTGTCCATATCGTCTCTGAAGGGAGAGTGTGTAAATTGAAGAAAGTTGTATATGGGTTAAAACAATCTCTGAGAGCTTGGTTTGGGAGACTTCACAAAGTCATGATCTCATTAGGCCAACCCAAAGTCATGCAGATCACACTCTATTTATCAGATGGAAAGAGATGAAAGTGGCTCTCCTGATTGTATATGTTGATGATATGGTTATTACAGGTGACAACATGGATGAGATTTGTGTCCTGAAACTCAAACTTGCTAGTGAATTTGAAGTGAAACTGTGAAAGACTTTGGTAAGTTGAGATATTTTCTAGGGATTGAGGTACCAAGATCAAAATATGGTATTCATATTTCACAACGGAAGTATGTCCATAATTTATTAAAACAGTCAGGAATGAGTGGTTGCAAGCCTGCTGATACTCTTATTGAAGTGAACCACAAACTTGGACGTGATGATGGGGAGTTAGTGGAAGATATTTCTGGTTATTAAAAGTTGGTAGGTAAACTGATCTACTTATCTCATACCAGTCATGTCATTTCATATGCAGTAGGAGTGGTAAGTCAATGCATGCATTCCCCAAAGGTCAGACATCTTGATGATGTGCACAGAATTTTGAGGTATTTGAAGACCTCGCCTGGTAGGGGCATTCTATTCTCTCCTAGTGATCACTTAAAAATAGAAATATATACTGTTGCGGACTGGGCTGGATCAGTTGGTGATAGGAGATCTACTACAAGATATTGTTCTTTGATTGGGGCTAATCTGGTCACTTGGAGAAGCAAGAAACAACATGTAGTGGCTCGCTCGAGTGCGGAGGCTGAGTTTAGAGCTATGGCTCATGGTATATGTGAGGGGATGTGGCTTCGTTCCCTCTTGAATGATCTTGGTTTATTGAAAACCGGCCCCTTCAATTTGTATTGTGACAACAAGGTTGCAATCAGCATTGCTCAGAACTCTGTCCAACATGACCGCACCAAGCACGTTGAAGTTGACCGACACTTCATTACAGAAAATATTATGAAAGGGATTATATGTAAGTATGTAACCCTTTCGTTCACTCAGAGGGACAACTTTCAGATTTTCTCACTAAGGCATTGAGCAACAAAAACATTTGCGTCTATTACTAGCAAGTTGGGCATGAAGAACATTACATGCCCAACATGAGGGGGAGTGTTAGAACTATTTGAATATTTTATGTTTATTTCTCCTCTTGTATTACCCTCTCTCTATATATACGGCTATTATTATTCATGAAAAGAAAATGATTTCACGGTTTGTCAATATTATAGTTTATGCCTCTTTACATTCTACAGTGCTCAATCCTATGCAATTAGCAAGTAGTTACAGATTTATTTATGTTCAATTGAATCAGAAAAAAAAAACAAGTATGCAATTATATTAAATCAAAAAGAGGAAAAGAAATAGTTAATTGTGACGGTCTAGTCGGGCCGTTACATATTGCACAATGCAACATGAGTTTATTGATCTAGGACTATACTCTCAATAGGCCTCCCTCTCTAATAAGTGGACTTATTTTTCATAATTAGATGAGGTGCGACTAGAACATTGAATCTAAATTGCTCTGATAGTACTGATACCATACTAGAACTTAAGCATGCAACTCAAATCCAATTGATTATAGCTGGAGGGACCTAGAATATGTATTAAACATGTTAGAAATCATCCAACCGCCCTGCTGCCACCGCTGCATCATTCTCCACTGAAGGTATAACCTGTCTTTCTCAGAGCCCCCACTGGATTGCCGATTCCGGTGTTACTCATCACATCACCTCCCAGAGGCCCCCAAAGTATATACAGTCGGATCATCCTAAGTTCATCATTGTTGCTAATGACGACACCACCCCGGTCTATGGCGCAGCTGACCTTCGCCTCACTCCAACTCTCCCTCTATCCTCGGTTCTTCATGTTCCGGGCTCTCCCTTCAATTTACTCTCTATTAGTCGTGTAACGCAGGAACTTAATTGCTTTGTTACCTTCTCTTCTTCATCTTTTGTTGTGCAGGATCGCCGCACGCGGAATATCATTGGTAAAGGGCGGCTGGAAAATGGATTGTATCTCATGGATATCACACTTATCACTCTCTCTACTATCTCCACCACTGATTGACATCGCCGCCTTGGGCATGCTCCCCTTCCAGTTCTCAAGAAAGCTCTTCCTGGTGTTCCCTTACAAGAGTTTACTTGTGAATCCTGTATCTATGGCAAACAACATCGTTCATCTTTTCCCCCTACTTGTACCCGGAGTAGTACTCCATTCTCTTTAGTTCGCTCTGATATATGGGGCCCCTATAAAGTCCCTAGTATTTTTGGATATCGCTACTTTGTGACATTTATTGATGATTACTCACGGCTTACTTGGTTATATTTACTGCATGACCGTACTGAATTAACATCTGTGTTCCGCACTTTTATTACTGAGATGCGTACACAGTTCTCTACTCCGTTAAAAATCATCCGAACTGATAATGCTCGTGAGTACACCGGTTGTACTTTCTCCAATCTTTGCTCCGAGTTTGGCATCATCCATCAAACCTCCTGCGCTTATACTCCCCAACAAAATGGAGTGGCCGAACGCAAGAACCGACATCTACTTGATTTAGCTCGGTCCCTTATGTTTCAAATGCAGGTACCCACCGAATATTGGAACTTTGCGGTTTCTACTGCTTGTCATCTCATCAACCACATGCCCTCGTCCGCCCTTGCTTTCGCCTCCCCATTCAGTCTCCTTTTCCCCTCCACCTCTCCTTTCCCTCTCACACCCCGTGTCTTTGGCTGTGTTTGTTATGCTCATCTCCTTGGCCCACCTACCGACAAACTTGTTGCTCGCGCCGTCAAGTATATGTTCGTTGGTTATTCACGAACTCAGAAAGGTTATGTCTGTTACTCTCCCACTGAAGGCAAACTAGTGGTCTCGGCTGATGTAACCTTCTCTGAGGACCAACCATTCCACTCCCCTACCTCTCACTACTCTCCTTCTTTCCCGACTCCTCTTCCTCGACCAGCCATCACGGTCACGACTCTGTCTCTACCACCAACTCCACCTATGATTCACATCCCTCCCGTGGCACCTCCACATCCTCTGCGTGTTTATACTCGCCGAAAATCCAAGGATGCTCTCCTACAACAGTCTCCTGATACCAATGCAATTCCGACAACGACTGATCCAGCGACCGCCTCTACGGCTCATCCTTTGGCCAACTACGTATCTCTACATCGTCTTTCCCCCCCTCTCCAACAATTTGCCACCTCTCTTTCTTATGTTTCTCTTCCTAACAATGTGCAGGAGGCTCTTCACCATCCAGGTTGGCGGGCAGCCATGGACGACGAAATGACAGCCCCCTGGGCTAACCAGACATGGGATCTGGTCCCCCTTCCTCCTGGCCACTCCTGTGTTAGCTGTTGTTGAAACCAGTAACCCGGTTTCAGCGTTCGAAAGGGGGATGCGGCTAACTCTTACTTGACCTAAGCTAAGACCCTTGACCGGTCACTAAGAACTGAGAGACCCTTGCCCTTGATGAACACCTGAGTCCACAAATGGACCCTTAAGTTGCAGCGCGGAGGTCCCACCACACACCCGGAAGCTCGCACGGAACTTCCCCTCCCAAGCCAATGCTGAGCATGGGCACTTTGGAGGGCACTAAGGATCACCTCACCGTCCACCTTCAATGACAAGGGGAGGGGAGGGGTAGTGCTTGCTCACACGCGAGGGAGGGGGTAGAGACCAACCCTTCCCAAGGTGCCCATAGGGGTCTATTTATAGACTTCCCAAGAACTGGTCTGCGGTTAGCCAAAAATCCACTATCCGCAGCCCGCCAATCGACCTGATTCGACATAAACCAAGGTCACCCCGCCTGCGCGAGTGGACGTCGATCCACTCGCGAGCTTGGCCGCGAGTGGAGGATACTCCACTCGCCCAAGGGGACAGGCGAGTGGGGGAGATCCCCCACTCGCCCCAGGGGTGGGCGAGTGGGGGGATCCCCCACTCGCCCCTTGGACGGGCGAGTGGGGCGGCCCCCCACTCGCCCAAGGGACAGGCGAGTGGGGCGAGTGGGGGGAGCTTCCCCCACTCGCCAGCAACAAGGGGCGAGTGAGGGGAGCTTCCCCCACTCGCCAGCAACAAGGGGCGAGTGGGGGGAGCTTCCCCCACTCGCCAGCAACAAGGGGCGAGTGGGGGGAGCTTCCCCCACTCGCCAGCAACAAGGGGCGAGTGGGGGAGCTTCCCCCACTCGCCAACTTCAAGGGGGCGAGTGGGGGGAGCTTCCCCCACTCGCCAACTTCAAGGGGCGGGTGGGGCAGCCTCCCCCACCCGCCAGCTACAAGGGGGCGAGTGGGGGGAGCCTCCCCCACTCGCCAACCACAAGGGGAAAATGGGGGGAACCTCCCCCACTTGCTCCACTACTTCCTTCCTCGGTTCATTCCTTAGCCTTGCCCGGTTTTAGTCGCTTCCGAGAGGCCGACCTGCTTGTCTCGGTCACCTACTCATGTCGGGTCACACCGGCTCGGAAAATATGAGGGTTGTACACAATCCCCGTTCTTTTCGAGCTTGCCTCAAGCTCAGAAAGAAAGTCCAACCCACCTATTCGACGAGCAGGTGGGACCCGAGGGGAGACCAAGAAGGGACCTGCCAACGGGATACCCCTGCCGAGCTTTCCGCTGAAGCTACCTTGAGGCGAAGGGCAAACCCTTCTCCACTAAACACCCCTCCTGTGAGTCGAGCTCAACTGGAGGTGAAGAAAGCTCAACACCTTGGGCCGGACCAAACTCGACCGAAGATGGAGGGAGACCCAACACCTCTAGTCGAGCTGAACTCGATCTGAGGTGGGGAACGGACCTTTCTCCACGAAACACCCCTCCTGTGAGCCGAGCTCAACTGGAGGTGGAGAAAGCTCAAAACATTGGGTCGAAGTAAACTTGACCGAAGATGGAGGGAGACCCAACACCTCTAGTCGAGTTGAACTCGATCTGAGGTGGGGAACGGACCTTTCTCCACGAAACACCCCTCCTGTGAGACGAGCTCAACTGGAGGTGGAGAAAGCTCAACACATTGGGTCGAACTAAACTCGATCGAAGATGGAGGGAGACTCAACACCTCTAGTCGAGCCGAACTCGACCTGAGATGGAGGGACCTCAACATCCCCAGTCGAGCCGAACTCGACCTGAGATGGAGGGAACTCAACATCCCCAGTCGAGTCGAACTCGACCTGAGATGGAGGAAACTCAACATCTCCAGTCGAGTCGAACTCGACCTGAGAGGGAGGAAACTCAACATCTCTAGTCGAGTCAAACTCGACCTGAGATGGAGGGACCTCAACATCTCTAGTCGAGCCGAACTCGACCTAAGATGGAGGGAACTCAACATCCCCAGTCGAGTCGAACTCAACCTGAGATGGAGGGACCTCAACATCTCTCGGCGAGTCGAACTCGACCTGAGATGGAGGGACCTCAACATCCCCAGTCGAGTCGAACTCAACCTGAGATGGAGGGACCTCAACATCTCTCGGCGAGTCGAACTCGACCTGAGATGGAGGGACCTCAACATATCTAGTCGAGCCGAACTCGACCTGAGATGGAGGGAACTCCACATCCCCAGTCGAGTCGAACTCAAACTGAGATGGAGGGACCTCAACATCTCTAGTCGAGCCGAACTCGACCTGAGATGGAGGGAACTCAACATCTCTAGTCGAGCCGAACTCGACCTGAGATGGAGGGAACTCAACATCCCCAGTCGAGTCGAACTCAACCTGAGATGGAGGGAACTCAACATCCCCAGTCGAGTTGAACTCAACCTGAGATGGAGGGAACTCAACATCCCCAGTCGAGTCGAACTCAACCTGAGATGGAGGGACCTCAACATCTCTAGTCGAGCCGAACTCGACCTGAGATGGAGGGAACTCAACATCCCCAGTCGTGTCGAACTCAACCTGAGATGGAGGGACCTCAACATCTCTCGGCGAGTCGAACTCGACCTGAGATGGAGGGACCTCAACATCCCCAGTCGAGTCGAACTCAACCTGAGATGGAGGGACCTCAACATCTCTCGGCGAGTCGAACTCGACCTGAGATGGAGGAAACTCAACATCTCTAGTCGAGTCGAACTCAACCTGAGATGGAGGAAACTCAACATCTCTAGTCGAGTCGAACTCGACCTGAGATGGAGGGAACTCAACATCCCCAGTCGAGTCGAGCTCAACCTGAGATGGAGGGACCTCAACATCTCTCGGCGAGTCGAACTCGACCTGAGATGGAGGAAACTCAACATCTCTAGTCGAGTCGAACTCAACCTGAGATGGAGGAAACTCAACATCTCTAGTCGAGTCGAACTCAATCTGAGATGGAGGGACCTCAACATCTCTAGTCGAGCCGAACTCGACCTAAGATGGAGGGAACTCAACATCCCTAGTCGAGTCGAACTCAACCTGAGATGGAGGCAGCTCAACAAGAGCCCGCGCGCCGGTCTCTCTTCTCGCTTGCTGAAGCCCAAAGACAGCTAAGGGAGAAAGGACCTGAGGGCTCAGCTTGCTGAAGCCCAAAGACAGCTAAGGGAGACAGGAAGAGAAAGAGACGAACCTTCGAGGGCAGCGACGTCTGCCCCACCTTGCCCTGCTGAAGTCGAGAGTACTCGGAGGAAGATTGTGACGTCAACGGCCCAAGCCCTGGTGAGCCTCCTTCATGAGGCGGATGCACTCCGAGACAGCTGGAGGGGGGTCTCTGTCGACGACATCCTGCACGAGTTCTTCCCTTCTCCCGGGCGACCTGACTCGTCCCCTTGCGACGGTGGTTATTCCCCCTGAATGTAAGGGTTGTCAGGGGCCTCTTCTTCCTTGCTGCTTTTCGTAGGAACCATCCATCCCTTGTATACCAGTTCCTTTTAATCCTGCGTGCACCAGTAGAGGTGGAGTGATAAATTACGTAATACATGTTGCAAATGAACTAGCTACTATTCTAATGAATCTCTCAGCTTGTTCTTCTTTCTCTTTACCGCTTTGGGGATTCGATACCTTCTTGAACCGATCACTGAGTAGCTAGTCGACCTGACAAGCCTCCCCACCTGCCGGCATAACTGAGCCCGGCGGGGGGTCCCTAGTCAAGGACCTTGACGATTTGAGGCGGAATACCCATCCGCGTCCTAGGTGCTTCGCTTGCCTGGAGACAGGGGAACTGAACGCCCTCTCAATCCAATTGGAGGCGGGAGTACCCACCCGCGTCCTAGGGGCTCAGCTTGCCTGGAGACAGAGGAATTCAATGCCCTTCCAAATCAGCTGGAGGCGGGAGTACCCATCCGCGTCCTAGGTGCTTTGCTTACCTGGAGACAGGGGAACCTAACGCCCTCCCAATCTAATGGGGGGCGGAAGTGTCCACCCGCGTCCTAGGGGCTTAGCTTGCCTGGAGACAGAGGAACTCAGCGCCCTTCCAAATCAGCTGGAGGCGGGAGTACCCATCCACGTCCTAGGTGTTTTGCTTACCTGGAGACAGGGGAACCTAACGCCCTCCCAATCTAATGGGAGGCGAAAGTGTCCACCCGCGTCCTAGGGGCTTAGCTTGCCTTGAGACAGAGGAACTCAACGCCCTTCCAAATCAGTTGCTGAATAGCGAGTCGACCTGATGAGCCCCCCATCTGCCGGCATGACCGAGCCCGGCGGAGGGTCTCTAGTCAGGGATCTTGGATCGGGATATTACCCCAGAACCCTTTTTCACTCCTAGTTAGTCTATTACAGTTTCATTACATTACGCCCCTCCAGGGCACTTCATTACACCTCGCCCTTCCCGGGCACTTCATTACATCTCGCCCTTCCTGGGCACTTCATTACATCTCGCCCTTCCTGGGCACTTCATTACATCTCGCCCTTCCTGGGCACTTCACTCGGCCGCATGCTCCTTGGCCATCTTCTTCGAAGTAGAGAACCTCAACAAGAAACCTCGTCGTAGGTCCTCGAAGCTGTAGATGGTACCCACCGGGGGCTGACGGAACCAATCCCTCGCCTTTCCCTTGAACGCGACGGCGAAGAGCCTGCATTTGAAGGCATCCGACATCTGCCTGATCGAGGACATGTCTTCGAACTATTGAAGATGCTGGAGAGGACCACTATTCCCTTCAAAATAGGACATGGCGGGCTCGCAGAACCCATCCGGAACGGGGGCTGACATGATCAGCTCGCAGAAAGGACTTCTCCACCCCCATTGGTTGGACGGAGGTGTTCCTGTCGACCACTCGCCGCGAGTGGAGGGTGCGACCTGCAGGAGCTCCTGGATCCTTTTGCTGAACTCATCGAAGTCGCTTTTCTTCACCTACTCACAAGTAGGAGATGGGTCTCCCAACTCATCGCTTCCAGCCATGAGACCTGGCTCAGAGCTTTCCGAACTAGCCGCTTCCACGCTCACCGCACCAGAATGTTGAAACCAGTAACCCGGTTTCAGCGTTCGAAAGGGGGATGCGGCTAACTCTTACTTGACCTAAGCTAAGACCCTTAACCGGTCACTAAGAACTGAGAGACCCTTGCCCTTGCTGAACACCTGAGTCCACAAATGGACCCCTTAAGCTGCAGCGCGGAGGTCCCACCACACACCCGGAAGCTCGCTCGGAACTTCCCCTCCCAAGCCAATGCTGAGCCTGGGCACCTTGGAGGGCACTAAGGATCACCTCACCGTCCACCTTCAATGACAAGGGGAGGGGAGGGGTAGTGTTTGCTCACACGCGAGGGAGGGGGTAGAGACCAACCCTTCCCAAGATGCACATGGGGGTCTATTTATAGACTTCCCAAGAACTGGTCTGCGGTTAGCCAAAAATCCACTATCCGCAGCCCGCCAATCGACCTGATTCGACCTAAACCAAGGCCACCCCGCCTGCGCGAGTGGACGCCGATCCACTCGCGAGCTTGGCCGCGAGTGGAGGATACTCCACTCGCCCAAGGGGACAGGCGAGTGGGGGGGATCCCCCACTGGCCCCAGGGGCGGGCGAGTGGGGGGATCCCCCACTCGCCACTTGGACGGGCGAGTGGGGCGGCCCCCCACTCACCCAAGGGACAGGCGAGTGGGGCGCCCCCCCCCCCCCACTCGCCCCTTAGGCGAGTGGGGGGAGCTTCCCCCACTCGCCAGCAACAAGGGGCGAGTGGGGGGAGCTTCCCCCACTCGCCAGCAACAAGGGGCGAGTGGGGGGAGCTTCCCCCACTCGCCAACTTCAAGGGGCGGGTGGGGCAGCCTCCCCCACCCGCCAGCTACAAGGGGGCGAGTGGGGGGAGCCTCCCCCACTCACCAACCACAAGGGGAAAATGGAGGGAACCTCCCCCACTTGCTCCACTACTTCCTTCCTCGGTTCATTCCTTAGCCTTGCTCGGTTTTAGTCGCTTCCGAGAGGCCGACCTGCTTGTCTCGGTCACCTACTCACGTCGGGTCACAACGGCTCGGAAAATATGAGGGTTGTACAGCTGCAAATGGGTCTTTGTTATTAAACATGATGTTGATGGCACCATTGATCGCTTGAAAGCTCGCCTCGTGGCCAGGGGTTTCACTCAGCAACAAGGACTCGATTATGAGGAAACCTTCTCCCCGGTGGCCAAACTGAACACTGTTCGTGTTCTTATCTCCTTGACTGTCCATCGTCATTGGCCCCTCTATCAGCTAGACATCAAAAATGCCTTCCTTAATGGTGATTTGCAGGAAGTTGTCTATATGCTCCAACCTCCCGGGTTTGAGACCACGGGGGAGTCTTTGGTCTGTCGTCTCCGGAAGTCTATATATGGTCTCAAACAGTCACCGCGCGCTTGGTTTGACAAATTCAGCAAGGTTGTTTGTGCTATGGGATTCAATCGCAGCATGGCTGGTTTCTCTCTATTCACTCGTCATCGGTCAACCGACACTGTGATTCTTCTTGTATATGTTGATGATATCCTCATCACTGGCGACGACACCACAGGGATACAATATGTTAAACAACAGCTGAACTCGGCATTTCAGACAAAAGACCTGGGAAATCTTCGATACTTCCTTGGGATTGAAGTAGCGAGACGACCTGGCGGTCTTGTTCTATCCCAACGGAAGTACTGTATTGACCTCCTTCAAGATGCTGGATACTCTGGGTGCAAACCTGTGGACACTCCTATGGATGCAAATCACAAGCTCTCTGCTCATAGCTCTGACTCCGACCAACTGCTTACAAACCCTGAACACTATCGACGCTTGGTCGGAAAGTTAATTTACCTTACGGTGACACGACCGGACATCTCATTTGTTGTAGGAGTAGTAAGTCGGTTTATGCATGCTCCTCGGACATCTCATCTTCAAGCTGCTGAGCGTATTCTTAGATATCTAAAGAACACTCCAGGACAAGGACTGTTGTACAAACCTTCTACCTCTCTATCCCTTGTCACGTTCTGTGATGCTGACTACGCAGGATCTCCTGATGATAGGCGCTCTACCACTGGTTTCTGTACATATTTTGGTGGACATCTCATTACCTGGCGTAGCAAGAAACAGACTGCGGTTGCTCGCTCCTCTGCTGAGGCTGAGTACCGGGCCATGGCAGCCGTTACTTCTGAGTTAACCTGGCTTGAGAGCCTTCTGAATGATTTAGGTGTAAGACTCTCATCTCCGGCAATCCTTCTTTGCGACAGTCAAGCTGCAATACACATTGCCAAGAATCTAGTCTTCCATGAACGAACAAAGCATATCGAAGTTGACTGTCACTTTATCCGGGAGAAGGTCCAGTCAAAGAAGATAGAATTAGAGCATGTTCCCACTACGAGACAGGTTGCTGACATCCTTACTAAAGCTCTCTCCAGGACTTTATACTATCAGTTTTTATCCAAGCTTGGTGCATACGACTTGTACGCTCCAGCTTGCGGGGGAGTGTTAGAAAAGAGATTAGAAAAACTCATGTAATAGGCCCATCTTTGGGCCTTTTATTCCTCCTCATTAGTCCCACACCTTGTATAGGTTTTTCTTACTCTCTTCCTCTACTATATATGTGTACTCTCCCTTTGTATTTATACATGTGAAAAAATATATAAAATTTTTGGGGATTTCCAACAAAACACAAAGTAAATGAATTTCTCAATGTGGGACTAAATTCAAAACATAATGGATTTGCCGAATAGGTCAAATTCAAGTTTAGCCAACCTTGATACCTATCCCACGAAAACAAAGAAAGAAAAGATATATCATGGTCAAAAAATAACATAAACCATGCATGTTTTATGCAGAATCCGCGGTCAAAAGAAAATTCCAAGTCAGTATTCCCTTTTCTTGCTATGATGATCACCCTTTTCATCGTGTAAATCAATGACCTTTGTCAACTATAGTTACAGTCTCATCTAGAAACTAACTATAGAAGAATTAAGACTATATACATGTGCCATGTTTAAACAGTAATGATTAACTTTTATGATGTATTCCCAGAGGACAATTTTTTACCTGCACGTAAAAAAACTCATCAAAATTTAGTCTTCTGCGAGCCCAAGCAGCTTCTTTTAAATTTTCTGGTAGGTGGATCCCCTTATAAGCCTAATCAGCCAACAAGAAAGAATTCATAGTTAGAACACAAAAGGTTGTAACAATAACTGGAAAAAACCAGGAATTCAAATCAAGTAAAAACACCCAATATATAACTTTATTCTATCACGATCTCTCGAATCTACACTAAGCAAGATAAGCGCGTTTATGAATTTAGGTTAACAAAAATGATCCGCATGGTTCATTTCTCTCTGAAATAAAAGAGGTGTCTGCCACCAATACTTAAAAAAGGGGAGAAATAGAGGAGGAAGACATGGAGACTGATGCAACAATAAAGACAAGCATATAAGAGTAGTAGAGACATTCTTCATCAAAATAGGAAAATTATAAAGGCCATGTGCTATGTATGAAACCCTAAAAATATTATCATTGTGTTTCTACTTGGCATCAGAGCGAAAACAGATGCCCGAGACGGACTCAACTCACCTCTGCATCCGCCTCACCCAGAGCCCTCACCTTCACTTGTGAGCCTCTCCTAGAGTCTTGACAAAGTTTGTCAAGCCCTTCCAGAGCCTCCGCTCGCGCATCGAGGCCTCCCCAATCATTGTCGAGCCCTTCCAATGTTTCCGTCTCCCCTGGCACACCACAACAAGGACTCGCTAACCTTCGATAGCTCTTGTTCTCCCTTCCAGATGCCTTTCAAATCATTTTCGAACCCTCAAGCCAGTTTCTCCATTCCTGGCAGACTTTTACCTCCACCCAACAAGTCTCACAAGCCCTCTCTCTCTGACGCCACCCAAGACTCTAGCGTTTGTTTCCAGTTATGCGTCACAGCTTCTCCATTCCTGGCAAACTTACACCTCCACCCTACAAGTCTCACAGGCACTCTCTCTCAGGCGTCACCCAAGACTGGCATTTGTTTCCAAATAGGCAGGTGTCGCAACTGGTTCATAGGGCCACCACATGCTACCATCTCCAGCGAGTAATACTCTATGGTGTCTTAAGATGCATTGGTGATCACAACCTTCATGATGATTCAAATCAATTCATTGGCACTTTCCTTTACTACCTTCATGGGGGATTCTTCGGGTCGGCTGTCCAGTATCCATACTCACCCATTGAGTGACCCCCTCGGACTGACGGTCACTCTGATTCCCTAAAAATCGTTATATCTCCACAGAACAGTGGTTGAGTCACTATGAACTAACCCATCATGGCAGAAATTTCCACGGCTTAGCTTATTCAAGAGAACCGGCAATGGTATAATCAAATAAGAAGCCAATTGATTCAACCAAACACCTGGTCCAGCACAACTACATAACTGCCAATCCAAAAAAACTAGCCAACCCACCATACATATTAAAAGCCTTAAAAAAAGTGAAATAAATACCAAAGGAGCGTTTATAATGAGGTCTTATTAGAATTAGAATGGGCTTATTAGAGCGTGGGTCATTTAGAAGATTACGTTGCCGATCTGTGGGCACAAATGAAATTTTTGGCTAAAAGAATCGAACCATTAACGACGGTGTTAATATGAATATGAGGGATGTTGAACAAGTAATGAATGGCTTGCGCGCGAGTGTTAATGCGATTAAGGCCACCATGCACCTAGAGCGAGCACCTCCCCTGCAATCGAAGTAAACCCTAATCCTAGACGTCTAGAGCATGCACACCCCAATCCTGAACTCTGTAACCAACCCACTGTGATATTGGAGTCAAGTTAGAAGTAGGCAACTTCGAAGGACATTTAGAACCTGAGGGATGTTTAGACCGGTGCGATCGTATGGAGTGCTTCGTGAATTGGAAGCAAATGCAACTGAATAGGCAGGTTGAGTATGCGATGCGTAGATTGAAGGGACCCGCATTAGTTTGGTGGGGACAATTAGAGCGTACGAGATTTAACTTAGGGAGGACCCCCGGACAAGCGACGGCGTCGCTTCCGCTCCCAGACGAACTCGCCAGAATCTCAGCCGTCGGTCGACGCCCCCTAGGGCTCCGTCAACCATTCCTCCTCTAGTTCCGGTCGACTTTGACGCATCTTTCGTCGACCAGTCGCTCTAGCTACAGGGGTTCGACGACCTCCTTCGTTTCAACTCCAATTTTCAGTACCGCCTCCATCAACCACCTCGAGGGCCTCCGGTGACTCCTGCGTCAATACCGGCGAGCCTTCCTCGGACTGCCCCCTCCAGCATCAACTGATTCAGACGACCCTTCCTCCCCATCCAGCCACCTACCCACAGTGCCCTCCGTTTTCATTCAGCATATGCCCTCCCTTGCTTGGATTGATTCTGACGAAGCACTCATGTCCCATAGGTAAACCTCTCGCCGATTCTCTCGCTCACGTTATGTTAAAATAAAATTAAGCTATGTTTATTTGATATTTATAATTTCAGAGCTTGCCCTAACTCTCGTTGTGCCAATTTGCCAATAATTTGAAATATTCTCATGTTCTTCTCTTTCTTTTTCCTCGCATCTGTGGATTTTGAATTCATAATGTTGATTACTTGAGAGCGACATGCTAGGCCTAGGTTAATAACCTAATCTATTTACTCAACAACTCGAACGCGCGCTCGTCACTTTAATTTGATCTCTAATTTATTTATTAAACTTCAATATAAAACTCTTGAGCATTGGTTTACATCAGGCGAGCTCCAACCGTGGGCGAGCTCAAGCCGGCGAGCGCTGAAAACAGTGGTTGAGGAGTTCTTAGTGTCGTCGTCTGCGAAAAATAGAGGCAGAAACCTGCAAAAGTAGGAGAGCAAGATATTTGCGGGTGTCTGCGAGCTCTGGAGACTGGAGTCTGAAGGCGGGGGGGGGGGGGGGGGGGGGGGGATAGATGCAGGGGAGAGACCACATGAGAGTACATAAATATCGAAGATGCGGTGAGATCAGAGCGTGATGCAGGTGAAGGCAAATGTGAGTACTTCAAAGATGTAAGGGCTTATAAAAGGCAGGGCAGGGGACTCAGTCCAACAGCAGACGAGCTCCAGGAGGCCGGTTGCGAGTAACTGAGAAACAAAAATAAAACTGCAACCAAAAAACATAGCGTAATTGGTGAGAGTTCAGACTTTAAGAGTCGATGAATTTGATACAATGTAAAATTTTGGAATGTGGAGCAGAAAATATTTTATTTCTTCACACATACATAAAATAATACAAGGATTTGTACATATATATATATGAGGAGTGAAAACTCCAAACCAAGGTGTATGACTAAACTATACAAGCCAAAAGCAGGCCTTTACATGGGCTTTTGCATGGCCTAAGTCAGTTATCTACCTCTATAAAGATTGTTTGATCAATTTTTCGTTCAAAGCCCTTCGTGTGAAGGAGAAAGAATTGAGTAATTAGTTATTTGTATTTGTGTATTTAGTCCCACACTGAGGGTTGTATATTTGTACATTTGTTTCTCCCTTTTTATATCTCCCCATAGTGGATGAATAATATAGAATATTCTTCCCCAATCTAATTTGGTATCAGAGCAAGGTTCGCTTCGCTTCCGAGCCCTAATCCCGTGGCTTCGTCGGTCGTCTTCCGCGTCCCGCTCGTCGTTCCCTTGCGAGGCTCCGCTCGCTTTTTCTTCCCGCTGCTGCTTCGTTTCCGCGTGTATCTTCCCGCTGCAATTCCGCGCAACTCCGCGCGATTATTGATGCTGCTGCGATTCTTTCTCGCTGCACCGCGCATTTCTTCCTCCCTGTTGTTGTCGTTGTTTCTGCTGCCGCTGCTCCGTTGTTTCCGCTGTCGCTGCTCCGCGCGTTTCCCGTTGTCGTTGTTGCTGCTGCTGCGATTCTTCCCGCTGCCGCTGCTCCACGCGTTTCTTCCTTGCTGTCGCTGCCTTCGTCTCCGGCCCGGCAGCCCTCTTTCTTTTGCTGTTGCTTCTTCTCCGCCAGGCTGCCCTCTTATTGTCGCTGTTGCTGCTCCCTGGCTCGCTTTTTGCCATCTTCTGCGACGTTCGCCGCCGGTCCCGCCGTTCTTCCGCTGACCTTCCGCCGCGGATTCCTTTTTGTTTCCCATGGATTTCTCCTCTCTTGGTTCGAATGATGGTTTTGCTCATCGCATCACTACCGCCCTTCTCAATGAAAAGAATTTTATCGCTTGGTCCAACTCCGTGCGCGTCCATCTTGCCGGACATGACAAGCTCGAATGGCTTGATCCTAAATGGGTTCCCAAGCCTACCGATGAGAAGGCTATCCGTCAATGGCGCACAAAAAATTTTAAGATTCTCGGGTGGCTTCAATGCTCTATGGAGCCCCGCATCATGAGCAGTTTATGCGTTTTGATTCTGTGTCGTCTCTTTGGGCTGCTTTGACGCGTACCTACATTCACACATGCGTTGATACGCGGATTTATTCTGTCTTCCAGGAGATTTCTACTGTCCGTCAGGGGGACCGTTCTGTGCATGAATACTTTACCTTTCTCTCTGGGCGTTTCCAGGAGCTTTCTGACCTCGAGCCGCTTAGTGTTTTTCCTCATCCCGAGGATCTGCTTGTTACCAAGCGGAGGCAGGAGAAGAGGGAGACCTACCAGTTCTTGATGGGGCTTCGGCTCGAGTTAAAGCAGATTCGGATTCAAATTGTCAGCATGAATCCTCTTCCTGATATCTTGGATGCTTATTCCATGGTGAAGGAGCATGAGTGTCGTGCCCGTCCAACTGTTGTTCCTTCTGTTCCTCTTCCCGACCAAATGGCCCTAACTTCGGGTCGTTCTTCTTCTGTGCGAGGGGGGCGTACTTCCACACCAAAAGGTCGCGGGGGTGGCCGTGGGAGCCCGTTTGCTTCTATTCAGTGTCAGCACTGCCTCCGGACTAGTCATGAGAAGGCCCGATGTTGGCTGCTTTTTCCTCACCTTCGCTCGCAGTCCTCCACCACGCCTACCGCCGCTGCTACTACTTCAGACTTTGGGGGCCAACCTGCTTACAGTGCCTCTTCTGGGCCCCCTTCCGCCGACTGGAGTCAGATTATGGATCAAGTACAGCAGCTTCAGTCTCAGCTTCAGCAGCAGTCCCAGTTTTAGGATCAGCACCAGCCTCTCGCTGCTCAGTCGTTGTCTGCCTCCTTGTCGCTCTCGTCAACTTCAGCGTCTGCGTGGTATCCTGATGGCCTTTCACGTCACTCAAGAGGGGTCTTCCTCTCCCTGGGTGATTGATTCTGGGGCCACTGATCACATGACTGGTGAGACACAATTGTTTTCCTCTCTTGAGTCTTCAAGAGACCATCGGCAGGTTCGCCTTGCTGATGGCTCTGTGACCCCCATCCTTCACCGGGGCACAGTTTCTCTGTCACCCTCCTTCGCCTTGGGATCAGTTCTTCATGTTCCCAAACTTGCTTTAAATCTTATCTCTGTTAGTCAATTGACTCGTTCGATGCACTGCTCGGTGACATTTTTTCCTTCTGGCTGTGTTTTTCAGGCCCTGACCACGAGGAGGACTTTTGGCTACGGCCGTGAGCGCGACGGGTTTTACCGGCTGGAGCTTCCACCTCTCCCACCTCTCTCGCCACGTCTCTCACCACCGTCCATCGCTGCTGCTACTACTTCATCTACTCTTTGGCATGCCAAACTGGAGCATGCGAGTCCTCAGATTGTGTCGTCCCTTTTTTCGAGTGTCTCGTTTGAGCACTCTTTTCAGTGTGATGTGTGTCAGCTTAGCAAACATACACGCACTTCCTATCCTGTATCTGGTTCTCGTAGTTCTGCACCGTTTGATATTGTTCACTCTGATGTTTGGGGGCCTGCCCCGGTTGTTTCTTATGATGGATTTCGGTACTTTGTTACTTTTATAGATGATTATACCCGTTGTTGTTGGGTCTATCTTATGCGTGTCAAATCTGATGTTTTTGATTTATATACCCAGTTTACTAATATGGTTAGGACTCAGTTTTCCTCCCAAATCCGGATCCTTCGCTCCGATAACGGGGGGGAGTATACCTCTTCCTCGTTCACCGCTTTCCTTGCTAGTCAAGGTACCATTCACCAATTCTCCTGTCCGTATACACCGGAACATAACGGAGTGGCGGAACGCAAGAATCAGCATCTCCTGAATGTGAACCGATGTTTTCTCCGTGGGTCTCACGTCCCCAAGTTGTTCTGGAGTGATGCACTTCTTACGGGGACCTTCTTGGTATCCCTCAGTCTTCTATCTCCCCGTCGTCCTCTGTTTCCCGTTCCTCTCCGGGTGTTCGGATGTATGTGTTTTGTCCAGGACCATAGTCCGACTCGGACAAAACTTGATGACAAAGCTATCCGGTGCTTATTTTTTGGATATTCCTCCTCTTCCAAGGGATATCTGTTCTTTGACCCCTCTTCCCGCAGGACTTTTCACTCTCTAGATGTTACGTTCTTTGAGGATGTCCCTTTCTTTGGTGTCTCTCTTGTTCCCGTTTCTCCTTCTCCTCTGCCACAGTCGGCTCTGGTTGCCTTAGCTCCGCTGCACGACTCGCTTCCGTTGCGGACGTACACCCGTGGCCCACGTGGGCCTTCACATGTCCACCCCTTACTTCGGGATCCACCGGTAGAGCCCAGCTCACAGGACCTTGTGCCACATCCTCTGGCTGGTGATGTTCTTCCCTCCTCTGACTTACCCATTGCTCTTCGCAAGGGTCAGCGCTCTTGTGTTACTAACCATCCTGTGGCAAGCTTTGTGTCCTACCAGCGCCTTTCCCAGCGTTACCGGTCTTACCTGACTGCTACCGACCAGATAAGAGTTCCGAGTTCGACGACTGAGGCCCTCCAGCACCTAGAGTGGGTCGCGGCCAAGCAGGATGAGATGTCCGCTTTGCAGAAGACTGGCACTTGGCGTTTGGTCCCTCTTCCCGCAGGCCAGAAGACGGTTGGTTGTCGTTGGGTCTACACTGTCAAGTATCATGCTAACGGCCCGCCTTATCGCAAAGGGCTTCACCCAGACTCCCGAGGATTACGGCGCGACTTTTGCCCCTGTGGCCAAGCTCTCTACTGTTCATCTTCTTGTTTCTCTTGCTGCCTGCCATGGGTGGCCTCTTCATCAGTTGGATGTAAAGAATGCTTTCCTCAATGGTGATCTTGCTGAGGAAATTTATATGGACCCCCTCCCGGTTACAAGCTTCAGGGGGAGTATTTGGGGCGTGTTTGCCTTTTGCGGAAGTCCTTGTATGGGCTGAAACAGTCCCCTCGAGCGTGGTTTGAGCGGTTTCGTATTGTTGTGCTTCAGAGCGGGTTCACAAGATGTCATGCCGACCACACGTGCTTTGTTCGGACTGTTGTGGATGGTCGTAGGGTCATTATTCTTGTTTATGTGGATGACATCATCCTTACCGATGACAACAACTCAGGGATACTTCAGATCAAGGTGGTGCTTCAGAAGGCGTTTGAGGTAAAATATTTGGGGCCTCTGAAGTACTTTCTCGGGATTGAGGTGACCCGCTCTCGGCAGGGGATCTCTTTGACTCAGCGCAAGTATACACTCGACCTCTTGAGTGATACTGGTCTCCTTGGGTGCTCTCCTGTGTCTACACCCATGGATCCGAACCACCGCTTACATGCAGAGTCTGGTGATCCTCTTCCTGAGTCGGGCCGGTACCAGCGTCTTGTTGGCAGGCTTATTTACTTGACCAACACTCGCCCCGACATTAGCTTTGTTGTGAGTGAGGTCAGTCAGTTCATGCACACTCCCTAGACTTCTCACCTGGATGCAGCATTTCGGATCCTCCATTACTTGAAGGGATCTCCTGGCCTCGGGCTCTTCTATCGTTCGTCTCCGTCCCCCGGTCTCACCTGTTACACGGATTCTGACTATGATGGTTCCCTCACCTATCAACGTTCTACTTCGGGGATGTGCACCTTCTATGATAGCAACCTTATCTCCTGGAAAAGCAAGAAGCAGAGTGTTGTCTCCCACTCGTTTGCTGAGGCTGAGTACCAGGCTATGGCTCATGGTGCTACTGAGCTTCTCTGGCTGCGTACTCTCTTGACTGAGCTTGGTTTTCCTCCTTCTGGTTCCTCGACACTTGTTTGTGACAACCAGTCCGCTCTCATGCTAGCCTCTGACTCTGTCCTGCACGAGCGGACTAAGCATATTGGGGTTGATATTCACTTTCTCAGGGAGCATATCCGTTCAGGAACTCTTGAAGCGTCCTATGTTCCCTCCACAGAGCAAATTGTCGATGCCATCACCAAGGCAGTTGGACCTTCCAGTCTCATCTCTACTTGTGGCAAGCTGGGCTTGCTTGATCTCTTCGCGTCAGCTTGAGGGGGAGTATCGAGTAGTTAATTATTTGTATTTGTGTATTTAGTCTCACATTGCGGGTTGTATATTTGTACATTTGTTTCTCCCTTTTTATATCTCCACGTAGTGGATGAATAATATAGAATATTCTTCCCCAGTCTAATTGAACGTGTATTATTCGACCAATTTGAAACAGTTGTGAATGTCATGTAGCGCTACTAACTTTAATTGATTCATTGTTGCTGAGTTAATATGGTTTAATCTCTCATGATCATATAGAATAGGTTTGTTAGAGTTCACACGACACCACTTACATAAGTCTGCATTAGAATTAGTTGGCTTCTACAGTCTATCTTGTGTCACTGCCTCTTTTCAACCCAATCATGTCCCAAGTAACTCCCCTTATCTCTCTCCCTCTCGTTATCTTCGTTTTGATTTTTTGGAATTTTCGCGCAAGGAAATATGTAAAACAGAAAGGGTAGGACTGTAGTTTCCTACTACATGGTCGACATGATATAACTCGCATTTAAAAATATATAGAAATATAGATGATGAGGTAATTCGGTAGCAACTAAGGAATCCAAAAATAACTAAGATAGATTTGAGCTTGCACTAAGAGGCATCTACCACTTGAGCAAAGATACTACCATTATAAATATATTCCTTCCTCCCTACGCCTACTTGTAAGTGGTAACTAAGAATGTTTGCAACGGAACTATTTGTAACTACAAATGTTTGCAACGGAGCTACTTGTGACTAAAAGTGTTTGCAACAGAACTACTTGTAACTTAAAAAGTTGGCAACGGAACTACTTGTAACTAAAAATGTTCGCAACGGAACTACTTGTAACTAAAAATGTTTGCAACGGAACTACTTGTAACTAAAAATGTTTGCAACGGAACTACTTGTAACTAAAATGTTTGCAACGGAACGACTTGTAATTAAAAATGTTTGCAACGGAACTACTTGTAACCAAAAGGGTTTGCAACTGAACTACTTGTAACCAAAAAGTGTTTGCAACGCAAACATAAAAAACACTAGTAACAAGTATCACCTAGTTTCATTCATGAATGAGATTCTTAAAATAACAAGAAATCAAAATGGTTCAGAAAATTGAATTCAAGGATATCATTAGGTACGTGATTAGCATTTTGCAAGGAGAACTAAAGTACAAGTTCGATCAAGCTTCATGCATGATTGAAATTTTTAAGACAACAAGAAGAAAATAAAACTTACATCAAAAAGATTTGGCAAATTGAACTCTTCAAGAATATCATTAGGTATGGGATCAATATCCCTGGACAAAATCATTAAAGCCCTGGAAATGTTGACAAATTTTCACTAGAGTTTTTACTCAATTACAAGATGACAAACTGTTCAAGTGGAATAATTTTACAAAACTAGAAGAAATATCAATGTACTATCAATTATCACATCAGCTTCAAAGGAACAAAACAAATGATAGTCAAGATGTGATAAACATATTAAGGAATATTAAAGGAAATAAACAGATACATCTCTGTAAAGATACAGGAATACAATAAAATGTTTATTCAACATGTTGGATCTGTCATAATTTCCTTTTAAGTACCCTGTAGTATGGAATTTTAAATACAAATCTAACTGAAATTCTATTGTAAGTTGCGGCCAGAGGAATCCCGACCTAAACACCAAGCTTCACAAGATCTAGTAGAGAAATTCCCACAAGAGAGAGATAGCCAGTGTCAAATCCACCCCAATTCCTTCCTGTCAATTCCAACGGCCGTTTCCAACCACGCCACTATGCCCAAATTTTGGACGAGGACCGTCGAGCTTCCCTCGTCGATTCTCTGACGTCTTCCATGCACCGACGATTCTGTTACCCAACCTGACATTAATCCTTGCTGCTTGACCTGGAAGCCCACAACAGCTGCCGCTAGGCATCCCATCACCTCCGACCGGACACCAGTTAACTCTCAGATCTCCACTCCGACTAACTCCCCCTACCTGACTCCTTCCAAGCCCTCCCAGACGCATTCGCCCCCCCACCCCCCCCACCCCCAAGTTCTACCAATGCCTCTCATGCTTCACAAAACCTCGGTGGATACTAAATCTCCCTTCCGAGATCCAAACCGGCTCTCTCCCTTCAATCAATGACATATTTCCTCCTTCTCTGAGTTTTTGGATACCATACAAGATGAATTATTAAATCAATTATAGCAGATGAGGGACATCTAACTTTGCATAGATCTTATTCCTAAAGTCAGTTTGCCTCAATTATCCCACTACAGTATGAGTAGAAAGAAACACGAGAAGCTCCACCATCATGTCACTGATTTTCTTGGTAAGCACTCTATTAGGGAGAGCATCATGACCTCATACATTGTTCCTGCACTTTTAGCTCCAATGAAAGATGGTACTAGCATAGCTGTGTCGATAGCACATAGATCAATAAAATTGTTTTCAAATATTACTTCCCAATCCGATGATATGCATAATATGTTCATTGGGTCGAGTGTGTTTTTAAGTATCTATCTTAAGAGTGGCTACCATGATCCAGGTTTTCCTCAAGGATGAATGAAAAATCGCCACCAAGACCAAAGATGTAACACCCCATTTTCAGGAATGGACTCCTGGGTTAATTCATAACCTGGAGTAGCATGCTGAACAGAAAACCTACAGTGATGTTGAGAGAATGCCCTCTATTTGAGGAGGAAGGATCGGTGATCGCTGACTAATTGGGGTCCGATCAGCGATCGTTGACTGTTGGGTCCGATCGGCGATCAGCGACCGATGTTCGGAGACCAAGGGTCCGATCGGCGATCGGCGATCGACGACCTAAAGACCGATCAGTGGTCGTCGACCGAGAGAGAACAGATCAGCGATCGTCGAACGGTAGAGCCGATCAGCGGTCGTTGACCGTATCAGGGCCGATCGTTGAGCGATTGGAAAGCAGAAATCTGACGGGTGCCGAGAGATAAAATGAACTCGATTGAGACCGTAGATATAAAGGAGAGTTAATCCGAAGGTTGGGGGCTCTTCCCGAGGCTCACTTAGGTCGGATTGGGAAAAGACAGAACCCTTTTTTTCCTATTTTCTGAAATCCGAAAGCGGGAGCGAGAGACGGAGGGTGAAAACCTAGGCTAGGCGATCTTGCTATTGCAGCCGAAAGGAGCGCCGAACGGCAGTTTCATTCCAGATCCGTGGAGAACTCCGCACATTGATCACTCCTCACCTGCTAATGACACCGATGAGAGCTCCAAGGGTAACGACTCTTCACTCCGGTCTTAGGACCAATGAATGCTCATACTCTTTTCGGTTTCTTGCATAGTAAGGACTCCTCTACTAATTAGTGGAGGGCATGAATTCCTTTGGTTTGTTAGAATCCCGAGGCGTGGGATTGCGATCTCGACATGGTTGCATTAGAGAATCCGACATGCGAGTCGAATTAAGCATGATGTGTGATGCCTGCCCGTGGTCGTAGGCCCGATCGGTGACGATGTATATAGGCATCTCTAGATTGCGTACCGTAGAATGACTCCGAACTGAACTGCGTGTTGTAACTATTAGCAAGAGAAGTAGAGGATACCACGGTTTGGGTAGAACATGATGTCGTTCATTAGTCGTGAAGAGACTAGATATGGTTACTAATGATTGCATTTTGTATGGCTGTTTATGTACTACGATTTTGATGATGGAGATGATGATATCTCCTTGCTCAACATTCGGCGGCGAGGTGTGCCTAGACTTCCCGTTAAGAGGTGAGATGATGTGATTCTTCCCTATTGTTCGGTATTCGGTGGTGAGGCGATACCCTGCCAAGAGGTGTGATGACTTTATGTCTCCCTATTGCTCGGTATTCGTTGGTGAGATGATACTCCGCTAAAACATAGTGTGAAGAAGAGAAAGAGGAGGCATGAGGGTGCGTGAATTGGGGGGGATAGATAGCGAGAGGAGAGAAGATCTTTTTTTATGAGGCGAAAAGATTTAAAAATGGAGGTTTCACCGTTAACCCATGTGTGTATAGGAACTTCCCCTGCGGAAACCAAAGACTAGGCTATTAAGCGAGAGGGTCAGGCTGCACTTGATTTCTAATCAGGGCCCCTGCTATTCGAAATCCAATCACTTGTGTCTTCCTCTCACAAATGACGACGCATTTATAAGATCTGGGGGAGGCTGGCTGACGGGCAGCCGTTGGATAACTTCGCATTTTTGCTGTCCCGAAAATGGGCGACCACTCCCTAGGAATTTGCAGGAAAGGTCAACGTCGAGACCTCATTATATCGTACGATGCTCGATCTTGAAATTGTATATGGACCCCTCAAGGTCATTTGCGAGACTCCTTAGGGACTAGGAAAGACCTCTCCACGGTCTTAAGAGACCTTTGGGCAAGACCTCGATATGCTTCAGTCCTAATATTCCTCCTTCAGTCCATGGGTGATAGTACATTTGTCTTGTGACGTTTCGACTTCTTGTGGTTACTATAAATAGGGGGACATTACTCGCATAAATAGCAAGGTATTTATAAAAGCTGGGGGAGGATGCCTGACAAGCAATCGTCGGGTAACTCCGCATATTTGCGGTCAACCCAAAAATGGGCGACCACTCACAAGGAACATGCGCGAGAGGTCGAGGTCGATGTCGAGAACATGTTATATTGTATAATGCTCGATCCTACAATTTTATATGGACCCCCTCAGGGTCTTGTGCGAGACCCCTAACGGGTTGAGCGAGAACTCTCCGCGGACTTAAAAGACCTTTGGGCAAGACCTCATTATGCATTAATCCTGATATTTCTCCTTCAGTCCATGCATGTTTCACCAAAACCAAGGCGTACATGATCCCCACTATTTGTGGGTTCTTGCAAGAATCACAAAAAATATCTCTCGCCGTGAGTACTCCAGGCTAAACTCATTTCCTTCTGTCAATGCTTGTGAGTAGCAAAATGTGAACTACAACTTCTAATCTCCCACCTGAGCTCCGAGCTTGACGAGGGAACTTTCTCAAGACGATGTCATGTGTAAGTGTTGTTAGTGGAGAACCTTCCCTAAAGAAGGATGGATCCTCCAAGAGAAAACATCCTCGGAAGGAGCTCGCGCAGAAGCCCAATCCTCTTCTCCCTAAGGGAGGCTAGTTGGAGGGTAAGCCTTCTTCTGAAGCAGAACCTCTGAAGAAGGGGAAGTTAGAAAGTATGTTGTCGTGCTCCAGAAGATCCCGGCATAGGAAACATGCACTAACCATGCTCTGCTTATGGCAAGATTTGCCTCCACCGCCACCACCCTAGTGAGGTTGAGAAGGCATTGGAGAGTGTTGGCTTGCGGGAGAAGCTCCCGTAGTGTCTTATAGGGAGGTTGCAGATGAAATATCCCATGTTGATCCGCAGTTGAGGGTTACCGCCCCCTTCCTTCCACCAATATAGGGTATCCAATTCCACACACGTAACTCTTTCAAAAAAAGGTCTTGTTAATAAACATTTTTGTTGTGTGTAGTAACTTCGGCGAGACCTCTCCTCTATCATCATCTACTCCTGCAAGGACACTGACTACTGATGTCGTCTCGCCCCTCGTGTCTCAGTCACTGGCAAGACGTATTCTGGGGGTATGGATTGTTTTGTCTTGTAGTTTGATGCATCTGCTGAGTTCAGCTTATACTTCTTGTAATTTATGTGTTTTGGTCCCACTTTCCGCCAAGATCTCAAACTGTGGGATGGTTCTCGTCGTTGCTTCCATGATAGTTTCTAATTATCCACAGAAAGAGTGCCCGTCAAGCTCCTATGGTATGGAATTCCCAAGCGAGCACTTACTGGATCTTTCGCATCGACTTTTATCCGTATATTTTTCATTTATGTAGGTGTCGTGCGAATGGACGCCCCATCAGGTTCTCGCAGCTCGTAAAATCCTCTTTTTCGCCAAGCTCTTCGAAACCCATATTCCTCGTCCTCGAGTTTGCACGTCTGCACCTCCAATTCAAATGGAAGTGGAACCCGGAACTCTTGAGCCGGCTAAGGGCATGTTTGGTAAAGCAGCACAGCAGCTGCACACAGCTGCGGCACAGACATCAGCGCCAAACAGGAAAAGAGGGGCTGCGGTGGGAGTGCGGTGGGAGGCCGATTCGCGATGATACAGCGGCACATTAGGATTTCCGCCATTTCTCTCCAGCGATTATTCGCATATGCCCTAGCTGCAGCGATTGGGTCATCTCCGGCCGATAGCTCTCGCATTCCCGGCGCTCTTCTCCGATAACTCTCGCATCTTCGAAAGGTATGTATTTCGCGCATATTTCTCCTACCTCTTCCCCTCGCCGGCGCTCTTCTCCGATATCTCCTCCTAACTCTTTCCTCGACGCAGATATTGGCCTCCATCGACGCAGATATTGGCCTCCGCGGTTTAACAGCGTTTCGCGCATCTCATTTCTCGCCATTTGCCCTAGCCTGTCCATCTTCTCCGGCGATCCTCAACGCCGACGAGCCTGTCCATCTTCTCCGGCGATCCTTTTTTGGTAACTTTTATTTGGATTTGAGTTTTGTTAGGTTTTACTTGGATTTATGGGAGCATTTTTGGAGCCGATTTTTTTTATTTGGCAATTTTTATTTGGATTTAGGTTAGGGCCTGTTGGAAATTCAGTGGAGATTGCTGCAGGCAAGATTTATAAAGTTCCTACACAAATATGCATCAAATTCATGAAATTATGTGTTCCTGACCGTTGTCTTGAAACTGATAGCTAGGGTTAGGAATTTGATGTTTAGAAATAGCTAGGGTTAGGATTTTGTCCAACTTTTAAAAGTTATTATGATATCTCTCTCTGTGTATATATATGTATGCATGCGTATATGTATATATATAGGTAAATTTATTATATACTATTAATTTTATTTATAGTTAGCCCAGTATGAACTTCTCTTTTTTTCTCATTCATTTTGTTGTCTAATGAGTAATGATTGAAGAGTTTGTAAATAATTAGAAAACATCAACTCATTTTTTAGGCGAGTCATGGGTAAACCAAAGGATGGTGTCATTTCGGCACAATGGGAGTGTGCGCACGTACACATATTTTGCGACATATGTATACAAGAGATTGAATTAGGCAATAGGCCAAACACTCATTTCAGCAGAGATGGTTGGCTAAATTTGATTAAAAACTTCAAAGAGCGTATAACATTTAATTACACTCGCGCACAATTGAAGAACAAATGGGATCAGTTGAAGCGTGAGTGGAAGCTCTGGCGGGATCTCAAAAGAGGGGAGACTGGTTTGGGTTGGAACCCAACAAAAAGAATAATTGATGCTTCAGATGAATGGTGCGAAGAGCGTATTAAGGTTAGGAAGTGTACAATTTTGATTATTTAACTTGTCTACAATTATGTATATTCTTGTTAACATTTTTCCTCATTTTAGATGTTACCGGCCGCCAAGAAATTTCGATATGGCGGCATAGCACCCGAGCTTGAAGACAAAATGGATAAGATGTTTAGCTTCATAGTTGTTACGGGAGAAAATTCATGGATCCCATCCATGGGGGAAATGCACCCTTTATTTTCTGAACCTGAGCCGATTTCCGATGACGATGATCATGTAGTCGAGAGTATTGCTACCCCAGCTGGTAATATGAATGATAGTGGGCACACACAATGTGATGGTGGCACGAATGGAAGTAAAGGAAATGAGAGTGGCTCGACTTCAAAAATGACGGCAGGCGTAAAAAGATTCTGTAAAGGTAACATAAAAGAAGTAGGCACAAAAGATGTCATGATGGCACGAGTTGATGGGTTACTGGACGTAACACGATCTGTGGGGCTTACAGTTGCAGCACCGATTGTTCCTCCCAGTATATTTATGTTGAGTGAAGCAGTACACGAGCTAGAGAAGTTTCTATGCCTATTCGATGACGAGGACTTGTACGATTTTGTCACGTTGTACTTCATTAATCTCAACAATAGGATAATTTTCATGAATCTCCCAGATGATAGGAAGGTGTCGTGGTTGAAGAAACGTTACATGAAATCGCTGAAGTAAAGGCTTTATATGGTTTTGTAGAATGATATTTGGGGATCATGTGCTTCCTTTTGTTATTATTGTAGTGACATTTTGTGGAATCATGTACTTCATTGTAATATTACTGTAGTGTCATATTTTAGGAGCTTGTTATGATATGGAACTCATGTTTTGTATTAAACAACGATAGTTGTAACATTTTGTACTGATATTTGTTATTAATGTTATGTATCCATGCCTAATTATTTTTTAGGTTATCACTATGGAAGAACAAAACAACGATAACGATGTTATGATTGATGACGAAGAGCTCATGTTAATTCACCAAATGAACCGGCAACGCCGATTTATTATTTACCAGAATCTCGTTGCGACGACAGCTTCTGTAATAGGTGAATACGTCTTCCCGTCTCCTAATAAGATACCTTGCATGACCTCAAAGCAAACTGGGGACAAATGGGTCGCAGAGTTATTAGAAGGGCATCCAGGAAGATTTTTCGATAATTTTCGCATGTCGAAACAAATCTTTTTGGACCTATTGAACTTATTACAACAATCATATGGCTTAAAAGGATCTAGAAGGACTGCAACCCGGGAGGTGTTGGAAATGACATTATACATTCTTGGGCATCATGAAACTATGAGAAAGACGTCTGAACGCTTACAACATTCAACTGAAACAATTAGTCGATATTTTGAGAAAGGGCTACGTGCACTAACACGCCTTTCAATGGATATCATAGCACCTACTGATCCACAGTTCAGACATATTCCCTCCCATATTGAAAATGATGACAGGTACATGCCTTATTTCAAGGACTGCATTGGAACAATCGATGGGACACATGTAGATGCTTGCATTCCAGTACATGAGCAAGTCGCATATATTGGCTGGCATGGATCACCAACTCAAAATGTAATGGCAGTGTGTGATTTCAATATGTGTTTTACATATGTTGTACCTGGATGGGAAGGTTCAGCTCATGATAGCCGCATTTATCACAGAGTTGTGCGAGATAGAAGGTGTAAATTTCCATATGCGCCTCCAGGTAAATTTATCACCGCATTTATAATGAATGTTTATTATTTATCACTTAATATTTAAAAATTTCTTATATTTAATCATTTAAATACAGGGAAATATTATCTGGTTGATGTTGGATATCCATTAGAAATGGGTCTTCTAAAGCCATTCCCAGAAACAAGATATCACTTGTCGGACTTTACTCGAGGTGATCGTCCTATTGAAGGTCGCCGGCAAATATTTAATCAAGCGCACTCATCTCTGCGTACTGTTATCGAACGAAGCTTTGGCGTATGGAAAAATAAATGGCACGTCCTTAGAAAGATGCCACAATACCCATTTTCAAAGCAATGCATAATTGTGGTGGCTACAATGGCCCTCCATAATTACATAAGAAGGCATCCGTTTAGGGTTGATCCAGAGTTTAGAGCATGTGATCTTGATGAAACCTTCGTGCATCAAGAGGCATACGAACATAGGGCACAACGTCAACGAACCAACAGAGTCACAACTCCGAGCGTAGAGCCAATTACATATGAGGGGACAGGTGCACCTGAGATGTCTGCTTTAAGAGAATTCATTGCGGACCAATTAGAAAATGCTCACGGGTAATTCTCTTTTGCAGATAAACTACTTATTTTATATTAAATTTATCTAATCTAGCGTAATTCTCTTTTGCAGATGATATTTACTTGCGTTGGAGAAAAGAGAACGTCATCTAATTGAATTATATTTATCACAAATATTTATGTCGAGCAAATTGCTTATTTCTTAGTTGGACTTCGTAAATTATGCGTACTGTTTAATTTTCATTACTGTTTAATTTCCATTACTGTTTAATTTTCATTACTGTTTAATTCTGCACCACTGTTTCACACAGCACTGCAAATACAGTTTTCCAAACAGTTTCATGAATTTTTCCATCACTGCAAAACAGCAGATTCCTGCACCACTGTTTCCCACCACTGCTTCTCCCAGCGTTGCAGCTTAGCCAAACAGGCCCTAAGACGAGAGCTTTGGACTCTCTCTGACATCCTTCAACCAGTTGTTTAAGAGTCAGGAGGAGAGGATGTTGGTGATAGAGGAGCCAAGACTGCAGTCTTGCCTCTGTACGATTGATCGTTGGTCGGTGCATTAGGAGAAATTCAACTGAATGTTAGATCACGTCGTGTCTTTTCGAACTGCGGGACTTCAAGATGCAGTTGGAGTTAATGGAGGTAAGGATGGACCACCACTTTGGTCGAGAGTCCCACCAGTCGGGGCGTTCTTCCTCTGTGGGCAAGGTCTGCATGTACCAGAGATAGTATCGCAAATTTATTGCATGGTCTCACATCTTTTGTCGGTGCGAGAGCAGGAAGTGGTCATGACGCCACGGATTCGCTAAGGAGAGCAGTCCTCTCGCCGTCGTGCTTTAAGTTGTATTGTGTTTCTCTTCCTACTACGCTTGTGTTTTTTTCATGTCATTTTGTTATTGTTGTTTGTCGAACTCTTATGCCCGCTTCGTCTGGTAGTATCTATATTTTAGTATGCGACAATATAATATGAACTTAAATGAGATTTTAGGGTTTGTGAAATGACATCTACGTGTAGTTACAAATCTGGTAAGATGCAGCTTTTGCACATCGTGCAAGCGGCTTTGAGAGCGCAATACCTTCTCCTTGCGACATGTCAACTTCTCGTTGGTTACTATCAATAGGGGGCCTTGCTTTAAATATGCTCTCGATCATAATTCCAGTCATTTGTCCTCAGGTGAGACCTTTGGCAAGAGTTATTTGTGAGAGTTGCTTTTCCTATGCATTAGACATGGTTGAGTTTATATGCACTAGCTGCATCGCGATGTTTTGAGTTGTCGAAACATCCCGGTGTCAATCATGCATGACGACTCGTTGGCCCGGAACCAGCAAGACTATCCTCTCCCTTAGGGCTATTCGATTAGGCATCCTAAGGAGGGTGAACATCCATCGTGCCCGAATGCGAACTCACTTTTTGTTAAGACAATTTGTGTATGGTCGTTGCCTTCCTTCGTGGACAGAGGTCTCAGACATACTTTGTCATTACAATTCGTGTTGGTTGAAGTCCAGGAAAATTCGCTTACTCTGATCTTCGTTTACGCTATATGCCTAAAACAAAAGACTCCATGGAGCCTCGTAGTTTTTCGCACATTTACGTATGTGAGGGAGCGCTGTCGAGGGAACAGTGCATTTCAGCAAAGACATAATGGAGATTTAAGTATCAGAAGAACAAATTCCATCATTGGGACGACCAGATGATCATTATCCGAGAGGATTTCAGCAACATCTCCATGGTTCTGCAGGCGCGGAGGGCGGGAGACTTTCTCAAGTGTTACCTTTCTAAAAGGAATCGAGAGCTAGTCCTATGCCTGAAGAACTATCATCTCGATGTAGTATACTACCGCCGCTTACCCAATTCTTCCCTCCCAATTCAACTCGGAAAGGGTAAACAATGTGTGGGTGTTTTTTCGCTTAGTTCTTTGCAAATGATTTGAGTTCTTTTCTTTCGCTCCATGCAAAGACTCGCGGCTACCTCAAGCTCTGTCGGTGTTGGAACCGAGGGCATCCGAGGAGATGGAGAGACATCCTCCTCATGTTGCACACGCCACCGTGTTTTCCATGGCACCTTCCACAAGTAGCACTCATCCAACACCTAAGTGGCTAGCAGCGAAGAAGGGGAAGAGGAATACCAACAGGGTGTCGAAGACGTCTCATATCCCATGTTTGGGAAGAGCACAGGAGAGATGGATATTGATGGGAACCCTCTGCTAATTTGGTCTGCAAAAATCATGAGGTCCTTCTGAACAATCACCTACCCTCTTCGGTCGAGGGCGAGGGTGATGACGAGGACACCTCTGAGGTGTGCCACGCCTTCTATAGTCGGAGTAACACGCTTTCTCTCATCAAGGTCTGTGCGAGAACTCGTGCATCGGTGTGCCCAGGTGGTGCTCTGCCATGCCGAGCTAACCCATCCGTTGGGTACGTGACTGTCGGATCTCCGGACGCAGATCAACCGGCAAGTCCGAGCATGCTAGGAAATTGAGGTACTCTCGTAGGTAAGTGAGCTATACATTCAGTGATGTTTTCCTAACCATGGTGAATTTTTTTCAATATTCCTTGTTGTCACAGAGGACATTGCTCAGTGGGCGAAGCAAGAGAAGCTAGAGCATACGCGGGAGGTCCTCGAGTGCAAGGGTCGGATCGCGGAGCTTAAACAACAGCTCGTTGAGGTCACGTAGGGCCATTCAGGCTCTAAGATTATAGAGATTTCGGAGGTTTGCCGAGCTCTTATCAGGAGGGTATCGTTGACGGCCAAGCGATAATAGAGGTGTAGCAGATGGAGTTTATGTTATCGAAATGTAAGGGCTTCACCTTTTTTTGACTTCATCCCAGAACACCGATTGGCGAAACCTAAGATATCTATGGACTCTTAAAGTTCCAGTAACACTTCGAGTAGCAACAACGATGACAGTGATTCCAAGGGACGTGGTAGCTCTATGTCTAGGGGTTACACCCTTCCGTTAAAATAGGAACCCGAGGGCAACTTCTATGTATAATTATGTTTGCTGCTAGCTATTTTGGGCAACTTCTATGTATAATTATGTTTGCTGCTAGCTATTTCTTTTTGTGAATCATCTTTTGGATCCATGATATGTCGTGAGTTGACAACTATAAAACGTATAGGTCTAATGCAACCTGGGATGCATTAGTATGTTATTTTTATGTCACGCATTTTTATATATTATTTTGTAGTGCATGCCTCCGCACATGTTTATTTCTTTTATTTTCACGCACATTATTAGCGATATATGTTTTGTTTCGTGAATGCATTTATGGCTTTTGACGTAGCCGACTTGAATGAAAAGGTCCGTCAAATTAGTTTAAGTGATAATTAAGGCAAACTGATTTATTTAAAAAAAATTATAATTAAGTTTTTTTATTTTATTTTTTAATATTTCAGTATTTTACTTTTTCAGGAATATTTAAAGGTGGGAGAATACCCTGGAGAACCTTTGAACCCCCCCCCCCCCCCCCCCCCAATAAGTAATTCATTAAACTCTTATTATAATGAACCGCCAGCCCCTCATCATGAAAAACAAGCTCCTTTTTTCTGTCGTTAAGGTGGAGAACTGAACCAAGAATTCTCTTTCTTCATCATCAATCGAATCACTGTTCGCGACCCAGAATTCTATTTTCTCATCAATCCAATCACCGTTCACGTTTTTTCTTTTTCTTATCAATGAATAGATCTCTTTACTTGTACGACTTAGATGTCTCGTATTTCTCGAAAAAATGATTCGATTGATGGGATTTGGTATGATACTTACAAGATCAATGAGATTGATCTTCCAATATTTCTTCTTAGAACGTATTGATTTGACCCCATAAGCACCACCCAATAGCATGTTGCCACCAGAAGCAGAACCCCGTATTTCTTCCAGAGGAGACAAAATCATTCTAAGATGAGACTGCCTCTCTTTCTTCGGAAGGAAGTGTCAACCCTATCTCCTCGATCAATCCCCTTCCCAGACATAGGATTCAATCCCATAAGCACTGGACAAAGCCTTAGAAGATCTTCTCGAAGGTCGACAATCCTTGCTTGTTTCCGACGAGGTTGACATGTTTCTCGTCGATTAGCAAAGCCTCTCATCACTGCTTGAGATTTATCTAGTCTCGATTCTTCCTCCCATCACCATTAAGGCCTACCTCCACATCCGGCCGGCCGCCGACCACATTTCTGACTCCCCCTCAATCGCTCCCAGCAGTCCCCAACATGCCTGATTCTTCAGGCTCCGCAATCCAGTCCACTGGTCTTCTCCCACCCTGAAGTGCCCAAACTAAGGCCCTAAAATTATTGTCATAACTTGTTCCCTCCTTTTCCACCTCCATTTCCCTAGGAGATTTGACATGGGCTAGAGTCGTTGCTACGTTTGTGAGCTTTAGTTTGGGTTTCATGGGAATCAAATAGCAGCAGAAAATAAAAGAAACACTCCACAAGATCTATTCGAAAACCAACAAATCAAAAAATGAGTTTATACCTGCGACGAAATCAAATTTCGTGAAAAATAACTGGCGTTTGAGATCCAAAACGCAAAATAAGATTTTGTTTATACAAGTATCCACACGAATGTCGGAAACACGTTGCAGTCCGTCCAACGAGTTCGGGGTTGGAAGATGATCATCTTTCAATACAATGAAATACTAGTTTCGTTCACTACAGAGATTCTCGTCTTCCTATTATCTCATTGTTTTCTCACTACAGCAAAGAAAGACACACTGGCGGTTGCTTGTTCTCCAAGTCTATACTTGAAAACCTAAAAGCACGCTTCTGAAGCTCGCCCTCAAAGTAGTTTCCAAAACACACATTTTTATGTTAGAGAGAGAAAAGATTTCTCAAATCTTATGAGAGGATATTTATGGTATTAGGAATTTGTTATTTCGGTTCAAAACCGAAATACATAATTCCTTATTGATTAATTCTCAATTAATCAATTAGTAAATAATATATCTAAATATACATATTCAGAATTTGGTTTTATTTATATCTAATATAAATAAACCAACACGATCAATTATCCCTTTTTCGTATGTTCTTAATGTGCGTGCGATCATATATGTTCATATTACGTTTGCAGTAAGACTAATCATTGGATTACTTCTAGATCGCAAATTCTAACAATTTACAAATTGAGCTAGAACGTATCAACCATAGTCTCACAAACAATGAGCAGCATCAAGTAATGCATCATTGATACCCAAGTAATACAATAGTTGGTAACTCAATGATAATATTTTAGTGACCAATATTCTAGTGTAGTTTAGTTCCTTTGTCCAAGACATCCGGACTGAACTCTAAGTGTGGTTGTGTCACCTTCTTAATCAATCTTAAATTTCCTGATTCCTGAGTAAGTTATATGAAATAAGTAAGCACAATATTATATATTGACTCAATTTAGCATGGTCATGAGTTTCATAATCTCACTCCATCAAGGGGCCCATGGATATTACTCATATTATATAAGAGGAAAAATCTCATTTACATCACTCACAACCACTTACATGATTTGTAATGTAATAAATAACCACCCTTAACAACATCTTTTCTCAAGAAAGACTTTAGATGACATCTAAGTATGCTCCTCCTCATGTAATGATTGTAGTGACTTCAAGTGAAAGGTCCGTGTACACCATTGTCACTACGAGAACTACTTGTGACGCGCATATAATAATCCACAAAGTAATCTCATGTGAGTCTGCCCAGTACACTTGCTCTTTAATAAGTACTTAGTTGATGACTTGATATCCAATATCATGACATATTAGACTCTCAGTCATCAATCAACTCACATTCTAGCCTCAATGTATCATCCTTTCCCAATTCTACAATGATACATTGACTAGGGACTATTAAAGAATAATGTTTCATATAAACATAGGATCTCATATTCAAGTCACGTACATGAATTCATATGGAAACAAACATTCTATGGATATTTATTATATTTAGTTATTTTATCTATACAAAAATGAATAGACACAATAAAAGAAATGTCTTGTAATATAAATGAGATAACAGTGCAAGTCATCGCATGAACCCTAAAACTGACAAAGCCAAATCTACAAGCCTCTCACAACAGTCGATCATACGGGTATATAATACCAAGTGATCTAGTCATTGTTTTAAATGTCTTCCGACATGTCTCCAGACATGTCATTTTTTAGGGCAAAACGATATGGTTTAAAAAAATATAGATTATGTCATTTTGTAAAATGTAGGCCGACATGTCCGATTTTTTCCGATATATCGCCGTTATTTCTATTTTATGTTATATTAACAGACTACCAGTATATGTTTAAATCGTCTATGAATATTATATTATGTATGTTTAAATCGATTAGACTTATTGTTTCAATTTTTTAATGTTTTATTCTTACAACCAATTTTGTATAATTGTTTCACAATTTTTTAATTTCATATTACAAAAAATATCAAACTATTTAATAAATGTATTACAAAAAATATGAAAATATTTAAATCTTCTTTATTTGCAATAAACTTATTGTTATCAAAATAAAATTATTGTATATTATTAAATCTATTTTACAATGTATCATTTTGTATTTGTTAATAATATTTTATCTTAAATACTATTCAATTTTATTTTGTAATATAAATGACTCATTTTTTATCTATTTGTTATATTATTTTTCTATTTTTATAAGATATAATTATAGTTAGTATACATAAAAATAAAAAAATTATTTATAAGACATGGAAATCCGATTTTTAAAATATCCCTGATATGTCTCCGGCTTCCGACATCCGACATTTAAAAACTCAATCTGATATGTCGCCGACATCCGATATTTAAAACATTGGATCTAGTATGACCATCATGCTTCCTCTGAGGAAGAGCCTTCGTCAGTGAATCTGTTATGTTGTCGTCAATCGACACTCTGCATATGTTCACATCTACTTTACCGACAATCTCTCGAAAGAGATGGAACCGCCGAAGTATGTGCTTGGAGTGCTGATGAAATCTAGGTTCCTTAGTGATGCAGGACAGGCGTCCCAATGACCATTTAAGAAACAAAACATGAATTTTTACATTTCAAATTAGGTTAAAAAACATAATATTCTCACAAAGACTATGAAATGACACAGTAATATATGAAGAATACAAACAATAGTTAATCCACTTCACTATGACCATAATGGTGTTGTTCCTAATCCTACAAGAAAAATGTCAAGTTATGCTAGTCAATCAGTCGCAACATTATTTCCCCTCAGCTTACCAATATAAAAGGGACCAAAATCACCTAATAAGTGCACAACAAAAATTTAAAAAACAGTGCAAGTAAAACAAATGATTGTTTGAAAAAGAAATTGAACTACCTTGATATGGTATCCACTAAAATTTGAGGCTTCAACCCAGCTTTGGATGGGTACAGTGGATATGGACGTTTGTGTATCTGCACATTCTTTTCTGATTCCTCAAGCACATCAATGTTATGCTCCCGCATTTCAATATGATCATTATAACGTAATTTTTTAACCTACAGACAAAGCATCTTACTAAGTCCAAGTTTTATATTACACATACAAATAATATTTATGTTGTAATGCACAGTTTGAGTTCCAACAGTATCTCATAATAACGATGTTCAGAAATCTCATAATAAAATATGTCATGTGAAATAGTAATGAAAGCCAACTGATGGCGCGCGATGCCCGACACATGTCTATTCCCGCATGTGGCGGTGAACTGCTACCCGTTCGGGCGATTCCAGTCCACGGTTACGCCCGGATGGTCATTCCGAGTTGTTTTGATATATTATTTTATATGTTTTGAGTTGCATTTGACGCCCGATCAGACCGGACAATATGAACCGTCCGATCGTCCGATTCGGGTGCCCTAAGTTTGTTTTGAGTTTAAATAGTGCAGGAACCGGTTGGAGTAGGCATCGAAGGTTGGATTACAGATTTTGCTACCGTCGGTCTTCACTCTCTGGTACGACGCCGGAAGAACCCCCCCCCCCCCCCCCCCCCCGCCTGGTGCGACTCCAAGGTAAACCCACGCCTCCTTCCTTTCCTTCTACCAGCTCCCTCTAGCCGCAGGTCCCCCCTCTTCACATGCACCCCCCTCCACGTCGTTCACTCCGACCACAACCAACCGAGGTCAAGCCGCCAAGGTCCACCTACTCACTGTCGGCCTCCGCCCATCCAGAATCTCCTTCCAGCCATATTACCATCAAGCGATTAACCCTTCTTTGTCTTCCTCCTTGTAGCCGAGCTCCTCACCTTTTCCCAACCCTACAGCCACCTCTCCTAAGTCTCCCTCTGTCGCCAGCATGTCTCCCTCTGCTGCCAGCCCACAAAAATCCCTTCTGTGAGCCAGTACAGCAACCAGCTACCCCTACCAAGCCACACACACCACCCGAGCCCCCACCCCCACCAGTCCAGAACCCTCTCCCGACGCCTTCCCCACTCTGCAGCGACTTTGGATGCCCGCAATCAAGCATCATTTACTGTCGCCTGCACGTGTAAGTTGTATTTGGAGTTTTATTTTCTATTGTTTTATAACTGGCACTTTATCTGTAGTGGATGTCATTATTATTTACTGTTAGTACTGGACTTTGTATGACTTGTAGGACCTATTCCGCGCACTCTTAAAATATTTGTGTCTCAGTCACTTCGCAAATAAAGCTTGTTTCTCTCTAATTAAAGTTTGTCAATGCTTACGCCTCTGTTTGTCTTATTGTATTTAATTATTGTTGCTAATTTAATGCAATGTTTTAAATGTAGGATGTCGGAGACATGTCGGATTGTGTTTTTAGATGTCGGATGTCGGATGTAGGAGACATGTCGGGGATATTTTAATATGTCGGATTCCTAAAAAATATTTATATTATAAGTTATACCATATTATATTAGCTCTATAAACTACATTAATTTGTTCTACTCAATGGACATTTTTTCTACTTAGTTGTATTATTTCCAAAATACTCAAATCTATCTTCAATCACCATTATCTTCTAACCATGTATCTATTTTCATTGCATGTATATCTCCATTTATTATTTTCATTTTTAAGCACTTAAATGTTGAAAATTAATTTATCATTCTTCCTCATTGTTGGAAACGGAAATGACAAACACTATTTAGATATCAACCTGCATTAAATAATAGTTTTTTTACTTTCATATAAACATGCAAATTAACTGTACAATACTAAGAATAAATGTGGCAGGCTTGGTGACAATGACAAAACTTGATGGAATAAATTTCAGCAATCAAATACGCAACTGATACTCCATACATAAAGCATGCAAGAAGAAAGCATTGGAAGTAGACAAGTGAAAATCAAGTATAATTCATATGCTCGAAAATGTGCAATCAATAAAATGGGAAAAAACCTAGCAAAAAACCATTCCAACGGCGAGGACGGAGAATAAACAGAGAGAAATCTCTAATCGTGCAACATTTAGAAATGTCGGCGACATTTAGAAATGTCGGCGACATTTAGAAATGTCGGCGACATTTAGAAATGTCGGCGACATTTAGAAATATCGGCGGTGGCCGATATATCGGATTTAATCGATTATGTCGGCCGACATAATGAAAAAAGACATAACCTTTAAATTTTCATTATGCAAGTCATTTTTGGTTCAAATAGGACATGTCGGCCGACATGTCGGACATGTCGGCCGACATTTAAAACATTGATTTAATGCGGACATCCTCTTGCATTTACATCATAACACATTGCATTTAGGATCGCATTTAGTGTGTTCGCCTCGAGGCGACCTGCCACTGCATCAAATTGGTATCAGAGCACTAGGTTACCACGTTTTATGCTACGTAGTGGTAGGTTCTTTCGTCCAGCTCTGTCTGATCCTAATCTCACCAACGATAGGGCCGTCAGTTCGCAATCGGACATGACGTTCGCTGAATTTCAAAGGCTTGTTCTCGATCGATTTGATCTGATTGGATCCCAGTTTGTCTCCATTCGGGGAGACATCGCTAGGGTTAGCACAAGGGTCGATCGGTTAGAAATCCTTAGAGGTCAAGTGACTCCTACCCCTGACGAGGAGCCTCCCGAGGAGCCCCGAGATGCTACACCCCCTTCTGAGAGACGTGGTAGGGACATTCGCCGCCGAGATCATCCCCCTCCCATAAGAGGGAATCACCGTCGTGGTTACGAGTATTGGCAGACCTAGGGAGGAATCACCGTCCTCACCTCGTCCCCGACCCCACCTGGTTGTAGAAGTCGAGCCCCACCCGCACGATACGACTATGACTATGATGATCGGTACGACGACTACTGTGAGCCACACCGTGGGATGACTCCAGAAGAGGATGATATCACTCGGCGTATCCGCATTAATGCACCCTCCTTCGACGGTCACCTGGACCATAAGGCATTCAGCGATTGGCTTATGAACATGGATCACTATTTTGATTGGTTTAAGATGAGTGACGAGAGGCATGTGTCGTTCGCCAAAATGAAATTGATAGGTCAGGCAAACATTTATTGGTCGAGCGTGGAGAGATCACTTCAGTGAGATGGATATTACCATGTTACCCAATGGGGCGAGATGAAACAGCGCCTGGAAGATAAATACCTCCCCGCTTCATACCGTGATCAGCTCATAGATCAAATAAATGCATTCTGACATGGGACCCATTCCGTTGCAGAGTACATGTCACGTTTCAACGAGTAAGTGGTATGTATTGATATTCTGGAGGAACCCATTGCCACTGCATCCTATTTTCAGACTGGACTCAGGGCTGACATCCGAAGGGAACTGATTCCCCATAGGATTGAGACAGTTGAGCAGGTGTTTCAACTCATGTTTGAGTACGAGCAATATTTGCGCACTGTTGGCTCGAGACAGGTCACCTCTCGACTTGATGGCACCACGGCTAGAAGACCTACTCCTGTCACGGCCACTGCCCCCCCCCCCCCCCTCGCACTCTCGCAGATGTGAAGGGAAAAGTTATTGTCCCTGGAGGTCCCAAACCTGGGGCGTCCAATGTTATCGATGTTCTGGCAGAGGGAACTTCGCGGCGCAATGGCTGACGAGAAATTTATTGATTGAGGAAACGGGCGAGCCCAGCACTGAGGCTGAGGCCGCCGCCGTCGAGGAGATTACGGTCGTTATGAAGGAGGGATGGGAGAGCGATGTTGAGAGGTCGCTAGAGTTAGGAGTCCTTCGTCGCCTTCTGCACAACCCACGTGCCGAGGAGGATTGGCGCCGCACTATGATTTTCTTCACGTATTTCCCGAGCGCAGGAGGTCCCTGCAAGCTCGTCATTGATAGCGGTAGTTGCGTAAACATAATCGCCAAGAAAGGATTAGAGAGGATGCAACCTACTGCCAAACTTCACCCGCATCCCTACCGTGTCTTATGGGTGGACAAATACACCATCCAGGTTACACAGCGATGCATGGTGTCGATTCGCTTAGCGTCCACTGAGGACCGGAGCTGGTGTGACGTTATCCCCATGGACGTCGCACACGTTTTACTCGGGCGACCTTGGTTATATGACCATGATGCCACGTGTTATGGCCAATCCAACACGTGTGTTTTCTTCGATAAATGTCAGAAGATTACCCTTACCCCGACCCAGCCCAGGGATACTCCCAAGGGCAAGGTCGAGTCTTCTGTTAGCGCGGGGTCATCGAGACCTCTACACATCTTGAGGAAGGGTGACTTCATGAGAGAGATCTTGGGGGCGGGAGTTATGTTTGTAGTAGAATCCACGATGACTCCTGAGTCCTCTACTAACAATGAGATTACTGATCCGGATGTTTGCAGTTGCTGGAGGACTACGTAGATATTATGCCCGAGGAGCTCCCTGATGAGCATCCCCAGTTGAGGGACATCCAACATGTGGGCGATCTTATCTCAGGGAAATCTTTGCCCAACATACCTCAATATCGCATGAATCCGACTGAGCATGTCGAGCTGAAAACGGCAAGTCGATGATCTTCGGAAAAGAAATTCACACGAGAGAGTCTAAGCCCCTGTGCAGTGTCGGCCCTTCTTACACCAAAGAAGGACAGGAGATGGTGCATGTGCATTGATAGTCGTGTCATTAATAAATCACGATGAAGTATCATTTTCTCATTCCCTGCCTCGACGACCTCCTGGACTCGATGGACTGTGCCCAGATCTTTTCAAAGATCGACCTTTGTAGTGAGTACCATCAGATTAGAGTTAGAGAGGGGGGTGAGTGGAATACGGCCTTCAAGATGAAGGATCGGCTTATATGAGTGGCTAGTTATGTCGTTCAGATTATCGAACGCGCCCAGCACATTCATGAGGGTGATGACACATGTCTTGCGGCCTTAGATAGGCAAATTTTTGTTAGTGTATTTTGATGATATATTGATATACAGCCAGGGCCGCACCGAGCACTTACCCACATTCGCCTTGTATTTGAGCTCCTACAGAAGGAGCATCTGGGCCTGTTACTGGCGAAATACCTCTGGGCCTGATGGTCGAAATACCTCTGGGCCTGTTACTGGCGTCATTATCTCCTGCATAAGGAATTTGTTTTGTATTTTGACCATCAGGCCCAGAGGTATTTCGACTCGCAGAAGAAATTAGGTCACTGTAAATGGGTGGAATATATGCAGGATTATCATTACATTCTCAAACATCGGCGGGTGTCGAGAACAAGCCGACTGACGCCTTGAGTGTCTAGTTTACGATTACCCAGAGTGCCCAGATTTTGGTGACATTTATGTCGCGCTATCGAAGGACCCTCCTGACCTTCGTGAGTGTTATACGATCTCTGACGGGTACTTATTCATGGGCTCTCGCCTTTGTATTCCTCAGACATCCCTCTGATATTTCCTCATCTGGGAGTTGCACGCATGCAGAGCAGCGGGACACTTCGGGAAAGACAAGACGATTGCGTCAGTTGAGGATCGTTTCTTCTGGCCTGGCCTGAAGAAGGACGTTACACGGGTCGAGTCTCTCAGGCCGCAAAGGGATCTCGTCAACCCACAGGATTGTACACTCCACTGCCCGTCCCGCAGAGGCCCAGGACCGATATTAGTATGGATTTTTTACTCGGACTCCCTCACACTCTAAGGAAACTCGATTCAATTTTTTTGGTAGTGGACCGTTTCTCTAAGATGGCCCACTTTATTACTTGTCGTAGGATCGTTGACGCCTCTCATGTGGTTGTACTATTCTTTAGGGAGGTATTCAAATATCACGGATTACCAACTTCCACAGTCTCCGACCGCAACATTCGATTCATGAGTTACTTTTGGAGGACATTATAGAAGAAGACCGGTACAACCTTGAAGTTCTCCTCCACCTACCAACCACAAACGGATGGACAAACTGAGGTTGTCAACCGTAGTCTAGGCACCCTTCTGCGTTGTCTTGTTGGCGATAGTCCATCGACATGGGATTCTGTTCTACCCATAGCTGAGTTTGCATACAACAGTTTAGACAATAGAACCACTGATCTGAGTCCATTTCATATCATATTGGGTTACGAACCTAGGAAACCTATTGACGCGATGGATGTCCCTTTTGAGTCGCGACCCAGTGAGTCTGCAGAGTATTTTATTTAGCATGTGCATGCGCTTCATGAGTCGGTCCGTAAGAAAATTGCATCTAGTAATGATTACTATAAAGATCGAGCAGATCAGCATAGGGGGGAACAAATCTTTGAGGCGGGAGAACAAGTGATGATTCGCATTCGACCTGAGAGGGTCCCGCAAGGACCAGCAAAGAAATTAAGTGCTCTCTGAATGGGCCCCTATACAATCGTGCGGCGGATTGGTACGAACGCTTATGAAATTGACATCCCTCATGGTATGGCCATCAACCGAGTATTCAACATAGAGGATTTGACTCCTTACTACGAGGGGTGTGTGTATGTGGATCCTTTGTCCACACCCATACCTGAGCCTCAGCCTCCATTGGTCCCTACCAGTCCATCCCTGCTTCCACCCAAGGAGTCGCTCCATGAAGGTCATACTATACCATCGACGGTTCCACCGATCCAGCAGTCAGACGGAGATGCATTACAGTCAAATCTACTTATTCCTACCGACGACATACTTCATATCATTGATCACGACTACTATACCGCAGGCGGGCAAGATATTGTATGTTATCTTATTTGTTGGAGCGGTCGCCCTCTATATGATGCTACATAGATTTCTTCAGAGGAGATCGAGAGACTCGCCCAACAGCTACACAGAGAGTACGACCGTCTTCACTCACCGGAGACGAGTGCTTTCAATCCCGGGGGAGTTGATGGCGTGCAACGCCCCACATAGGTATATTCCCGCAGGAGGCGGTGAACCGCTACCCGTTCAGGCAATCCGAGTCCACGGTTGCGCCCAGATGGTCCTTCCGTGTCGTTTTGATATATTATTTTATATGTTTTGATTTGTATTTGACGCCCGATCGGACTGAACAATATGAGTCGTCTGATTTGGGTGGCCTAAGTTTGTTTTGAGTTTAAATAGTGCAGGAACCGTTTGGAGTGGGCATCGAAGTTTGGATTGCAGATTTTGCAACCGTCGGTCTTCTCTCTCTAGTGCGACGCCGGAAGAACACCCCTTGGTGCGACTCCAAGGTAATCCCCTGCCTCCTTCCTTTCCTCCTACCAATCTACCGCCTCCCTCTAGCCGCAAGTCCTCCCTCTTCCCCTGCCCCCCCCCCCCCCCCCTCCTCGTCATTCAGTCTGACCACAACCAACCCAGGTTAAGCCGCCAAGGCCCCTACTCATTGTCGGCCTCCACCTGTCCAGAATCTCCTTCCAACCATATTACCATCAAACCATTGACCCTTCCCTGTCTTCTTCCTTGTAGTCGAGCCCCTCGCCTTTTCCCAACCCTACAGGCGCCTATCCTAAGTCTCCCTCTGCCTCCAGCATATCTCCCTCTGTTTCCAGCCCACTAAAACCCCTTCTGTGAGCCCCTACAGTAACCAGCTACCCTTGCAACTCAGTTAGTGATGAGAGATTTAGTGAGAGCTTCTTATCTAGGAGGTCGGGTGTTCGATTCCTGGCCTCAACAACCTACTGTGGACTGTGGTTGTTGTCGGACCAGAGATGGATTGGAGTGTACGGGCTACAACCCTGATAAAGCCGCCTTGGTGGATTCCAGACCCCTGGTGGGACTCCAAGGTGGGCATTTTTATGATGCAGGACAGGCGTCACACCTGTCTGCCACCCTGGAGTCCCACCAGGGGGCCCACCATGGAATCCACCAAGGCGGCTTTATCAGGATTGCAGCTCGTACACCCCAATCCATCTCCGGGCCGGCAACAGCCACAGTAGGTTGTTGAGGCCGGGAAACGAACACGGGACCTCCTAGATAAGAAGCTCTCACTATAGCTCTCATCGGTTGTTTTAAAGACCAATCTTCCGTCATTGCCTCTTAATATCTCATGACCAGTACAGATACAAATGTTAATAGGTCTGGTATGGGAGGGGCCAATTATTCCGTAGAGCTTGCCCACTGAGAGTGGACCCAATCAAAATGAGAGTACTCGTAGTCCGCTTCATCGCATCGGTTGTTTTAAAGGTCAATCTTCAGTCACTCACTCAAGACTTCGAGAAATATGCATATGTCAAAAATAAGATCTTCGCACATCGCTGAAAAATTCAAAGGAATAAAAAGAAAAAGAAGGCAGCCAAAGAGGACGGAGAGTATGTAGTAGGGTGAGATGGTGACTATAGAATGCTAGAAATTATGGCTTATAACTGCTTGTCAATGGAAAATGAGGAAACTGAAACTCGGAGATGCTGGAGGAATAGCCGGTTCTATATAAAATTTGGGACTTGATGAAGCGATCTGCATTGTGGTCTGCTGGGGCAATTAAAAAGCCAAGGGCAATTCAGTAATTATGTAAGACCCCCCTCCCGGAACACAAAACACGGCCGAGGGGAGTCTTATGCCCAGGACAGCCGCCTTGCGGAAGCGCCAGCTCACGGGCTAGCCACCTCCACAAGACGCCTATCCCGCCGGCTAAACCAACTCAACAGCGCCAACCCATCAATAAACTAAAACAAGAAGCCACATATAGATATATAAAATTCGCATAAGTAGAGTCCAATATCGTACTAGTAACAGGACATAGATAAAGTATCACAGAGCTGAATTGAACTTAACTTATAAGGATGCCCATACAAGCTTATAAGTTAAGGGTCTGCATATAAAGGTAACTCATCATATAAAGATGCCCATACAAGTTTATATGATGAGTATCCATTGCTGTGCAATGCAATGATTATGATATGAATGCGGTGCAATGATTATGATATGAATGCGGTGCAATGATTATGATATGATGACTTCTCCAAGTGCATTTGCTATGTCGACACAGACCTTTAGTTCCCACTTTTCGAGGGTAGCTAACCACTCAGGCGCCCCCCGTCGTGGCCAGACGGTGGCAGTGGCACGGGCCTCGCCACTACTAGGAAGGTATGCACACTACCAGTCCTAGGCCTCTGAACGCCTCAACGCTCTTTGCTCGTAGCGGAGCCCTGCGTACTGCTCGCATTTCTGCAGAGTCTTCAGGAGTGGAAGGGGGCTTTGGGATATGAGCACCAAGAAGACGAGCCCTTCCAGTCCGAGTCTGACTGCCAGCTCCCGTCGGTGTGACGATCGGCGAGCCCGTAGACCCGCCACCAACTATCCTCTACCGAGGATCACTACACCACCATGTGTGAAAACCTGCACATTCATACTATCACGTCCTGCCCGTAGGCCCATTCACAACCGGTGCTCGCAAGCACTCATCATATTAACACGTTCTGCCCGTAGGCTCCGTTCACAACCGGTGCTCACAAGCACTCATCATATTAACACGTTCTGCCCGTAGGCTCCGTTCACAACCGGTGCTCACAAGCACTCATCATATTAACACGTTCTGCCGGTAGGCTCCGTTCACAACCGGTGCTCACAAACACTCATCGTATTAGCACGTTCTGCCCGTAGTCTCCGTTCACCACAAGTTCAACCTAGTTGAACTATTCACATTCTTGAGAGTTTACTACCAATACGCATCATCCCGTTGTTTATCTAGCGAGGCGAGCATTCATAGAAGCACGTCTTCCAAACATGCGCCAAGAGTCCCCTAATATAACGTTCGTGATTTCCAAGCCTATCTCACATGTCATCGACATTCACTTCTCGTACTCAATTTACAGCTCACTCTATCACGATGAGATCCTTATCGCATTTGAGAGGTTGTCCCCAAACCACACTCTTCGCTGGATGATCGATCGATGTGCGCATTATTATAAACATGTCGTCAAAGTCTTTATTCGATTATTCATCGCAATGCCTCATTCTAGCATCATGTCATTCGCCCATGCTCCGCCCAATTGACACGTAAATCTGGGCACTCATTCCTCATTAAATTGGAGAATATAGATTTCTCTGTTGCTTCCGTAGTTCCGCTAGCTTGTTATGGTCATTCCCTCCAAACAATAGCCACGTCGGCATTCCTAATTATTATTCCCAGAGCGAAGCGAGAACGAACTACGGTTGGCGAAATCACAACAAGTACCCTCCCACAACTCGTGAAATTCAACAAGGGTCAGCACAATATCATCAATTCGATTTCTACCACTATTAAGAGCGTCGGACAAGTATTATAAAAGATATCCCAAGTTTATCGCAATTCAAACTACAACGACGCTGAATAACAAAACTGAGATTCTGGGAGTTCTACTCCACCCCAAATTATGCGCCACCCCATTTTGGAAAGCTCTCTCCAAGGGCTACAACACTCATGTTGAGTCCTAAACCCAGATCCAAGTGGATCCTACCTAAAATCTGCTCCAAAGTCAACTGCAGAAATCTGGACAGCAAAAACAGCACGCACTTAAACAATTTCCCGCTTTCTGGACAGTCCACTCGACTGGACTTTTAGGCAGCTACAGGTCACTTCAGAAAACGGATAACCTATCGTTGGAAAGCTCTTTCCGAGGGCTACAACTTTCATGTTGAGCCTGGAACCTAGTTCCAGTGGGAAGAAGCCCAAAAATTGGCTTGAATACAGCTGCACACAATTTCACCCCTTATTTACCAAGTGCAATGTTATGAATTAAATTTTCTTTAGCAAGGGGCTATTATCCTCTTTATCACATAATATACATGATCAAAAACCCTAATAAACAGAGGGTTAATTATCATCTTCCCCAAACAAAATTAGGTCATTACACTTTTAAAATCCTACACAATCAATTCCCCTCATTCTCCCTCAACGACCATGGGTTTGCCCCAAATCAAATCTCATCTCTTCCTCTTGGAGAGAAGAAATGATTCTGAAAACCTCACGGCGAACGATGCCCTAAATTTTGAGGTTTCGACTTGGTCTTCCTAAGGGAACTCCATTAAAGCTCACACGAGAAGCTCTCTTGAGCCTTCATCTCTCCTATTGTGATCTAAGAGGCTAGCACCAAGGGAGAGGGGAGGAAGTCACCTTAATTTCTCGGCCGTGTGTCAAGCTCATCTTCATGGCATCCGGGTGGTGGTAGGCCAAGCTCCAAATCTCCTCCAAGCTTTGCTCCTTCAAAGCTCCATGGCCAAAAGAAACAAAGCCCCTTAGGGTGGCAGGAAGAAGATGAAGAGAAGAAGAAGAAGCAGAAGATGAAGAAGATGAAGAATCGGAGAAGTGAGCAGCCCCTTGGGTTAAGAGAGAAGAGGATTTGCATTAATTAGCCTTGGGACCCCAAAGTTAGCTGTCAGCTACCTATTGGACAGTAAATAAACTGTTGGCCTCAAATAATCATAAAGAAAATAAGCACCCAAGCTCTGTCAGGAAGGCAGCAGAAATTGCCCGAATTTCGTCGAACTGGAAGATTTCGTCGACCGCTGAATTTAATACATTTCGTCGATCTGCTGCTAAATCAATTTGTCGAGCGCCGTTCGACGAATTTCGTCGAACGCCGTTCGACGAATTTCGTCGAACGCCGTTCGACGAATTTCGTCGAACGCAGGCAGACTTCTGCGGCTATATTTCTGCGATCGACGAACTCAGAGGATTTCGTCGAACGGTTCAATTTTCGTCAATCGTCGATCGGCTACATGCAATATTTAAGTCGAACGGCTGCTATGCAAGATATTTCGTCGAGCGGCGCTGCTAATATTAATCTGTCGAGCGCCGGCTATTATAATTATAATTCGTTGAACGGTGTTCGACGATAGTTCGTCGAACGCTGCTGCCCTTCGACGTTCGTCGAACGGAATGGCCCTTTGACTATCGTAGAACGAAGCTGTCCTTCGACTTTCGTCGAACAGAATCCTCCCTTGCCCAAAACAATCCCTTTTTATAATCAAACCCAAAATTGCTATCAGCACACCTTGTAGCAAAGGTTATCAGCCCACCATAATCAGCACACCAACCTCATAAATTTCCGCTATCCGCACACCAATGTGCACAACTTTAATGAGTATATTTATAAGTCTCCCAGCAACATAAACGCAACCCAACCAAAACGTAAGCTATATTTTCATCATAGGGGCCTAGCGCGCACTGGGATGTTACAAATTATCTCTCCAAGCGCTTATTAAATACAACTTCATTTATTAAATGTTTAGCTTGTGGAACTCCTAAGCATTTTGATAGTGAAAAATTCACAGCCATAGAGCAGGATCATGTGCGGAAGAAAAAAGTTCATGTATATGCTAAAAATAAGATCTTCCCACATCGCTGAAAAACTTGATGCCATGAAGAGGGAAAAAAAGGCATACTATAAACACAGTGGAAAAGAAGGAAGATGGAAGGAATAAAAAGAATAAGGAGCTGAAGAGGAAGAAAAGACAGTATGCAGTAGGATGAGATGGTGACCCTTGAATGCTAGAAATTATGGCTTGCACCTGGTTGGGATTGGAAGATGAGGAAACTGAAACTCATGTCGGAGAAAAAGCAGGTTCTATATAAAATTTGGGACTTGACGAAGCGATCTACATTTCTGTTGGAGCAATTAAAAAAACAAGGGCAGTCCAGTAATTATCACTCCAAAGGTTTAATAAATACAACGTCAATTAATAAATTTCTGGTTTGTGGAAGTCCTAAGCATTACGATAGAGCAAAATTCGCAGCCATAGAGTATTACGAAAGGGAGACCAGGCAAGAGCAGGATGGTAGACAGCATAGAGGAGTACTTCATATATTTCATTTTTTTCACAGTACCAGAGCCACGTTTGCTCAATCTAGATTGCATCACACATATCCAGCCGTGGCCTTCGGGCACTATGATGTCTCTACCAACACTCATTACTTTGTTTACTGTTAGGTATTGTTGGTAAAATATTCAGATTCAGAATGTTAGATTTGTTATATTAGATAGCAAATGTGTTATCCATTATATTCAATCCATATGAGTGATGGACGCTATTATTTTAGTTGTTTATATCAGTGAATTCAGTGAAGGAATTCGTATGTTCCCTCTCTAATTCTAATTCAATTTCAGCTCGACTACGCAGAGTAGCGGTAATAAACAAGACCTCATCTACTGACTACGCAGTCACGACATTGAACAATTACAAAACCAGAACATTGAACTAGAGTCTAGATGAGCACTGATATTCCTACACTATGTTGACTTCATTCCCTCCTTACAAGTCCTTCACCAAGGGCTACTAACACATAAATTTTGAGTTCAGTACTTCCTTAGGACTACGCTATGTTGACTTCAGTCCTTATAATTACTACGAGATCCCTTGCTGTAGGAAGAGGACTGTAAGAATCACACATAAATGTGGAAACAAGGCTCGATTTAATATTATAGCCATTCTATTTCAAAATTACAACCCAAGAACATATTCACCAACATAGCATTTAGTAGCCAAGGGGGAGAGGAGAAGAGGGAGAGGCAGGTTATGACTTAGCTTCTGGGTGACAGTTTCCAATGAGAGCCAAGGTAAGGAGGACAGTCGCCGACAGTTGTGGAGGAGAAAGGTTTGTCTTGGTTTGGCAGAAAGACGGTTATATGGCGATGAAGATGATGTGAAGGTGGACCTTGGGGTGATGCGGAAGTCAAATTTAGACGGTTGTGCGTGAAAGTCAAGCTTAGTTGACTGTTGTGCCTGAACTCTTGAAATGTATGCTTAATTATGTGTTGGACTACTACTAATGGCTGCCAACTGTGATGCTACCCTACAGTATTCCTCAAGTTTATTAATGGCTGCCAACTGTGATGTGAAGGAAACCCTTAGTCTGAAGGACCCGGCGAACTGAATGAACCCATTCCACAAAGTTCTTCTTCCCGGCAAGGGAGATGGTATCCTGAGTCATCCCGAGGATCCGAAACAGGAGGGGTGGTAGCAAGAGCCGGAAGAGTGGAAGAAGTGGGGGCAGCAGCAGTTCCAATTGCCGAATGGGAGCTTGCAAGAGTGGGAGAGTGGGAGAGGGAGGTTGGCTAGGAGCTGGCTAGGAGGGTTGTTGGCGAGTGGGTTGTTGGAGAGCTGTTGGCGAGTGGATTGCTGGAGGGTTATTGGCGAGTGGATTGTTGGAGGTTGGTGAGTGGGTTGTTGGAGTGCTGCTGGCGAGTGGGTTGTTGGAGGGCTGCTGGCGAGTAGGGTGTTGGAGGGCTGCTGGCGAGTGGATTGCTGGAGGGTTATTGGCGAGTGGATTGTTGGAGGCTGGCGAGTGGGTTGTTGGAGGGCTGCTGGCGAGTGGGGTGTTGGAAGGCTGCTGGCAAGTGGATTGTTGGAGGGCTGCTGGCGAGTGGGTTGTTGGCGAGTGGGTTGTTGGAGGGCTGCTGGCGAGTGGGTTGTTGGAGGGTTGCTGGCGAGTGGGTTGTTGGAGGCTGGCGAGTGGGTTTGCTGGCTAGGGGGCTGGCGAGTAGGTTTGTTGGAGGGCTGTTGGTTGGCGAGTGGGTTGTTGGAAGAGGAGAGCCGGGAGCAAGAGCATCAACCGGAAATAACGAACTCTAGTAACCTAGCCCTGATACCATATAGAAGAACAGGATTGGAAACCACTCTATGGAATTATATTATTTCATCTAACATAATACAAGAAGAATAGGTCCTTAAATAGGACAAGAGAGAGAGAGAAAAAAAAAAGAGAATAGACAATGTGGGACTAAAGGAGCTTAAGGAGAAAAGGCCTATACATGGGCTTTTATTTGTTTTAACAAATACCAATAACATCAACACAACTAGACCGACAATGCGACATTTCCAACACTCCCCCTCAAGCTGAAGGAGGGACCCTTCAGCTTGGACACGTCAAATAACGACAAAGGAGGTAGGCGATGTGAGACAAAACATCAGACGAGCCACCGGGGGAAATTCCGTACCGGGAAATCAAGCCGGGGACATAGCCACATACAAAGCTGACCCACACGACGCAGGACCCACACACGACATGGACTCGCTGGAAACCGGTCAACCAACATCAACTACACACAACATGCGAAAAAGGAACGAAAAAATGAAGAGCAAATCATCACCCGAGCAACCGGGGATAATCCGTCGGGGATAATCTGTCGGGGATAATCCGCACAAAGGGCGGTCCCACACGACACAGTCCCGCACGACACGGTCCCACACGACACAACCCGGTGAGATTTCAAGCACCAACATCAATCGCTTCCCCAACACACGGCCAATCAAAAAAAATATGGGGGTACACATATGACATAAGCCTGGAGGCCGTGTGAAACGAAGGCAAAGTCGGGAAAGATCATCCGAGTCGCCTTCATCCCAACACTTCCCCTCACGTGGGACACACATGCATGAAGGCAAGAAAAAACTAGCATAGGCAATGACGGAAGACAACATAACGACCAATTGACTAACAAGAAGCTTGACATCATCAACAAGAGGTTACCACCCAAGAAGGGGAGACAGCGGTCGGCCCGAGAAGCATGCTCAGTAACAGGAAACGTAGGAAACACGAGAGGCAAAGGATGGATTCAACGAAGAAACCCAGAGAATATGCGTCGGCATGGGCACGACCAGGCAGCGATCGCCACATACAGGAGAAGCATATCAAGAGCAGCAATCGGTGTTGATGAAGACGACGACAGAGGGCAGCACTGGCGAGCACGATGAAGCCAACGGAAGACGGGATCTGCGAAAAGAAGCGCAAGACGGGATCTGTGACGAGAAGCGCATACATGATTGACGATGTCGACTGGAAGAGGAGATACGATATGGAGGCAGGATCCACCGGAAGAGGAGACGCGGTGGGCGTCCATACGGGATCGATCGTCGCTGGAAGAGCGACGAAGAGAAGCAGACGAGATCCACGTCGTAGGGATCAAAAAGAGACTAACGAAGCAGCGAGTCGCAAAGATTATTGATGGCAACGACGATCATAGAGTCGACCATCGACGGGATCGAAGGGATCAGAGGCCACGGAGCCTTCCGTCGACAGGATTGAGGGGGGGTAGAAGCCGCTCCCGTCTCCGAAATCAAAAGTTGATCTCGTCGGCGGGAGCGGAAGCGGGACATCACGACGGGAGCGAGAGTAGAATGAGAATGGATCATTAGGAGAAAGAGGCGGAATCCAGATAGGAAGCCACCGAGAAATTAGGTCGCCGAAAATTAGGCCGACGAAATTTCAGGGAGGAGTCAAGTCCTGCTCCGATACCATGTTGAAAGAAATAATGGAGAATAGAAGAGTGTATTTCTTTCATCCACATAGGGGCAATTTATAACATTACAGTAGGACTCACAAACCTAAAACTACGATGTGGGACTAAACCTCATACACAAATAATGACTCAATACCAATAACATCAACACAACTAGACCGACAATGCGACATTTCCAACAGTTACTACAGCTTAAATTTTTTCTTAAGCTTCCACCTACCTAACACAGCGCCTCCTCTTTCTAAATAATTGTTCTGTGAATTCTCATTTACATTACATTACATTTGATGGGATTGATCTTGCCATGAAGAATGTAATTTTTAGCACGTTAATTTTCATGAACATTGCTTACTTTAATATAATGATCGCTAAAATATGATGATCAGTGTAACAATATTGTTTGAGTTTCCTATGGTAGCTTCATGTTCTTTTCCTTTTTCCTCGCTATCGGTCTGGAGACCACTTCTCAGTCTTGCTCCCTCCCGTGCCGGAGCTGCGGCCTTCTCAACCTCTGTCGCTTCCTTGCTTCCACCCCCCTTCTTCCCACATGCAGATTGGACTCCCCTCCTCCGTTCTTCTGCTCATTTGATTTCACTCTGGGTCAATTTATAATTTATAGGTGAATTAAAAATCAAAAACAGTCTCAAAAAGAAAATATACTAGATGAGGAAACTTCGGTTATGTGTTATGGTCCTCCGTCAGTTATCTTATTTATCTCGTCGTGTGTCTTGAGTCATCGTTATTAGACTCGTAATGTTTTAGCGCTTTAATATTTTATGCATCTTGTAATTACGGGTATGCCACCCGGGGTCCTATAAATAGACCTATCTCATGTATTTGGAATTAAACAATGAATTATGAAAGTTCTCTTCTCTCTCTAAATTCCTCTCTCTCTCTCTAAGCTCTTCTCTCCTTCCCCCACCCTCTAGGGTTTCTTCCTCTCTCTTCCCCTACTCCACCGTTCTAGGGCTTGCCCTTTGTATCTCCGCCTCCAACAATCCGGCAACGAACCAAGCCCATAACAACTTGGTATCAGAGCTAAACGTCGGCGACTCCCTTCCCGGCACACCTTCCGCCGTCTTCCGTTGTTTTCCGCAAACCGCACCGCAGCCGCCAACACCTTCCCTCTGTCGTAGTTCCCTTCCATCCCTTCCTCCTTACCGCACGCTGAACCAAAAGCCGCCAACATTTGTTCCTCGACGTTACACTTCCGCAACTCCACACGCTCCGATCGGCAACAGCCCGCTCGACTCCTCCACACGAGAGGTCTCTCGCCTCTGCCTTCGACTGTTGTGGAACATCGAGCAGCCTCCCGTCGAGCAGCTTTCCGCTGCCTTCCTCGACCTTGCGCAGGACGACATCTTCCTCGAGCCGCTCCAATCGCAAAAGCCGATCGGCTTCCTGCTCGTCCAGAATCACACGTCGTCCCCAGTAACGCGCCCTAACGTCCTCGAGCCCCGCCCTCCGCCTTCAATCAGTGACCAGCGACGTCGTCAGCTCCTCGAGCCGTCTTCGTCCCATCCGATGTTATCGAGCCTTCCTAGTCCCATCGGCCTGCTATTTTTATTTCATTTTTGTTTTACTCTCTGTGGACCCCACCATCACTCTCTCCCAGCTTTTCTCCTTACCCGAGCCGCCCACTTCTCAAATCTCAAATTTATTTTGATGAACATTCATCTTAGCACCGGATGAAAAATGGTGAGGGTTGTGTTAGGTAGACGGCCAGCGTAAAATTTAGTCACCCTTATGAATATGGATCTTTTGAGAAATTGTGCTAAATCTAGGTTGTTCCCCCTAAGGAACGCGTCGTATGGTCCGAATGCGGCGTCTTGGCAAGGACCGCTACATCTCCAGGACTTGGGTGTAGTGTTAAATAGGCAAGAGTCCTCGTCGTATGGTCCGAATGCGGCGTCTTGGCAAGGACCGCTGCACCTCCAAGAGGACTTGGGTGTAGTGTCAAATATGCAAGAGCCCTCACATATTAGGCATCCTAGAAAAGTTGATCGTAGGATTTGTGATCGACTTAGGTTTGGAAGTTGGAATATAGGTACGCTAACGGGAAAAGCGATGGAAGTAGTGGATACAAAGATTAGGAGAAAGATAAATATTTAATGTCTGCAAGAGACTAAATGGGTGGGTGAGAGCTAAATTTCTAGATAATTCAGGTTTTAAATTATGGTACACAGGAAAAAATAAAACAAGAAATGGAGTAGGTATTATTGTAGATACTACTTGGAGGGATGGAGTTGTTGGGGTAAGCAGAAAAGGTGATAGAATCTTAGCTCTTAAATTAATCGTAGGAAAGGAAACTATTAATGTAATTAGTGCTTATGCGCCACAAGTAGGATTAAATGAAGCTATTACAGTACAATTTTGGGAAGACTTAGATGATTTGGTAAGAGAAATCCCACAAAGCGAGAAAATTTTCATTGGAGGAGACTTAAATGGACATGTAGGGAAGCAAAATACGGATTATACAGATGTTCATGGAGGATTTGGGTATGGAGAAAGAAATGAAGAAGGAAGAACCATTCTAGACTTTGCCATAGCACATGAGCTAATTGTGACAAATACGTTCTACATAAAGAGGGAAGAACACTTAATTACGTTCAAGAGCGGACAAAATAAGTCACAAATTGACTATTTTATTACTCGCAAAATGGATAAAAAGATTTGTAAGGATTGCAAAGTCATACCAGGAGAAAGTTTGACAACGAAACATAGGCTAGTGGTGCTGGATGTGCAAATTAAATATAGTAACTTTAAGAGAAAGACAAAAGTGTTGCCAAAAATTCGGTGGTGGAACTTGATGAAGGAAAAACAGGTTGTTTTAAAGGAAGCAGTTATAGAACGACTAGTTGATGATCCTTATGTTGATCCTAGTGTCGCATGGGAAGTTATGTCTTCTCATTTAAGGATAAGTGGAAAGAACGTACTTGGAGAGTCAAAAGGTCGCGCGCCCCCACAAAAAGAATCTTGGTGGTGGAAAAAGGAAGTGCAAGACAAAGTGAGGGCAAAGAGGGTCAGCTACAAAACATTATATGCTTGTAGGAATGATGAAAACTTGACAAAGTATAAAGTCGCCAAAAAAGAAGCTAAAAATGCAGTAAGTAAAGCAAGAACTCAAGCTTATGAAGAATTTTACAAACGACTAGATACCAAAGATGGAGAGCGCGATATATATAAAATTGCTCGAGCTAGAGAGAGGAAGACAAGAGATTTAAGCCAAATTAAATGCATAAAAGATGAAACAGATACGGTTTTGACGGATGATGTGGCTATTAAGGAGCGATGGAAAAGATACTTTTATCAACTATACAATGAAGGAAAAGATAATGAACTGAACTTGGAAGAGTTAAGTAAATCGGAGGAGTATAGAGACATAACTTTTTATCGTAAAATTTAAGCATCAGAGATAGATGGCGCTCTGAAGAAGATGAAAAATGGAAAGGCGGTTGGACCAGACGATATACCCATTGAAGTATGGAAATGCTTAGGGAGGGAAGGAATTTTATGGCTTACAAGTTTCTTCAATAAGATACTGAAGACAAAAAGGATGTCAGACCAATGGAGAGAAAGTATTTTGGTATATACAAAATTGTGTCAATTACAGGGGAATTAAATTAATGAGTCATACTATGAAACTATGGGAACGAGTAATAGAGAGACGAGTTAGACGAGAGACTAGCATCTCAGATAATCAATTTGGATTCATGCCAGGGAGGTCAACCATGGAAGCTATACATCTCTTGAGGAGACTCATTGACAACTATCGGGAAAGACAAAAAGATTTGCATATGTTGTTTATCGATCTGGAGAAGGCGTATGATAGGGTTCCAAGAGAGGTCTTGTGGAGAGTCTTAGAAAAGAAAGGTGTAAATGTATCATACATTGACGTAATCAAAGATATGTATACAAATTCAGTGACCAGGGTGAGGACATCTGGAGGATTAACACAGGAATTCCCTATCGCTGTTGGCTTACATCAAGGGTCAGCTTTAAGCCCTTACCTCTTTACCCTTATCTTAGATGAGCTCACCGGACATATCCAGCAAGCAATACCTTGGTGTTTATTATTTGCAGATGATATTGTTTTGGTCGATGAGACGCGCGAGGGTGTAAACGCGAAACTGGAATCTTGGCGAGACACTTTAGAAAAGAAGGGTTTTAGGTTGAGCAGGACAAAGACAGAGTATATAGAGCTTAAATTTAGTAGTGCAAGAAGGTCAGATGACTCCGTCATTAAATTGGGTGACCAAGATATTTCCCGCAGTGAGTGCTTTAAATATCTGGGATCGATAATTCAAAAAGATGGAGGTGTAGATAAAGATGTGATTCATAGAATCCAAGCAGGTTGGTTGAAGTGGAGAGGCGCGTCTGGGATCCTATGTGATCGTAAAGTACCACTAAAACTTAAAGGCAAGTTTTACCGTACTGCAATTAGGCCTGCAATGCTCTACGGTTCTGAGTGTTGGGCAGTGAATGGTGTACACGAGCAAAAAATGGGAGTCGCGGAGATGAGAATGCTTAGGTGGATGTGTGGTCACACGAGACTGGATAAAATTAGGAATGAATGTATCAGGGATAAGATAGGAGTGGCGCCAATTGTAGAGAAGATGCGAGAAGCTCGTTTAAGATGGTTTGGACATGTACATAGGAGACCATTAGAGGCACCTGTTAGGCGTTGTGAGAGTTTAGTCACTAGACATGTTAAACGGGGGAGGGGTAGACCAAAAAAGACTTGGAATGAAACTATAAAGAAAGACATGATGTACTTAGGCATTAATGAGACTATGCTTAAAGATAGGGCGCAATGGCGACAGAGGATCCATATAGCCGACCCCACTATGGTGGGATAAAGGCTTGAGTGTTGTTGTTGTTGTTGTTGTTATTCATCTTAGCACCGTCGATGCGGGCATCCTCCACTCGATGCCGCTGAAGTGGTCGGCGACATTTCAAGTCTCCGCGTCCCGCTTCGAGGCCAAGCTTGATCAATTGGGATACTTTGACGTTCCGCCACCGGCTGTTCCGCCTCCTCCGCCACCGGCTCCTGCCATGCCGGTCCCACTCTCCAAGCCAGCACAGCTTGGGCTGCCTCCGCCATCCTCGGCGCCGCCGCCGCCGCCATCGCCGCAGTCCACGCCTCTGTCTGCCCTTGCTCCGTCGGCCCCTGCCTTGTCGGTCCCTCCAGCCTCGTCGCTTTCTGCTTTGCCGTCCGCCTCACCATCGGTTTCCGCTCTGCCGCCTTCGACCACGCCATTGCCTCTGCTACCGGCCACTACTCTGTCGGCCCTTTTGACCGCATTACCGTTGCTGCCTCGCACCGCATCGCCGGTCCGGCCGGACCCCTTCCTTTTGACGGACGTTGTTCCTTCGGTTTCCCTGCTACTCCGGCCGTCCGCCGCTCCGCCGGACCACTCGGCCCCAGTCCTTCCGCCACTCGTCTTTCCAAAGGCGCCACCATTACTCCTCGCCGCCACTATCACCGTGACGGACTACCAGGCGCTATTTTGGCGCGAAATCAAGGAGCCAGAGAAGCCGAACATCCAACTGGAGTTTGAGCTTTAGGACAAGCTCAAAAAGAAAGACGGGTGGATTGTTATGTGTTATGGTCCTCCGTCAGTTATCTTATTTATCTCGTCGTGTGTCTTGAGTCATCGTTATTAGACTCGTCGTAATGTTTTAGCGCTTTAATATTTTATGCATCTTGTAATTACGGGTAAGCCACCCGGGGTCCTATAAATAGACTCATCTCATGTATTTGGAATTAAGCAATGAATTATGAAAGTTCTCTTCTCTCTCTAAATTCCTCTCTCTCTCTAAGCTCTTCTATCCTTCCCCCACCCTCTAGGGTTTCTTCCTCTCTCTTCCCCTACTCCACCGTTCTAGGGCTTGCCCTTTGTATCTCCGCCTCCAACAATTCGGCAACGAACCAAGCCCATAACAACTTCCTGCACGTTACATGCTACAGTTCACTCATTATGTTCTTCTCCGGTTAGTACATTCGCCTGCATGTATGCAATTTATTTTATTCCTGAAAAAAATGTACTTTGTACACATTATGAAAGATTTGATACACCATTTGACCATTTTGCACTTCAAAATGGATCTTTAATATATGCTCCACTCTGCTTATACCTGGAGTGGTGACCGTAGTTTTATATGTACTTCGACCTCATCTACAAATGCTGAAGCACGGCCACCTGAACAATGCCGAGAAGTTCAGAGCCATAAAGGCTGCTCCCCTCCCCTTCAGGGACATGGATTAGCACATCCATGCATGAATTTGATGAGAAAAAAGGCTACCTAAGAGGTATTTATACTGATTATTTCATCTTAATATACCTCAAACATTAATTACTTCTACATCTGCCTGAGCTTGGCTGCTTGAGGATAGATGTTTTATTGCATGAGGTGGGCTAGGGAAGACTTATGCTCAACTATTGAATTACTTTCAAAGCACCAAAATGTTTTATTCGTGTCTCCACTGAATTAATGTTGCCTTTTATTTCAAAGGCGGCAGCGATCATGTCAGCCCCCTCACACTACATTTTTACAAAAAAAATCTTCTCGCGCACTTTTTTTATACTGCTGTTTTTAATATTGTTGTTTTTGTACAGTTTGAAGGGTTGAGCGGAATATTAGCATTTCTGTTATTTGCACACATTATCATTAATATAATCTAAGTTGATCTTTTGTAGGGTTGATTAATGGGCCAAGAATAGACATGGGTTGATCCTGGGATTGAGTGCGGGATGTTAGTCGAGCTGTTTGTGCGAAATGGTCTGTTAGTTTTACTGTTTTTTTGTCGCAAGTATGGGTCTGTTTGGGACAGCTCTGGCGGATGGAAAATCTCTATTCCATCCGCCAGAGCTGCTTTTGGGGTGTTTGGAGACCCAACTCTTTAAAAATCGCTCTTTTAAAAACGCTGGTTTTGGTTCTATTCGGGAATCTGCCCTCCCATCGCGTATAGCTCTCCCGAAATCGCTCCCAAATCCCGCGTATCGCCCCCTCGCCCCCTCCCCCGACTGCGCAGCGATCTTCACTCCCATCTTCTCCTCGACGAAGCTCTGCCCTAACATTGCGAACTCTCTCCTCGACGACCCCTCCCCCGACGACGCTTCTCCTCGACGAGCCCTCCCCCGACGACGCTTCTCCTCGACGAGCTCTGCCTCCATCAACGGCGAGCCCTAACAGCTTGTCTTCCTCCAGTGATCCCTCCAGCGATTCTCTTCCTCCAGCTCTTCCTGCAGCCTTAACAGCTCTTCCTCGACGAGCCCTAACAGCTCTTCCTCCAGCGATTCTCTTCCTCCAGCCTTCCCGATCTCTTCCACATACAGGTATTCCCGATTCCTATTTCTACTTGTTGTTGAGTTCTGTATTAGGAAATCTTGCATCATTTGATTTCATATTTGGTAGGTTTGTGTGTTTTCTGATTGCATCATTTGAGTTCTCTATTGTAGGTTTGTGTGTTTTCTGATGCTGCTGGAGCTGAACAGATGTCTACAGTACGAGATAGCATTGTCGAAGAAATATACGGGGCGCGTGGATAGCATTACCAAAGAATTATGTAAAAGACTATTGTTATCGGTTGTTTTTTATTATTCTCCACGTTTAAAACTTTATGTATTTTAAGTTCTAAAAAAACAGCTTCCAAAAGTTGTTTCTCCAAACAGCTAAATTAGAAAATCGCTCTTCAAAGCGCACTTCTGCACAGAACACCCAAACACTCTGCAGCTTTTCAAAACTGCTCCCCATAGAGCTCTTTTAAAACAGCTCTATCCGGACAGCAGCTTTTCAATCCGCCAGAGCTGTCCCAAACAGACCATATATATCATATATGGAGACGTCATAGTAATGGTTGTTATTTGCCAGATTGTAAATGGGTCTTTTAGATTCCTCCTGCAATTGAGATTTTATATATATTCTTTCATATTTCTTATAATTTATAAAAGGTGATTGGTTCATCAAATTAGAATTTCCTTCAGATATTTTATGAACCTTCTGTTGCTTGCTCTATGCAATTATCTCCAGCTACCTGTTTTGGTTTTTGAATCATCTTTAATATGATAGAAATGTTATAATTGATAAAACTTCATTCTAATTTCTCACTGCTTCGAAGGTTTATACCTATGTTTGTTGATTTATTGCAGATTACAGTAACATGCCTAATAATTATTAGGCCTAAAAAGCTTCATTAGATATGTTTGCTTGGTTGGTTGATTAATTTTTGCTGGTTTTGAAACCCTATCAAATTCATGAAAGATGTATCACGAATACTCACCTTATCAAAATGGGCAGCCTCCAAAGAATAAATTTTTGCATTACAAAAACTTGGCGTTTGATGGTCCTCTCATATGTTACATAATTACAACATTCCTTCTTCACAACTGCCTGGAAGCAAAATGTGGTGGTTTGTCCTCACCACATTTCAGTAGTTTATAGTATCAAAATGTCCTCTGACAAGAAGGCTGGAATTAGATTGTTATGTTTTACACGCACAGTAATTATTGACTCAGATAATTACAATTGATGAGTCCATATTCATTGATTGAGATTAAAATTTCATTTCCACACACATATATATACGAGCATCTTTGCTTCGACAGTACCCCAGCAGCGACGGTACCTCCGCCCAAACGCGCCCGCTATAGGATGTTCGGTCAATTTACGTTCGGTCAATTGACAGTACTATACGAGCATCTTCGCACGGGCTACGCCCGTGCTCGATGCTCTTCGCAGCGATAGTACACTTGCAGCGACGGTACCTCTGCCCAAAGTCACCCCTTCTCGGGCGCTCGGTCAATTGACAGTGCGACTACAATGCTCGGGTCCTCTCATATGTTACGTATCTCTCTCTCTCTCTCTCTCTCTCTCTCTCTCTGTGTGTGTGTGTGTGTGTGTGTGTGTGTGTTATATGTGTGTTTATTTGTGTGTGTGTGTGTGTTATATATGTGTGTATATTTGTGTGTGTTATATATATATGTGTGTATATTTGTGTGTGTGTGTGTGTGTTTGTTTTATTTAATTTTAATTCATTTGGTTTATGACTCGTAAAATAGATAAAATGATTTGTAAAGATTACAAAGTCATACCAGGAGAAAGTTTGACAACACAACATAGATTAGAAGTGATGGACGTGCAAATTAAATATAATAAATTTAACACAAAAGACACAAGTGTTGCCAAAATTTTGGGGGTGAAACTTAAAAATGAAAAAACTGGTTTTTTCAAGACAGCAGTTATGGAACAACTAGTTAATGACCCTTAGTTAAGGATAAGTGGAAAGAACGTACTTGGAGAATCAAAAGGGTGTGCGCCCCCAAATAAAGATTCTTGGTGGTGGAAAGAGGAAGTGCAAGACAAAGTGAGGGCAAAGAGGGTCAGCTATAAAACACTCTACGCTTGTAGGAATGATGAAAACTTAGCAAGGTATAAAGTCGCCAAGAAAAAATCTAAACATGCAGTAAGTAAAGCAAGAAGTCGAGCTTATGAAGAATTTTATAAGCGACTAGATACCAATGATGGAGAGCGTGACATATATAAAATTGCTCGAGCTATAGAGGAAGACAAGAGATTTAAGCAAAGTTAAATGGAACAGATATCGTTTTAATGGATGATGTGATTATTAAAGAGCGATGGGAAAGATATTTTTACCAACTCTACAATGAAACAAAAAACATTGAACTGAACTTGGAAGAGTTAAGTAAATCGGATGAGTATAAGAACAAAACGTTTTATCATAAAATTCAAGTATCGGAGGTAAATGATGCTCTAAAGAAGATGAAAAATGGAAAAATGGTTGGCCCAGGCGATATATCTATCAAAGTATGGAAATGTCTGTGGAAAGAAGGAATTTTGTGGCTTATATATTTCTTCAATAAGATATTGAAGTTAAAGAGGATGTCGGACCAATGGAGAAAATATTTTGGTACCTTTGTATAAGAACAAAAGAGATTTATAAAATTGTGTTAATTACAGAGAAATTAAATTAATAAGTCATACCATGAAACTATAAGAACGAGTAATAGAAAGAAGAGTAAGACGGGAGACCATCAAGTGACTCAAAAACTCAAATTTTCATGGCGATCAAAAACATATCGGCAAATAAAATAATTAATTGATGAAAACAATCATAAAAAATAAGTATGATGAAAACAAAATTTTGACACTGATTTCATTTCTCGTCATCAGGGATATTGTATAATTATTCTAATTTTGTCAAATTTATATGGTGAATTGAGTCGTTACATAAGGGGCCCTTTAAATAAGCTTATAAAAAGCATTTTTACAATAATCCCCTTATAAAATTGGGTTTATTAAAAACGCATAAAGCCAATAATTTAAACAATATTAAAGACACCGAAAATACAACTCATAATTAAAACACACATAATGTTGTCATAACAAACACAACTTCTAATTAAATAGCACATAACATTGTAATATCCACGCCGTCATCTTCTTTACATCAGACCACCTCTGGGACGCTACCATTAGGGTTGAGATCCCCAAATCCATCGTCCTTGTTGCCACTTGCCACAGCTATAAATCCCATCGGGATTCACACCAGAGCAATGGAGACTTTTATGCATGTTCGTGGTGCAGTGAAGGTCAAAGAACTTTTCATCTCTAGTAATCCATCACACTGAATAAGTCCCTTTGAAGATGAGGACCTAAAGACATCAGGGAGTGTTTGGGTGATCTTGGCAGAAATTGGATCCACTGAAAATGGCTAAGCTAGGGAGGAGGAAGGATGATTCAGGGTGCATAGAGAAAAGGTTGTTAGATTAGGGTGTTATGGATCGTTGTGTTGAATCTGAAGCATGGTAGCACGCATATTTTCCAGGAGTTTGTCATGGGAGTACATCTAGATGACATGAGAGGCGAACTGGTTGTCCATTACGCCGAGGCGTGTTCGCTCTATGCCATGGGTTAGGAGCATGCACCAAAATACTGCTTTAATATAAGGAGAGTGTCAACAACAAACGCAGCTGACTGGGGTCCCAATATCAAAAAATCGATACAAATAGATTTTTGATTTCATAAGCACACACGATAAACTGTGAATAGAACCGTTCAACCAAAGAAACAAGGTCATCCCTGAATTAATATATTGAAGGCCCGATTAGTGAATCAGTGTTCTGATCAGAAGTGAGATCGTGAAGCCAATTCGAGGCGACTACTCGGCGCAAAGTTTTTGCGAGAAAATTGCACTGAGATGACACAAAAGTTGAGCGAAGTAGTGGTGCGGGTTCAAACAGAGAGAATCTAGATGGAGCTCTGAATGACGGTGATAACTCCCTCATAGGTGTTGCAGATCAATGTTGTAACAACAGTAGTTCGTGATGCTGTGACTTTGTGGTGGTAAGATCAGTAGGCAATGAGGGGGGATCGGACTAATTTTACCTTTGAGGGTTTCCGAAGGCAAGGAAGATGACACAATAGGGAAGAGGTAGGAAGGAAATCGTCCCGGAGAACTTTGACGGCCAGACATAGGCTTTTCTTTAAGGTCATCCAAGACTATAAAGTATATAAAATGGCAACGTTAGATATTATTACTCTCTCCACCCAACCCTACATGTGATGCAGGACGGGCGTCCCACCCGCCTGCCACCCTGGATACCTGGCGTCCCACCACGGCCCAGGGGTCCCACCGGGAGTCCACCCGATGAGCCTTATCAGGTCCCGCGGACCGTACACTCCAACCCATCCCCGGCCCCACCACAGGGCCGATAGGTTGTTGAGGTCAGGGCTTGATCCCCCGACCTCCTTGATAAAGAGCTTTCAGGCAAGCTCTCATCACCAACATGTACATAAAGTAAATGGCATAAATAAAATAAACCCAATTGTGCTTCAACTTGAGTAGACCTATCAAGGGAGAATATTCGCCTCATCATTAGCCTACCTTCCAATAGGTCCCATCGTCACGAACATATGTCAACTTTTTTTTTAACTTCAATAGGTATGTTTGAAGGTGATCAAGTAGTGATCCATCATGCTCCAAAATAGACGAGGAAATTTACAAGTATGTGTACTGTATTTTGTTGTGTATCATAAATTAAAATGACCATGGTTAATGAAAGGAAAATATTATGCAAGAATAAATAGAATGATGGAAAAAAATTTACTCGCACCTTGCCACTGACATAAACAAGAGAACCCACTTTATACTTAGACTGGAGACTTCTCAGAAAAGGTTGACAAGTAAAACGAGCACCGCTGAAAAACTTCTTCAAGTGCAAATAAATGTTTTTCTTACTAGTCCCATTGTCATCAAAAGATTCACAACTAACTATGATGTGAAGAAATGACAAAGATGAACTAGCTCTAACTGCCCTGAGGAAACAACAGAAGTATACATCAGCATAGAGTCTCAACATTCGCGGATTAATTTTCATACACAAAATGACAAAAAGCGTATCATAATTTAGGTAAAGAGAACCAATGGAAGAAGTGAGATAGGTAGAAGAGAGGAACTCTCGTGAGTTTCACTCATCAGTAAATTTATTTACCTTATTGAATCTATCATATCTATGTATTGTTTCTTTTTCATAAATTAAAAGTGAATACATAATTACAACCATAAAGATAATTCAAAATAAAGATAAACAGTAAGAAAGAAGTAAAGGACAAATGTTGAAATAACAAACGAAATTGGAAAAAAAAAATCAAGCTTAACTCCTAATTTGTCATCTAGCTCAGGTCAAAACGGCATGTACTTGCATCAACGAAAAGTAGCCATGCAGAGTTTGAGTCAAGTTAATTAGTTAGTGTCATGGTGTTGGAGGTGTGATGTAAACCGGAATTACAAAACTCAATATTAAATATTTGCGATCAAACTTAAAACTACGCTGTGCAAACACTCGCCAGAAGAGTTAAATGGAATAACTAATCTAGGGTTTTCATAATACTACACAAAGGGTCAAGTGATCTAACGTGAACAACAGGACAACTTTATTTACATGTAAGATCAGGACAAATAGAGTTTTAACGAATTAACCACAAATAGGATTAATGGCAATAAGACAAGCTATGCTTTGGATCGAAATAACTTAGCATAAATTTAAAAATAACAATATACAAGTAACGAAATGAGTGAGACGTGTACCCCCAAGATGACAAGTGAGCTGTTGGATCCAATCCTTTGTAGGTTCAATTGCAATGGAGGTACAGCACCAAGATGGGTTGGTTGTAGGAGGTAGAAGGTAAAAATTTTGTTGTACTGGAGGAAAATAGAAGGTAGTGGGGATTGGGAGGTCTGTTCGTCAGGTTTAGGCGGAAGTAGGAGTCGAGCGGGGCGGCAGAATAAAAAAAAACTTATTATGTTAGAAAACTGAAGCTGGAGATGACAGTTAGCCAAATCATAGATTCTTCTCAAGTACCGCATCAAGGAAGGTACCGCATCCATCTTTACAAGGAGCTACAAATCCAAAGCACAAAAAAGATGCACAAAAAGAATGCCAAAAGTTTTCGACACAATACTACTAGAATGAAATATGAAAATGTCACATATTTTCAACTCTCCTCCTCAAGTTGAGATTATTTGTCATATATTCCCAATTTGAATGTATTGTCAATAAAATTGTCATAGCTTTAACCCTTTAGTGAAAATGTCAGAAAGTTTTTTTTTTTGAGAGTTCACAAAGGGTGTACAAATATTGCCCTTGTCGAGATGACCTTTAATGAAATTTCTATCCACTTCAGCATATTTGGTCCGATCATGTTGAATTGGATTGTGAGCAATATTAATGGTTGCTTTGTTGGTACAATAGAGAGTAATAGGTTTGTCCTCGGAGAGACCCAAATCCTGAAGAATTGATTTCAACCATAATCCCTCACAAACACCTTGTGTCATAGCTCTATATTCCGCCTCAGCACTAGATTATGCTACAATATTTTATTTCTTTCTCCTCCAAAATACAAGATTTCCACTCACAAAAGAACAATATCTTGTAATGGATTTCCGGTCATCTTGGCTACCTGCCCAATCAGCATCAGTTAAAATTCAATTTTCAATGGTTGGTTCGCAGAAAACAAAATCCCACATCCTGGAGACTTCTTGAGGTACCTTAAGACCCGGTAAGTTGCCTTCTGATGGCGGATCCTGGGGGCATGCATGAATGTACTCAGAATGCCAACAACGTATGTAATATCAGGATGTCTATGAGATAAGTATAAGAGTCTACCAACCAATCTCCGGTAGCTCGATGAGTTAACTTTATCTTCTTTTATGTCTTCATCAATTTTGTGATTGGCCTCTGTTAGATTTGGGGGTTATTTTCTATATTTGTTATTTATCCTTTTATGGTTTTGTCTTTTGTACCCTTAGGGGTCTCTCCTATATATAAAGGAGACCTCCCTTGTTCTAAGGTAATTGAATCTCATTTGTGCAACATGGTATCAGAGCCGGACGGCGTGACCTAATCTCGCGTCTCCAGCCCGCATCGGCTCCCGCCTGCTCGCCTCGCCTGCTCCGCTCGCCTCGCCTGCTCCGCTCGCCTCGCCTGCTCCGCTCGCCTCGCCTGCTCCGCTCGCCCGCTCGCCTCGCCTGCTCCGCTCGCCCGCTCGCCTCGCCTGCTCCGCTCGCCCGCTCGCCTAATCCGCTCGGCAGCGGCCGTCGCGCTCGCTCACTCCGCCCGCCGGCTCCGCTCGGCTTCTCCTTCTTCCTCTCTTCTTCTCTCCGCCCGGCAGCGGCCGTCGGCCTCTCCTCCATGAAATTTTTCAAGTTCCTGTGACGCCGGATCTCCTGTATGACGTATCTGGCGTTTCCCATCCCCCTTTAGTGGGCTAGTGCTCTTCTCTCCTCTTTATATGAGTGAGATCTTTTCTTTGTGCTGATCTGCCGCGTTCTCCCTCCGCCTTCTATGCCGGATAGTATGGCCTCTCCGAATGCTTCCTCCGGTGAAAGTGCCGCCTCCACTCCTTTGCCAGGCTCCACTCCTTTGCCAACTACTGGTCACTTTCGGGCCACCCATGATCATGGGACTCCCCAGATCACTATCATTAAGTTGGACGGCACGAATTATCTTCCGTGGGCTCGATCTATTACTTTGGCTCTTAAGAGTCGCCGCTTGTTTGGCTATGTTAGTGGTGACATTAAGGCTCCTGCATCTTCCTCTTCTGAGTGGTCTCAATGGGAGTCGGAGAACTCCTTGGTAATGTCCTGGCTCCTCAACTCTATGTTGGATTCGATTTCTCGCAACTACCTGTTCTTGGACACCGCTGCCGACATCTGGAAACGGGCTGAAGTTACTTACTCTTGTCGCGGGAATGTTGCCCAGGTCTTCCAGTTGCGTCGTCGGATATTTCTCTTGCGGCAAGGCGACCGTCCTCCTGCCACTTACTACTTGGAGTTCACCCAACTGTATCAAGAATATGATCACTTCGATCCTCTCACATTTGAATCCCCGGTGGATGAGGCTAAGGTTCGTGCCAGGGAAGAGCGAAACAGGATCTTTGAGTTCCTTCATGGCCTTCATCGTGACTTTGATCAGATTAGCGTTCAACTGCTTGGTCGCTCTCCTCTTCCCAGTCTGCCTGAGGTGTACAGTCTTGTTCAACACGAGTATGATCGCCGACAGACGCTTCTTCCCGACACTCTTATTGAGGGATCTGCTCTAGCTGCTCGGTTCAGTTCTGGAGGTCGGTCCTCTCGTGATTCCAAGCCCAAGCCTGTCGACAAGGACCATCTGATATGTGATTACTGCGGGAAGGGCCGTCATACTCGGGACACCTACTTCAAGCTTCATGGATTCCCCGCACCCCGCGGAGGCCCGAGCCCGCGTGGTGGTAGGGGCTTTGGCCGCACTCCGTCTCGACCGCCTCCCTCCCGCACTGCTTACCTATCAGATACTGTGGATGACACTGCCCCTCTCAGCGGGCCTGCTGTGGTTGACTCTGCGCCCTCTCTTTCAGCTGATGAGGTTCTGGCCTTCCGTCGCCTCATGCTGGGACATTCGTCTGAGTCTTCTAGCTCTGCTTCCTCCGCATATGCTCACCAGGGACCTCCTGAGGCCCACTCAGCTGCTGCTCGTGCTCCCACTCAGTGGATTATTGATTCTGGCGCCACTGATCATATGACAGGTTCTGCTACTAGTTTCATGTCCTACTCTCCTTTGTCGGGTTGTGACAGAGTGTGCATTGCCGATGGGTCCTTCTCCCCTATTGCTGGGAAAGGATCTGTGGCATGCTCCAATCTCACCCTCTCTTCTGTTCTTCACGTTCCTAAATTTATTCGCAATTTACTTTCTATCAGTCACATAACTAACTCCTTAAACTGTTCTGTGACCTTTTTTCCCTCCTTTTGCATCTTTCAGGACCTGCAGACGGGGACGGTGATTGGAACTGGTAAGCTGCGCGATGGCCTCTACCTGCTCGATCCCTCCAGCCCTCCTTCTTTAGCAAGTGCACTCCATGTTGCTCGGCCCTCTATCTTGGACTCCTGGCATTGTCGCCTAGGACATCCCTCTCCATCTACTATGCGTGTTTTATTCCCTACTATGTCTGTTGTAGCTTTAAATTTGTTTACCTGTGATGTATGCACTCTTAGTAAACAACACCGTGCTTCTTTTAACCATTTTTCCCCTTCGAGTGATACTCCTTTTTCTGTCATTCATACTGATGTTTGGGGCCCCTGTTCTGTTGCCTCTTTATCTGGCTCGCACTGGTTTGTCACATTTATTGATTGCTTCTCCCGCTGCACTTGGGTCTACTTGATGAAACGGAAAAATGAAGTGCTCCCTCTCTTTCAACGTTTTCATAATATGATCACCACTCAATTTAATGCGACCATTAAGGTCTTGCGTAGCGACAATGGCCGTGAGTACATTGATTCCGAATTTGAACGTTTCCTCGGTGATCGGGGTATTATACATCAGACTTCGTGTGCTTACACTCCCTCTCAAAATGGGGTTGCTGAACGCAAGAATCGCCACCTCCTTGAGGTCGCTCGATGCCTTCTTCTCCAGCGACACCTTCCCAAGTTCTACTGGGGTGATGTTGTCCTGACTGCTGCCTATCTTATTAACCGCCTACCTACTCGTGTCCTCGGGGATAAATCCCCTCTCAATGCTCTTCATCTTTCCCCCTCTCATCTTTCTCCTCGGATCTTTGGATGTGTCTGTTTTGTCTACGTGCATCCGAAATCCAAGCTTGACTCTCGTTCTCTCAAGTGTATCTTTATTGGGTACTCGCCTACCCAGAAGGGGTATAAATGTTTTCACTCCCCTTCAAAGCGAACATTTGTCACGATGGATGTTATCTTTCGGGAGTCTAAGTCATACTACGAGTCCTCTCTTCAGGGGGAGTCTTCAATGGAAGAGAGTTCACGCATTTCTACTATTCCTTTACCTATTCCTCCTCCCTCACCTATACCGTCACCAGCTGTCATTGGAAATATCAGTATCCCTTCGTTACCTCTACCTTCACCACCCACCATTACTGCTCCCTCCTCGATTCCGCCTCCTTCACTTCCTCTCCAGGTGTACACTCGACGGAACAGGAGACCAGCTCCCGTGCTTAGCTTACCAGCTCCATCACCTGATACGTTGACAGGGACTCAAGGTAATCTTTCTTCCACCCAACATCCGATGTCCAATTTTGTTTCATATGCCTTGCTAACCCCCCTACACAGAGGCTTTGTTTCCTCCCTATCCGCCATCTCGATTCCCTCCACCTGGCAGGAAGCCATTGAGCATCCCAAGTGGCGAGGTGCCATGCATGAGGAGATGTTAGCCCTTGAGAAGAACCACACTTGGGACCTATCAACTCTCCCTCCAGGAAAGACTGTGGTGGGATGTAAGTGGGTGTTTTCGGCCAAGCAAAACCCCCAAGGGTTAGTTGAACGGTATAAGGCTCGATTAGTTGCCAGAGGTTATACTCAAACTATGGGCATTGATTATCAAGAAACCTTTGCGCCCGTGGCAAAGATGAACTTCATACGTGTACTCCTCTCATGTGTCGCGTGCAGAGGGTGGACACTGTCCCAGTTGGATGTTAAGAATGCTTTTCTGCATGGGGAGTTAAAGGAAGAGGTGTATATGTCTTTACCACCGGGGTTTACCCCAAGAGATTCTGAAGGTAAAGTGTGCAGGCTTAAAAAGGCGTTGTATGGCTTGAAATAGTCTCCCCGGGTCTGGTTTGGTCGGTTCCATAAGGCTATGGTGAGTTTTGGATACTCCCAAAGCCATGCTGACCACACCCCGTTCGTAAAGCACATACAAGGTAGAGTCACTGCCCTCATCGTCTATGTGGATGATATTGTTATAACAGGTGATGACATTATAGAGATTGCAAAGCTCAAACAGAGGCTGGCAAAGGAGTTCGATGTGAAGGACCTTGGAGATCTCCGATACTTCTTGGGGATTGAAGTTGCTCGTTCTAAGCAAGGAATATTCATCTCCCAAAGGAAGTACATCTTGGATTTGCTTCAGTCGTCTGGAATGAGTGGATGTCGCCCTGCTGAGACCCCTATCGAAGCCAACCATGGGCTAGGAAGGAATGATGGCTCTCCGTTGGAGAATATTGCTGGCTTTCAACGACTGGTTGGGCGTCTCATTTATTTAGCCCATACTCGTCCCGATATCACATATGTTGTTGGAGTCATAAGCCAGTTTATGCATTCACCCAAAGCCAGACACTTGGAAGCTGCCCACAGGATTCTTCGCTACCTCAAATCCTCTCTAGGGAAAGGTATCCTGTTTTCTCCGAACAAAGAATTAAATGTGGAAGTATACACCGATACCGACTGGGCAGGATCTGCTGATGATCGGAGGTCTACATCTGGATATTGCTCGTTTGTTGGAGGAAACTTGGTCACCTGGCGAAGTAAGAAACAACATGTGGTGGCCAGATCAAGTGTTGAGGCAGAATTTCGTTCGATGGCACATGGAATCTGCGAAGGCCTCTGGATCCGATCTCTCCTGAATGATCTTGGAATGAAACATAATGATCCTATGAAACTCTACTGTGACAGTAAAGCTGCTATCAGTATTGCACACAACCCTGTCCAACACGATCGCACGAAACATGTCGAGGTTGACCGTCACTTCATCAAAGAGAACATTGAGAGAGGTGTTGTGACCACTCTGTTTGTCTCCTCTGGACAACAGCTTGCGGATGTTCTCACAAAAGGATTAAGCTCTCGAGCCTTTGATGGGCTTATATGCAAGTTGGGCATGAAAGACATCACACGCCCAACTTGAGGGGGAGTGTTAGATTTGGGGGTTATTTTCTGTATTTGTTATTTATCCTTTTATGGTTTTGTCTTTTGTACCCTTAGGAGTCTCTCCTATATATAAAGGAGACCTCCCTTGTTCTAAGGTAATTGAATCTCATTTGCAACAGCCTCGATGAGGGTATCCACGGGAGCACATCCAGGCATACTAGTTTCCTCTAGAAGGTCAAGGACATACTTTCTCTGTGATACGAAGATCCCCCGGCTAGACAATGTCACTTCAATCCCCATGAAATATTTCAACTTTCCCGGATCTTTAACTTCAAATTCTCTGCACAATTGTCCTTTCAGGTGCGTGATTTCCTCCAAATCATTTCCTATAATGATGATATCACCCACATATACAATGAGCACCAATATTTTAGTTCATCTCCTCTTAACAAAGACGGTGTGATCAGCATGTCTTGAATATAGCCTAGCTATAAGGACTTTTGGCACTAAGCACCCTCCAATTAGGGGGGTTTGACACTTTGCACCCTAATTATTTAGTTTTGGCACTTTGCACCCTCAAAATAGGTTAAGTGTGGCATATTGCACCCTCACCAAGCTATTTTCATAGAATTAAAGTAGTTAAAAAAACTATGTGAGGGTGCAATATGTCACACTTAACCTATTTGGGGGGTGCAAAATACCAAAACTAAATAATTCGGGTGCAAAATGTCAAACCCCCCTAATTAAAGGGTGCAAAGTGCCAAAAGTCCTAGCTATAACATGGTTTTATGAAATCGTCCAAACCAAGCTCTAGGGAATGGGTTCAGCCCATATAAGGATTTCTCTAGATGACAAACCTTTCCATTAGACACTTCTTTGGAAAAAACAAGAGGAAGTGTCATGTAGACTTTTTCTTCCAACTTACCATGCAGGAAGGGATTTTTAACATATAACTGTTGTAGGTCCCACCCAAGATATGCAGTACATGAAAGGAGTACCTGAATAGAGTCTATCTTTGCAACAGGAGTAAAGTTTTCTTGATAATTAATTCCTTGAGCTTGGGTGTACCCTTGAGCCATTAATCGAGTTTTATATCACTCCATAATCCCTTGATTCTGCTTAACTGAAAAAAATCTAACGTGAGTCATCCGTTCTTTTTCCAGGAGGAGGATGTGAAAGTTGTCATGTGTCATTTTTGTCTAAGGCATGCATTTCTTCCTCCATAGTCTGTTTCCATTCAGGTATCTTGATAGCCTCCTATCAGGTCTTTGGAATCACAATAAAGTAAAGAGATAAGATAAAAGCTTTGTGAGCAGGAGAGAGGTAATGATATGAAATGTAATTGGCTATAGGATGTTTGGTACTACCATTGTTACCTTTTAGATGAGTAATGGGAATATGGAGGTCATCATCAGAATTTGGAGCAGAAGCAGACACTTGCAGAGGTTGAGCATCCAAGGATTGTACATGCTCAGCTTTACGGGACTTGCGAGAGTATATATGCAACAAAAGAGGCAGTGGTCGCGAAGAAGGAACGGAAGTAGGAGCGAAAGTAGAAAGGATAAGTGGAGGGATGCGTGAAGAAGCTACTATTGGAAGGGAGACGATCGGAAGAGGAATGTCAGGGTCTCGTCATCAGCACTACTCGTCTCCCCCTGATGCGAACCAAAGTAAGACTCCCCCTCATGAAAGGTAACATCAACGGTACAGAAGAAGCGACAAGTAGAGAGTGATGTGTCCACGAGATAACTTGGGGCGATCAATGCGACAAGTGCACTGGTCGTCAAGTAATAATTATAAAACGGGAGTAGGACCCCCGAGTATCGATCTCTTGAGGAATACGGAACGCTCGTGCGATTCGTTGATTTTAGAAAAGCTGGAAATAAAAGCGGAAAAACTAGAAATGCAGATCGTTGATTTGAGGGTTTCCTAAATTATACATGCAGAAAATGAAACTACGCTAATAGGGGTCGCCATCACCGCTTTGCTCGCTTGCGGGTCGCCTTCACCGCTTCGCTCAGTTGGCTCACTTGCGGGTCGCCGACACCTCTTCGCACAATCACAAGCAATCACAAACAAAGCTTCTCAACAACACAAAATCACAAGAACTTCACAAGAGGCTAGGTCTCCTAGGACACTCCAAAGGAAATGACAAATACAAGAACGCATTAACATGTAAGATTAAATCACACGTTCAAGACATCGTCATTCCACCATCATTGAAATAGAAAAAAACATGAATCAATCTTGTTAGAAAAGCCCATTGTAAAGGCCCGTATTGGAGCCTCTTTTCTTGTTTCTCTCTCTTCTCTTTAGTCCCACATCATGTATAAGGATTTCCTCTCTCTTTCTCCCTCCTATATATATGTATTCATACATTGTATTTTACACACAGAAAGGAATATACAAGTTTTGGCTCTTCTCTACATGGTATCAGAGCTTTCGGTCCAAAAATTGTGGTGTTTTTTTTGTGACCGCCCCCCCTCCCTCTTAGCGAGCTCTTGCGATATCTTTTGCGGTCTCCACTTTTTGTGACCGCCCCACCCCACCCTGCTGCCAGCTTCTACTTCCAGGCCTCCTCCTTGGCCCTCTTATAGCCTTCTCACCTCTGACTTGTGGGCCCCGCCTCTCCCGATCTCTCTTTGATCGCAGCGGTCTCACAAGCGATCTCCTCGCAGCCTCCCGCAGCCTTCTCCTGCTTCTCCTGCAATCTCCTACGGCGATCTCCCAAGCTCCTCCTGATCGATCTCTGTCGAGCGCCTCCCGCAGCCTCCCGAGCTCCTCCTGATCGATCTCCTGCCGGTCTCCTGTTCGCCAGATCTCTGCCGAGCTCCTTCTGCGATCTCCAGATCGATCTCCCACGGCGATCTCCTCCTGCTCGATCTCCCGAGCTCCTCCCGATCGATCTCTGTCGAGCGCCTCCCACAACCTCCCGAGCTCCTCCTGATCGATCTCCTGCCGGTCTTCTGTTCGCCGGATCCCTCTCTGATCTCGCGATCCTAATCGGCCTCCTGCCCAGCGGTCTCCTGTTCGCAGGATCACTACACAGCGGTCTCCATTGGACTGCCGAGCTCTTTGAGGTCGTGCGAGCTCCTCCCTGCAGTCTGCCCTCCAGCGACTTCCAGCAGCGATCTCCTTTAAGCGATCTCCAGCAGCGAGCTCCTCTTTAGCAGTGATCCTCTCAGCCTTGCCGATCTCTCTGAAATGGGATCCTCCAGTGATCAGACCGTGCATCCAGAAGGACAGACAGCTACCTCTCCTACAGCCAGCTTGCTTCCCACTCCTGAACTGCGCGACGAACTAAGAATCACCACCATCTCCCTGATTGGGAAGAAAAACTTCGTCGAGTGGGTGCACTCTGTCCGCGTGTTCTTCAGTCCAAGGGACTTTTGTCTCATCTCACTAGGGACCCCCCTTCTGTTCCTACTGATGACTGGCTGCGTAACGATGGACGGGTTCAGACATGGCTTCTCAACTCACTGGATGGCGAACCTTACCGCATGGTCATGTATCACGAGACGGCCAAGGCAATGTGGGAGGAACTCCATTCCTTATACTCCGGCAAGGACAGCCTTCAGCACTTGTATGACATCATTACCGAGCTTCAAAACCTTGACACTGGCGGGGCGGCTGACTTAACCACCTTTGTTGCTCGGGTCAAGACTCTCACAGAAGCTTGGATACAACATCAACCCTCTACTACGGATCTAGCAGCTCAGCAGGCTCAAAAAGAGGCTGTGTGTATTGCCATGATGATGGCGCGTGTCCCGCTTCACCTTCAGAGTATTCGGGCACAGATCCTCTCATCGGCCACAACCCCATCATTATCAGATGTGTGTTCTATGTTGCTCAAAGTGTCACCACCTCCGGATACTATTGGACCTCCCTCACCGGTCCTTCTCCAGCACTCGTCTGCACCATTATTACCTCTCCCGCCCACTACTCGTGGAGGACGGACAGGCTCCCGGGGAGGGGGTCGCGGAGGCCGACCACGTCCTAAGTGTACGTTCTGCGGAAAGGATGGCCATCTTGAAGCGACCTGCTACCGCAAGCATGGTCGTCCTCCTCACCCCACTGTTCATATTGCCGCTGACAATTCCTCTGCCACTCGTGATGATCTTGATGCAGTTCGCCTCCATCTCCAGCAACTTCAAGGACTGTTTAGCCACCCACCTGCCTCCGTCGCCTCCATCTCCAATGAAGGTATCGCTTGTCTCTCCACTAGTCCGCGCTGGATAGTGGATTCAGGTGCTACCCACCATATTACCTCGCTACCACCACATCACTATTTGGATGCTCCTCATCCTAAGTACATCACAGTAGCCAATGGCAACACTGTTCCCGTCTCCGGCTCTGTCGATATCCATCTCAATTCTTCTCTCTCTCAACGCTCGGCTCTTCATGTTCCGGGTTCCCCGTTTAATTTACTCTCTGTTAGTCGTCTTACTACCGATTTAAATTGCTCAGTAACATTCACCTCTTCCTCTTTTCTGATTCAGGATCTACGGATGCAGAATATCATTGGTAAGGGACGACTGCAAAACGGGCTCTACCTCCTTGATGTTTCTCCTACCATCCTCTCCTCAGTCTCCTCAGTTGATTGGCATCGACGTCTTGGGCATGCCCCTCTTCCAGTCCTTCAGAAGGCTCTCCCCGATCTCTCTCTTTCTGCTTTTAAGTGTGAATCATGTATTCTAGGCAAACAACATCGTTCCTCCTTTCCAACTCATTGTACTCGGAGCTCCGCTCCTTTTGTTTTAGTACATTCCGATGTTTGAGGCCCGTACAAAATCACAAGTATTTCTGGATATCGATATTTTATCACCTTTATTGATGATTATTCTCGCACTACTTGGTTATATTTACTTCGTGATCGCTCCGAGCTTCCTCGTGTGTTTCAGGCTTTCATCCTTGAGATTCGAACGCAGTTTTTCACAAATATAAAAACACTCCGGACAGATAATGCTCGTGAATATACGAGTCACGAATTTGCTAATCTTTGCTCTGAATTTGGGATAATTCATCATGCATCATGTGCCTATACTCCACAACAAAACGGCGTTGCTGAACGAAAAAATAGACATCTCCTCGATGTTGCTCGATCTCTCATGATCCAGATGCAGGTACCCAAAACCTATTGGAACTTCGCTCTGTCCACAGCATGGTATCTCATTAACCGTCTCTCTTCCTCCGTCCTCCAAAATGCTACCCCGTTTAGCCTCATTTTCCCTTCCACTTCGGCATTCTCTCTCACACCCCGGATATTTGGTTGTACCTGTTATGTTCACCTACTTGGCCCATCCAAGGACAAGTTGGATCCCCGAGCAGCCAAACACATATTCGTTGGTAATTCTCGTACTCAGAAAGGTTATGTTTGTTATTCTCCTACTACCCGAAAAGTGACGGTTTCTGCAGATGTTACCTTCCAGGAAGACCAACCTTTCTTCTCCGAAACAACCACACCTCTTCCACCACCATCCTTCCCACGACCTGTCATTCCAGTTACCACCCCTCTACCACTACTTCCAGAACCTGCTCCCGCTCTCCCGAAACCACCTCTTCTCTGTGTCTACACTCGTCGCCCTCCTCGCTCCGTTGCCCCAATGCAGTCGGCTTCGAACTCTGACACTCTGCGCTCTGCTGATCCGGCATCGGCCTCCACCGCTCATCCCTTGGCGAATTATGTATCCTTACATCGCCTCTCCCCACAACTTCAAACATTCGCTACTTCATTATCTTCTATTTCTATACCTAACTCTGTGCAGGAGGCTCTCCAACATCCAGACTGGCGGGCAGCCATGGACGACGAAATGACAGCTCTCTGGGCTAACCAGACATGGGATTTGGTTCCTCTCCCTCCAGGCCACACTACTGTTGGTTGCAAATGGGTCTTTGTCATCAAACATGCTCCTAACGGGACAATTGACCGTCTTAAAGCCCGCCTGGTGGCTCGGGGCTTTACTCAACAACAAGGTCTCGATTATGAGGAAACGTTCTCTCCGGTGGCCAAGCTCAACACAGTTCGTGTCCTTCTCTCTGTGGCTGTGCATCGCCAATGGCCTCTCCATCAGCTGGATATCAAGAATGCGTTTCTAAATGGTGACCTACAAGAAACAGTATACATGCAACAACCTCCCGGGTTTGAGACCACGGGGGAGTCCCGCGTATGTCACCTTCAGAAATCCATTTATGGTATCAAACAATCTCCCCGGGCATGGTTTGATAAGTTCAGTAAGGCTATACGGGAGGTTGGCTTTACTCGGAGCTCTGCAGACTTCTCTCTGTTCACTCGACATCGAACTACGTGCACGGTTCTTCTGTTGGTATATGTCGATGACATCCTAATCACAGGAAATGATTCTAAGGGAATACAAGCGGTAAAACAGCATCTTAGTTCCGTTTTTCAAACAAAAGATCTGGGGAACCTTCGATACTTCCTTGGCCTGGAGATCGCAAGACGCCCTGATGGGCTTGTCCTCTCTCAACGAAAGTACTGTCTCGACCTTCTTCAAGATGCTGGTTATTCTGGATGCAAGCCGATTAACACCCCAATGGATGTCAATCACAAGTTGTGTGCACATGCTGCTGATGAAGATCTTCCTCTTCCAAATCCAGAATACTATCGACGACTCGTTGGAAAACTTATTTACTTAACAGTCACGAGACCAGGCATATCCTTTGTTGTTGGGGTGGTCAGCCGGTTTATGCATTCTCCTCGGACATCTCATCTACAGGCTGTCGAGCGCATCCTAAGATATCTGAAAACAGCGTCTGGTCAAGGGCTGGTATACAAAACCTCGTCCTCTACTCCAACATTGATTGTGTATTCTGATGCAGATTATGTTGGGTCCCTGGATGATCGACGGTCTACTAGTGGATTTTGTACCTACTTTGGAGGTCACCTTGTTACCTGGCGTAGTAAGAAACAAGCTGTGGTTGCTCGATCTTCAGCTGAGGCAGAATACCGTTCGATGGCATCAGTTGTTTCTGAACTCACATGGCTTGAAAGTCTCCTTGTTGATCTAGGAGTAAAACTTTCCTCACCAGCCAACCTACTATGTGATAGTCAAGCTGCTATACACATAGCTAAGAACCCGGTCTTCCACGAAAGAACAAAACACATTGAAGTGGACTGTCACTTCATCCGGGAGAAAGTTCAAATGAAGAAGATAGAATTAAAACATGTTCCGGGTACTGACCAAGTTGCTGATATTCTCACCAAGGCCCTATCAAGTACCTTATTCTATCAATTCCTGTCCAAGCTGGGTGCCTACGACTTGTACGCTCCAGCTTGCAGGGGAGTGTTAGAAAAGCTCATGTAAAGGCCCATATTGGAGCCTCTTTTCTTGTTTCTCTCTCTTCTCTTTAGTCCCACATCATGTATAAAGATTTCCTCTCTCTTTCTCCCTCCTATATATATATGTATTCATACATTCTATTTTACACACAGAAAGGAATATACAAGTTTTGGCTCTTCTCTACAAATCTTAACCTTAAAATGTGGAAAAAGAAGAAAGAAATACAAACGAAGCTCGAGACTATTCCATAGATACGGAAGGACTCCGGAGGATGAATCTGTGTTGGCCTCGATCGTCGGCTGTCATCCGGGGTAAAGGGGAAGCTGTCACATATCCCCAATGAGACCGTCTTCTCAATTGTTCTGCTTCGTCCACGTTTTCCCTTCGACATCCTAGCTCGACGGAGAAGAAGGATCGATGAATCCTTGCTTGAATGCTCTTGGATGACGGGAAAAGCCAAGGGGATGAACCCTATCTCTTAGAGGCAAAAAAAGACGAAATTGTTCGTCCCTGCGAACTCCAATCGCTAAAAATTCCATAAGGATCGTATTTATAGTCGAGTAAAAATTATGAACATGCACGATTAGGCGCACGATCAGTGGTCGTGCACGAAGCAAATGTCACTGACCGTGCACCAAGTAAAGAGGACTAGCGGGAAAATAATGAACTCGCACGACCAGTGGTAGTGCGAGAAGGAAGGCTGATAACCGTGCGCCAAGTCGTGCGTTAAAATGGGGGTTTACGATAGAATATGGGCGAATAGAAGCGCAGGACCAGTGGTCGTGTGCGAAAAAGTTCACTAAGGGTTCATTTGGCGCGGCGTTTTGGCCGCGCGTTTGGGGCAAACGCCGTCGGACGGCGGGTAAACAAACGTCCTCCGGCGGCGTTTGCTCCGTCTGGACCCGGCGCGCCAGGAAAAATAGGGCAAAACGCCCCGTTTCGATCCCCGCCTCCTCCCCTCCGTTCCCAACCCCCCCCCCCCCCCCCCATTTCCACCCGCAGGTGCCGCCCGCCACCGCCGCGCCAAATAAAGCCTAACCGTCTGTGAAGAAAAACGAACGGTTATTGGTCTTCTCAATGAAACAGGGCCCAGACACCCGGGAGAAGCTACACACGACTGGACCTGCACGAAAACAACCCAGAAAAAGCAGAAATGAAGGAAATACACATCCACACAACCAATATAAAAGTAAAGTCAAGAATGAGAGGGGGTGGTGATCCCCCTCGTACATGGAAAATGCATGAAATATGCTCTCATTAGCGTACAAAAGCTCATATGATACAAGATTAGATTTTAAGAGATTTTATGCTAAAACCAAATGAAAGATGAGCAAAAACCATGAAAACCCACGCTAAACAAGAGCATAAAACACTATATAAAATACGCTCATCAAATACGCCCAGACTTGAACCTTTGCTCGTCTCGAGCAAATCCTCTGCCTACGGGAGTACGAAAGACAAATTACAAACTAAAAATTGAAAGCGGGTAGTGGATAGAGAAGTCGCATGCAGTGAGTAAAAAAATAGACTAGTGAAAGGTTCTAAGCATACAAAATTAATTACAAACTTTCTAAGCAATTTATCAAGCACGTCATATCCACTTCTACGAAAGAACAAATAGATTCGTCCTAAGCCTACTGCAACTCGAAAGCAGTGTGAACACTCAGATGAGCATTATACTCTCACGACTATGGGACAGCCTCCAAAGAAATCCATCAATGACAATGTCCATAGGCTCGCCCTGTCACACCTTCTCCGCTACACTAAATAGAAGTTCACTTTACCGATCGTAAGGGCATAAATTAGGATGGAACGTGCAGGCATGAATTTAAGGAGGGGAAATTCGCAAAGATAAACGTGACGGCTAAATCCACACTTAAACCAAAATGTGAGCTTAACATCAAAAATAGAAATACAACCAAGCAAGGAGAGGTGGGAGTGACACCCCTAGACTTGGACTTTGGAATATGGGGTCTAATACGAACAAGAAGAAGATTGCTTGGACTAATGAAACAACGGATACAATCCGGAGCAAGCTCCGGCCAACTATCGGAGGCTGGTTCCTCCAAAGAGTTTCTCTCTAATGAGAGCCCAAAAGACAATGGATCCAAAGATACCCTAACTCCCCAAAACAACTTCCTTATATAGGGAGGGGGCTCACATCAAACCTAATACATTTAAATGAAAAACAACACTAATAAAATAAGAGGGCGCGTTTGCGTAACAATACATCCCGTCAAAAATGCGACCTTGACCCCAAGGTCGGAGCGCCGCACGCCGGTCAGTAGTGATATGCTCGCGGTTGGGATGTCGTTGAGGTGCCTGGGGCGTCATCTGGTAGTCCGTCCGAGAGCAGCAGGGCGTCAAAGTCGGCGGCGGAGAGCGCGGCCACGTCGTCGCCGATGAGGACTCGACACTCCTTCACCGAGCACTCATGACCAGGAGAGTAGGGGTGCTTGCAGCGAAAGCACAGGCCCTTGCTCCGTAAGTCGTTGCACTCCTGGTTGGTCAGGCGGTGGGTAGAGACATGTCAGTTGTTGCGAGGACCCATCATTGGTGGCCGGGGTAAAAGAGGTGGCGGAGGTGTAGGTTTAGGATGGGTCGAGAAATATGGGTGGGAAGGATGCCGAGAGGGAGGTGATGGGGAAGGAATGTCGCAGGACATCGCGAGGAATTCCGCCTCCACCATGGATGAGAGGTCAATGGCTTGGTGAACCGTTAACGGTTGGAGAGTGCAGAGACGGGAGCGGAAGTGGGGTTGCAAGCCGTTCATGAAGAACCCCAAGTAATGGTCTTGGGGAAGACCGGGGACATTGGTGACTAATTCCACGAAGGCATCAATGTATGAGGCAATGGAGCCGGTGTGACGGACCCCGCAAAGTCGCTCGATCATGGGGCCGGAGTAGCGGGCATCATACCATGGATGAGAGGTCAATGGCTTGGTGAACCGTTAACGTTTGGAGAGTGCGGAGACGGGAGCGGAAGTGGGGTTGCAAGTCGTTCATGAAGAACCCCAAGTAATGGTCTTGGGGAAGACTGGGGACATGAGTGACTAATTCCACGAAGGCATCAATGTACAAGTCAATGGAGCCGGTGTGACGGACCCTGCAAAGTCGCTCGATCATGGGGCCGAAGTAGCGGGCTTCATACCGCTGAATGAGGGCCTCAGAGAGAGATGGCCAGGTGAGGTCGGGAGAGGTCTGGCAGAGCCAACAGACCCAATGGAGGGCCGACCCTTCTATGCCGATAAGTGTGGTGGAGACCCGTTGTGTCGGAGCGGTCTGGTGAATGTCGAAGAATTGTTCGGCGCGGGCAATCCAGCCGAAGGGGTCAGACCCGTTGAAGGTGGGTATGGCAGGTCCACGGTACGGTGGAGTAGGAGCTTCCACCACTGCGGAAGTATCGGGAAACACGGTTCTGGGGGATCCCCCGGCAGAGGAGGTAGAGGGCCCAGAGTGCTGGGTGGGCTGTAATTTCTGGAGCATGGTCAGAATCGAGGCAAGCTGCTCGGTCTGTGCCTCGAGACGAGAGTTGATGGTGGTGAGGGAGTGTTCGGGGGCTTCCACGCGGGATTCCATCCGGCTCTTTGGCATATGTGGACGACCGCGCCGAGCTGGAGGTTGGCAGGAGAGTGCCGGAGCCGGGGAAGGGGCCTAGCAGCGGACGATCGCTGCGAAAGAGCAGGCAGCGGCGGAAGGAACTGGAATGGCGTTGGCGCTGTGTATGGTTGAGAGCGGAGCGGCGGATTGGGCGGATCTGGATGCTGGACGGCTGACGGAGTCAGAACCACCGATCTGGGCGCTAGCAGGACCGGTCGATTCGATCGATTAGTGTGGCGGATCGATCGGTGCGTCTGATCGAGAAGGGTTGCGGACGCTGGCGAACGAGTCGATCGATCGGTGCATCGATCGTTCTGTCGAGCGAGTAGATCGTTCTGTCGAGCGGTGGTGCTGGATGCGGACGTTGCGGGTTCACGCGAGGCGAACGTTGCGGGTTCACGCGAGGCTGGATCGTTCTGTCGAGCGGTGGCGAACGAGTCGATCGTTCTGTCGAGCGGTGGTGCTGGATGCGAACGTTGCGGGTTCACACGAGGCTGGACGGCGGGGGACGAAGCATCGGCGGCAAGTGCTGCGAACGGTGAGGCAGGATCAGACCAATTAATACGAACAAGAAGAAGATTGCTTGGATTAATGAAACAACGGATACAATCCGGAGCAAGCTCCGGCCAACTCTCGGAGGCTGGTTCCTCCAAAGAGTTTCTCTCTAATGAGAGCCCAAAAGACAATGGATCCAAAGATACCCTAACTCCTCAAAACCACCTCCTTATATAGGGAGGGGGCTCACATCAAACCTAATACATTTAAAATAAGAGGGCGCGTGCGCGTAACAGGGTCACTCCCAACCATGCCAAACAACATAAACTATATAACCAAACATATTTTTATACTTATTCATTTCCTTTTTAATCATCTTTTTCTCTCTCTTTTTCTCATCATTTTCAATCACAAATATGCACCCACAACAAAGAATGGGGTAGTGAATCTTATCCTCCTACCACATTTATGACATGAAATCTTCACCAACAATCAAGAATAAACCAACCATCACTTCACAAAAATAATCATAAGAGAGATTTTCGATTAAGCTCAGATTAAGTGTGAATATATAGGTTGGGCAATTTGGCTTTGGTGATGTGTTGGTGGGGGTGAAATCAATAAAGTCGGTGAAAGGCACAAAGTGGCTCGGCAATGGTTGACGTATGGGCAGGATGTGAATGCTCAAACTATCCAAGGAAAGGCCTTAGTCATTTTAATAGAGTTAATCCTAAGTTGTGCAAATGCCTCGAAGATCGCTATGGGCGAGTTCTAGACACCGAGGAAGGACATCATTCCTTTCATCGTGATAGGATAGGATAATACGTCTCTAGCGACAACTACATGCGACTTACACTAGTATTCGGACACGATCGCGTTCAATCTAGAAGTGGATATAAACCGCAGATAAATAGTAAAAAGCGTGTAATTAAGCGTATGCAAAGAATTTAACTCTAGATCTATTCCTACCCAAGAACATGTACACTCGACTAGGAGCAATGCTCGAGTCAACTGTACACTACCGGAATCGATCTTTAATTTTAAATTATGCAACTTAAACACCAATAAAATAGAATAAAAGCACGGGATTAACAACTATCCAAGTTAATTGTGAGTGGGTGCGGAAATGAATATTAAATGAGCGAGAAAAATTGAGAATTTTGAAAATTTTGGGCAAAATAAAATAACACTAACGGAATGCAAGTGAGTGACGCGAACTACCCCCCAGACTTAAATAAAGCATTGTCCTCGATGCAAATATATATGGTAAATAACAAGATGAATGCAAGAAAATGAAGCGGGATATGAACGTGTTACTCAATGCCCAAGAATGGGGCATTCCGAAAGCGAAGCGTACATGTGGCCCAAAGCTGTGTGGCAGGCCAACTCTCCCAGAAAAGTGCTCCGGCCATAAACACCAAGGTCCTGACCATGTTAGCTCAATAAAAACAAAACAGAAATTAAGCAAATAAAACACGAAAAAACTGAAAAGGGCTTGGATTGCCTCCCAAGAAGTGCTTTGTTGATGTAAACTCAAATTCGGATCTTAAAGTTAATTATTTTTAGCGAAAGATTTAATTATTATAGAATAAAATTAGGGTTTTGAAAACATCAGTTGGATTTTATTTTAAATTTGAAAAGAGGTCGAGCGACCAAATCAAGTTTTGCGCGCGAAATAACGCTCGTGTAATGAACTTTAATAAGATCGTTGAGTTTCGCTAGAGTCGGCTCTCTCGAACGCCCTCTGAATTGAATCGTTGCGAGATTTATACATCCACAAACAAAATCACAATAACAATTTATGAAATAACGGTAATAGGAATGATTCGAACGTTCGGGGCAAGCTTAGCAGTATTTAATTGAGACGCATAAAACCAATTTGATATTTTGAAAGCAGGGAAGGAGTGAATGTTACCCGAACAAAAAAGGCCGTTCCAAATCCTGTGGTAGGAGCGTAAAGTCAATGTGGCCACAGATGGGTCGGAGAGACTCAGGTTGAAATCATAGTCGGGATTCCGTCCAACTCGCGTAGGCGCAGGTATGAACAGAATAAGTCGCTGATTGACGGGGAGGCGTGTCGTCGTCGACGTCAACCAGCGGAGAGGACTTCGGCAGGGCTCGCCTGGGTTGAGGGGAGCGATCGACGGAGGCGGTCTGGAGTGGGAAGGTCGGGGCCGACGTTGCAGGCGCTGGACTTGGCGTCGCCGCTGGCTGAAATGGCAGGCGCTGGGCATATAGCAGGGCCGGTTGTCAGAGGAAAACGACTAGGGTTCGTTTTCCTCTAATTCTCCGGGCTGCCTCTTCATTCGGAATAATATCCCAATTTATATCCCGTGAACATTTTGCTGTTTCCTTTTTTTCTCATATTCCAAAATAATTGCTGCTTATTTTTTTCCAAACTTAGCTTTATTCTTTTCAACAAAGATATCACAGTTGGTAGTCCGTGAACAGTGCAGATTTTATACCAAATTATTTTTCGAAGTATTTTGATGTATTTTATTTGGAATTAATTTTATGCGTTCCCCTTAAATAAATTAGGCTTGCCCCTTACGTCCTAACTACTCAAATTACCGGACATCTGCATTTAAGATCCCACCGGTCGGTCACACCGATGAACCGAAACTAATAACGGATACATGGAAAGGGAAATACATGAAATAAATAACTGCAAAAGAAATGAACGAAAGTAAATAACTGCACGAAATAAATAAAGGCACGTGACGGAGTCACGCGTCCTCGGATGCGGCGGGGGTTGCATCAATTCCCCCGGGGTTGACAAGGCTCGACCCCCGCGAGAACTCGCAGAAACCGGTGTTGTAGAGATCAGACATCGTTGTTGGTGCCACATCAGGGGGAATGTCTGGGGCTTTGACAGCTAGCTCGACGTACTTCGGAATTTGGAATGGGCCAATCCTCCGGTGAAAAACAAACACTCAACCTTCCTTTGAAAAGTACAACACATGGCGATAACGACCGACCGTGAATTCGTAATGTTCAAAGGGTTGCTTGCAAATTATCAGTAATAATTTTAATAATTTTTCGCAACTCTTTTAAATAATTAGTATAAGCTTGCACACCGAAGGAAATACGTCCATGAAAATAGAGGAGGTGGCAATCATGTAAATGATGTAATAAAAGCGAACAGGTAATCTCGTAAGAAGATTTATTGTGGGTATGATTTTTAGAGTTGTTATATGTGAGTTGTGCTTGTGGATAGATAAAAATCACATTGCCTTGCATTCACCTCAATTATGCGCTTAAGAAGGCCCCTCATACTACTTTCAACAACATTATCATGCCCATCAGTTGGACCGTGATAAGCGCTACTATCCTCGAGTTTGGTTCTCAGTCGACCAAATATTATGTTCCACAAAGATGAAAGAAAATTTTTTATATTTCGATCTAATGTCACAAGTATGCGCATAACCAACTGACAGTGAGATGAAAAGGTGTACTCACTAAGTAGGAGATCGATCGAGTTGGGTGTGCAGAGTGAATATCCGTCTGACAAAATGCATGAAAACTGAAAAATAGCAGGTGGTAAGTCAGGAATCGGTAAATGTGGTGTGAGCGACATACCGGGGCCACAAGTTAATTCATGGGGTGGGGGTTCAAACGGGAGTGCGGTGAGCAGTAATGTGGTGGAGTTAGTCACAAGTGAACTAGAATGCGTAGAGATCCTTTCACGTGCCCTTGGAATAATACAGTTCTTTTGGGGTAAAAGAACAATCTTGTGCCCGTGGTGCTCGAAGGAATGCAAGTTTCTCGTGCCGTCATGCGTGACCTGTTGGTCGTACTGCCATGATCTTCCTAGTAGGATGTGACAGACATCCATGTCGGTAACATGACATAAAACTCTATCTGAATACGTGCTCTCTATAGAGAACTCTACCAGACAATAATGAGTGACGGGCATAGTCAAATGACTATTGACTCCGGATAAGCTGTAGGTTTGTTCTAACGCGTGCGTCTCAAGGCCCAATATGTCGACCATGCGTTGAGACACAAAATTCTCCATGCTGCCACTGTCGATAATAATGGAACAAAACTGTCCGTGAATGCGTGCAGTAGTGCGAAAAATATCGTTCCTTCCGTGGTCAACACCAGTAGACTCACTAGGGGTGATCAGGCTATATCGTAAGACGCGGACTAAGTGTTTGGCGTGTTCGCCTTCCACTTCTACGACATCCTCCGACTCGTGCTCAGGCTCAGGGTGAGACTCATTTACGTAAACTCCATACTCTGGCTCACGTCCATTAGTAGAATCGATGATAGCGACGGAGTGGCATCGCGGGCACTCAGATGATTTGTGCCCCGGTTCCATGCACTCGAAGCATCGGAATACTCCAGTGTTGGGCTTAGTCTCTGTTGAACGGTTACAAGCCAAAAGTTGATTCATTCAATAATAGGCTCCTCTATATATAGAGGAGGAATAAAAGGTACAAACATGCTAATAGCACACCAGAAATAAAAAGGATAAAAAAACTCGCTAATAATGCTAACACTCCCCCTCAAGTTGGGCGAGTGATATTAAACATGCCCAACTTGTGCACAATCTGGTCAAAGGAATTCACACACAACCCTTTGGTGAGAATGTCGGCAAGTTGCCCGTTGGAGGGCACAAAAGGAGTACAAATGATTCCCCTTTCAATATTCTCCTTGATAAAGTGTCGATCCACCTCAATGTGTTTTGTCCGGTCATGTTGAACCGGGTTGTGAGCGATACTAATGGCAGACTTATTGTCACAATATAGACGGATGGGTCCTTCTTCAACAAGACCAAGGTCGCTCAATAAGGCCCGAAGCCATAAGCCTTCACAGACCCCATGAGCCATAGCTCTAAACTCAGCCTCGGCACTAGACCGTGCCACAACCTGTTGCTTCTTGCTCCTCCAAGTGACAAGGTTACCTCCAACAAAAGAGCAGTATCCAGAAGTGGATCGCCTATCATCCACTGACCCGGCCCAATCAGCATCAGTATAAACTTCAATCTTGAGATCAGTACTCAGGGAAAACAGGATTCCCCTTCCTGGTGAGGACTTGAGGTACCGAAGAATTCTGCGTGCTGCATCCATGTGCCGTGTCTTTGGAGCATGCATGTACTGACTCACAACACTCACTGCATAGGAAATATCCGGACGAGTATGAGAAAGATATATGAGCCTCCCCACTAACCTTTGGAACCCTGAAATATCCTCAATCGTCACTCCATCATCACGCCCCAATCGGTGATTTGCCTCAATCGGAGTATCAGCCGGTCTGCATCCGCTCATCCCCATCTTCTCAAGAAGATCTAACGTGTATTTCTGCTGAGAGAGGAAGATCCCCTGCTTTGATCTAGCAACTTCAATTCCCAAGAAGTACTTGAGTTTTCCTAGATCCTTGACCTCAAACTCTTTGGCAAGCTTCAGCTTCAGATTCTGAATTTCTTCATGATCATCACCAGTTATGACAATGTCATCAACATACACAATAAGAACCGTGAATTTCCCAAGCTTACGTTTGATGAACAGCGTATGGTCAGCATTGCTCTGAGAGTATCCAAACGACATCATCGCCTTGTGGAACCGGCCAAACCATGCTCTTGGGGACTGCTTCAGTCTGTATAGAGCCTTCAACAATCTACAAACTTTCCTTGAAGAACCAGCCGGAGTGAGACCTGGAGGAATAGACATATAGACCTCCTCCTCCAAGTCACCGTGGAGAAAGGCATTCTTCACATCAAGCTGCAGAAGATCCCAATTTTTGCAAACAGCAACGGAAACCAATACCCTGATGGTATTCATTTTAGCAACAGGGGCAAATGTCTCCTGATAATCAATGCCCTGGGTTTGGGTATAACCCCTTGCAACCAACCGTGCCTTGCATCTCTCAACAATCCCTTGTGGATTCTGTTTCACAGAGAACACCCACTTGCACCCAACAGGTTTTTTTCCATAGGGAAGAGAGACTAGATCCCATGTATGGTTCTTCTCCAGAGCCTTCATTTCCTCAACCATCGCCTCACGCCATACAGGAACCTCAAGAGCCTGTTGCCATGACACAGGTATAGAAGAAGTAGCAAGAGAGGAGACAAAGGCCTTATAGGAGGTAGATAGAGAATCATAAGATACATAATTAGAGAGAGGATGGCGGGTACAAGACCGGATACCTTTACGAAGAGCAATCGGTAAATCAGACCCTGAGTCGGGATCCACTGACTGTTCTGGTAACATAGCAGGCCCTTGTGCGCTTGTCCCCTTTGCACGCCGAGTATAGACCTGCAGAATCGGAGGTGGAGGCATAGCGGAGGAAGGATCCAGAGAGACAGGAGGAGACATAGGAAAAAAACCCACCTCCACTGGAATAGCGGGACTCACTTCCTTTGGTAAAGTCTCCCCCTGAAGTGAGGGATATGGTGGAGGTATGGGCAGAGAAACTGAGGGAACACCCGATGGTGAGGAAGAGGACAAAGGGTAATATGATTCGGATTCACGGAAAGTGACATCCATGCTAACAAACACCTTTCTTGTAGGTGGATGAAAACACTTGTAACCCTTTTGCGTAGGAGAGTACCCAATAAAGACACACTTGAGGGCACGCGGATCAAGTTTGGATGGACGAGGGTGATGGATGTGAACAAAGCAAACACAGCCAAACACTTTAGGAGGAAGGCGGGTGGGAGTCACCCCCAGCGTGTCCAAAGGGGTAGAGTTCCCGAGGACACGTGTGGGCATACGATTGATGAGGTAAGCAGCAGTGAGAACCGCATCTCCCCAATAGAATTTTGGGAGATGCATTGTGGACAAGAGGCAGCGAGCAACCTCCAACAAATGGCGATTTTTCCGCTCAGCAACGCCATTTTGAGCAGGGGAATACGCACAGGTAGTCTGGTGTAAGATACCGTGGTCAGCCAGGTAGCGCTCAAATTGAGAGTCCATGTATTCCCGGCCATTGTCACTACGAAGAATTTGAATTTTGGACTGAAATTGGGTGGCGATCATGGCATGGAATTGTCGAAAAACGGAGAACGCATCACTTTTGCGACGTATCAAATATAACCATGTGGTGCGCGAGAAGCAATCAATGAAAGTAATAAACCACGTACAACCAGAAATTGAAGGGAGCAAGCATGGGCCCCAGATATCAGAATGAATAGCAGCAAATGGAATAGAACTTGGCAAAGATACATGTTTAAATGAAGTACGATGATGTTTGTTGACACTACAGACATCACACACAAAAGACTCCAAAATAGTAGCAGAAAGAGCAGGAAATAACAGTTTCATAACAGAAAGAGATGGGTGTCCCAGGCGACAATGCCAGGAGTACAGAGGGTGAACAGTGCTGGAATGAAGAGCTAGGGGGAAGAATCAGCGCCGCCAGAGTCAAGCACATAGAGACCATTCACCATGCTACCAGAGCCAATAACCTTCCCCGTCGTCAGGTCCTGAAACACACAAGAAGACGGAAGAAAGGTCACAGAGCAATGCATGGAGTTGGTCAAATGACTAATGGAAAGTAGATTACGAGTAAAGGTAGGCACGTGAAGGACAGAGGACAAGGTGAGGGAGGAGCAGGGTATGGTTCCCTTTCCAGCAATGGAGGAAAGAGAACCATCTGCAATACTCACCTTATCACGCCCAGAAAGAGGAGTATAGGAAACAAAACCTGTAGAGGACCCGGTCATATGATCCGTGGCCCCAGAGTCAATGACCCATTGGGTCGATGAAGAAGAAACAGCAGAATGAGCACCTGGCAGTCCTGTATGAGCGTAGGAGGAAGAGGCAGAAGGCTCCGTAGAAAGACCCTGCATCATGCGTCTCAGAGCTAGCATCTCATCCGCCGTGAAGCCACCAGGTGTAGCACAGGCATCAGTACCAGAGTATCCATGAGAAGCATCAGCAGTAGCATCAGTAAGATGGGCCACACGGGGAGCAACATGACGACCCGAGGAGCGTCCAGAACCACGACCGCCACGAAGCGAAGCACCCCCTCTTGGAGTAGGGAACCCATGAAGCTTGAAGCAGGTATCCCGTGTATGGCGATTCTTGCCACAATAATCACATACAAGATGATCCTTATCTGAGCTCCTCAACTTGAGATCACGGAATGGACGAGTGCCAAGAAGAGAGGGGGTAGAAGCAGCCAGAGCAGAGCTCTCTGGCACAGGGTCAGGTAGGAGAGTCTGACGACGATCAAACTCCTGTTGCACTATGCTGTAGACCTCAGAAAGGGAAGGAATCAACGGTCGCCCGAGAATCTGAACACTGATCTAATCGAAGTCGCGATGCAATCCATGAAGAAACTCAAATATGCGATTGCGATCATCTCTGGCCCGAACCATCGCCTCGTCAATAGGACTAACGAATACAAGGGGATCAAAGTGATCATACTCCTGGTAAAGTTGCGTGAACTCCAAGTAATACGCTGAAGGAGGTCGGTCACCCTGTCGGAGTAAGCTAATCCGGCGGCGTAGCTGAAAGATCTGAGCCGCATTGCCACGACGGGAGTAGGTTGACTCCGCACGACGCCAAATATCAGCAGCACTATCAAGAAAGAGGTAGTTGCGGGCAATGGACTCTTGCATGGAGTTGGTGAGCCAGGACATAACCAAGGAATTCTCGGACTCCCACTGCTGCCATTCAGGAGAAGTCCTGTCAGGTTCCTTCATGTGGCCGGAGACATAGCCAAAGAGACGCCGACTTTTCAGCGCCAGGGTGATGGAACGGGACCATGAGAGATAATTGGATTCATCGAGTCGGAGAGTAGTGATCTGAGAGGTATTGTGATCGGTGGTTCCACGGTAAAAAACCGATGAAGGACCACTAGAGAGAGCCGGGGCAACACCGGTAGAGAGAGGATCCGGGGTAACAACGGTAGAAAGAGTGGGAGAATCCATTCCAGTAGATGCCATGGCAAGCCGGAATAGAAATCCGGGGAGAAAGAAAGAACCGGAATAGAAATCCGGATAGGAGGAAAGCCCCAAAAAAAAATTTAGGGCATCAAGGGGTGAATGGTTTCAGCCATTCAAGCATCACGAGAAAGGTGGCGCCGGAAAGAAGAACTTATTCCGGCGCCATGAGGAGAGGATGAAGCACTGTCGAGCGGAGAGGAGCGCTGGCGGAAAAGCGGGGAGGAGCGCTGGTCGCTGGGTCGCTGGAGGAACGCGGAGAGGACGCTGGTCGCTGGCGGAAGGCGGAGAGGGGCGCGGGACGCTGGACGCTGAGAGGAGCGCTGGACGTTGGCGGAACGGGACGCTGGTCGCTGAGAGGAGAGGAGCGCTGGTCGGGCGAGACGGGGGCGAGGCGGAAGCGAGGCGGAAGCGCAGTTTAGGCCACGGGATTGCTCGGCTCTGATACCATGTTGAACGGTTACAAGCCAAAAGTTGATTCATTCAATAATAGGCTCCTCTATATATAGAGGAGGAATAAAAGGTACAAACATGCTAATAGCACACCAGAAATAAAAAGGATAAAAAACTCGCTAATAATGCTAACAGTCTCAATAATCTCTTTACCCTTGGAGGGATTAATGGGGGGAGTAGGAGTCCCAGTAGTAATGGGATGCTGAGGGGAGTCCGAGATCCTATCCGTGGTAGTAGTGATGACACTCGATGTAGATCTATCAGTAGATCTGACTCCAGTTGACCGTTTTTGTGAGGACTCTACTCTCCGTGCACGACTCGATATTTCTCCTAAGTCTTTGTAATCAAACAACTCTAGTTGGTCTCGAATGGAATAGCGTAGCCCGTTCAGATAACGGGACACGGTCATGTCATCATCCTCTCTGAGGCCGAGGCGAGACTGCAGAACTAGGAACTCATTGGTGTATTCATCCACCGTTAGCTTGTCTTGTCGTAGGTTGTGGAACCTACGGTAGAGGGTTTGCAAATAATCAGGTGGGATATACCGCTTTCGTAGTTGGGCTTTAAATTCGATCCACGTGGTGATAGGGGGCATACCTAAATTGAAGCGAGAACGCTCTAATTGTCCCCACCAAACTAAAGCGGACCCTTTCAATCTAAGAGTAGCATACTCAACTTGCCTAGCTTGGGGCAATTGCTTCCAAGCCAGGAAACGGTCCATCCTATCACACCAGTCTAGGCAACCCTCGGGTTCTAAGTGTCCCTCAAAATCGTCAACGTCTAATTTCACTCCTACATCCCATCGGGGTGGATTACGTGGTTCGTTACGTGGCTCGGGTTCTGTTTTTGCAAGTTTTGGAGGTCTAGGATTAGGATCTACTTCAACCACTGGGATAGGTACTCGATTTAATTGCATGGTAGCCTCTATATTATTAACCGATGTGCGCAATCCGTTCATAACATGCGTGACACTACCCATACCGGTGGTGAGAGTTTCTACTGCTTTCATTAAATCGCTCATACGTTGGGCCAAATCCCCAACACTTGTTTCTAGGTGATCCACTCGTTTTTCCATTTAAAATAATTCGATTTCAAAAAAATTTCGTTGGTTTTAGAATTAATTCAAATTTGAAAAAATTTTAAATTAATTTAAAATAAAGATACTCAAAGATTCCCGAGTGGGTTAAAAAAAAGAAATTATATATATTTTATCGTTTGGTTTTTTTTTTGAAAAAGCTTAATATTATTTTATTTTATTTTATTTTGACAATAGATCACAAAATTAAAAGATAATAATAATAATAATTAATTTTTTTTTTTGAAATCCGGATCGTTTGATTCACGATAGGAGCGAATCAAACCTAGCTTTGATACCAAACTGATATAAACTCAAATTCGGGTCTTAAAGTTAATTATTTTTTTAGCGAAAGATTTAATTATTATAGAATAAAATTAGGGTTTTAAAAACATCAGTTGGATTTTATTTTAAATTTGAAAAGAGGTCGAGCAACCAAATCAAGTTTTGTGCGCGAAATAACGCTCATGTAATAAACTTTAATAAGATCGTTGAGTTTCGCTAGAGTCGGCTCTCTCGAACGCCCTCTGAGTTGAATCGTTGCGAGATTTATACATCCACAAACAAAATCACAATAACAATTTATGACATAACGGTAATAGGAATGATTCGAACGTTCGGGGCAAGCTTAGCAGTATTTAATTGAGACGCATAAAACTAATTTGATATTTTAAAAGCAGGGAAGGAGTGAATGTTACCCAAACAAAAAAGGCCGTTCCAAATCCTGTGGTGGGAGTGTAAAGTCAATGTGGCCACAGATGGGTCGGAGAGACTCAGGTTGAAATCAGAGTCGGGATTCCGTCCAACTCGCGTAGGCGCAGGTATGAACAGAATAAGTCATTGATTGACGGGGAGGCGTGTCGTCGTCGACGTCAACCAGCGGAGAGGACTTCGGCAGGGCTCGCCTGGGTTGAGGGGAGCGATCGACGGAGGCGGTTTGGAGGGGGAAGGCCGGGCCCGACGTTGCAGGCGCTGGACTAGTCGCCGCTGGCTGAAATGGCGGGTGCTGGGCAAATCGCAGGGCCGGTTGTCAGAGGAAAACGACTAGGGTTTGTTTTCCTCTAATTCTCCGGGCTGCCTCTTCATTCGGAATAATATCCCAATTTATAGCCCGTGAACATTTTTTTGTTTCCTTTTTTTTTCTCATATTCCAAAATAATTGTTGCTTATTTTTTTCCAAACTTAGCTTTATTCTTTCCAACAAAGATCTCACAGTTGGTAGTCCGTGAACAGTGCAGATTTTATACCAAATTATTTTTCAAAGTATTTTGATGTATTTTATTTGGAATTATTTTTATGCGTTCCCCTTAAATAAATTAGGCTTGCCCCTTACGTCCTAACTACTCAAATTACTGGACCTCTGTATTTAAGATCCCACCGACCGGTCACACCGATGAACCGAAACTAATAACGGATACATGGAAAGGGAAATACATGAAATAAATAACTGAAAAAGAAATGAACGAAAGTAAATAACTGCACGAAATAAATAAAGGTGCGTGACGGAGTCACGCGTCCTCAGATGCGGCGGGGGTTGCATCATTTGTTTAACGTCATTGAGCTGGACCAAATATCTATATTAAGCATTATAATAAAAGTGCAGGATAAAAAATTCAGAAATAGTTCAGAACACTCCTAAAATTAGTTCAAAACAAATCAGCTATACGCTGATTTAAAGTAGCTCCCGGTGGAGAGTTGAGAAGAACCGGAATGTGTGGTCATTGCGTTAAAGGAGGAACGAGACCCCTCCCCCCCCCCCCCCCCCGCATCAGTCCTCTCGGCTTTCCACCGAGCAGCGGAGAGCGAAGCGCACAACAACTTCACTTTCTTCTTTTCTTCCACGGTGGGAGAACGTCATTTCTCGTTCTTATAATCATATTTTTATATGTCGGAGGAATCAGTTACGTGGGTTGCGTACACTCCACTCGCGGAAGTAGGAGATCAGCCCACTTCCCACTTCACCTTTTTCTGCCCACTAAAGCATAAAGAGACCTGGAGATCTGGATGGGCCTGCTCATTCTCCATCAAAAATGGTGGAGGAGCAGCCCTCGCGATACAATCTTTGTTCAAATCCAAAACAGGAGCAAAGTGTGTTTATCCAAAAGCTAAAGGGGTGGCCGGCAAATTGGCCACCATGACAGCATCAGCATTCACATCCACATGAAGCTCTTCATCACCACTGAGTGGGTCATCCAAAGACTTCGCATCCACAGCTACATCTTCATCTCCTTTATCTTTCTCACCATCTTCGCCATCACGCGACAACCTCATAGATACAACTTGACGAACATCATCTCCAACCGCTTCCAAGCTCACCATCAGTTCAACTCCATCAATGCCACAACCAACACAGGGTTGCACGTCACTAGAAACTTCATTAGCAACAAAGGACAGGTCGGGAGTGACATGCTTGGATGGGAAAGAGGCACGCCCCTCTGCAAGGTGCAGAGAGGCGCCAATAAATTTGAGCAGTGGGCCCCAAAAACTGAAGACTCATTATCCGGAGGCCCCATCACTCGAAAATCGGCTTTAAAAATTTCCCCAACCAAGAGAACGTCGACGTCCCGCACCCCACCAACAGTTTTCACCAACGCCCCATCAGCGAGCACTAGTGATATCTGGTCCTCCACGCAAAGCTCGAACTTCGCCACATCATGGAGAGAAATGATATTGCGTAAAGATCTGGTATCACAAAATGCTTGTGTGGCGAAGTTATTGATTTTGCAGTTGAGTACAATACCTCCCACCAAAGTAGGAGCCGACTCGGAAGTGATCCGAGCTTGCTCCTTCGGGTTTGTTTCTGTATTGCTTGGGAGGGTGCTCATTTAAAAAGTTGGCCATTTGGCCCATTTGTGTTTCCAAATTTTTAATAGACACACCTTGGTTAGTGACCGCGGTCTGCGTCGTCTCTATGAACTTCTAAAGAATGAACTCCAAGTCGCTCTTCCTTTCCGGTGGTGGTGGTGGTGGTGGTGATGGTGCGGGTAAAGGGGCCGCCTGATATTGATTTTGGGGTCAGCTACCACTAGCCTCCCACCATGGCTATGCTGACCCGGCAGCTACTTCTGACCCTACAAATTTTGGCTCCAGGAGAAATTTGGGTGATTGAGCCATCCAGGGTTGTAAATATTTGAGATTGGGTTGTTTTGTTGTTGATTCCCTACAAAACTTACAGATTCATCAGCATAGAAAGTAGAGGGATCAGCAACGGAGGCACCCATCTGACACTCGTAGGCATGATGGTCAGCGTTGCCACAGACTTGCCACGACACTGCCATGACCTGGGTAGGGGCAGCTCTTTTCATGATATTCAAATTCTCCATACGGCGAGAGGCAAAGTCCACATCCACAACAGGCTGGGTCACCGAGTCGACCTCATATAGTCCCACGGTCCGCTTTGGCACGCTCCTCCCCATAATTCAGTGAGAACTATGGGAAGCAATGTCTTTGATCAAGTCAAAGGACTCTTCGGGAGTTAGGCGCATCAGATTTCCACCTGTTGCAGCATCAATAGTGGAGCGATAATGGGGATCAAGAGAGTAATAGAAAGTTTGTACCATGAGCCATTAGGGAAATTCATGTTGAGGACATTTCCTCAACAGCTCATAGAAGCACCCCAGGCTTCGGCCAAAATCTCTTGATCAAGCTGTCGGAAGTTCATGATCTCACGTCGGAGCCCCACCAGTCTTTCAGCTAGGAAGAAGTTCTCCAAAAAATTTGACGCAAGAGCGTCCCAAGTAGTGAGTGAACTTGGAGGAACAGAATGTAGCCAAACTTTGGCTTTGTCCCTTACAGAAAAGGGAAAGAGCCGCAGCCTGACCATGTCGTCAGAAACACCAATATAGCGGAAGGTGCCACAAATTTTAACAAAATTTGAAATATGAAGATGAGGGTCTTCCATAGCAATGCCAGAAAATTAGACATTGTTCTGGATCATGTGCACTATGGTCGGCTTAATTTCAAATTGAGCAGTGGTGATGGCCGGCCCAATGGGTGGATATATGCTCCCAATTGAGGGGAGTGTGTAATCCATCATTGTGCGACGGCGCGACCTCTCAACCTCCTGCTCAATGTGCTCCTGGGGGGGGGGGGGAATTTTCCTCGTCCATCCTGCGAGCGGCACGACGAATATCTCGAAGCGTGTGCTCAATTTCAGGATCAAAAGGGAGAACATCACCGGGGTTCCTCCCATTCATAACAGATAAAATAAAAATAGAAACAGAAAAAAAAAAACTTGCGCAAGATGTCGTATTCCCCGGCAACGGAGCCGAAAACTTGATATCTCCCTGAGATAACTTGGGGTGATCAATGCGGCAAGTGCACCGGTCGTCAAATAATAATTATAAAACGGGAGAAGAACCCCCGAGTATCGATCTCTCGAGGAATACGGAACGCTCGTGCGATTCGTTGATTTTAGAAAAGCGGAAAAACTAGAAATGTTGATCGTTGATTTGAGGGTTTCCTAAATTATAAATGCAGAAAATGAAACTACGCTAATGCGTGGTCGCCTACACCGCTTCGCTCGCTTCCGGGTCGCCTTCACCGCTTCGCTCACATGCCTCACTTGCGGGTCGTCGGCACCTCTTCGCACAATCACAAGCAATCTCAAACAAAGCTTCTCAACAACACAAAATCACAAGATCTTCACAGGAGGCCTAGCCTCCTAGGCTACTCCAAAGAAAATGACAAATTCAAGAACACATTAACATGTAAGATTAAATCACAAGTTCAAAACATTGTCATTCCACCATCATTGAAATAGAAGAAAACATTAATCAATTTTAACCTAGAAATGCAGAAAAAGAAGCAGAAATACAACTTTGAGCTCGAGACTATTCCATAGATACGGAGGGACTCCGTAGGATGAACCCGTGTTGGCCTCGATCGTCGGCTGTCGGCTAGGGTAAAGGGAAAGCTGTCACCTATCCCCAATGAGCCTGTCTTCTCGATTGTTCTGCTCCGTCCGTGTTTTCCCTTCGAAATCCTAGCTCGGCGGAAAAGAAGGGTCGATGAATCCTTGCTTGAATGCTCTTGGATTACGGGGAGAGCCTAGGGGATGAACCCTAGCTCTTGGAGGAGAAAAACGGCAGAACTGTTCGTCCCTGCGAACTCCAATCCCTAAAAATTCCATCAGGATCGTATTTATAGTCGAGCAGAAATTATGAACGTGCACGGTTAGGCGCACGACCAGTGGTCGTGCGCGAAGGAAATCATGCTAACCGTGCGCCAAGGAAAGAGGACTAGCGGGAAAATAATGAACTCGCACGACCAGTGGTCGTGCGAGAAGGAAGGTCGTTAACCGTGCGCCAAGACGTGCGTTAAAATGGGGGTTTACGATAGAATCTGGGTGAATAAGTGCGCACGACCAGTGGTCGTGCGCGAACAAGTCCACTAACCTTTCGCGAAGAAAAACGCACGGTTAGTGGCCTCCTCAATGAAATAGGACCCAGACACCCGAGAGAAGCTACACACGGCTGGACCTGCATGGCAACAACCCAGAAAAGCAGAAATAAAGGAATTACACTTTCACACAGCCAATATAAAGTAAAGTCAAAAATAAGAGGGGGAGGTGATCCCCCTCGTACATGAAAAATGCATGAAATATGCTCTCATTAGCTTACAAAAGCTCATATGATGCAAGATTATGTTTTAAGAGATTTTAGGCTAAAATCAAATGAAAGATGAGTGAAAACCGTGAAAAATCACGCTAAACAAGAGCCTGAAACACTATAAAATACGCTCATCAGAGGGTGATAACATCGATAACTTTTGGTGGTGGAAGAGTACAACACAAAAATACATTTAAGAAAACGGGCATTGAGTTTGTCACGATGAGTATGGACATGAACAAAACAGACGGATCCGAATATACGAGGAGAAATCTGAGAAATATGAATAGTGAGTTTAGAGGAAAGACGAGAAAGAGTAGCGTAGTGTCGAGAGCGGGAGGGAAGACAATTAATGAGATGGGTTGCACCCAAACAGCATCACCCCAATAGAACCTCGGAAGGTGCATGGTAGCGAGCAACCTCCAACAAGTGTTTATTTTTCGTTCTGCAACTTCATTTGAGTGGAGGTGTGGGCACAAGTGGTTTGGTGAAAATCGTCATTATCTGCAAGATATGTGCCAAACATTCTCTAGTCATCGTACTCGTCACCATTATCACTACGCAAAACAAGAATAACTTCACCAAACTGTGTCATGATCAATTTATGAAAGGTGTGAAATTACCTAAACACTTTACTCTTCCTTTTTAACAAATAAACTCACGTAGTACGGGAAAACCAATCAATACAGATCACAAATCATTTATAGCCGAATAAAAATAACACGAGGGAAGAACCCCAAACATCTGAGTGAAGCACATCGAAGGGAGAAGAACTAGGAAGAGATACATGACTTGGACTGTAACGAACATGTTTCGATAGTTCACAAGCATCACAAGAAAAAAACTTAAACAACTGAAAGCAGATAAAAAATTGGTAAGATATAAAGAGGAGAGGTGCCCAAAGCGTTGACGTCAGTGTCAGATGTCATGGAGAGTAAGAGTAGGGTGGTGGAGAGCGCACTGGGGGGAAACTGCTGATCCAACAAGTACAGACCACCAACATTTCTACCCTTGCTAATGTTTCGCTTCGTAGCCAGATCCTGAAAAACACAAAAATCAGGAAAGAAAATCACCGAGCAATTGAACGAATTAGTTAAATGACTAATGAACAAAAGATTGCGAGAGAATGAAGGTACATGCAATACAGAAGGGAGAGAAAGGATAGGAGAACAAGGAATTGTTCCTCTACCAGTAATAGATGAAAGGGAACCATTAACCGCAATAACTTTATCATGGAATATGTAGTGCTCTAGTAAATTCTCTATAGGAATGGACTTTCAGGATCTTCAAGCTTTTAAGGGGCTTTGTGGGCAAAACAAGCTTGAGGACTGATCACTAGGCATGAATCTTTCCTAAACCAATCGCTCAAATTTAAATTCTTCCCCAACATGGACTTCTCGGCAAAAATTGGTATCAACCTGTCATTCTATAGGCATAGTATTATTTCAGCGCAGTCCTTGATCATCCACTACTCAAGATGGATGATTGGATTACTGATGGGGATAGCGACACACATCGGCATACACGAAGATCAGTGTCGTCCATTTTATGCGGATCGACGATCCGAGATTTTTTGTTATTTCTGTAATTTTTTTAAAAAAATCATATATTTTGAGAGTCGTCATGACCGGAAAATCATAACCATCCATGATGGCCCCAAGTCTATAAATAGGGATAGAGGGTTTAATTTGAAGGATTGAAAGTTGGTGTAAAGAAGAAATTACTCCTTTCAATCACCCGGTGCAGAAGCTGAAAATCTAAGTACCGAAGCTTGGAATTTATCCCCCTCTCCTCATAGTCACTGTACAACCCTCATATTTCCCGAGTCGGTGTGACCCGACCCGGACGAGACCAAGACAATTCAAGGTGGTCGAGACGGTCGAAACCGATCAAGGCAAGAAGAGGCCGCGGGAGAGACGGAGGAAGCACCCGCTACCCCGGCTCCCTTGGGTGGGTAGGAGAAATCCTCCCACTCAGGCCCTTTGCGAAGGGGAGTGGGAGGAGTGCTCCCACTCACCGGGCGAGTGGGAGCAGCTCTCCCACTCGCCGCCTCCCACTCGCCGGGCGAGTGGGAGGGGGCCTCCCACTCGCCGGGCGAGTGGGAGGGGGCCTCCCACTCGCCGGCCGAGTGGGAGGGGGCCTCCCACTCGCCGGCCGAGTGGGAGGGTTGCTCCCACTCGCCGGCCGAGTGGGATGGGACCTCCCACTCGCCGCCCCCTTAGGGGGCGAGTGGGAGAGGCCTCCCACTCGCCGCCCCCTTAGGGGGCGAGTGGGAGAGGCCTCCCACTCGCCCGGTGTAGGTAGGGAGGTCAGTGCGACCTCCCGTGAGGCGTGATCGATGGCGGTCATGGTTGGACTGCGGATAGCAGGATTTTTGCTATCCGCAGTCCATTTTTGGGAAGGTCTATAAATAGACCCCCATGGGCACCTTGGGAAGGGTTGGTTCCTACCCCCTCCCTCGCGTGTGAGCAAGCACTACCCCTCCCCTCCCCTTGACGTTGAAGGTGGTCGGTGAGGTGTTCCTTAGTGCCCTCCAAGGTGCCCAGGCTCAGCATTGGCTTGGGAGGGGAAGCGCTCTAAGATCTTCCGGGTATGTGGTGGGACCTCCTCGCTGAAGCTTAAGGGGTTCGTTTCTAGACTCACGTGCTCTTCAAGGGCAAGTTCTCCTAGTTCTTAGTGACTGGTCAAGGGTCTCGCTCAGGTCAAGTAAGGGTTAGCTGCATCCCCCTTGCGAACGTCGAAACCGGGTTACTGGTTTCAACAGTCACCTACCCGCTCCTCCCCTAGTCATCAGCCGGCCTCTCCATCACCCACATAACCACCAATCGGCTTCCCCATATCATCCCCAACAGCCACCAGCCGGCCTCTCCATCTCCCCCCCCCTCCCCCCCCCCCCCCACCCACACACACACACACACACACATAACCACCAGTCAACCTCCCCATTCCAGCCCCCCACCTCCAACAATCGGCAGCCACCTGTTTCCACCTCCCATCTTCATCAGCTAGTAGCCACCAATTATCCCCACAAACCGCCAGGCGCCCCCCCCCCCCCCCCCCCACACAAGTCCCCCACATACTCCAAATAACCGGCCACAAAATCCTCCCCCAATTCCTACCATTTTCACTTTTCGACGATCACCGGAAATCACATTTGGCTACCTCCGGTCAACCTCCACCACCAGCTCTCAAAATGCCTTTGTTTTCAATTTTTCGGCGATCGCCGAAAAACACCTCCGGTCACCACCACCTCCGGTCAACTCCGTCCATCTCCAACTAGCCATCTTCGGCCAGCCACCACCTCATAACTGTCATAACTACATCCCACTACCTCACTACCTCCACATCTCCACCCCACTTCCTAAAATTTAGGCCTCAATCCTAAATTGACTCCCCACCTCCCATTTATCCACTTCCTCCTCATTTCTCTCCATCATTCAAGTGGATCCACCCTCTCAAGTCCAAAAACGCCCCCCCCCCCCCCCCCCCCCCTCTCCAATTCCAGCATCTGGCCAGTCTTACTTCCATTCACAGTCAAACTTAGCATCTACCTCTCCTTTCAACAGCACCCTCTTATCACATGTGGAGCCACATTTCCCTCCAACCGATCCCTCCTCCAAATCTAGCCCCACTCCCTCCCTGCCAGTAGGCTTCCATCTCTTCCATTCCCTCCACTTTACAAAACGTGGTTGTCCCCCTTCGATTGATGCCAGAATTACTCCTGGGGGGGGGGGGCAAACTTAATTCCAGCTGTTGGGAATCCTACTCCTCAACTCTCTCAGGTCTCTAGTAGCCCTCCTATAGCTCCCAAAGTTCTGTCCAGAGGGTTTGACATCTCCTCCAGCTGTTGGAATTATACTCCAGCCCACAATTGTTGCCTCCACAGTTCGCAAACCTACATAAAACAGCAGCCGGCCATCCCAGCTTCCAGGAGGGCCTATTCCAGCACCATTCATTATTGACCAGCAGATTGACACATATACGGAGGTCTAAATCCACCCCCGAGCCTCACTTCCGAATTCCCAAAGTCCACCAAGAACCCATCCAGCCCTCTCCCGTTTCTGAATTGAAGTATCTAGCTTGTAATCATTTTTTGTTTGTTGAATTGTGTTATATCTCTACAGATATTAGTTTGACATCGTTGTTTCCAAACTTTGAAGCGATGTAAGTTTTCATTTGCTTAGTCATTTGATTTCAAACTCTCTTACATTTATACGACATCACGTGTTCCCTTGTTTGCAAAGCTTTAACTATTGTTGCATATCTTTTATTTTGATTTATAAAATAAATTATTATTGCAAGTTAAAAGTCGTCGGAATCATATTGTTGCGTGTAGTGATCACCCATTATTTCCTAGTCATTTAAGAACGTCGTGCGTCAGATTGATATCAGAGCCCAAGTTTGAGCTTAGTTTAGATTAAACAGGACTAGAACTTATATGCTTCTCTCATGTCATATCATTGCAGCAATTGCTACATTAATCCTCTATTTGAGGATCGGAGTACACCCATGTTCAAGCCCATAGAGTGTTGGAACATGCGTTCCGCATCTCTTGGTATGAAAATAACAAATCTCAATATGTATTTGATATACTTTGTTTGTGTTTATAGTGTGCAGGTTATACAGGTATAATAGAGACAAGTGAAAAGAAATTCATTTGGGACGATCAAATGAAAAGAATGATTAAAATAGTCACTACCGCGCCGTGGTAGCTGCTACCGTTGGAGGTAGCAGTCGCTCCAGATAGACAGCTGGCAAGGGACATTTTGAAGGAGACATGACGGGAGATGGGAGCTCATAAAGGAAATAACTACCGCGCGGCGATAGGACTTATCGCGCAATGGTAACTTTAGGCAACCCCGCCAATCACCTGCTGATTGAAAAGCCAAATAGAGAAGGAGATCAATTTCTAGCGGGAGCGCAAATCTTATTCGGAAAAGCCTTACCGCGCCGCGATAGTACTTATCGCGCGGCGGTAACTATTTGGCAACCCCAATCAATCACAACATGATTGAGAAGCCAGAAGGAGCATGTAATCTCAATTTTGGGGGCAAGGATTTATCATACTACCATGGGACAATAATTGTTTCCAAAGATGACAGTCACTGCAATGAAATTGAGGAGAATATAAAGTAGGAAATTGAAGACGGGTCGCTACCGCCGCGTTATAACGGCTACCGCCGGTTATAGCTTCCTGCACAGCAAATTCTCTATTCAAACAGCCCAAAAATAGGTTTCTGTTGACAGATTTTCACGAAATTTGAAGGGGTTGCCCTAGCCATCTTGAGGGATTGAAGGCCTTCCTACTCATTCAAGAGAGATTTTATCAAGGGAGATCGAGAATTTATCATGCAAGAAGATTGAAGGCGGATACCAAACGATGATCAAAGGCGCCTTCTCTCAACATTCTCTTGGAGTCCTCATGCCGCAATAAACTCATATCAAGCGGAGAGTTCCAAGAATCTGAAGGACATCGAAGAGGAAGACTTCCAAGCCACAAAGAACGAACTTTTGCAAGCAAAACGGCATAAACATCAAGGGTTCCTTTAGAGGGGAGTTTTTCTCATTATTGTATTTTCTTCTTTATCTTTTGGTTACGACTTTTTGAGCGTAGAGGAATTCACCCGTTTTTGTGGCGACTAGGTCGTGAGCGGCTTAGGGAGGAATTCGACTTGTGTGTAGGAGACTAGATTGAGATTAGGTCTAGGGAGCGGTCTGAGGCTTATCTAGGGAGAGATAGGTCAGAGCCAACCGGTTCGAGGAGCAAGTCGGTATAGAAAACCAAATGAGTAAAAATCATTACCTTGATCTTAACGTTAGAAGATCTTGTAATCATTTATCTTGGTTGATATATTATGAAATAGTTTTCTTTTGCATTCAAGTTAACTTTCCCAATATATTGTCATGCAAATAATTTTAAATGCTTTTGAAAAGAAAACTAACATGATTTAATTAAAATGGTAAACCACTCTTTGTATTAATATTGAATACTTCATCGTCAACGATCTTATCATCATCAAGATCGGACTTGTGTATTTAAAGTAATTTATATGTAAATGTTGTTTAATGTTTTCTTTATGTTTGAAATCTAATTTAAAGTTGAGAAAGTTTTTAAAAAACCTTATTCACCCCCCCCCCCCCAAGGTTTCCTACGGATCCAATATAGAGTTCCCTAGAAAAGATCCTCATACTATTATGATTATCCTCGTTCCCAACCCGTCACTCATAGAGGTCATGTTAACCCTTCGACACGGCCCGATTATCGTAGGAAGAGTTAGTAGGATGTACGTCGTTTTGAGGAGAATCTTGAATATAAGTTATGTAGAGTCCCCCCCCCCCCCACACACCACCTCGCTTGATGGTTTGTCAAATCTTGATGCCTTTAGCCATTGGCTCGTAGATGTAGGTCATTATATCAATCACTTTGAGTTATTCGGTGTGCATCGCAGCAAATTTGTGAAGCTTAGGTTGTTAGGTCAAGTGAGACATTATTGGTATAGCATTGAGCTTTGAGCGAGATCATCTTCGCCCCATCACTAGTTGGGTGGAGATGAAGCGGGGGTTATGTCTTAGGTATTTGCCAACGTAGGAGTCGTCTCTTCCAGCAAGGATCCATGTTTGTTGTTGAGTATAGAGCTTATTTTGACGAGTTAGCAATGAGGAGAGACATTCATCATTAGCCAATTGCAACCCCTACAAGATTCCGTTTTGGACTTCGGCCACCAATCTACATCGCATTGTATGGTCAACGGTTAGATTCTGTTGAGCAGACATTTCAGCACGCCCTCCACTACAAGCAGTCCTTAAAATCCACTACAGTTAGTCGAGTATACTCACACCACGATTGGCCCATCACAAGGAGTCCTCCCCAATGACAATCAGGGTCGCTCATCTCGAACGGATTGCCGATCATAGCATTTTTCGCTTTTTGCATTTTTTTTAATTTTCATTGTAATTTTGTTTATTTTGAGGGATACAACGAACGAAGAATCATGACCGTTTGTTTCCACTCTCTAGTCTATATATATAGGAGTAGAGGGCCCTATAGATGGTATTGAAAGTTGAAGAAAATAACTCTTGCTTTCGATTATCCGGTGCTGAAGCCAGAACCTCCAGGTGTGAAGCTTGGACCTCCCACAACCCCCCTTGCCTCCAGACAACATCTTTGATCTCCCTCCCTTTTTGTCCAAAACTGAGCCACGCCTTAACCTCCAGCCGGCCCCCAATCCATCCCCAATCTCCTACAGTTGGCAGCCACCTTCCCCACCCCCCAACCACCACCAACCGGTTGCACAAAATCACCCCCCCCCCCCTAACTATCAGTCGACCCTACATTTCCCACTGTATACCTCCAAAACAGACCCCTTCCACTCTCCAAATCTCCTCCATTTTCAGTTTCCAGTGATCATCGAAAAACATTCACCGGCCATCTCTGGTAGACCTCCACCACCAGCCTTCAAGTTTCAACCACTTTTAGTTTTACGGCGATCGCCGGTAAACACATTTGGCCGCCAGTACCACCGGCGACCATCTCCGGTCAGCCACAACCCCATAACTACCTTAACTACCTCCTCCACTACCCCACTCCTACAATTTAGGATCTCCTCCGCTACTCCACATCCCCACCACCTCCACAGCAGCCAGCCCGCTCTCCCTCAATCTCATGTGGAACCACTTCCCTAGCACCCTCCCACAACAGGCCCCATAACACCCAGACCCCAGCCCGTCCTCTCACAAACCAAACCCAATAACTCCACCCCATTCATGTGTAACCACCTCCCAAATTACCCCCCAACCCCTCTCTACAACAACCCCCCTCCATTCTCCATACCAAGCCCGCTTATTCCACATTACCCAAGCCCAGCCTCCTCCCTCTACAAGCAGCCAGCAACACCGATACTACCACAGAACCCATCCAACCTCCTAGAACCCACTGCAGCCCGACTTCACTTCCTAGGAGACATCTTAGCCTGCTCTTGGAAGAAAAACTGCTGTTCAGGACCCCTTTTCCAGCAAACTCTGCTGCTGAAACTGCTTTTCAGCCACCCGACAAGTCGCTGCCCGGCCTCCTGAAACAGCCCTCATTCGGCCTACTTGCTGCCATCCAGAATATACAACCCAGTGGCTGACAAGCCCGAGCTCATCAAGCCTCCCGGAGGCCCTATTTCAACCCACTACCACCTACTCTAGTTCTCCTCCATTGCTGGTTTGTGTGAGTTTTAATTTGAAGTCAACTATTATTGTTGAATTAAGTGTTTATTTTCTACTCAAGGGATATGTCATTTATAATCTTTGATTCAAGCTTTTGAACCTTTGTGAGTTTTCATTTACTTGGTCATTTGGTTTTTGAGTACTCTTACATATATACGTCATGTGTTTCCTTGTTTGTTTGTTTTATCTACTATGACTCATTAGTATTTTGATTTATAAAGAAAAGTTATAGCAAGTAAAATCAATTGGTAGAAGTGTGTATGCATTTAAAATTACTCTTAGGCTCTCTAGGACCTTATCCTGCGTCAAAATCTTTCTATTTTCTCCTTGCAAAATGCATACATTCAGTTAACTATAAGTTTTTAAACTCCATTGTCAGAAACTGATCAAGAACAATTATAAATATCAAATTCAATATAAATATGAAAAATAACTAAATAGCAGCAACTAAATCAAATCTATGGTACTTTAGTTTTGCTTACCTGGAAGATGAAATTGTTCCAACAAGGATTTGGTAGGCCCCATCATCTATTTTACCAGGAGCATTTTCTAGTTCTGCATAAGTCCGAGGAAAATGATGTAGCAGTTTTCGCACCTACAAGAATCAAAAGAAGAATCAAATTTATGAACATCTCAAAAAGTAGCTGCAGATTTTCTTTCCAATTGATTGCAAAATATCAAACCGTGTGGAAACCAGCTTTCTCAAGCTGACGCCACTGCCTACTGGTTGTATCTGGAATAAACTTAACGGAAGTATCCATAATCGACACAAGATATGCTTCAGTGTTTAGTGATTTCGATTTTGTAACTTCGAAAGTTTCCTTGCCACTATAGTCCTTACATAATTCTGTTCCACTACCTGCACCTGTAGAAAATCATGGAGCAATATGGTGAAAGTTTGTACCTTAAAAGAACTTATACTTGATAGGTGAGGCCGTGAGGTCTAACAAACTCACATGCATATTCATTAGCACCTATTTCTTTAGTTTCTTCCGCCCACTTTCGAGTTGCATAGTCAGGAAATTGTCGGCTACGTTCAGGTGGTAAAATTCTCCGTTGACTCTCTCTCCACTGGACCTCATCATATAGTTCAACAGGAGATGCATCACCAACCGTGATGCTGGGAAATCTTGCAGTGGCTGCTAATAAATCGAATTCCTCTTTCATGCCATTTGCATCAGTAGATTCTTCCTGTACTCTTTCTTGCTCAATAAAATCTTCAATGCTGCTGTAACCTGACAAAGCTGAAACCTGACAAAATGTTGATATGTTTCAGAAGCATGTCTATTGAAATGTTAAGCAACCGGAGCCCCTGCAAACTAAGGGAGCGGTGAGAATGGAGCGGTGGGAGATGGAGGGAGGTGACTGCGGTCTCAAAAAAGATCCATAATAGAGTTATTGAGCGGTGGCATGTGGGAATGGGAGTTTACCAAACGGTTTTAAAGGAGTGGTAGCATTTTCTCCAAACGGTGATGAAGAACAGACCCTAAGAGGAATAACATAGTATAAAAGGCTAATCTGACATGATATATAGTAATAAAAAATAAATTGAGAAAGTAGAATCTAGCTTTTAAATAGCCACAAAAGGAGAGCATTCAAAATCTTGTAAATTCAGCCCTGATACCAACTAATGTTTTATGTGGCATGATTATAAAGTCTTAGAAATAAATTGATAGATGTTCGCTATCAATTCAATAGATTGATTTCAATCACAATACAATATATTGAGGTATGCTCTCTATCCACTCTTGAGGCGGGATCCCTCTAAGGGTCCGTTCGGATCGTGAGTTTTGGTTTTGAGGAATTGGAATTCAGTAAAACAAAAAACCAGTAGGTTTTGGTTTTGACTGAATTCCATTTTTGTTGTTCGGTTCCAGTAAATAATTACAAGAATTGGAATTAAGTAAATTAGGGTTAGGCGACCTCTTCCCTTCTTCCTCTCCGGCGGTAGGTGCCTGTCGACCTCTCCCGTTGATGTAGACGATGAGGGAGAGATAGAGGGAGAGGGAGAGAGAGAGAGATGAGTGCAGAAGTCCATGGGGTATGCCAGTGTGCTGGGGATTTGCGAATTGCGATCGGATCCCCCGATAATAACCCTATCGTCTACCTGATTTCTCGTACGCTCTGACGCCGGGAGGGACGACGAGGGCGAAGAAGATGAAGAGTCGCGCGCCTCATCACTGACGCCGGGAGGGACGACGAGGTCGACATCGTCTTGTTTGACGACGAGGGCCTCTTCTTCCGCCAAATCGACGCAGTGAGAGAAAGGCGCGATCGGGAAGAAGGCCGCGGGAAAACTTAGCGGAAGAGGTAAGAATTCGGAATAGGTATAATGCAAATCCGTTGGTTTTGACGAAAACCATTTCCGCCGTGAATTCCGTCGTGCCGAACGCCTAAAAAGAATTATTAATACTCAAAACCAAAACTTGCGGACCATTTCCGATGAACCGAACGGACCGTAAGAGTTCTTCCTATTTAAGAGAGTTGAAAACAAGACAATGATCAAGATACATCAACGACTCACTATCACTCTCTTATATGGTGGGAGTGAGACAAATAATTATAGAAATACCTTAAAGTTAGATAGAGGGGAGGGGGGCGCGTTGGTGAACCGTTTCATATAACAAATCTTTCTGATCATATTGTGTATCTAACGGTTATGCTTGTTATTTCTTTCATGATTGTGAAAAGTGTGCACATTGGTTAAATGTTAATCAAGATTAATTGTTAATCAAACATCACGAAAATCCCTAAACCCTTAAAATAAATATTAAGTATTTGGATGCCTTCCGATGGATGACACTCTTCCTGCCTCGATCGATGAAATGTGGGCTTGCCAAAGCAAGGTGCATTAATCTATCTTGATAAGGGTGTGAGCGGATAATTGTGATATCCCACTGTCGACATCGGGTCCAGCTTAACTAGGTGACCTCAAAGTTGAGTGCCTAGAGGCATAGGGTTGGCATGCACCATATGATGGATGTGAATAAAGAGTTATTCACCAACAATACAAGAGTTGCATAGTGATGCAATTGGCAAACGTTGTCTGCCTAAATAGCAACATTGTGGGTGATCAGCCAAAGTTGACTTACGATGGCGGTGAAATACGGATCTTGTCCATTAAGAGAGTAGCTCGCATAAACTCTCTGAATTGATATAAAGGGTTATCAATTTGAATAAAATAGTGGAAGCTTTTAATAAAAGTCCTTATTAAAATAAAATGTATTTTGAAATATAGTACTGAAAATGTTTTGCAAATTTATTGTAGAATTTCCATGGCAAGCACATCACACTCCACTCTGTCCCTGAGAGCCGTCCTTGAGAAGGACAAGCTCAACGGGACGAACTTCCTTGACTGGTATAGGAACCTGAGGATTGTCCTCAGGCAAGAGCGCAAGTTTTATGTCTTGGAAGGGAAGCCCCCGCAGAGCTAACTGGAAAATGCCACCATTGCGGTAAGGCAGGGCATTGGAGGAGGAACTGTCCCCTCTATATTCAGGATCTGCAGAATAAGAAGGGAAGTATGACTTCCGCTTCAGGTATTTTCGTTATAGAAATAAACTTTTCTGCTCCTTCATCTTGGGTATTAGATACCGGATGCGGTTCTCACATTTGTACAAATGTGTTGGAACTGGGAAGGAGAAGAATGCTGGGTAAAGGGGAGGTAGACATGCGTGTTGGAAATGGAGCAAGAGTTGTTGTCGTTGTCGTTGGTGTTTATCGTCTTTCTTTGACCACTGGGCTTGTAATAGAATTAGATAACTGTTATTTTGTTCCAGTCATAACTCGAAACATTATATTTATTTCATGTCTTGACGTGAAAGGTTTTTCATTTATAATTAAGAACAATTGTTGTTCGATTTTTATGAATGATATTTGTTATGGTGTAGCTCAATTGTTTAATGGTTTATATGTTTTGAACTTAGACCATTTGATCTATAATGTAGAAAATACTAAAAGACTAAGAATAAATGACTTGAATCCTACGTACCTTTGGCATTGTCGTTTAGGCCATATAAACGAGAAACGCATATCCAAGCTCCATAGAGATGGACTACTGGACTCATTTGATTATGAATCATTTGAGAGATGCGAGTCTTGTTTATTAGGCAAAATGACTAAAGCTCATTTCACTGGTCATACTGAGAGGGTTGATGATCTATTGGGTGTCATACATAGTGATGTGTGCGGACCCATGAGTTCTATGGCTAGAGGTGGGTTCCACTACTTCATTACGTTTACTGATGATTTCAGTAGATACGGATACGTGTTTCTTATGAAGAACAAATCTGAATCCTTTGAAAAGTTCAAGGAGTTTCAGAATGAAGTACAGAATCAACTAGGAAAAAGAATAAAAGCACTATGATCTGATCGAGGTGGCGAATATCTGAGTCAGGAATTTCGTGATTATCTGAAAGAGTGTGGTATTGTATCACAGCTCACTCCGCCTAGAACACCACAACATAATGGTGTGCCTGAGAGGAGAAATCGTACTTTGTTAGACACGGTACGGTCGATGATGAGTAATGCAGATTTGCTCATTTTCTTTTGGGGTTTTGATCTAGAGACTGATGTTTTCACACTAAATCGAGTTCCGAAGAAGACGGTTCAACAGACATCATATGAGATATGGACTGGGAAGCGTCCTAGTATGTCGTTCATTAAGATTTGGGGCTGAAAAGCATACGTGCGACGTCAAATGTCTGACAAGCTGGAACACAAATCAGATAAATGTTATCTTGTGGGATATCCTAAGGAAACTAAAGGGTATTACTTATACTTGCGATCCGAGGGCAAAGTGTTTGTCGCGAGGAGCTACGTTATCAAGGCGCGCACCGGCCAGCGCCTCTGCAAGGCAGAGGCGGGCGATGTGCCTTAAGCGCGCCTAGGCACGCGCCTTACCAACTCCCAGGCGCGCCTGGGCTTTTCAAGCTGTTTCTTCAACCTATTTTTTTGGGAGGGGGGCAAAAACATGATCTCAGACGCACCAGAGGCACACCTAGGCGCACTTGGGCATCCAATTCACCGATTTTCAATGAATTGAGTGCCAAATTCACAAAAAATCAGCGAATTGGTTGCCCAATTCGCTGATTTTCAGTGAATTGGGTGCCAATTCGCTGATTTTCAGTGAATTGGGTGTCAATTCGCTGATTTTCAGTGAATTGGGTGCCAATTCACTGAAAATCAGCGAATTTGCCCAATTCGCTGTTTTTCAGTGAATTTAGCACCCAATTCCCTGAAAATCAGCGAATTGGGCACCCAAATCACTAAAAATCAGCGAATTGGGCACCCAATTCGCTGAAAATCAGCGAATTGGATGCCCAATTAGCTGATTTTCAGTTAATTGGGCACCCAATTCATTGAAAATCAATGAATTGGATGCTAAATTAGCTGATTTTCAGTGAATTTGGTGCCCAATTCGCTGATTTTCAATGAATTGGGCACCCAATTCATTTTTGCGCCTAGGCTCCAGGACCCCTTTGCGCCTCAGTGCGTCTTGCGCCTTTGATAACTTAGGCGAGAAGTGGTGTTTTTCTAAAGAAAGAGTTTCTGTCTATAGAAAACACCAAGGTTGAACTTCAAGAAGTTCAAGAACCACAAACAATGAATGAACCAGAATTGGAACCTGAGCAAGGACTACAATCTGTTGTAGCTAGAGAACCTGCTCAAGAAACACAAGTCCTACGTAGATCTGGTAGACCTAGAGTTGAGCCTGAGAGATATAGATTTCTCATGTCTCAAATAGGTAGTGTGTTGCTTATAGATCATGATGATAAACCTGCAACCTACCAAGAGGCTATGAATGGACCAGACTCCGAGAAGTGGCTTGAGGCCATGAAATCTGAAATAGACTCCATGTATGCAAACCAAGTTTGGACCTTGGTGGAACCACCTGAAGGGGTACGACCCATAGGGTGCAAGTGGGCCTTCAAGAAGAAGACCGACATGGATGGAATGTACAGACATTCAAAGGTCGGTTGGTGGCTAAAGGTTTCAGGCAAATTCATGGTGTTGACTATGATGAGACATTTTCCCCTGTTGCTATGGTCAAGTCCATCAGAATCCTACTTGATATTGCTGCGTATTATGACTACGAGATCTGGCAAATGGATGTCAAAACGGCTTTCCTTAATGGAAACCTCCTTGAGGAATTGTATATGACACAACCCGAGGGTTTTATAACTCCAAGTGAAGCCACTAAAATGTGCAAGTTGAGTCGATCCATTTATGGGTTGAAACAAGCTTCTCGAAGTTGGAATCTGCGTTTTGATGAGAAAATCAAAGAGTTTGGTTTCATCAAGAACGAGGATGAGCGTGTCTACAAGAGGATTAGTTGGAGCATTGTCGTTTTCCTGATATTGTATGTGGATAACATACTGCTGATCGGGAATGACATTCCGACCCTGCAAGCTGTTAAAAATAGGCTAGGGGACTGTTTTTCTATGAAAGACTTGGGTGAAGCGACTTACATACTTGGTATTAAGATCTATAGAGATAGATCGAAGAAGTTGGTAGGTTTGAGTCAGAGTACATACATTGAGAAGGTGTTGAAACGGTTCAGCATGCTTGAGTCCAAGAAGGGATTCTTACCCATATCACATGGTGTAAGTTTTTCTAAGGACCAGTGTCTTAAATCTTTGGAAGATAAGGACCACATGAAGTTGATTTCATATGTTTCGGCAATTGGATCAATCATGTATGCAATGTTGTGTACTCGACCTGATGTCTCATATGCTTTGAGCATGACTAGCAGGTATCAGTCTGATCCTACTGATGGTCATTGGATGCTGTCAAGAATATCCTAAAGTACTTAAGAAGAACTAAGGATATGTTCTTGGTGTTTGATGGAGAGGAAGAGCTCGTTGTAAATGGTTACACGGATGATAGCTTCCAAACTGATAGGGACGATTCAAAGTCCCAGTCAGGTTTTGTATTTTGCCTTAATGGAGGAACTGTAAGCTGGAAGAGTTCCAAGCAAGAGACAGTTGTCGATTTTACGACAGAAGCTGAGTATATTGCTGCAGCAAATGCAGCAAAGGAGGCTGTATGGATTAGGAAATTCATCGGCGAGCTAGATGTAGTTCCTAGCATTGTTGATCTCGTAGTTCTCTACTGTGACAACAACGGTGCAATTGTCAAGCTAAGGAACCTAGATCTCATCAGTTCTTCAAGCACATACTTCGACGGTTCCATCTTATTTGAGAGATTGTCGATCGAGGAGATGTGAACATTTGCAGAGTACCGACTGAAGAAAAAAATAGCGGATCCACTGATAAAGTCTCTTGCGCAAAGGAAGCATGATGGTCATGTTAGATCAATGGGTATTAAATACCTGAATGATCGTCTTTAGTGGGAGCCTTGTGGATTGTATGTTTGTTGGTTGTTTATTCATATGATGAATTGTGATTTGTACTATGTTTTTCATTCTACATTTATGGTAAGATTTTTTATTATGTCAATTGTTTTATTTGATAGATTAATTAATATAATGAATGCCCTTAGAGTGTTTGCTTTCATAGGAATTCAAGTACGTGACTTGAATATGAGGGCCTATATTTAAATGAAGCTTCACTCTTAAATGGTCCCTGGTGGAGGTATCATCCTAGAAATTAGGGTGAGGATGAGACCATAAGACTAGCATGTGCGTTGACTGATGACCGGTTCTCACAGGTCATGATATTGTGATATCAAATCATCGCATGGGTACTTGTTAGGAACAAGTTGTACTGGACAGACCCACCGTGAGACTACTTTGTGAATTGTTATATGAACGTGTCACAAGTAGGTCTCAAGTGACAATGGTGTTTGTGGTTCTTTGACCTGAAGTCACAGCCTTAGTTATTAAAGGCGCAAGGCGCACCAAGGCGCAAAGGGGTCTTGGAGCCTAGGCTCAAGGCGCAGGCGCGCGCCTGACGAAGGCAAGGCGCAACCACATTCATTTTAAAAAATAAGCATCAAATATCAGTTCATCTTATTGATTAGATTTTTCATCTATTCTACTAATTAATCATTCATTACTATCATTTATATCTCTTAAAAAATAGAATTAATGTGGTTACTTGCATCATATCTCAGTCTTAACACTCGATTATGTTATACAAACACTAAATCATGCAAAAAATATTGATTTCTTACATTATTCTTTCTTTCTTTTAGAAAAAAAAAAGGTTTGCAACAGAAATCGCACCAAGACGCGCTTTTTATGCTCCAAAGGCGCAAAAAAGGCGCACGAAGGCGCAAGCCTCTGAGCCTGTTAAGCCTGGAGCCTTCAGGCGCGCCTTTAACAACTAAGGTCGCAGCATTCATCAAGTGAGGAAGAACGTACTTTGATGTCATCTAAAGTCTTCATTGAGAAAGGTTGATGATAAAGGTGGTTATTGGGTATGTTACGAATCATTTGGGTGTTTGTGTGTGGACAGAAATGGAATTTGTCCTCCTATATGACAGGAGTTACATCCATGGGCCCCTTGATGGAATGAGACCGAGAAATGCATGGTCATGCTGTGTTGAGCCAATATGTGATATTAAGCTTACCACTCTCTAAAGGTCTATTCTAGATCAAGAAAGCATGAGTTGAACAATCATGAGGGTGATAAGGTACATGCCTCTAGTTCAATCTGGAAGTAAGGGTTAAAGGGACATGATCACATGACAACACTGATACATTGGTCACGGACAGGCTTGTTTGAGTTATGAACTCTTATTGCTTGGGTAGCAATGATCCATTGTTGGATGCCGCTCAATTTTGTGAGACTTTTGTTGATAACTTCTAGATCAAGTGGGAGATTGTTGGAGTTTCTACGGTGATCCGGAAGTAATCAAGCAGTTAGTCTTACTGTCAACGCAATATGAGCCTATAGGATCGCACATAAGAGTGTTTGGAGAAATTAGAGAAAGGATTGGGTTGGCCTTGCTCATATTGAATGAGTGATAGGATCAATCCAATGACTAATTGGAATATAGTTGGTTCGGGAAGACTGCTCCTAGATATTGTGAATATTGTATGGAGCATGTCCAAAAAAGTTTCAAGATGATATTTTGAATATTGTCGAGAAGACTTCGAAACGACATTGTGAATGTCGTTGTGACAGATGGCCTGTTGTCAGGATCACAAGCTGATATTGTGAATATCGACTCGTGAACAATGTCGTCTAGATTGTCTCCATCACATGGACAAACAGGAAATTCGTCGAGAGTGTCTCGACGAGTTCGTCGAGAGTGTCTCGACGAGTTCGTCGAGAGTGTCTCGACGAGTTCGTCGAGACTGTCTCGACGAATTCGTCGAGAGATCTCGACGAGTTCGTCGAGAGATCTCGACGAGTTCGTCGAGACTGTCTCGACGAAAGACTGTCACTAGTCATTTCATCGAGACTGTCTCGACGAATGATTATTTTCATCGAGATGTCTCGACAACTCCGTCGAGACTGTCTCGACGGTTTCGTCAAAATTATCTCGACGAATTCGTCGAGATGTTTCGACGAATTCGTCGAGATGTCTCGACGAATAAATGCACCCGACGAAAACTGTATGTTCTGTTCTGGTCTGCGGATAGCAAATCTTTTGTCTGCCTTATTACCGTGGGTATAAAAAGGCAAGAGGCATTAGGTTTTGCGAGACCTTCTATGCGATAGAAATCCAGAGAAGAAGCCCGACGGAAAAGCACGGTGAGCGACGACTTCGGAAGTGCGATCCTGACCTGTACCCGTGCGTGAAATCCGTCGCCGCTCTTTGAGATCGGAAAGGAAGAGTTCATGTCGATCTTGCCGTTGTTGTAGAAGACTTGTCGCCGCATCTCCTTAATCGGATCTAGCAATCCGTGGAGACGTAGAGGGCACTCCTTCTCTGACCTAGCTCTTGTTGGACAAGAGGCTTAGGGTTCTCCTTCGCTCGTGTGGACTTCTGTAGAGGTGTGGACTTATTTCTACACTAACTCCTCCGACGAGCAGTCCAATCTTGGCAGAGACAAAGGAAGCACAAAGGAAGAACTCGGAATAGGATTCCGATTTCAAGAAGCTTTTCTTGGAGCATCCGGTTGAGTATTGACTCAATTCCGCAAAGGTAATTTTATTATTACTGCAATTTCTTGATTTATGGTTTTAGCAAGATCCATATGTCTCTTTTGGGTTGTTCTTGTATATTCCGATGCGCACATATGATGTGACTATCCTTAAGGAAAACCCAACATTTTCCACTGCTACTGTGATCTTTGTATTGCTCCTGCTGCATCAAGAATTTCCTCAATTCAAAGCAATATAACAAAATCCAACTAAATTGTAACTTTATGGGAAAGGGATTGTTAGATGAAATTTCGGATACCATTATCACATGTATAAACTTGATATTTAATGCAGCTTTTAAAGAAAATGAAACGGACATACCACCTCCAGAAACTTCAACCTTTCTGAAATCAATGCTTCAATATACCCGCTTCGTTCGTCTGGCAGTTTCTGAAAAGACATGTCATAAGATTGAAAATGCCGATCTGCAAACTTAAAATAGAGGAAGTTCCAGAACCTGTGAAGACCACAACATCATTAGAAAAAAGTACAAGGCTTTGATTACTCCAGTGACTCAAACGTTCAACGTATAGCAATAGGCACAGTACCTCCTAATTCTGCCAAATGTGCACCGACTCTTCGCTTCAGAAGGTAATGCACTTGTTAAGCAACACCTGCGAAAGCCCTAAAATATAATAGAGAGAATTTTAGCATAATTGCATCTACAACTATTGGACAGCATATCTGAAACATTAATTCTTCACCTGACAAGAGAGGAGATAGGATGAGGCGTGGGAATAGGGATTTTGATACCATGTATATGTTAACGGTGCTTGTTTTTAAAAATTAAATCCTTTAGAATATGTTTGAATAACCTTCTCTAAAAGGAGAAAAAAACCGTAAAAAAACAGGTTGCATATGGTATTAAATGTGTGCAATGTGTTCGTTTAGCCCATGAGCCTAATCATTTAATCACATATAATTCCAATTAACTTGGTGACTTGATGAAACAATCATTCTTGATTTCCTGTAAGGATTTGACAGCCAAATTCATAAAGCAGCTATGGAGACATATAATTGCAATGAATAAGTTTTAACAAGAAGGTGCTTGAACATGAAGTCTCACTAGCATAAACAAAGTGAAGACCAAGTGGGAGATATCTTCGCTAAAGCTCATGCAAGTGTATGTTAAATTGCAAGCTATTATATCCTCACCGGGTGGTGAGTGTATCCAAGGAGGTGGCTAATTGGCATAAAGAATACATGGTCCGATTGGATAGGGAAGATGAAAAACACTAAAGTGCGCTCTCCTTCAGGTTGGATTCGTGGTTCTGATGGGAAATATGTGAGACCTCAAACAGCTATGTATGGCAACTTAGAGAATACAGGATATCTCCTAGCGGAAAACGAGAATTTGACTAGGGAACTCAAGGATTTGAAAGCCAATATTGCTGGAAGACCTGTTTCTGGGAGACCTTTTGCTGGTGACTTGGCGGGCACTGCTCATGTTCACACTACTTATGTGTCCTCTAAAGGACCCTCTCCTCCTTGGATCATTGACTTGGGGGCCTCCGACCATATGAATGGGTCTTCTGTGTGGGTTTCATCTATTTCTCCTGCATCTAGCAGTGTGAAATCGTTGATGGATCCTCGGCTTTTGTGACTGGTAAAGGGGTTATTCATCTTTCTCTCTCTGTTTTTCTCAAATCTGTGGTTATTGTTCCCTCATTCCCTACAAATCTGTTATTTGTGAGCAGTTTAGCCAAACAACTTAATTGTTCTATCACTTTTTTTTCTTCTCATTGTGTTTTCCAGGATCTGGCGAGTGGGAAGACGCTTGGTGGTGGTGGACATGCGTCAGGTGGTGTGTATGTCATGGACAACCGTCAAGCTTTTGGTGCACAGTTGTCAACCAATCATGATCAGTTGATGATGTGGCATAAGAGATTTGGGCATGCTAGTTTGAAGACCCTAAAAGTTACCTTTCCACATTCTATTGATGTTAAAAAAATTTACTTTTGATTGTCAGTCTTGTCAATTGGCTAATCACTGTAGAATCAACTATGCTCCTAGCCGGAGTCGAAGTGTGAAATGTTTTGATTTGATACATTCTGATATATGGACATCTCATATTTGCTCTGTGAATGGATTCCAACATTTTGTTTCTTTTATTGATGATCATTCTCGCTTTACTTGGGTGTATCTTATGAAAAGGAAAAATGAGATTTCATAAATTTTTCAGTTATTCTATCATCATGTGCTGACTCAGTTTGAAGCTAAAATTAAAATCCTTAGAAGTAATAATGGAAGTGAATATACAAGTAGTGATCTTCAGAGATTCTTGGGAGATCATGGCATTACTTTCCAAACTTCCTGTCCAGGGACCTCTCAGCAAAATGGGGTAGCCGAAAGGAAAAATCGGCATATCATGGAGACAACTCGTTGCCTATTGCAAGAGATGCACATCCCTAAGGGACTATGGGATGAAGGTGTCCTCACATCCGTTTATCTAATTAATCGGATGGCCACTGGCACTTTGGAGGGAAAGTATCCTCTAAAGCTTCTTTGCCCAAATATGCCTCTATTCAATCTTCCTCCTAAGATATTTGGATGTGTTGTCTTTGTTCATATTGTGGGGCCTTATAGGGATAAATTAGGCCCTCAAGCGACAAAATGTATCTTTGTGTGATATGCTGCAAATCAAAAGGAGTATAAGTGTTATACTCCTGCTCTCCGAAGAAAGTTTATATCAAAAGATGTTACATTTTTTGAACACACTCCCTATTACTCCGATGGAGGCAAAACTGTTAATTTTCAGGAAAAGAGCAAAGAGGAGAGTGATACGATGCCACCCTTACCTGTGTTGGTTGATGTGATTGCTCCGGGTAGTATGGATATTCCGGTTAAGAAGGAAGCTTCCACCAATGACCTTCGGGTGTACAGAAGGAGGAAGGATCTTCAAGTCTACAAAAAAAGGCAAAACAAAAATATTGGACAAGAATGTCACACTCATGCTCCACCACCCACTACCACTCCGCCAGATCCGACAACCAACACCACTCAGGAGACCACTTCCGCGCTTCAAATTCATAGTGGTCGTACCAGATATCCTATTGATAAGTATGTTGGGTATCACTCTATCTCTCACTCATTAAAACCTTATCTTGCTTCTGTTTCTTCTATTTCTATTCCTAACAGTTTTTTAGAGGCTAGCTTGAATCCTCATTGGTTGAAAGCTATGGAGGAGGAGATGGATTCCCTCCAACGTCAAAAGACTTAGGAAACTGTTCCTATCCCACACGGGCGTCACCCTGTTGGATGCAAATGGATATATACTACTAAATTTCTACAGGATAGAACTTTTGATAGATATAAAGCGAGACTGGTGGCGAAAGGCTTTACTCAGATTGATGGAGTTGATTTCCAAGTGTTAGAGAATATAGGAAAACATGTGTAAAGGCCCATTTATTCTTCTCTCTTTTAGTCCCACATCTCTTGTATAGGATTTCTTCCTCCTCTCTCTTCCTATATATTTGTATCCATACTTGTATTTACCTCTTAAGTGAATATATACTATAAGGTTTATACCAATTCTCTACATGGTATCAGAGCACTCGGTCCAAAAGTTCCGGTCTCCCGTTTTCTGACCGCCCACCCTCCCTTCCTATCGACTTCTGGCGGTTTCCTTTTCTGAGACCGCACCTCCTGCCGCTGCTTCTCGCATTGCTCCCACGCTACCCTCTCCTCTTGGCTTTTATAGCCTGCCTCCTTTGGCGCGTGGGACCCATCTCCTCCTCCCGCTTCTCTGCTCTGCCCGCTGCAGCTCGTGCGATCTCCGCTCCTGACTGCTGCGATCTTCTTTCCTGCGGTCTGCCATCCGCGATCTGCTACCTCTGCGATCTGCAATCTGCGATCGGCTGCCTCCTGCGACCTGCTGCCCCCTGCGACCTGCGCGGTCTGCCAGTCTACGATCTGCGACCTGCGCGATCTGCGATCTGCCCCCTGCGAACTGCTGCCCCCTACGACCTGCGCGATCTGCCGCCTGCGATCTGCTCTGTTCGCTGCGATCTGTTCTGTTCGCCGAGACCGCTGCTCCTACAGATAGCTCTGCTCTGTTCTGTTCGCTGCCAGTGCTGCTGCTGCGATCTGCTCTGTTCGCCGAGACCGCTGTTCCTCCAGATAGCTTCTGCTGCTCTAGCCGGCTTCTCTTCCAATGGCCCTCGACGATTCCTCCTCCACTACCACTCAGTCGCCTGCTCCGACGGCTGCTCCGGTCTCCGATGTTCGTGACGAACTTCGAATTACCACTATCTCACTTACCGGGAAGCGTAACTTTGTGGAATGGGTGCACTCGGTGCGTCGAGTCTTACAGACCAAAGGGCTCCTTCATCACTTAACCCAGGTTACTACTGAGCCTACTGTTGACTGGCTTAAGGATGATGGCCGTGTCCAAACATGGCTTCTCAACTCCATGGACTCGGAGCCATACAGGATGGTTATGTATCATGACACCGCCAAAGCCATGTGGGATGAACTCCATGTCTTCTACTCTGGGCAGAACAGTCTTCAACATCTGTATGACATCATATCCGACCTTCAGAACCTTAAGCCTGGCGCGCCCGATGACATGCTCTCTCATGTCGCCAAGGCAAAGACTCTTCATGAGGCTTGGCTTCAGCATCAGCCTCCCACTCCGGATCTCGCTATTCAGCGATCACAGAAAGAGGCAGTGACCATTGCTATGCTACTCTCTAGCGTACCTCCTCATCTACATAGTGTTCGCGCTCAAATACTCTCCTCTACTACCACACCGTCTCTGTCTGCTGTCTGCTCCATGCTTATCAAGGTTACACCTCCATCAGAGGCCCCGCAAAGTTTTTCTCCGGCTCTTCTCTAACAGCCGCTCCTTCCAACACCTACCCCTGGTTCCTCTGCTCGCAGTGGCCGTCCCCCGTCTCGGGGACGAGGACGTGGTGGCCGACCTCCTTTAAAGTGTACTTATTGTGGCCGTGACGGACATCGTAAAACAACCTGCTACCGTAAGCATGGTCTCCCTCCTCATCTTGCTGCTACTTCAGCACCTCCTGATGCGTCTTCACCAGCTGATCAGCCTGGTCCTACCCGACAGGAATATGATGACTTACGCTCCTAGTTCCAACAGCTTCAAGGCAGTCTTGGTCGTTCTCCTGGCTCAGTTGCTTCTTTCTCTACTGAAGGTATAGCCTGCCTATCTCACTGTTCTCACTGGATCGTAGATTCTGGAGCGACGCATCATATCACCACCCAGAAACCACCTCAGTATGTACAGACGTCTCACCCTCCGTCTATTGTTGTTGCAAATGGCGCTACTACTCTGGTTGCTGGTGCTGCTGATCTGCACCTCACTCCCACTCTAATGCTCTCCTCGGTTCTTCATGTTCCGGGCTCTCCTTTCAACTTACTCTCTGTGAGTCGTTTGATACAGGATCTTGATTGCTGTGTAACCTTCTCTTCCTCTTCTTTTGTTTTTCAGGATCGCCGCACACGGAGTATCATTGGTAGCGGTCGGCTGATGAATGGGCTCTATCTCTTGGATCTCCCACCTACCACTCTCCTGACTGTCTCCACAGCTGACTGGCATCGTCAACTTGGGCATGCTCCTCTTCCAGTCCTCCGCAAAGCTCTCCCTGATGTACCTCTTCACGAGTTTACCTGCGAAGCCTGCATCTACGGCAAGCAGCATCGCTCTTCTTTTTCCCCTTCATGTACCCGGAGCACGACTCCACTATCTTTAGTACATTCTGATGTATGGGGCCCTTATAAGGTCTCAAGTATTTATGGCTATCGTTATTTTGTAACTTTTATTGATGATTATTCTCGTGTTACCTGGTTATATTTACTTCATGATCGCTCTGAGCTACCATCTGTGTTTCGTGTCTTTGTGACTGAATCACGGACACAATTCTCCACTACACTTAAAATAATTCGAATTGACAACGCTCGCGAGTACACTGGCCGCTCCTTTTCTACTCTCTGCACAGAGTTTGGCATAATTCACCAAACATCTTGTGTCTATACCCCCCAGCAAAACGGCGTGGCCGAACGGAAAAATCGTCACCTTCTGGATGTTGCTCGGGCACTCATGGTTCAAATGCGGGTTCCTACGGAATACTGGAACTTTGCCGTCTCCACTGCTTGTCATCTCATTAACCGCATGCCCTCCTCCGTTCTTAACTTTGCCACTCCCATGACACTCCTCTTTCCCTCCACTCCTATATTTCCTATTCCACCTCGAATTTTCGGTTGCGTCTGCTACGTCCACCTTCTCGGTCCGCCTATCGATAAACTTGCCCCACGAGCTGCCAAGTATATGTTTGTCGGCTATTCTCGGACTCAAAAAGGATACGTGTGCTACTCTCCAACCACCGGCAAAACCATTGTCTCACCTGATGTTACGTTCTGTGAAGATCAATCATTCAACTCTCCCTCTGTTCCAAGCACATTACCTTCCACTACTGTTCGTCCTTGTGTTCCGACGGACACTACTACCTCACCATCTCCGCCCCCTACGGTACCTTCACCATCTCCATCTACTAAACAGCCTCATCCCATCATTCAAGTATACTCTCGTCGTAAATCTAAGGATGGTCCCCGTCAGGAGCCCTCAGCTACCGGTGCCTCTCCATCAGCGGTTGATCCAGCCTCCGCCTCTACAGCTCATCCGATGGCAAACCACGTGTCTCTCCACCGGCTATCTCCACCTCTTCACCGGTTTGCTACCTCTCTTTCTTCCATTTCCCTCCCTAACTCTGTGCAGGAAGCGCTACAGCATCCGGGGTGGCGTGCTGCAATGGAAGAAGAGATGGTCGCTCTCCGAGCTAATCACACTTGGGAGCTGGTACCTCTTCCTCCTGGCCAACACTGTGTCAGCTGCAAATGGGTCTTCGCTGTCAAACAAAATGCCGATGGGACTCTTGACCGCTTAAAGGCTCGTCTCGTCGCCCGCGGTTTCACTCAACAACAAGGCTTGGACTACGATGAAACCTTCTCCCCCGTAGCCAAGTTAAACACTGTTCGTGTGGTGATCTCCGTCGCTGTCCACCGTCGTTGGCCTCTTCTTCAGTTAGATATCAAGAACGCCTTCTTGAACGGTGATCTACAGGAGACAGTGTATATGTACCAACCTCCCGGGTTTGAGACCACGGGGGAGTCTCGTGCTGCCTATGTTTGCCGCCTTCTGAAAGCTCTCTATGGCCTCAAACAATCTCCGAGAGCTTGGTTTGATAAATTCTGCAAAGTTCTACTGGCACTTGGTTTTCGACGAAGCTCTGCTGATTTCTCACTATTCATCAAAGAAGGACCCACGGGAACTGTGATGCTCCTTGTGTATGTTGATGATATCCTGATCACTGGGAACGACATCTCTGGGATACAACAACTCAAGAAGCATCTGAACTCGGCGTTTCAAACGAAGGATCTTGGCAATCTTAGATACTTCCTCGGAATTGAAGTCGCTCGTCGACCCGATGGGTTAGTCCTGTCCCAACGGAAATACTGCATTGACTTACTTCAAGAGGCAGGTTTCTCTGGCTGTAAACTTGCAGATACCCCTATGGATTCAAACCAAAAGTTATGTGCAGCTGGTTCTGAGACTGATCAACTCCTTGAGAATCCAGAGTACTACCGTCGTTTGGTTGGGAAGCTGATTTATCTTACAGTTACTCGACCAGATATTTCGTTTGCCGTCGGCGTTGTAAGTCGCTTCATGCACACTCCGAGGACTTCTCACCTCCAAGCTGTTGAGCGCATTCTCCGATACTTAAAAACTGCTCCTGGACAAGGCCTTGTCTACAAACCATCCACCTCGCCATCTCTTCTTGCTTACTCGGATGCTGACTATGCTGGCTCTCCAGATGACAGACGTTCCACGACTGGTTTTTGTACGTACTTTGGTGGACATCTTATAACATGGCGTAGCAAGAAACAGGTTGTGGTTGCTCGCTCCTCGGCTGAGGCTGAATATAGAGCTATGGCTGCTGTCGCATCTGAATTAACCTGGCTTGAAGGACTTTTGGGAGATTTAGGTGTCAAACTCTCCTCTCCGGCAACTCTTCTTTGTGACAGTCAGGTTGTTATTCATATTGCCAAGAATCCTGTGTTTCATGAGCGGACAAAGCATATTGAAATTGATTGTCATTTCATCCGGGAAAAGGTTCAGTCAAAGAAGATAGAATTGGAACATGTCCCAGCTGCAAAACAAGTTGTTGACATCTTGACTAAAGCTCTTCCTCGGCCATTACATCACCAGTTCTTATCCAAGCTGGGTGTCTACGACTTGTACGCTCCAGCTTGCGGGGGAGTGTTAGAGAATATAGGAAAACATGTGTAAAGGCCCATTAATTAGGCCCATTTATTCTTCTCTCTTTTAGTCTCACATCTCTTGTATAGGATTTCTTCCTCTTCTCTCTTCCTATATATTTGTATTCATACTTGTATTTACCTCTTAAGTGAATATATACTATAAGGTTTATACCAATTCTCTACACCAAGAAACATTTACTCTTGTTGCTAAACTGAACTCAGTTAGAATCTTGTTGTCAATTGCGGCTCATAAGTCTTGGACTCTGCACCAGCTTGATGTAAGAAATGTCTTCCTCCACGGTGAATTGGAGGAAGAAATCTATATGACGCCTCCTCCTGGCATGGATGTTCCTAAAGGACATGGGTGTCGCCTCAAGAAAGCCTTGTATGGTTTCAAACAGTCACCTCGTGCCTGGTTTGCCAAGCTAAGTAACAAACTCTTGAATTTAAACTTCACTCGTTGTATCTTTGATCACTCAGTCTTTGTCTACAGAAAAGAGGAATGTACCACTATTCCCATAGTCCATGTGGATGATATCATTATTACTGGAACTGATGATTGCCACATTACTCAAGTCAAAAGGAAATTAGCTTCTGCCTTTGAAATCAAGGATTTGGATTTTCTTCGATACTTTCTCGGAATTGAGATCGCTCGATCCGTCGGGAAGATTATGATCTCTCAGCACAAATATGTCTTAGACCTTCTCAGTGAAGTTGGATATTTGGGAGTCAAACCTGTGGATAGTCCAATGGACCCTAATTATGACATTCACATGGAGACTTCTCCAAATCTTGAGAGGAAGTTAGAATTTCAACGTATTATGGGAAAGCTGATTTATCTGACAATTACCAGACCCGATATCTCCTTTGTTGTTAGCCTGGTTAGTCAATTCATGCACAGTCCTAAAGTTCATCATCATCAAGTTGTTCTTCGGATCCTCAAATACTTAAAAAAGGATCCCGAAAAAGGTATTCTCTTTCATGACCATGGTAACCTTAAAGTCCATGGATACTGTGATGCCGATTGGGCGGGTTCTTCACTGGACAGAAGATCTACGAGTGGTTACTCTATCTTTATCGGTGGCAACCTTATTTCCTGGAGAAGTAAGAAGCAAAATATCGTTGCTCGTTACTCCACTGAAGCAGAGTATCGTGTCATTGATGTCACTACCTGTGAACTCATCTGGGTTAAACCTATTATGGGGGAAATGGGCTTCCCTGTTCTTGAGGTCATGCATCTTCACTGTGATAATCAAGTTGTGATTCATATTGCCAACAATCCTGTCTTCCATGAGAGGACAAAACACATTGAAATTGATTGCCACTTTGTGCGGGACAAAATTCAGGATCAGTCTATTATTATGGTGTTTGTGTCATCTGAAGATCAACTTGCAGACATGTTCACCAAAGCAGTTTCTGGTAAATCTCTTCATTCATACTCCCTCAGGCTCGGAATGCTGGATGCTTATGGTATTAGCTTGAGGGGGGTGTTAAATTGCAAGCTATTATATCCTCACCAGGTGGTGAGTGTATCCAAGGAGGTGGCTAATTGGCATAAAGGATACATGGTCCGATTGGATAGGGAGGATGAAAAACCCTAAGGTGCGCTCTCCTCTCGCTCTTCATTAACAGAGTAAAGTTTGAGTTGTTTGGAAATGCACTATGGGTGATTGGCACCAAGCATACACTAAAAGGGAGTGTTAAAACTTTGTGCATCATTATAGTTATATGGTAGCAATTTTCTTGCTATTAGTCAAATAAAATGGTTGCGTTGATAGTTTCTAGGAGTTATGTTGTAATTTAAATTAGTCAACTCTGAGATATTAGTGAGAGTGGTGGTAGGATTGGTTACTAGAAAGAAGTTCTTATACATGATGTAACCTCATTAGGTGTGCAATAAAAGTGATGGCGCGCACGTTTATTCCCGCAGGAGGCGGTGAACCCTCGCTCGGACGGCCGATCCGAGCCCACGGTTGCGTCCGGATCGTCGTTGCGAGTCGATTTACTATATTCATTTATGTATTTTGAGTTTTATTTAGCGCCCGATTGGGCCGGATGTTATGAGCCGTCCGTTTCGGGATGCCCTAGGTAGGTTATTATATATAGGCAGATTTGGGGCTGATTTCAGCATTGTGAGTTGCCGCAAAGCTGCAGCCATCGGTCTCCCCCTGGTGCGACGCCAGCAGTTTTCGCTCCCTCTTGGTGTGACTCCAAGAGTCGCCCGCCCGCCGACTTTCCTCCCTCCAGCCCGCTGCCACCATCTCCTTCATCACGCCAGCCCGCCGACTGTCGTTCTCCTCCCTCCAGCCCGCTGCCACCGTCTCCTTCCTCCAGCCAGCCCGCCGCCACAGCCCTTCTCCTCCCTCTCCTCCACCAGCCAGCCACTCTACGCCTCTCTCTCCTCCACCAGCCAGACGCCTTACGCCCCCTTGTTTCTCTCCCAGCTAGTCGGCCAGCCCTCCCTCTCTCCACCTACCTACATCCAGCCACTCCGATCGTCTCCCAACAGCAACCTCCCGCCCCATCTCCCCAATCCCCCTCCAACCAGCCCACCTCCAACTCCCCTTCTCCCTCCCAGTCGTGGAACCCACTCCAAAACCAGCCCGCCCTCTTAACACCCGAGCCTTCCCGCACACGGAACTGACCCATCCTCGTCCTGATCCACCCGTCCGACACCCCGACACTGCAGCAGCCTCGGATTTCTGTAATCAGCCCTTATTCGCCGTCCGCCTGCGCACGTAAGTTGTACTTGGAGTTATATTTACTATTGTTGAACATTTGGCACCTTTACTTTGTAGTGAATGTTTATCCCACTTTGTTATTAGTATCGTACCCCGTGTGATTTGCAGGGCTTATTCCGCACGCGCTTAAATAATTGCAACTCGCTCGCTTATGAATTAGTGCTTGCCCTCGTTACTTAAAATTTGTGATAGCTCGTGCCCCTGCTAATCTTCTTTATAATAATTAATTACTTGTTGTAATTTTAGCGGGCCGCTCTTGCACTGCATTACTTCTCATCGCATTTAGGGCTGCATTTAGCGAGTCCACCCCGTGTCCGCCTTACCACTGCATCAAATTGGTATCAGAGCCAAGGTTTGGGCCACATTTATATGCGTAGTGGTAAGTCTTATAGAGTATTTAGGTTCATTTATGTCTAGCTATCGTCGTCGTTCGTCTCCTCTATTTGGGGATCCCGAGTCCACCTATGGCCGATCTCATAGATCCCCTTTAGAAGAACCCTCATGTTATTATGATAATTATTATCGCTCATCGCACACCACTCCTAGAGATCGTGTCGACCCTTCGACGCAATTCCATTATGCTAGAAACGATCACCACGACGAGAGGTCCTCACGTTATCATCGTTACACCTCTCCGTGACGTTATGATGATAGAGTTGACTATCGTTTAGGTCGTCGTCGTTACACATCTCCTCTATTTGAGAAATCTGAGTTCGGATATGCGCAACCACCACTGCACGTTCGTAGAACCCATACCCACCCACGAGCACAATCTGATTGTGTTAAGAACAATTGCCTTGATGACCCTCAGGAACCCTATAGAGATCACCATCGCCAGGATCACAACACATGTCGAGACCTTCTTAGTGTCCACAAATAGAGTTACCTGAGGCCGAATTTCAACGATTAGTTCTTGACCGTTTTGATCTCTTAGACGCTCACTTTGATCACATAAGATCTACATTAGGAAGAAAGCCTTGGAATTTGGGTCAAGCCACCGATGTGTCTAGTAGTACTCCCCCCGACATGAGAGGCCCGACCCCTGATTTTAATACGTCTCACTTTGATGAGACTCAGTGCCCATGTGTTCTTGAGGTTGAATTTGATCATGACCTTATGATACAGGTGGATTGTGATACTAGTATGACTAGTGGTCATGGTCACGTGAGTGAGGCTGAGCGATCCAGTGACACTATGATGGTATATCCATCCTTCACACCCCATTTAGACCTAGTGTCACCGTTTTCGACACTATGTCGGTTGACCCACACTTGAGTCTCGACACTCCCTGCTCATCCCTTAGTATCATCTCGAGTAACATCACTACTAAGGGCCGAGAGCATAGTATTGACTTCGTCGGGACTGCCTCCCTCACACATGTGAAAACTACCTCTATCGGTGATACTCATCTGGAGGTTCATGAGGATATCATTGACTTTGTTGTAGGTGACCTACTTGCTCCCATAGACACTACTGCTATTAGTGTCTTCCTCTTAGTGGACTATCATATCGTTATCGACCTCCTCGAGATTAAGTCCCTGAGAGGCTCATTTGGCGAGCTACGCTGCCTGCACTTTAGAGATGCGTCGCGTATCCGCACTAGTGACCATCTCACACGTGATAACTTTTGGTATACACCCCCTGGTGAGCCCCCTGGCGGGCTTTATCATTTAAAAGATACCCATTACACCCGTGCATCGCATTACTTTGTCACCATCTATGATGTCACCACGGGAGATGACATTTGTCACGTCGGATTTTTCTATCGACCAGCCGGTGAGCCTCCTGATAGGTCACCCCATGTTAGAGATATCCAAGACATTGTCAGTCTTTCCCTTAGGAAATGTGTATGTTATGCTTCATTTGCATCATTCACTTCATGGGTTGGTTGAGTCATTCATTTATCATGTGCATGCACTTTATGAGTCGGTCCGTAAGAAAATTGCAGCTAGTAATTATTATTATAAAGACCGAGCAGACCAGCACAGACGTGAACAAATTTTTGAGGCGGGAGAGCAGGTGTTGATTCGCATTTGACCAGAGAGGCTCCCACAAGAGCCCGCAAAGAAACTAAGCGCTCGCCGAATGGACCCCTACACAGTCATGCGGCGGATCGGTACGAACGCATATGAGATCGACATTCCTCGTGTATGGGCATCAGCCGAGTATTCAACGTAGAAGATTTGACTCCATACTACGAGGAGCGCGTGTATGTGGACCCTTTCTCCACACCCACACTTGAGCTTTTGCCACCTTCAGTCCATGCCAACCCTACCCCACCCCCACCCGAGGAGTCACCCCAGGAGGTTCACCCGGCACCAGCGGCGGTCCCGCCGAGCCAGCTGTTTGACGGAGATACATTACGGTCAGAGACACCGACTCCTACCGGTGACATATTTCAAATCATGGGCCACGATTTCTACACTGTTGGCGGACGACCCATTGTCCGCTATCTTGTTCGTTGAAGTGGTCGCCCGCTATACGATGCTACATGGATTTCCTCAGAGGAGCTCGAGAAACTCGCCCCGCAGCTTCGCCTAGAGTATGATCATCTTCACTCACCGGAGATGAGTGCTTTCAAGCCGGGGAGAGTTGATGGCGCGCACGTTTATTCCCGCAGGAGGCAGTGAACCCTCGCTCAGACGGCGGATCCGAGCCCACGGTTGCGTCCGGATCGTCGTTGCGAGTCGATTTACTATATTCATTTATGTATTTTGAGTTTTATTTAGCGCCCGATCGTGCCGGACGTTATGAGCCGTCAGTTTCGGGATGCCCTAGGTAGGTTATTATATATAGGCGGATTTGGGGCTGATTTCAGCATCGTGAATTGCCGCAAAGCTGCAGCCATCGGTCTCCCCCTGGTGCGACGCCAGCAGTTCTCGCTCCCTCTTGGTGTGACTCCAAGAACCGCCCGCCCGCCGACTCTCCTCCCTCCAGCCCGCTGCCACCATCTCCTTCCTCACGCCAGCCCGCCGACTGTCGTTCTCCTCCCTCCAGCCCGCTCCCAACATCTCCTTCCTCCAGCCAGCCCGCCGCCACAGCCCTTCTCCTCCCACTCCTCCGCCAGCCAGCCACTCTACGCCTCTCTCTCCTCCACCAGCCAGCCGCCCTACGCCCCCTTGTTTCTCTCCCAGCTAGTCGGCCAGCCCTCCCTCTCTCCACCTACCTACATCCAGCCACTCCGATCGTCTCCCAACAGCAACCTCCCGTCCCATCTCCCCTCTCCCCCTCCCACCAGCCCACCTCCAACTCCCCTTCTCCCTCCCAGTCGTGGAACCCACTCCAAAACCAGCCCGCCCTCTTAACACCCGAGCCTTCCCGCACACGGAACTGACCCATCCTCGTCCTGATCCACCTGTCCGACACCCCGACACTGCAGCAGCCTCGGATTTCTGTAATCAGCCCCTATTCGCCGTCCGCCTGCGCGCGTAAGTTGTACTTGGAGTTATATTTACTATTGTTGAACATTTGGCACCTTTACTTTGTAGTGAATGTTTATCCCACTTTGTTATTAGTATCGTACCCCGTGTGATTTGCAGGGCTTATTCCGCACGCGCTTAAATAATTGCAACTCGCTCGCTTATGAATTAGTGCTTGCCCTCGTTACTTAAAATTTGTGATAGCTCGTACCCCTGCTAATCTTATTTATAAATTATAATAATTAATTACTTGTTGTAATTTGAGCGGATCACTCCTGCACTGCATTGCATCTCATCGCATTTAGGTCTGCATTAGTGAACCCCCTCCCGAGGAGACCTACCACTGCATCAAAAAGGTAAGAGTTTTGTTTTTGTTGTTAAAAAAATGTGTTATGGGTCATTTATTGTTTAATTGTGATAGGAAGCTACTAGAGAGAGGGAGAAAACTAAAGGAAGAAGAAAGGAAGCTAGGGTTTAGATGAGGAAGAAGATTACCTTAGGGTTAATTGCATGCCCCCAATCGATAACATCCCCGGGTATAAATACCCGGGCCAAGGAGGGAGCTGGCCGGCCCCTCCAAATAGGGTTGAACCAGTTGGTTCAGCCCTAGGCCGGCCGGTTTTACTAAGTGGGGGCTGAACCGGTTGGTTCAGCCCCTTTGTTGATTGTCTTCTCCTTGCGCCTGCGAGCATAATAACGCCCCGAGAAGCGGGGCGTGATCTGGGGCGTAACATTCCCCTCCCCATCAAGACCCAGCTTGTCCCCAAGATGGAAATTTGGGTACAGCTCTTTGAAGTCCAACAGATCAACCCATGAGTTATGTGCTTCCGACAAGTGCTTCCACTTGACCAAGAGTTCGGCCCGAAATTTTGCACCCCGTTGTTTCCACCTAAGTAATAGAACATTCTCCAGCATCGGCCGAAGTTCACACGCAATGGTAGCTTCCGGTAAGAAAGGGCTCGGTTGGGCACTGTCACCAATTTTCTGCTTAAGCAAAGATACATGAAATGTCGGATGGATGCGGGAGCCTGCGAGAAGCGCCAATGTGTAAGAAACCGGCCCCACCCTTTTGATAACACGAAAGGGGCCATAATAGCGAGGGGCCAATTTCTGATTTGTACGGCGAGCCACTGATAGCTGTCGGTAGGGTTGGAGCTTAAGGAATACTTCATCACCCACAGCAAACTCCCTCTCCTTGCGGTGCTTGTCCGTCTGGGCCTTCATGCGATCTTGGGCAAGACGAAGATTTGCCCGCAATGTCACTAAGGTGTTGTCGCGGTCGCGGAGGGCCCGATCAACCATCGGTAATGCCGTGCTGCCCGACTCATAACTGCTCAAAGAAGGGGGTGGGCGGTCGTAGACCACCTCAAACGGCGTCATCTTGGTGGCAGAGTGGTAGGCGGTGTTGTAACAATACTCGGCCCAGTGTAGCCAATTGGTCCAAGTTCGAGGCTCGTCCATGAAGAAACACCGGAGGTATGTCTCCACGCTAAGATTAAGAACCTCCGTCTGGCCGTCGAACTGGGGGTGATTTGCGGTGCTGAAACGCAAACAAGTTCCTTGAAGCCGGAAAAGCTCTCTCCAGAACTGGCTCACAAAAGTGGGATTGCGATCAGAAATGATGGCGCGAGGGAGGCCGTGCAAGCGGACGACTTCCCTAGTAAAGAGTTCGGCGACCGACTCCGCCGTATAAGGATGACTGAGAGCGAGGAAGTGACCATACTTGGAGAGCTTGTCGACCACCACCAGAATGACCGACTTGCCCTGAGACTTGGGCAATCCATCGATAAAATCCATCGACACGGTATCCCAAATGTGCTGCTGAATCTCGAGTGGGTGGAGCAACCCGGCAGGTGTGGTGGTCTTGTATTTCTGTCGCTGACATGTCTCACATTGCCGCACAAACTGCTGCACATCCCGGCGTATCCCCGGCCAAAACACATTTGCTCTCGCCCTTTGGAGTGTACGGAGCACTCCTGCATGACCCCCCACTGGAGATGAATGAAACTCGTGGAGCATAACTGTCTTCCATGCTGAGCCTGGGGGTATGACTACTCTGCCGTGGTAATGGAGCCGTCCACTTTGTAGATGATAGCCTGGCGTCACAGTTTCCCCACGCTGGAAGGCCTCCACGAGGGCGCGTAGTGAAGGATCCCACAAGACCTCCTCATGTATGTCATCGAACGAGTCGAGGACCGGACCCGAAATCTGGACGAGTGCACCATCCGGTAGACGGGACAAGGCGTCCGCCACCACATTCTCCTTGCCCTGGCGGTAGACGATCTCGTAATCGTAGCCCAAAAGTTTGGTGACCCACTTTTGCTGAAGAGGAGAGGAGACTCGCGGGTCCAAAAAGTGTTTCAAACTTTGGTGATCTGTACGAATCTTGAAATGGCGTCCCAAGAGATATGTCCGCCAAAGGGCCACTGCCTGAACCACCGCCAACAATTTTTTTTCATACGTGGACAGTCCCAAGGTCTTAGGCGCCAACGTCTTACTGTAAAAGGCCAGTGGGCGGCCCTCCTGCATCAGTACTGCACCCAGCCCCACGCCGGAGGCGTCCGTCTCCACGACGAACTCCTTAGTGAAATCCGGAAGGGCCAAGACTGGGGTGGTCGTCGTGGCCCGTTTGAGCGCCTGAAAAGCCGCCTCAGCATCATCCTGCCATGAGAAGGCATCCTTCTGCAGTAGCTGGGTCAGCGGTCTAGCAATCTTCCCGTAGTCCCGCACGAACCGTCGGTAGTAGCCGGTGAGGCCCAGGAGCCCCGGCAGAGCCCGAACAGTCTGGGGTCGCGGCCAAGAAACCATGCTCTCAATCTTCCGAGGGTCAGCTTTGACCCCTTCAGCCGAGACCAAGTGTCCCAAGTACTCGACCTCCTCCTGCCCAAACGAACACTTGGATCGTTTAGCATAGAGCCGATGCTTGCGTAGAATAGAGAAGACCTGTTCAACATGGCACAAGTGGTCTTCCCAATTAGCACTGTATATAAGGATGTCATCAAAAAAAAATCAGCACAAAGAGGCGAAGTAGTGGACGAAAGATCTAGTTCATATTGGCCTGGAAGGTGGATGTCCCGCCAGTCAACCCATTGGCCATCACTAGAAACTCGTAGTAGCCGTCGTGAGTCCTGAAGGCCTTCTTGTGGATGTCGTCTTCCCGCATGAGGATCTGGTAGTAACCCGATCGTAGGTCAAGCTTTGTAAATCGGGTCACCCCGTGTAGCTCTTCAACCAACGGGATTGGAAATTTGTCTTTCAAAATGACGTTGTCCAAAGCCCGGTAGTCCACACAGAATCGCCATGAGCCATTCTTCTTCTTGACAAGAATAATCGGGGCCGAAAAGGAGCTCGTGTTGGGCCGGATGATCCCGGCGTTGAGCATCTCCCGAACGCTACGCTCGATCTCTGCCTTCTGCATGTGAGGATATCGGTAAGGTCGGATATAGGTAGGCTCCGCTCCTGACTTGAGTACAATCTGGTGATCCCGAAATCGCGACGGTGGAAGTGTACGTGGCTCCTGAAAGACGTCAAAATACTTCTCTACCAAAGACTGCATCTGTATGGGTACCTCGGACGACCCGGCTTCATCGGACCGCACCCCCAAAAGGACCGCCATCAAGCTCCCTTCCTCTCCGAGCTGTTGCATGCATCGAAGAGAGACTTCCTTCACTGGCGAAGCTGTGAGACCCTTCAAACAGAACTGTCGTCCACGCTGCAGAAACTCCATCGTCATGAGGTCCCAATCAAAAGTGACCCGCTTCAGCTGCTGCAGCCACTGAACTCCGAGTACCATGTCCGATCCCTGGATGGGCAGAAGATATACATACGTGCTCCCAATGTATCCCTGAATCCGTAACTCCACTCTCTTCATTACCCCTTCGCACTGCAGCTTGCTGTCGTCAGCCGTCATAACCTGGAATGCAGCTCCTCTGTCAATCTCATGCCCCACCCGCTGTGCGACGACGGTGGGTGCTCCCACTGTCCACCAATATCTTCACCTTCTCCTGTATGACCCTTCCGGCAACCCGCATCGTGAGGAGCAGATTGCACCCTTCCATGGCATGGATGGACACCCCAAACTCCATCACGCCCACTTCCTCCTCCAACGGCGCCTCCTCGACTGCTACCTCGGGAGGAGACTCGTCGCCCACATCTTCATGCAGCATGAAAACCTGTATCTTCTGACATTTGTGTCCGGGTACAAATTTCTCGTCACAGTTGAAAAGGAGGCCTTTCTCCTTGCGGGCCTGGAGCTCGCCCCACGACAAACGAGTCACCGTAGGCTTAGCAACCGCCTGCGGCTCTCTCCTGGCAACGACGGGTGTGACGGGAGCCCTCCCCGTGGCCCACGATCGCTGCCGGTTAAAGCGCTCCTCCTGAATGCGAGCTAAGCAGATGGCGTGGTTCAAACTTCGTGGCATGTAAGCATGAACCTCATCCCGCAATTGCTCCTTCAATCCTGACACAAAACAACTCAGCAATGTCTTCTCTTCCCAGTGTACCCGGTTCGCCAACTTCTCGAACTCTGTCCGGTACTCAATCACTGTCCCCTTCTGTCGCAACTTCTGCAGCAGCGCTTCAAAATCCTCATACTCCAGGGGCCCAAACCTGGCGGTGAACCCCTCCACAAAATCAGTCCAGGGCACATAATCTCTACCTCAGGAACCACTGAATCCACTGAAACGCGTCGTCTTCCAGATGGAACGACGCTAGTTGCACCCACTGCCCCTCCAGGACCTCCTGGTAGCTGAAGAATAACTCCACCTTCTGAACCCATTCCAATGCATCCCCCCCATTGAATTTGGGGAAATTCATATGTGTCAACTTCGGTGGCATGTACGCTCGGGGCCCCGCCTGCCCCTGCCAGCCCTGTCCATGCCCATTCTGTCCCTGCCCGTTCCACGCCTGACGTCCCGGGCCCATATGACCATCATGTGCCCCCGGGTAAGCTTGAGGTGGCTGACCCTGATGAGGAACGTGCTGCCCAGCCACGGAACAGGGCCTCCATACCCGTCGGGAGGAAAGCCGACTCGCGGGTGAGGAAGAAGGCACGCCGCACCTCCTGGAGCCCGCACAGCAGCCCCTTGCCCTCCATCGGCCTGTAGCCACGGTTGCCGCCCGCAATCCACCAGCCCAGCAACACCGGGGAGGCCGCCTGCTGCAGCCGCCGACCACGTCGCCGACCACTGCCCTTCGCCGGTGGTCCCCCAGGGTCGGGAGAAGTCGACGCCACCATTTCCTCCAATTCCCGACCCAGCAACATCGGGGAGGCCGCCTGCTGCAGCCGCCAACAACGTCGCCGCTCCGTGCCCTTCGCCGGTGGTCCCCCGGGTGGGGAGAAGTCGACGCCACCGTTTCCTCCCATTGTCGACGCTCCAATGCCCAAACGCCCCGGATCGGGCGTTCCCGACGCTTCCGCGGACCGATCGGGTCTTCCGACGATCGGATCTTCTTCGCTCACTGTTTTCCCTTTCAACAGGGCCTTGAGCTCCTCCATACGCACGTCTATACGCTCCTCCAACCGCTGCGTAGATGTGCGCATCTCTTGCTCGATTGCGGCTACCGAATCCACCAATCCACCGTAGTTCTCCTCCAAGGTTTCCAAACGGGTGATCTCCTCTTGCGTGCGGGTGGTGACCATCGTCGGAGAATGACGCCTCTGATACCAAATGATAGGAAGCTACTAGAGAGAGGGAGAAAACTAGAGGGTAGAAGAAAGGAAGCTAGGGTTTAGATGAGGAAGAAGATTACCTTAGGGTTAATTGCATGCCCCCAATTGATAACATCCCCGGGTATAAATACCCGGGCCAAGGAGGGAGCCGGCCGGCCCCTCCAAATAGGGTTGAACCAATTGGTTCAGCCCTTGGCCGGCCGGTTTTACTGAGTGGGGGGTTGAACCGGTTGGTTCAGCCCCTTCCTTGCTTGTCTTCTCCTTGCGTCTGCGAGCATAATAACGCCCCAAGAAGCGGGGCGCGATCAGGGGCGTAACAAATTGGCATCTAGGGCTTTTATTATTTTCCATTGCTTATATTTTTATTATGCATTTAGGGGTATTATGTTATGTTAAGGTATTGATGTGACATTTTTGCAAATTACTTTGTCTGAGTTGTTGTAAATATATGTTTAGAATAAGAGGAAGAAAAAATTTATCCTAACCCTAAACTCAGAGATTTAGCAATTCTCTCCCTTAATTCTCCACCGCCAACATATATGGCAAGGTTCCATTGTATAATTACTAATTTGGTTCATAACATGGTGTTTGCTTCATCTTTTCTCCTCCACACAAAATTCCCTTCTTTGTGAGAGTTATTCCACAAGTTCTTAAAATATTTAAATAAAACGTAAAGAATATGGCCCCATTGCTACAACGTTGTGTTATTTACAAGAAATAAAGACATTATTGCTCTCACAGAAATGGATGAGATGGTCTGCAATTGCATTGCCCATGATCGTGAAGCCATGGAGTTACATGTGCACGATAGTATTTTCCATGCACTTTACCTGCACAATTTAAATTGTAATAAATCAGAGTTAGGAAAGCAGAGTTTCTAAGTATTCACAAATGAAGCATAACTTAAATTCATAAATCAATTAACTTCTGAAGTATAAAAGGCCTCTTTAAACTATACTTATTTAAATAACCTTGCATCCTCGTTAAGTAACATCGCTTGCAAATTATACTTAACTAGTACTTGAGCATTTCGGACATTGTTACCAAATCGTTGGCATTAAACAAAATAATTTCAATTTACTAAATTATCTCTAAAACTCCATAAAAACGTCATAAGATAGCCAACAAAACAAGAGGAATCATTAACAGAAGCCAGTAAGAAGGGCAGCCTAAACAGGAAGGCAACAAATGAAAAGACCTGAACTTGCATAAATCAGACTTGAATGCAATTTGAAAAATTATAGCGTTAATTCATAAAAATGACACTACCTTTATAAGGACAGTATTAAGAATCCAGCTTGGACTCAAACATACGACAAAGCCATAAGATAAACTGTCAAGTCTGTGCAATAGAATTGTCCCAATTTGGACTCATGGTGACTCAAAGCCAGATAAGAATATTGGGTAAAATAATAGCTCGTGGAACTTTAGAAGATGTCCTATGAATATCAGATGATGAGTTAGTTTATAAAGGGAGATTGACTTTTGGACGCGATCTGACATCAGGATTTTTATTCTAGTGGCATGGTAGTAGAATGATTTTAAACACGGGAAAAAATTAATCTTTGTTCGGTCCCATTATCGCTTCTCAGAATTTTTATTCTTGTGTCATAGTCGTATAAAGATTTTAAATGCCAAAAAGTTCCACCTTTGATTTTTTTTGTCAAATAAACCCAAGTGGTAGACGAATAACTATCAATGAAAGATGTATACCATCTATTATGGGATCCATCAAAATAAATCTAGGTTCCCCATTCATCAAAATGAACAAAAGCAAAAAAGTGTAGGGCGCCTTTCAACTAAGATTCAGAGATATTTTAGAGGTTGGAACCCCTCCATCAAATGTAACTTCCTTTTTTAAACCTTGCCAATTAGGTAAAACCGGCTAAATGATCACATTTTCACTTATAACTGGATTCCCACAGTGAGTGCACAATGGTTGTGGTATGTTTGAATGCTTTCACCACTTGAGAAGGGCAAGTCACGGTAATGACAGCAGCTGTAGTGGACCTCTCCATATGCTAGAGCTCAATCATAGTTGACACAATTCCGAATGCTTCATGGCAATTCGGAGGTGAAGAAGATGATGTGCAGAGCATTGGAAGGGGAATTCTTAGTGAAAAGAAGAATCTAGGGTGTTTTGAAGGACGAGGAAGTTTTGAAGTTCATTCCTAAGCACGCGGAGGACAATTCAGAGCACCCAACGCCACAAAGTGGCGTGATATTTTGGGATGTTTTATTGGATCTAGGGGTTCGATTCAGTTTCTGAAAGTCTTAGGGCCACTTTTATGATGTTTTAGTTATGTTTAGACTTCAAATCCTTACAAAAGTTTGTTTGTGATATTTTATTTTATGTCCTTTTGATTTAAACCTTAGTGAGAGCTTTAAATAGGTTTAAGGGTGGGGAATAAGGATACACAAACCTACGGAAGAAATTAGTCATAGATTGTACGTGTGAAGCAGTCTGTTGACAGTGTTCCTTAGAGCTGGCAGGCAATCTTATCCTCTGATGATGGTAAGCATGTATCCTTCCATCATCGGCCTAGTTGCTTATAGTTTTTTATTGTTGTTGTTTGCAGTTTGTAGAAGAAGTTTGTATTCTCTGTTGGAAACTATTAGTTGATTTGGAAGGTGATGGAATTCTATATTTAAGTTTATGTGAAACTTTATGGTTATTGTGAAGAAAATTTGAAGCATTTTCCGAACAGATCGATGCAGCTATTTAGTATGTGTTACTGTTTAGTACTTGTTAGTGTTTAATACTTGTTGGAGTTAGTTTATGTGACATTTGGAACTAACAAATCTGCTGGGATAGAGTTTATAAAGAGTTTTATGAATTTTCCTGCGCTATTTATTGTTGTGGACCATTTTTCGATTAGCTTTTGAGGTTGGTTTCATGTCCTTTTCAAAAATAGCAGTTGGGATAGAAATTCCGAGTAGGTTGTCATTGTTTCCATTTGTTTTTAAGGCTCTGTTTGGGACTCCGGCAGCGGCTGGGAAGGGAGCCAAACGCCGACGGAGTTACGGACCGGAGGTAGGGGCAGCGGCTGGCAACGGGGCATTTTCTCCGTTTTCTGGAGGCGGCGGCTGGGAATGGAGGGGGAAGGCGGGTAACCAAACGGCTACCGGCGACGCAGTGACGTTCGCTGCAATCGTGCCGGAGCGGAAACGGCACGCCAAACAGACCCTAAGTTCTATTAAATATGTTTTTCTATCATAATAGAGGGCAGTATGTGTGTAATTTAATTTCATAATATTTTGTGCAGTTTTGGTTAAGAGAACAAAGTGGTTCAGATGGCAACCAATCCGAATGAGACATTAGAGCACGCTCAGATTCAAATCCACCAATAGGAATTAAAGATATGCATGAATAAGTGTAGAGTATTTATGTGTTTCGCTAACAGATGACTAAACTACTCTAAGATGGGCACCCGTAGCAGAGGTAAAGGCATAAGAATCGGGGAGAGGTATCCAGCAATTTAGAAGATGAGGCGGAGGATATAGACTAAGAACTGCTAGGAAGCAGCGGTACGAGTACGAGTACCGGGTTCGATTATCCGGTACGTCGGTACGTCAAAATTTAAAAAATAAGGATACTGGTGCAGCGGGATACGTTGTATTAAATATAATAAATCTATATGTATAATCTCACAAATGTAATTAAAAGACCTCAAAATAATAAAACATCAAGCATAATTGCATAAATCACCAATTGAAATACAAATTTATAGTTAATGCAATATAATATGAAGTTCTTACACAAAAAATATTCATAATCATTTCAAATTTAAGGATGTTTATCAGTCATTTTCTTCCTCTTCTTCCCCATTATTGGAGATTAACGAATCTTCAACTTCTGGTTCGTCTAGAGACAAATTAGCAAAATATTAAACATAGAAAAATTCATGTTGAATAAGTAGAAACAGTGTCAATCTGAAACATCTGATCTTTAAATATATAGTAAAAAAACAAAATGATTAAATTTAAATCAAATTCTTTATAGTTTAAACGAAAAAAGATGCTTAAATCTAAAGTACATTTTGTTACTATAACAAATAAGCATTGCTAGTTGCATTTCTGGATAATTTTTCTTTTCTAAAAAACACGCAGAAGTCTTTTGTTTACTTCAGAAAACATACTCTTATTACAATATGCAGAACAATCTACCAAGTCCAAGTGTATCTACAAACTAGAATAACAGGTGTATCTGTGAGTATCGGATACGTACCGGTATCGGATACGTACCGGTATCGGATACGTATACGGTACGGGTACGTGACCCTCAAGGAAGTATCGGTACTTCCTAAGTTTGAGGATCGTGGCCGACTCAGGAGAGGATTAAAAGGGTTGAGATACCTGAGTTCACGGGCATCTCGTCACCATGTGGTTTCATTGAGTAGCTCCTAGTCCTAGATAGCATATTCGATCATAAAGAGTATTCATATGAAAAGCGGTGCATGATGATCCCTTGCCAACAACCCGAGTAGACCAACAAGAGTGGTCACCCTACAAATTCCATTGTAGAATTAGAATGACCAAGTCAGTATGCAACTACTCTATCTCAGGGTCAATCTCGGTCAAGTGATGGGCATATTCTTCTTTATATTCGCCTAAGTTTGAACGTTGAGTGAATCTTTCATCGTAAGTAGAAGCTAAATTCTCCTTTCGACAGGCAGGCAGCCTTCTTGTCTAGTTGGAACACTTCACTGATTTCGTCTTGAGGTTGAAGACAAATGAGAGCGTGTGGAGGAAAATTTTGAAGACTGTCAGAAGACGAAATGGCAAGAGGCAGATGCGGAGTTGGAACATGTTAAAGATTGATGACTACTTTTTATCGACTACCTATATCCAGTCTTATTTGAGGCTACAAATGTTGAGGCAGTCGGATCTCAGTATACCTACAAACGTTGAGGAAGTATAGTCGGCTCTCAGTGTAGAGGGGTATGTCAGGGAGCTCGAGATTCTGATGCTGAGGTATAACATGACTAAGCCAAAGGAGCAAACCATCACTAGATTTATGATTGGGCTGAACCGAAAAATTGCTGACATGGTGAAGCTCCATCCATACTTCTCTTTGGAGGACGTGATCAAGCTCACTGCTGAAGTCGAGAGATACTTGTTGAAGAACAAGAAGACCCCCTTAAGGCCTATGGGAAATGCAGTGGAGCCGACTTGTGGTACTACTCCTGCAGTGGAACCTCCAGAGATGAAACATCCACGTCCTTATAAGCATATAACTTTCTTCAAGATCTTATTCTAAAGACAATTGAAGCAATACAAAGGATACAACGATGGCAAATCATGGAAGAAACGGCTCAAAAAAACTGGATAAAAGGAGAGTGAGAAACACTAACCCTTCTCCGACGTACCAGAGTCGAGAGAGGCGCCGCGTCGAGAAAACAGACTGTAGGAAGATTTCTTGGACAAAGAGTGTGGGATTGGGAATGGAGGGAGGGGGCGGGTTCTGGAAGATCGGAACAGAGGGAAACTCCGTTTTGCTAGGAGAAATTGGAGCAAAAGCCACCTAGGGAAAACAAACGCCCGCCGGCGTTGCGTTGGCCTGGAAGGAGGCCGTAGTTGGGGACTCGCGTTTCACCGTTTTCATGCAAGACTGCTTTTTGAGGGGTGGGGTGGAACCCACCCACTGAAGTTTTCTGCCTCTAGCCACAAAAAGTTCTCTAGTCCATTCACGCAGCTTCGGACCAGCAAGTCAAATGAAAGTAAGGTGTCTTCAAATATTAAGGGGCTGTTTGGGAGAGCGGTGGCGGTGAGAAAATGAGTGGTAGCAAAAGAAGGGTAGGAAAAAAAGTTATTTGAAAAGATCTTTGCAGATGAAGATTTGTTTGGGTGAACTCTGTTTGCAGAACTTTTTAGAAAATAGAAGCGCATTATAAACTGTTTGGCAAAATTGAACATAAGTAAATAAAATAAATTCATAAATGCGCGTCAAGGAGAAAAATGCGTGCACGATAGAAAATGCGCGCCGCAGCGGAAAATGCGCGTCTGGGGGGAGAATGAACACCTGAACACGAAAATGCACGCACAGGCGGAGAATGCGCGCCCGAGCCGAAAATGCGCGCCCGGGCGGAAAATGCGTGCCCGGGCGGAAAATGCGTGCACGGCCGAAGAATGCGCACCCGGGAGAAAAATGCTTGCTCGTGCAGAAAATGCGCACCCAGGCGGAAAATGTGCGCTCAAACTCGAAAATGTGCGCCCGAGCAGAAAATGCACGCCCAGGCAGAAATGTGTGTCCTGGCGAAAAATGCGGGCACGGGCAGAAAATGCGCGCCCGGGCGGAAAATGCGCACGTCCGGGCTGAAAGGGAGAGCCCGAGCCAAAAATACGTGCTTGGGCCAAAACTGCGCGCTCAGGCCGAAAATGCGCGCACGGACAGTAAATGCGCGCCCGGGCGGAATATGCGCGCCCGGGCGAAAAATGCGTGTTTGGTAGGAAAATGCGCGCCCAAACTCAAAAATGCACGCCCGGGCAGAAAATGCGCACGTGTCGAAAATGTGTCCACGGGACGAAAAATGTGCGCTCAGCAGGGAAAATGCGCACTCCCGGCAGGGAAAAATGCTCGCTCGGGCAAAAAATGCGTGCCCGGGCGAAAAATGTACGCCCAGGCAGAAAATGCCCGCCCGGGCAGAAAATGCCCGCCCGGGCAGAAAATGCGCGCTCGAGCAGAAAATGCGCGCCCAGACCGAAAGTGCGCGCCCGGGCCAAAAGTGCGTGCCCGGGCCAAAAATGCGCGTCGGGGAAAAAATGCGCGCCCGGGCAAAAAAAATGCGCATTCGGGCGGAAAATGCACGCCTGGTCGAAAATTGCACGTTAGGTGAAAAAATGTGTGCTCGCACTAAAAATGCGCGCCCGGGAGGAACAATGCACGCACGGGCCAAAAATGCTCACCCGGGCCAAAAATGCGCGCCCAGACGGAAAATGGATCATCTGGAGAACTGGATCGTCGGGAGAAAGGCAAGGGTTTCCGCAGTGTTGTCGAACTGGATCGGGAGGAGGAAAACTTTTATGGCAGCGTCAACTCTGTATCGAGATGAGAAAATACTTTCCAAAAAGGTTGAAAAGTAGTAGGCCATGACTTTTCAAAAAGACGAGAAAAAAAGAGTCTTTGACGGTAGCTTTTCCAAACGATAGACTTTTCAAACAGTTTGTAAAGTGTGGTAGCGTTTTTCAGAAAACGAAACAGAGCTAAAAAACCTTCCCAAACAGGCCCTAAAGCATTGCGAGCATTCCAAACCTCCTAGAGTAAAAAAAATAAAGCATCATTTGGAGGAAGCTACCTCGGAACCCGCTTTTATAGTTGCACGATCATAGCACATTAAGGATATGACTCAGAGATTTCCAAGAAGAAGATCTACAAACCAGCGGAAGGGATATACTCCAAAATTCATGCACTCATGGGCATGCAATAAATAAGTGATCAGTATCCTCCAAGTCGTGACCACAATGAGGACAAGTACTTTTTGGCACCAAAAATATACCTCTGCAACTTCACGCTAAGGGACACCGAGGGAGAAACTGCGAGTTGTCGGTTACTTCACGTCTGAAGACACACGGTAAACATGATCCCCGCACATTTTTAAGTTTTTTGAAATTTCGTAAATGACCGCTTTAGCCGCGGAAACTGCGACATGCCTTTAATGCTGAGGAAATCTACAAATACAGTTGTGTCACTATGAATTTCCAAAATATTCTTCTGCAACGGCACAAAGTTTGTGCAGATCACATTACTCAAATCCAACATGACTCTGCTTTCGTGGCTTGAGAGTGGAGTAAGAACGCGGGTTTCCCCCGCGAAGAAACTGTCGCGAAGAAGAACGATGACCGCACGATCACTGGTGAAGGCTTGAAGAAGGTGGCTAAGTCTAACGAGACCGCAGAGAATATTGATGCGGTCACTCCGGGGTCGTACCCCATTTGTTGATATGGTGAACGCTCCCTCCTCTGAACAAATTATCATGCAGCTTCCAGATACTGCAATACGTTTTGATGCGGATAAGTCCCTTGCCGAACTTGAGCGGTCAGCAAATAAGTCCGTCGATGTTCTGTCGGGGATGAAGAAGATGGCGACATCGGCTGATGAGCGCAGGAAGTTGCAGGTGGAAGCAAGCAAGTCTGCCAAACAAAAGAAAAGGAAGCGGACAGATTGTCACAACCCGCATTTTCTTAATATTTTGCATATTATCAGAGTAAGAGAAAATACGTGTTGTGATGCCACGCCGTGCAGGGGACAACTGCAGATGCTCAGGCAAAACTGACTTTTCATTTATTTTCATAAAAGACATTTTATGTTTGAAAAACCTAATTTAAATTTAAAGCTTAAAAACTTTTTCCCTCAGTTCTGTGGATCAACTAGTCCACAAGTAAGAAAATATATACGCAGCAGAAAATACTTAATTCACTTCTTTTCATCCTACATGAGCACGAGGACCCAACAAACATGCTAATGATATGCAATTTCTAAATTTAGTATAAGTAAAAAAGGAGTTTTATAATCCTTAAAGTAGAGTGACATTAAGTTGAAAGAGATGATATGAGTCTAAGCTAGAATACAGCTTTTATATTTAAAATATCTAACATGCATCCTATCATAAAGCATTCCCAAAGAGCAAGTATGTAAATGACAAGTAAGTAACAACAGAAAAGCCAGCAAGTAGTCTAACACAAGCTATGAGCATCAACAATCTGACACAAACCCATAAAAACAAAACACAAATTTAACTAAGACAGACACAGCAGCTACCTCACAACGGAGAGGGGGAAACAATTGCTACTACAACCAAAGCCTAGAGTCACCAACTCAAGCCCCCCAAACTGCTACAACTTCGAGTCTGAGGCATTCAAAAGAAAAAGACACCTCAGCAAAAGAATGTGCAAGTGGCAGCTAAAACGAATAAATCATATCACTAGTTAATTCAAAGAGGTTCACTTTTCAACATGATTAACTTTCATTCTAATATAAACCAAATATACAATATGTATATTTAATAATGAGTAATCACAAAAAAAACTTGCACCGAGTGCAATAAAAATCTATCTTATAATAATAGATTAACAAAGAAAATAATGACAATTGTGACTGGTCAACTCGAAAGAAGTGCATCATTAACACCTGACATAAAGCGGTACTTAGGCGGTGGCTATATTTCCAACACAAACCTTCAGACCATAATAAAATCACCGGGTGTAATGATTCACAAACAAGCATTGTAGCGGTGACTCATTCCACTAACGCCTACAGTCCAACAAATCATAAATATGTATTATTGTGGTGGCGTCTTTCCCATTCACACCAACTGAAAAAAAACAAATACAAGAGTCCTGAATAGATAATATACATATTCTATCATTTAGTCTAAGGATAATATTAGTCTAATAAAAGAAACGCATATCAGCTTACTACACCATACCAGACTTAGCATCGGGACATCCCGGCGACAAACTAAACAAATCACGATGACAAGCCTACACAACGATATCGTCGAGTACAACACGACGATATGGACCCACACCCGATGATATCGTTGAGATCTACACGGCGATATAGATCGACACACGACGATATCGACTCTTCCAGCCTACACAACGATACCGTCGAGTACAACATGGCGATATGGACCTAAACACGACGATAAGCATACACAACAATACCGTCGAGTACAACACGACGATATGGACCTAAACACGATGATATATACCTACACAGCAATATCGCCGAGTACAGCACAATGATATGTACCTAAACACGACGATATATACCTACACGAAGGCATAGACCTTAACACGACGATATATGCCTAAACATGAGGATATATACCTACACGGCGACATAGACCTAAGCACGGCGATATAGATATACACACGACGATATAGACAGAAACTTCCTGTCTCAAATAGAGAAATCACGACACCTGACAATAATCATTCCTGAACACATGAATAAGCTCCAGATGAAATAAATAGACATTCTTAGGAAGGATAATTTTTTTATAAACCCAGGTAATGGAGATTATTGCATGAACAGCAAGCAATTAACATAATTAAAATTTAAGGAAAGGTGATATTCATATCTGCTAAGGATTTCAATAATTCTTTGGGCATTGTCTCCATCCAACTTCCTGTCACTATAAGTTGACGACTCAGGGTATCAGCAACTTTATTGGCCTTACCTGGGTGGTATTGAAGGGCGAAATCATAACAACAACAACACTCAAGCCTTTATCCCGCCATAGTGGGGTCGGCTATATGGATCCTTTGTCGCCATTGCACCCTATCTTTAATCATAGGCTCACTAATGCCTAAGTACATCATATCTTTCCTTATAGTTTCATTCCAAGTCTTTTTTGGTTTACCCCTCCTCCGTTTAATATATCTAGTGACTAAACTCTCACAACGCCTAACAAGTGCCTCTAATGGTCTCCTATGTACATGCCCGAACCATCTTAAACGAGCTTCTCGCATCTTCTCTACAATTGGCGCCACTCATTTCTTATCCCTAATACATTCATTACTAATTTTATCCAGTCTCGTGTGACCACACATCCACCTAAGCATTCTCATCTCCGCAACTCCCATTTTTTGCTCATGTACACCATTCACTGCCCAACACTCAGAACCGTAGAGCATTGCTGGTCTAAATGCAGTACGATAAAACTTGCCTAAGTTTTAATGGTACTTTACGATCACATAAGATCCCAGACGCACCTCTCCACTTCAACCAACCTGCTTGGATTCTATGTATCACATCTTTATCTACATCTCCATCGTTTTGAATTATCGATCCCAGATATTTAAAGCACTCACTGCGGAAATTATCTTGGTCACCCAATTTAATGACGAAATCATCTGACCTTCTTGCACTACTAAAGTTAAGCTCTATATACTCCGTATTTGTCCTGCTCAACCTAAAACCCTTCTTTTCTAAAGTGTCTCGCCAAGATTCAAGTTTCGTGTTTACACCCTCGCGCGTCTCATCGACCAAAACAATATCATCTGCAAATAATAAACACCAAGGTATTGCTTGTTCGATATGTCTGGTGAGCTCACCTAAGATAAGGTAAAGAGATAAGGGCTTAAAGCTGACCCTTGATGTAAGCCAACAACGATAGGGAATTCCTGTGTTAATCCTCCAGATGTCCTCACCCTGGTCACTGAATTTGTATACATATCTTTGATTACGTCAATGTATGATACAATTACACCTTTCTTTTCTAAGACTCTCCACAAGACCTCTCTTGGAACCCTATCATAAGCCTTCTCCAGATCGATAAACAATATATGCAAATCTTTTTGTCTTTCCTGATAGTTGTCAATGAGTCTCCTCAAGAGATGTATAGATTCCATGGTTGACCTCCCTGACATGAATCCAAATTGATTCTCTGAGAGAAAAAATTACCGTGCCCAACTCCAGGTCATGGGTTGGGTAGTTAAGCTCATGCGGCTTCAGTTACCGAAAAGCGTAAGTGTACAACCCTCATATTTCCCGAGTCGGTGTGACCCGACCCGGACGAGACCAAGACAATTCAAGGTGGTCGAGACGGTCGAAACCGATCAAGGCAAGAAGAGGCCGCGGGAGAGACGGAGGAAGCACCCGCTACCCCGGCTCCCTTGGGTGGGTAGGAGAAATCCTCCCACTCAGGCCCTTTGCGAGGGGAGTAGGAGGAGTGCTCCCACTCACCGGGCGAGTGGGAGCAGCTCTCCCACTCGCCGAGCGAGTGGGAGCTCTCCCACTCGCCGAGCGAGTGGGAGCTCTCCCACTCGCCGAGCGAGTGGGAGGGGGCCTCCCACTCGCCGGGCGAGTGGGAGGGGGCCTCCCACTCGCCGGGCGAGTGGGAGGGGGCCTCCCACTCGCCGGGCGAGTGGGAGGGGGCCTCCCACTCGCCGGGCGAGTGGGAGGGCTGCTCCCACTCGCCGGGCGAGTGGGAGGGCTGCTCCCACTCGCCGGCCGAGTGGGAGGGGGCCTCCCACTCGCCGGCCGAGTGGGAGGGGGCCTCCCACTCGCCGGCCGAGTGGGAGGGCTGCTCCCACTCGCCCGCCGAGTGGGATGGGACCTCCCACTCGCCAGCCGAGTGGGATGGGACCTCCCACTAGCCGCCCCCTTAGGGGGCGAGTGGGAGAGGCCTCCCACTCGCCCGGTATGGGTGGGGAGATCGGTATGACCTCCCGCGAGAGGGGGAGTGGACACCTCGAGTCCCACTCGCCCCCCCTCGCATGCGTGATCAGTGGCGGTCATGGTTGGACTGCGGATAGCAGGATTTTTGCTATCCGCAGTCCATTTTTTGGGAAGTCTATAAATAGACCCCCATGGGCACCTTGGGAAGGGTTGGTTCCTACCCCCTCCCTCACGTGTGAGCAAGCACTGCCCCTCCCCTCCCCCTGTCATTGAAGGTGGACGGTGAGGTGATCCTTAGTGCCCTCCAAGGTGCCCAGGCTCAGCATTGGCTTGGGAGGGGAAGTTCCGAGTGAGCTTCCGGGTGTGTGGTGGGACCTCCGCGCTGCAGCTTAAGGGGTCCATTTGTGGATTCAAGTGTTCATCAAGTCCAAGTCTTCCAGTTCCTAGTGACCGGTCAAGGGTCTAGGCTTAGGTCAAGTAAGGGTTAGTCACAACCCCCTTTCGAACGCTGAGACCGGGAAACTGGTTTCAACATTCTAGTGCGGTGAGCGTGGAAGCGGCTAATTCGGAAAGCTCCGAGCCGAGTCTCATGGCGGGAAGCAAAAAACCGGGGAGGTCGCCTCCCCCCAGCATGTTGCGGCCATTAACGGGGGAGGAGGAGGCAGATGAGGCAGATCATGTGTTGGGTGATTTGACCAAGTTAGAGGTGGCAGAGGAAGTGACTGAGAAAGAGGTCATTAGCGGCAGTGGAAGGCCGGAGAAGGTGCGAATTAGCTGGAGGTTGAGCGGGCCAGATCAAGAGAAGATCCGAAGATGTGTCCAGCAGAACATAGACATCTTCGCATGGAGCGCTGCGGAGATGCCAGGTATTGACGCGGACGTGGCATGTCATCGCCTCAACCTCGACCCGAACGTCCGCCCCATTCGCCAAAAGAAGAGGAAAGTGTCGCCCACCCTCGCTGGGCCGATCAGAGAGGAGGTGAGGAAGCTGCTCGAGGCCGGGTTCGTGGAAGAAATCCAATACCCAGGGTTGTTTTCAAACGTAGTAATGGTAAAGAAGGGAGATGGGAGGTGGAGAATGTGTGTGGACTTCACTCTGTTGAACAAAGCATGCCCTAAAGACTGCTACCTGTTGCCCCGGATCGATGCGTTGGTAGATTCAGCAGTCGGATTCCCTGTGATGAGCTTCTTGGACGCGTTCTCCGGCTACCATCAAATTCGAATGCACTCGCCCGACGTCAAGGACGTCTCGTTCATCACGGACGATGGATGTTATTGTTACAAGATGATGCCGTTTGGGTTGAGGAATGCGGGGGCAACCTATCAAAGGATGATGGATCGGGTCTTCAGAGAGCAGAAGGGGCGCAACTTAGAGGTCTACGTGGATGACTTGATGGTTAAAAGCAGGGATGTGGAGTCCCACCTGCAAGACCTAGTGGAGACCTTCGCTACCCTTCGGAGGTTCAAGATGAGGTTGAACCCTTCCAAATGTGTTTTTGGAGCAAGTCGAGGAAAATTCTTGGGCCATCTACTCACCCCGGAGGGGGTCGAACCCAATCCAGACAAGGTAAAGGCCATCTTGGAGCTGGAATCGCCGAAGAACGCGAAAGAAATTCAGAGGCTGACTGGGAAGTTAGCAGGGCTGAGTCGGTTTCTCTCCAGGGCGGGAGAGAAGTGCTCTCCTTTCTTCAAGGCCCTGCGCCAGGGTCAAAAATTCGAATGGACACCAGAGTGTGAGAGAGCCTTTCAAGCCTTGAAGGAACAACTAACGCGAGCCCCCTTGCTCCAGGGGCCGAGGGAAGGAGAAGACCTCTTTCTCTACCTAGGGGTAGGGGTCGAGGCAGTGAGTTCGGTCCTGGTCCGGGAGGAGGGGAAGTAGCAGCTGCCGATCTACTATGTTAACAGAGTCCTGAAGAAGGCGGAGCTGAGGTATCCTGTCCTGGAAAAGCTAGCATTTGCTTTGATCATCTCGGCCCGGAAACTCCGCCCATATTTTCAGGCTCACTCGATCAGGGTGGTGACCGACCATCCCCTTCGCAACATTATGGAGGGAGTGGAGCATTCGGGCAGGTTGGCAAAGTGGTCGGTAGAGCTCAGCGAGTTTGATGTCAGCTTCATCCCCCGGTTGTCGATGAAAGCACAAGCAGTAGCAGACTTCCTGGCAGAATACGTCAAAGAGGTGGACGGGCCAGAGCCCACCGGGTTGGTGGCATGGGATCTGTTCGCGGATGGAGCATCAGGAAAAAGTTCCCTCGGCGGAGGGGTGATCCTGGTCAGCCCACATGGGACCAGGATCGAGCAAGCGATCCACATTCGGTTCCCTGTGACCAACAACCAGGCCGAGTATGAGGCAGTGGTGGCAGGGCTCCGTCTGGCAAAGGAGCTGGAGATCCGGGACGTGAAGGTTTTCACAGATTCAATGGTGGTGGCCTCCCAGGTTCGAGGGGAGTTCGAAGCAAAGGAGCCAACCCTCCAGAGGTGTCTGGCGAAGGTTAGGGACCTCGTCGGATGGTTCCACACCTTCTCCATTCAACACATTCCAAGAGAGGAGAACGCCCGAGCGGACCAGTTGGCGAAGCACGGTCCTCGCGCGGGAGGAACGGTGACCGAGCTGTTCCGCCCATCCATCGAGGAAGGCGAGTTGATGGAGATTGATCGGAGAACCTCGTGGATAGACCCGATCCTCACCTTCCTGACCTCGGGCAAGTTCCCGGAAGGAGACCTAGATAAGAGGCGGTTCAGGTACAAGTCAGCATACTACATGATGCGCGAAGGAAGCCTGTACAGGAAAACCTTGGCTGGGCTCCTAGCAAGGTGCGTGACGGAAGATGAAGTTCCGAGGGTCTTGGAGGAAATCCACTCCGGAGAATGCGGGAGCCATTCGAGAAGTCAGACCCTAGAAAAGAGGGTGCTAAGGCAAGGGTACTTCTGACCGACTCTGCGGAAGGATGCCATGGAGTTTACAAAAAAGTGTTAGAAGTGTCAACTCTTCGCGCCGCTCCAACTTCAACCCGCGCAGAGGCTCAGGACGATCACTGCGCCCTGGCCCTTCGCCATCTGGGGGATGGACTTGGTCGGCCCATTCCCTCAGGCTAGCGGTCAGAGGAGATTCTTGCTGGTTATGATTGACTATTTCTCCAAGTGGGTGGAGGTTAAGGCCTTGGCGAAGACGACCTCGCAGGTGATAAAGAATTTCATCTGGGGAGAAATAATTTGCAGACACGGACTCCCCCTTGCCATAGTGACAGACAACGGACCACAATTCGCTAGCGATGAACTCATCACTTTCTGCGGACAAGTGGGCATCGACCTCCGCTTTGCCTCTGTCTACCATCCTCGAAGCAATGGGCAGGTGGAGGCCGCCAACAAAGTCATCGTCAACTTGCTGAAGAAGAAGGTGAAGAACCTGAAAGGGAACTGGGTGGAGCAACTTCCCTCAGTCTTATGGGCCTTGAGAACAACTCCCAACACGGCAACGGGCAAAACGCCATTCAAACTTTCCCACGGGTCAGAAGTCGTGCTCCCAGTGGAGCTCGAGGTCAGATCCCCCCGGGTCGTATCTGCCGAGGAAGGGGACGAGGACTGGAGAATAGGCAACGAAGAGGAGCAACGACTCTCGCTGGATATGGTTGAGGAGCTCCGGGACCTCGCCACGGTTCGACAAGAGGAAGTGAAGCGTCGGATGGCCAGGTACTTCGATAGGAACATTAGAATCAAACAATTCATCCCAGGAGATCTAGTCCTCAAAAAGGTCGACGCCGCGGGAAGGTCAGCGAACGTAAGAAAGCTCCAGCCCAATTGGGAGGGGCCCTATGTGATCTTGGAGGCCCTGAGGTCAGGGGGGTATCGCCTTCAGAATGTTGAGGGAATCCCCCTTGGGAATACTTGGAGCGGCGACGATCTAAAACATTTTTATCCTTAATGAATATGTTGATTATCTCTTTTGGCATGCCTCTTACTCCAGCTTAAGGTAGTTACTCTGGCCGATGGGAGCACAAGTTGGTAAGGTTCTACGAAGCAGAATTGTATCACGAAAGCATCGAGTACCACCATCTCCGGTTAGATCAGGAGTGCGTTGAGTTCCTCCACCCCCCGGTTGAGCTAAGACTCCCAGGATGTGGATGGGTACTATCACCTCCAGTTAGATCAGGAGTGCGTTGAGTCCCTCCACCCCCGGTTGAGCTAAGACTCCCAGGACGTGGATGGGTACTACCACCTCCAGTTAGATCAGGAGTGCGTTGAGTTCCTCCACCCCCAGTTGAGCTAAGACTCCCAGGATGTGGATGGGTACTACCACCTCCAGTTAGATCAGGAGTGCGTTGAGTCCCTCCACCCCCGGTTGAGCTAAGACTCCCAGGACATGGATGGGTACTACCACCTCCAGTTAGATCAGGAGTGCGTTGAGTTCCTCCACCCCCGGTTGAGCTAAGACTCCCAGGATGTGGATGGGTACTACCACCTCCAGTTAGATCAGGAGTGCGTTGAGTCCCTCTACCCCCCGATTGAGCTAAGACTCCCAAGACATGGATGGGTACTACCACCTCCAGTTAGATCAGGAGTGCGTTGAGTCCCTCCACCCCCGGTTGAGCTAAGACTCCCAGGACGTGGATGGGTACTACCACCTCCAGTTAGATCAGGAGTGCGTTGAGTTCCTCCACCCCCGGTTGAGCTAAGACTCCCAGGACGTGGATGGGTACTTCCGCCTCCGACCGGTAAGATCCCCGACGAAAGACGACCGTTCTCCGGGCCCTGTCATGTCGGCAGATGGGAGGCTCATCGGATCGATTAACTACCCAATGATCGGTTCAAGTAAGGTATCAAATCCTCAAGCAGTAAAGGGAGAAAGATTAAAGGAAACAGGTATGTAGGAAATACATGGCTCCTACAAGGAGCCAAAGAAGAGAAGAAGTCCCTGGCCACCCTCACGTTCAGGGGGAATAGCCACCGCTGCAAGGGGACGAGTCGGGTCGCGCAGGAGAAGGGGAGGACTCATACAGGATGTCATCGGCAGAGACTCCCCTCCAGCTGTCTCGGAGAGCATCCGCCTCATGAAGGCGGCTCCCCAGGGCTCGGGTCGTTGACGTCACAATCCTCCTGCAAGTACACTCGGCTTCAACAGGGCAAGGTGGGGCAGCCGTCGCTGCCCTCGAAGGTTCGCCTCTTTCTCTCTCCTTTCTCCCTTAGCTGTCTTTGGGCTTCAGCAGGTGAGAAGAGAAACCGGCGCGCGGGCTCTCGTTGAGCTGCCTCCACTTCCAGTTGAGCTTTGCTTCCTGGAAGATGTTGAGTTCCCTCCATCTCAGGTTGAGTTCGACTCGACTAGAGATGTTGAGTTCCCTCCATCTCAGGTTGAGTTCGACTCGACTGGAGATGTGGACTCCCCTCCATCTCAGGTTGAGTTCGACTCGACTAGAGATGTTGAGTTCCCTCCATCTCAGGTTGAGTTTGACTCGACTGGAGATGTCGAGTCCCCTCCATCTCAGGTTGAGTTCGACTCGACTAGAGATGTTGAGTCCCCTCCATCTGAGGTTGAGTTCGACTCGACTAGAGGTGCTGAGTTCTTCCTCCACCTCGGGTCGAGTTCAATTCGACCTGAGGTGTTGAGCTTTCTCCACTTCCAGTTGGGCTCGGCCCATAGGAGGGTTCTTAAGTGGAGAAAGGTTTTCCTCCCACCTCAGGTCGAGCTCGGCTCGACTAGAGGTGCTGAGTTTTTCCTCCAACTCGGGTCAAGTTCAATTCGACCTAAGGTGTTTAGCTATCTCCACCTCCAGTTGGGCTCGGCCCATAGGAGGGTTCTTAAGTGGAGAAAGGTTTTCCTCCCACCTCAGGTCGAGCTCGGCTCGACTAGAGGTGCTGAGTTTTTCCTCCACCTCAGGTCGAGGTTGATCCGACCCAAGGTGTTGAGCTTTCTCCACCTCCAGTAGGGCTCGGCCCATAGGAGGGTTCTTAAGTGGAGAAAGGTTTTCCTCCCACCTCAGGTCGAGTTCGGCTCGACTAGAGGTGCTGAGTTTTTTCTCCACCTCAGGTCGAGGTTAATCCGACCCAAGGTGTTGAGCTTTCTCCACCTTCAGTTGGGCTCGGCCCATAGGAGGGTTCTTAAGTGGAGAAAGGTTTTCCTCCCACCTCAGGTCGAGTTCGGCTCGACTAGAGGTGCTGAGTTTTTTCTTCACCTCAGGTCGAGGTTAATCCGACCCAAGGTGTTGAGCTTTCTCCACCTCCAGTAGGGCTCGGCCCATAGGAGGGTTCTTAAGTGGAGAAAGGTTTTCCTCCCACCTCAGGTCGAGTTCGGCTCGACTAGAGGTGCTGAGTTTTTTCTCCACCTCAGGTCGAGGTTAATCCGACCCAAGGTGTTGAGCTTTCTCCACCTCCAGTTGGGCTCGGCCCATAGGAGGGTTCTTAAGTGGAGAAAGGTTTTCCTCCCACCTCAGGTCGAGCTCGGCTCGACTAGAGGTGCTGAGTTTTTCCTCCACCTCAGGTCGAGGTTAATCCGACCCAAGGTGTTGAGCTTTCTCCACCTCCAGTTGGGCTCGGCCCATAGGAGGGTTCTTAAGTGGAGAAATGTTTTCCTCCCACCTCAGGTCGAGTTCGGCTCGACTAGAGGTGCTGAGTTTTTTCTCCACCTCAGGTCGAGGTTAATCCGACCCAAGGTGTTGAGCTTTTTCCACCTCCAGTTGGGCTCGGCCCATAGGAGGGTTCTTTAGTGGAGAAAGGTTCACCTTCCGTCTCAAGTCAGGATCAACCGAAAGGCTTGGCAGAGGTTCCCCGATGACGGATCCTTTCGTGGATTCCCCTAAGGTCCCACCTACTCGTCAAATAGGTGGGTTGGACTTTCTTTCCGAGTTTGGGACAAGCTCGCAAAGAGCGGGGATTGTGTACAACCCTCATATTTCCCGAGTCGGTGTGACCCGACCCGGACGAGACCAAGACAATTCAAGGTGGTCGAGACGGTCGAAATCGATCAAGGCAAGAAGAGGCCGCGAGAGAGACGGAGGAAGCACCCGCTACCCTGGCTCCCTTGGGTGGGTAGGAGAAATCCTCCCACTCAGGCCCTTTGCGAGGGGAGTGGGAGGAGTGCTCCCACTCACCGGGCGAGTGGGAGCAGCTCTCCCACTCGCCGAGCGAGTGGGAGCTCTCCCACTCGCCGGGCGAGTGGGAGGGGGCCTCCCACTCGCCGGGCGAGTGGGAGGGCAGCTCACACTCGCCGGCCGAGTGGGAGGGGGCCTCCCACTCGCCGGCCGAGTGGGAGAGGGCTGCTCCCACTCGCCGGCCGAGTGGGATGGGACCTCCCACTCGCCGCCCCCTTAGGGGGCGAGTGGGAGAGGCCTCCCACTCGCCCGATATGGGTGGGGAGATCGGTATGACCTCCCGCGAGGGGGGGGAGTGGACACCTCGAGTCCCACTCGCCCCCCTCGCATGCGTGATCAGTGGCGGTCATGGTTGGACTGCGGATAGCAGGATTTTTGCTATCCGCAGTCCATTTTTTGGGAAGTCTATAAATAGACCCCCATGGGCACCTTGGGAAGGGTTGGTTCCTACCCCCTCCCTCGCGTGTGAGCAAGCACTGCCCCTCCCCTCCCCCTGTCATTGAAGGTGGACGGTGAGGTGATCCTTAGTGCCCTCCAAGGTGCCCAGGCTCAGCATTGGCTTGGGAGCGGAAGTTCCGAGTGAGCTTCCGGGTGTGTGGTGGGACCTCCGCGCTGCAGCTTAAGGGGTCCATTTGTGGATTCAAGTGTTCATCAAGTCCAAGTCTTCCAGTTCCCAGTGACCGGTCAAGGGTCTAGGCTTAGGTCAAGTAAGGGTTAGTCGCAACCCCCTTTCGAACGCTGAGACCGGGAAACTGGTTTCAACAGTAAGCAATTACATTGCCGTGTTGTTTTATCACGACTCCTAATCCCTTCAAGGATGCATCGATGTAAAGGTCAAGCGATTCTTCAGTTCAACGAACGCTGCTTCGCATTCTGACGTCCACCAGAACGCGAGATCTTTCTTCGTGAGGACGGTGAGGGGTAAGGAAATTTTGGAGAAGACAGAAGCTTCCTGTAGCTGGTCGTATAATTCATCAATTGTCAGTATGGGATACGTATTCCGAATATTGAGTCGGTTTTAGCTCTCTATAGTTGATGCACAAACGCAGAGATCCATCCTTCTTCTTGATGAATAACATTGTGGCTCTCTACGACGAGAAACTCGGGCGGATGAGTCCTGCATCGACCAGCTCTTGAAGTTGTATCCTGAGTTCAGCTAGCTCTTTCGGGGCCATCCGATAAGGTGCTCAGAACACCGATCGAACTCCGGGCATAAGTTCAATTTGGAAGTTCATTTCCTGTTGCGGGGCAACCCTGGGAGGGACTCAGGAAAAAGTCCAGAAAGTCTCGAATGACGGGAACCTTGGTGAGGACTCTGGTATTATCCTCCAATTCAAAATATATCAGGAATACCTTGTCCCTTTGCCTGACTGACTTGGCAGTCTGTGCAGAAGTTAAAATTACACGCGAGAGAGATGAAATATCTTTTAGGGTAATTGACTGTCCATTTGGATTTTGGAGGTCTATCTCCTTAGTCAAGTAATTGATTTGGGCATTATGCTTGGCCAACCGTCCATCCCCAAAATGATGACGAAACTGGGTATTGCCAATACGATCGCGCAAACCTCAAATTCCATATCTCCTAGTAGTGCTTTGAACGAACACTTCTTCCTAGAGGTCATATATGATCCGTCCAGAAGTCGTATTCATATCGACATTTTGGACGATCAGACGACGTTTGTCTTGGGTGAAATAAAGTTCTGAGATACAAAGGAGTGGGTGGCTCCTGTATCGAATAAAGTTTTTTTTGCGGGTTGACCTTCTACAACAAGTAATCTTGGAAAGGTCCATACACTAAAAATATGCAGATATACATAACATCATCAAAGATAATAAACAATATGAGGATGACTAGAGATATAAACCAATAACCACAAGAGGGGCAGGTCCATGCTGCAAGTCCAGGGCATATGCCTCTAGCGGTGCGGCTCTGTCGTACCTCAGCTAGTCTCTCCTAGCAGGTTGGCCTCCGCAGCCTCCTCGGCCTCTACGCACAGCCACGGCTCCCTGAACAGCTCCAAGTCCCAGTCTCCTAGCAGCCTGGGGAAAAAAAGCTCGGATGTGCCCGAGCTGATGGCATAGGAAGCAATTCCCTGCGAAGGGAACTTCTCGTCATACTACTGGTGTTGGCTGGGGTGCGGGTCGGGGTGCCTATTGTGGTACTAGCGAGGGTGGTGGTGCTTGTTGATATGATCGGTGGCGGTGACACTGTCCGATCTTGGAATTGTCGTCGAGGGCCTGCCTCTCTCACTCGGCCTCGAGGAGCTATCTAAATCTTCCCAAACAAACCCTAGCTTTCTAAATCTTCCGAATCAAACCGAAATCGCATGAGCGGTGAAGAAATCGTGTTTCTTTCTAAACTCAATCTCTATCTGTTCATTTTTTTTACGAATCACAATCCGTGCACACAATGAAGTGCTCAGAAGGTCGTCAGAGATGTTTCTTCGTTGTCGGGCCCTGCTCAGGAGAACAAAGATATTGAATGCTCAAGCCTAAAATTGATTTGCGGATAACAATTTGTAGACTAGAAAAAATTAGTCTGCGGATAGTCATTCATGGTATGCGGATAACAATTGACTTATTTTAACGGGCAGTTGATTTTAAACATCTATTATCCTCATAAATTTGCGTGATCAATTATTTCATTCTATCACACTTCATGTTTTGAAATGATAAATTTGTTTGTGACAATTCTATTAATGTAGGCCACAACACACATTGTTGCACTTATTAGTCGAATATCCGGCAATGCTGATTATTCACATGCTTGAATTATTTTTTACAAAGGTTCTTCGCAAAAATATTCATCGTTGAAATTTGATTTTCTTTAGCCTTATGCAACCGGCTTGGAGATGCACTAATGCACTGGCCCGATAGTTAGTACTTACCCTATTTACCAAGCTCTGGTGCTAGAGTTGATAATTATTCATCTCTTTATGGCTTCATTTGTTTCGGCTAATGCTGATGAAAAAAGTAGCTGATAGAGATGGAGTTTGAAAAAAGAGCTGTTTTTGGTATACAAAAATCAAGTTATGATAATCATCAAATCCAACATTATAAACAGTTACATCATTTTATTCCGAACATTAACTACAACTGTTATGATAATCATTCAATTTAAGAATCACAACGGGTGATCTCCATTACCATGACTAACAACTACTAGATTTCAAGCTTGCTCCCTGCTTGAAATCAACAGGTAGCGAACATCAGATATGGTTTCCCTTGCAAAATCATTCAAGGATGCAACTATCAAATTCATGCTTGAGATCACCTGTTGCTTAATTGGACCTCCCCTCAAAATTTGTGTAATTACAGCTTGCACCTCTCTAACTTTCAAAATTACAATTACCCCCCTCAATGTTTATATTTCATAACATGCATGCACAAAAATTAGAGGGTACTTTTTGTGTTTTCAAAAATTAGAGGGGTGCAAGGTGTAATTATGCAAACTTCGAGGGGATGTCCCGATAAATAACCCTAATAATAAAAATAAAATATTACACACCAACAATGAAGATATAATTAGATGAGACAATGATACAAACTTGACTTTCACCACTTGTACTATGCATTCTGTAAGAGAAATAATTAGATGAGACAATGATGTGCGCACGCCGCGTCTTTCACTGCGCAGTAGTCATGTGCGTGTGCGCATTGTCCATGTGCACGTAACTTTAGGTCATCCATCACGCATAATAATTTCTTCTGAAACAGGCAGTGATATACCGCTCGGATTGATCACTATCTATGATCCAGATAGAAAAGGGATCTCAGCTAAGGAAGTTGGGAGAGAGATAGTAGGTTTCGGCCGATCACATAAGTTGCGATTCCCGCAGCATAACCAGCGAAAGCGAAGCCGCTTATCTGAAAAAGATTAAATTTAGCTTTATTGTAATGTAGAAATTGCAGAATGAGTAAGAATATTTAGGCACTCATGTTCTATCAAAAGGAAATGGTATCAGTAAAATCATTGTACAAATTGGTGCACAAAAATAAAATAGCAGAGGTGGGCAGCTGAATTTGAAAATAGTGTAAATTAAATTTGTTCTTCATTTGCCAATGATTGTATTAGTGGTATCACAGGTTCATGATCTGCAACAGTAAGTGGGTTTCAGGAATTTTATGAGATGAAGAAAACCAGATGCATGCTATGGAAGAGTTGCAATAGATGATGATGAATTTATGGATTGAATGGGGGACGCAGGGGCAGATGATTTTTCGGTCTACACATTGAAATGAACTCATCGGCGGGAGCAGTAAAGCAATTTGTAAAGCAGCTAACGCGTGACGTTAACGCTGACGCGCGGCGGTAACCGAAAGGCAAGCCCAACGATCATCTGCTGATTGAGGAGCCAAATAAGTGATCCAACTGACGGCGGGAGCGTATATTGAGCTAACGCGGCGCGGTAACTCTATCGCGGCGCGGAAGCGGTTGCCTAAAATACGAAACGTGACTACCATTTCTGGACGACTGCAGAGTTAATCTTTTACCATTACGGGTACCGCGGGGCGGTAACACCTACCGCCGGCGCTAGCTCACAGTTCTATTTAAAAGGCCGCTCCGCAATTTCATTTTAAGAAGGCTTGAGCCACAATTCCAAAGTTATTTGTGTGAGGCCTCTTCACAACGATTGCAACGACGATTTTGTAGATAGGAGTTCAGAATTATAGCATATAGTTATGTTTTATTAGTGCTGTTCTTCTTCTATGCGTCTATATGGATATAGGTTGTCTTTGTACAGCGGATAGGAGAAAACAAATGAAGGGACAAGATCATTCTCAAAATAACCTTTGAAAACTATCAAAAAAAAATTTCTTGATTTTTTCCATCTTCGAATTTTTTTTATCAAAAATCATAAGCAATCGGTCAACTGATCGCTTTAATCTCCATTCTCCGACACGTATCGGTAATCACATAATATCTTCAATCTTCCTCATCAGTCATTGAATACCAGTCAACGAACAAAAAATATCTTCAGCATTCTTCGTGAATCATCGAATACATGTCGACGAATAAAGATTATCTTCAACATTCTCAAAATAAAAACCTTCCATCTCCGATAACAACATTGATCCTTTATCGCCGATAAGAATCCTTCAGTCGACAAAAGTCAGTCGATGAAGGAGCGACAATTTGAAATCATTGTTAACTTCATTCTGTCTGATAAAGTCTTGATCATCCTTCTGAAACAATGGTAGACTCGAGGTGTAAAATACACGCGTAAGATATAAAAACCATTCTTCCTATACATCTTTCTGTATTACAAAATCAGGAAGGACTTTTCTCAATAAAAGGGGGCTCTAGATGTAGGCATTATATATAAAGATACGAGAAACATTGAGACAAAAGGCTTCTAGGATGAAGATTGAGCTGGATCACCATTTGTTAGGTGATACACAACAAGATATTGCGTCTTTGTGAGAGGAAACGTATTATCCCGGAAGAGCAAGAAACAACAGACCATAGTAAGATCGAGGGATAAATCAGAATAGAGTTATGGCTCATACTACTTTTGAAATTGTGAGGCTTGACCAATTGATAGAAGAATTGGTAATGTTGGAAAGTCTGTCGTTAAGTTGATATGTGATAATAAGACAGCCATGTATGTTGCATCAAACCATGTGTTTCATGAACATATTAAATACATCGAAGTGGACTGCAGCGTTATAAGGAAAAAATTAGGGTGATCTCAATAATGCACATCATGATGATAAATAAGTGAGCAGACATATTCAGTAAGGCTTTAACATTCGCATCAAGTAGATTACATCAAGTAGATTTGGGACAAGCGAGACACATCAAATTTGTCTCGAGCTTAAGTGGGAGTAGTGGGAGTAATAATAATAATATATCCTTTCACTATATAGTTGCCCTAACAAAAGTGAAGGCGGCTTATGAGATAAGCGAGCCTCGCCCCTGACGACCATAACCGAGCAGAAAAAGAAGAAGAGCGCTTAAGGGATTCTACATCAAGGCATCTAAAACGTTTCAATAACATCCCCCACCCCACCACCCCAAATTTTTTTTCATGAATGCTCAATGAATAAGCATGATGCGGTCAAAATCTAAGATAAATTTATTATTACCCATAGTGTTACCATTTGTCAAGGTGCGTGTAAGTGCAGAAAAATTCACGAACTATGCCAGAATGGGACATAAACCTTCACAAGATTAATTAAAAATATTACTTTATTAAGGTTAGGATCAGATCCTAGCACACAAAGAGTGTTGTTAATAACAAATGTCGCACCATGAAAAATTGGATCTTTTGATGTTTTTCATGTAAAAATGGGGGATGAAGAGCGTCCACATAATGAGAAACCTTCTTAAGATATCAGGTCAGGTAAATATAAGACCAAAATTAGGCATCTTTTATTCACGACATAATAGCTGGCGATCTAATAAGGTTCAAGGTCAAAACAATGTCTAGTCCAAATAAATACTATGCGATAAGATGGCAGTTAACAAAACAAAAAACGCATACCTTGCGAAGATACCAAAAGAAGTTCACCTTCTCCATTCCCATAAATGCTACTCCAGCTGCAGATCCAATTATGAGCATTGAACCTCCAGTGCCAGCACAAAAAGCAATGAGCTGCCAAAAATCAGCATCTTGAGGGAAAGAGGTAAGGTCATACATTCCCATTGTTGCGGCAACAAGAGGAACATTGTCAATAATAGCCGATACCACTCCTATTGCACTTGCAATCAATTCAGCATTTGGTATATGTGCATCGAGATAGTTTGCCAACTCCCTCAATATTCCAGCAGCTTCCAAACTATGGTAAAATATCAACAACCATTCAGCATTTTTTGAGCAAAATGTTAATCAGTATTTTCATATATTCAAATTTTTTACGCACTTCTCTTTGAAGTGGTTATATACACCTAGCCAGATATGAGTCCATGTAGTCATTTTCATTTGGCAAATGCCCCTGATACAATATCATGTGATATCTGATGGCAATCGATCTCATCTCATTTGATTGATTTAGGACATCGACTGTTTCTGGATCGTCGGATCGACGATCGGAGACCAACGTTACATTCACGTGAATATTCACATTTGTAAGTATTTTTATATATTTTTCAAACGTGTATTTTGAAAGTCAAAGTAAATGATCCGATCGAGTGATTTCAGTTGTCAGATTCATTTACCTTAAATCACCTCAATATAAGTTCCTATAGGAGAGCCTCTCGGTATTTCATAGATGTCGATGCCCACACCCCCTGGTGTGGACAAGGGTCCCTCATGCCGTCGTTGGTGCTAATGCCAGTCGTCCCGGCATGCCATTGTCTCTCTGGCCTCCGGTGGCCTCTCCACCACCTCCTCCAGTCTCTCCAGACAAGCCAGCTACCCCCACGTCCATTTCCAAGCCCGCCAGTCACATCTCCTGCATCCAACGACCTCGCAACATCCTTTAACCACCTGCCTTCCCTTCCTTGGCAATGTCAATTGCCTTCCCTTCCTTGGCAATGTCAATTGCCTCCCCTACCTTCCCCGACCTCGCCATCTCCTCCAACCGCCCCTGCCGACACTACCTAGCCCCATGCCGACGCCGTCTAACCCCCAGTCGTCACTCCCAACCACGGCCAACCCTTTCCCAGCCTCGATATAGCCCACCCACTCCCTTTCCAATCTCCATACAACCTTGTTCCCATCTTCCTCCCGCCTCTTCCTTTGCCTTCACAACCCCTTTTCCCTTAACCACAACACTATCGAGCCCCTCCTCCCTTGGCCAATTCATTCTAGAGCCCTAATTCCTTCCCACGAAACCTCGTAAAATACTGCAAGTTACCTAAATACCCCAAACAGTAGAAATTCCCCCACTTCATAGTTCTCGACCAGCCGTGCATTTGATTCTTCGCATCGCAGCTATGACCACCTAAATCCAGCCAACAACATCCTATCCACATCAGATCCAGTTAGTTGGTGAGTTTACTTTTAGTTTCATTTATCACATTGAATGGATATACTTTTTATTCCTATTGACATCTTGCTTTAATTAACTTTGGTTCATTTAATTTAGTGTAGCAGTGCCAGTTAATTTGCAATGACTATCTACTAACCTAATTAAGAACTATTTCTAATCAATTGTGACGTTTGCACAGGATTATTAAATAAACATTATTTAATTAATCGCATGTCGAAAATACTTGCATGACTGAATCACTTCCATCACATTAAAGTTAGGGTATATGTAGTGAGCATCATGTTCATTAGTTTGCGTGCATGCATGCATTTGCAACCTGACACAGGGTAGGCTGTGTGACGTGGGTGTGCCGACACTAATGTAATCCTAAGTGAATAATGCACCGTGGGATCAAACAATTCCAACTAAATGATGCATGTGCAATTTTCACTTAAATCTGGAAATAGAACTCAGCAGTTATATTTATATAAGTTAGGCAAACTAATTGCAAAATGAACTTTGAATTTTCAAGTAAGCAAGCAATGTTATATTGCAGAGTGACGGGAGGGATTGACGGTTGGAGTTATGAGGAAACAGTAAGGGAGGGTGGAGGTGTACTGGACAGTTGAGGAATTTTAGCTGTGAGGGGGAGGGGAGTATGTAGATGTTATAAGGTGAAGACTGGTTAGTGTCTGGATGCAGGGGAAAACAGAAGGGGAAAAATTGACACAGGTAATGGTGGAGAAAGAGGATCGTGTTTAGGTCTTTAATGGAGGTTGACTATGGCAAGGTAGTTAGGGTTCGCTGTTGAAAGTTTTTGGATCAGGAGAAGAAAGGCAGAGCACGGCTGAGGAGAGGTATTCGACGGGATGTAGCAGGAGGCGGAATCGGGAAAGGTTCCAGACTGAAATCGCAGCAGGATTTGTCTTTTCCTTCTGGGATCGAGAGGGGAAGGTGGACGGGGGTGAATCGTGGAGGGGAAAACGGTCGAGACGAGCGACTCTGCTATAAGTACAGGCGAGGAAGATGAACAGAAACAGGAAGCTGGCGGTTTTCTCCTTCAGAACAAAGGGGATCGTGGGACAGAGAGAGTAGTTACAGTGGTTCCACGGGAATACCAGTAAGGAAATGAAATAAAGGAAAATTTCAGAAAAGTTAACCAGGACATCGCACCCCGGGGTCTCGCGGCGTCGCACCACGGATGATTGCCGGATCTGGATTCGCTCACAAATTCAACAATGACTAAAAATGTGAATATCCACCCATATTTATAACGAGAGGGGTGGTTGGGCACCCGGCGTGAACGACTGTAATTTTCCGTTACGCCCGGTGTCCTAAAACATAAAATACAAGTCTAAATAAAAAAACAAATTAGACATAAACACTAAAACGGCGCTCCGGACGCGCTTGGGGTCTCGGATCGCCGATCCGATCAATGCATCCCATGCAAATATGCAAAAACGGGTCCCGCAGAGTGGTGACCCGATCCCCTCCATCGATCACGATCATGTGGCTGATCCCCAAAAACTCCCTCCGACTGGAAAACATTCATTCCCGAGGAATGAAGATGACCGAGTTGTAGTCGAAGATCGGGGGCAAGTCTATCAAGCTCCGTCACAGATATCCAAGTATCGTCAACAGTGGGACGTCCACTCTAGTGCACCAAGTAACGGCAAGAAGGACCGCCTGTAATGGTGGTACACTCGTCCATCACAATATCAATAATGCTCTCAGCTCTCACCTCTCGTGCTGGTGGATCCAGAAGAACCGGTGGAATCATGGGAGATGCAGGCAAATCCGCGGGTGCCGTCCAAGGTGAACATGGGAAGTGTCAAACTGTAACTGGGAGGGTGTTAGAAGAGGCTGTAACATGGGAAGTGTCAAACTGTAACTGGGGGGTGGTTGTCAAATAACATGTCAACGGGGTGATGGTCCTCTAGAAGTAAACCATCATAAGGGGTAGTGTTCCCAAAAATGGGTGAGGTGGCCACCACGAGATCAACACTAGGCTCTCGACTCCCGGTTGTAATGTGGCTCGGGACGACATCGGGTGAAGTGTGGGAAAAACCTATACTAAATAGCGGGCCAATAGATACAGTGTAGAGGATAGGCTCTCTAGCCGAAAGGGACACTAGATCTAAGTGAGGTGTGGAGGATGGACATACCATCACAGTGTATCTGGGCCGCTCGTCCCCGCTCTCGTGACCATGCTCACTAGTCATACTAGCATCGTTTTACACATGTATCATACAATCACGGTCGAAGTCAACTCCAATATCAAGTGGGCACTGCGTTTCTTCAAGGTGAGATGAATCAAACTCAGATGTCAGGTCTCTCATGTCAGTGGGAGCTCTACTCGACGCATCGGTGGCTTGACCTAAATCCTTAAGCTTTCTTTTTAAGGCATTCGATATGTGAGCCAAATCAGCATCCAAGCAATCAAATTGCTCAAGCACCCATCGTTGAAATTCGGTTACCGTCATATCCGTTTTCGGAACACTACATGTGATGTTATCTTGATGATGGTGACCTCTATAGGATTCTTGAGGGTCATCGAGACAGTCGTCCATAACATAACTAGGTCGTGCTCGTGGGTGTACGTGAGCCCTAAGAACATGAAGTGATGGTCGAGCATATACAGACTCTGGTTCCTCAAATAGAGGAGATGCGCAGCGACGATGACCTGAACGATACTCAACTCTACTATCATAAAGTCGTGTTGAAGGATCAACATGATCCGCTCGAGCGCGGGGATAAGGACGACGATAATAATCATAATAATATGAAGATCTCAATGAAGGCACTCTATGGGTTCGAGCGTAGATAGATTGTGGTTCCTCAAATAGAGGATTAAGGTAGTGACGACCGCTGTGATATGACATTGAGTGATGTGGAATTTAGTCCCGCGTATTTAAAACTAAGCCCTAACCTGGGCTATGATACAAACCGACGCAGGATAGGCCGTGTGACGTGGGTGTGCCAACACTAATGTAATCCTAAGTGAATAATGCATTGTGGGCTCAAGCAATTCCAACTAAATGATGCATAAGCAATTTTCACTTCAATCCGGAAACAAAACTAAGCAGTTATATTTATATAAGTTAGGCAAACTAATCACAATGTGAACTTTGAATTTTTCAAGTAAGCAAGCAATGTTACATTCGATTACGCGCGAGGTGCTTTCAACTATGAACCTCCACAAATAAATTTGATAGGATGAAAGGAAAATGCAAGCTACGAAAACGAGTCGAATTCCCAAACAAATATGAGGTGTTTTCCAATATTCAATAATGAAGTAAATAAAACACAGTACCAAAATAACTCACATAGCATTGGAGATCCGGCGGCGGGCAAGAGGTGACAGACAACTGCTTTGTGGGGAGGAAGTTGATTGCACGGTGATGGGAGGGCTTAACAGTTGGAGTTACGAGGAAACAATAAGGGAGGGTGGAGGTGTACTGGATTGTTGAGGGATTTTAGTTGTGAGGGGGAGGGGAGTATGTAGATGTTATAAGGTGAAAATTTGAAAGTGCACAGTAAATCCCCTGAGTATTCTCTAGAGGGGGTAGGGGGGTGAATAGAGATTTAAATTTTTTTACTAATAAGTGCACAGAAAATCAATCCTAATTACTAGGCATCCAGAATTCCAACCAGAATTAATATAATCACAGAATGATAGAAATAATCAAGAGACGAGCACATAAAATTCACATACACAGAAGATACAAAAGCTATAGTGGTTCCCCAAAATCTGGGTACTCCACTCTTCTACCACCTTCGTAGGAATACACTATCACAATATCTGAGTCTTTTGATAAGGAGACCCTTAGAACCAGGGACTGAGTCTTTTGATAAGCAGACTCTTAGAACCAAACCAGATCTTTTGATAAGGAGATCTTGAACCAAACTGAATCCTTTGAAGAGGGATTCTTAAAACTCTTTACTCAATTTACAGAAATGAGAAATAGAGTAAGCAGAAAAAGAAGTGTAATCTTCTGATTTGAATCCTCTTTCAACAGTCACTGAGGATTCCAGGCACTAAGTGTTATGGATCCTTTATCAGAGGATGAATTCTTGCTTAGAAGAAGATGCAAGGATTATAAGCACTGATCCAGTCTTGATCTCTGTATCCTTTGTTAGCATCTTTCAGAGATGGAGGAAGAAGAAACTTTCTGCAGCTTGTAGAAGATGAGATGATGTGCAGAGATCTATCGGGTAGGCTGAGAGAGAGAGAGAGATAAGCCAAGCAGAAGAAGAAGAATTATTAGCATTCTCCTTTTTTAATTCTATATGTATATATTCTTCTGTCGATTCAATTGAATTGGGATTGAATGATTTTCCTTTTCTGATCCTTCTCCAGTTGGAATGTCCAAAGAGAATGATTGCTCTCTTTCTATTTATGTTGACAGCCCGTCAATAACCTTTTATATAACTTCCAATCTCATCACCCTTGAATTTGTGGAATGCTTCTTTCTCTTCGTGTACATGTGCGACCCGTTATATTTCAAATATCTTCCATATATACCTTCCGAATAATCATCAGGATCCATCCCAGGAAGTTTTCCAAATCTTTGACAGTATTCGACGTTGCGTTGAATAACTTCTGCCTTCATATCGACACACCTTTGAATTCTATTAGAAGCAGCTTTGAAATCTTCCTCAACTTTGAATTGAGCTTTGATATCGACGCTGCGTCGATTCATTATTGACGTGTCCGTCGAGATGAAGAACGTAGACTTCAAGTTCTGACTTCTGCGTCGAATACCATTCGATGTTGCGTCGACTTCCAATGAAGCATCGACAATCAGTCTGAGTTATCTTTACTTCTATTCGAAGTTACTTCGACTTTCAATCGAAGCTGCGTCGACTTCTTTTCGACACATATTTAACTCAACTGGTTTTTGATCTCCTTTTGACTAGGCTTTGACACTCTAAGGTGAATATGTCATCCTAGGACTTTTAAAGACCATATTACACTCACTATACAACATGTGTAATAAATCTTAGAGAATGAAATCACTTTTACAGAATTTGTAAGGTAAATCAAGAGGATGTTTTTCCCAACAAAATTGGTTAGTGTCTGGATGCAGGGGGAAAAACGACACAGGTAATTGTGGAGAAAGAGGACTGTGTTTAGGTCTTTACTGGAGGTCGACTATGGCAAGGTTGTAAGGGTTCGCTGTTGAAACTGTTGGATTAGGAGAAGAAAGGCAGAGCACGGCCGAGGAGAGATATTCGACGGGCTGTAGCAGGAGGCGGAATCGGGAAAGGTTCCAGACTGGAATCGCAGGAGGATTTGTCGTTTCCTTCTGGGATCGAGAGGGGAAGGTGGACGGGGGTGAATCGTGGAGGGGAAAGACGGTTGAGACGAGCGATTCTGCTACAGGGATAGGCGAGGAAGATGAACAGGAACATGAAGCCAGCGCTTTTCTCCTTCAGAACAAAGGGGATCATGAGACAGAGGGAGTAGTTACGGTGGTTCCACAGAAATACCAATCAAGAAATGAAACAAAGGAAAATTTCAGAAAAGTTAACTGGGACATCGCACCCCGAGGTCTCGCGGCGTCGCTCCACGGATGATTTCGGGATCTGGATTCGCTCACAAATTCAACATGACTGAAAATGAGAATATTCGCCCCAATTTATAACGAGAGGGGTGGTTGGGCACCTGACGTGAATGACTATGATTGTCTGTTACGCCCGGTGTCCTAAAACACTAAATACAAGTACAACAACAACAACAGAACCCATATAGTCCCCAATCATTGGGGGTATGGGCGGGGGAAGATTGGAAACAGACCTAACCTTTGGCACTATGCACAAAGTGGATTCTCTCAGAGGAGAAAGACCTAACCTTTGACAATAAATGCACAAAGTGGCTGCTCACAGAGTACCACTGAAATAGTGGCCCCCTATACCATCGCGTTTGCTGCGGAATCATGCCCTCAAATCAAAGCCAAAGACATCAGAGAGGGCAGACCCAAGAATCCATTTTGATTTATGTGCACATAACCATGCTTCCTTCATTCAGCATCCAGAGCATTGGTGAAGCACAAAATACAAGTAAAAAAAAAATACATATAAACAGTAAAATGCCGCCCCATACGCGTTTGCAGTCTCAGATCGCCGATCCAATCAATGCATCCCAAGCAAATATGCAAAAATGGGTCCCGCCGAGTGGTGGCCTGATCGATGTAGTGGTACCGTCATTAGTTGCCTGTTCATTTACAAATTATATTAAACTACAATTGTGTATAGGTCTCTTGCTACATGTTTATGATATGCAGTGGTACCGTCATTCGATCACGATCAGATAATGGTCGACATGTGTTTAATTTAGGTCATGGTTATTACACCTTACCTCTATTTGAGGATCCCGAGACCGCTTATGCTCAACTTCAGAGACCCTGAGAAAGTCCTATACCACTGCAGAGATTACCCTTATCCTTGTCCACTCTTCTACAAAGATTGTGTCGACTTCCCATCATGATCCGACTATGGTAGAGATGACAACTCATATTATGACGATTATAAAGAGACACATTAGGGATATAGAGGAAGATCTCGAGTATAGATTTTGAAGAGTTTCCCCAACTTTCGATGGTTTACTGAATTCCGAGTTATTTAGTTATTGGTTAGTAGATATGAAGTACAAAATGGATATTATATATATATATATGTGTGTGTGTGTGGGGGGGGGGGGGGGGGGGGGTTATTAGGTGAGTGTCATGCTAGATTCGCGAAGACAAGACTCCTCGACTAAGATAAAGCATATTGGAGTAGGATAAAGACGATGCTTGAGCGCAATTGTCTTCGCTTCATTACAAGTAGAGTAAATATGAAGCGGAAGTTACGTTAGAAATATCTTCTAGCTTCTTATATGAGTTGTCTCCTCAAGCAGTTATTTGCCCTACATCAAGGGCCAATGTATGTTACGGATTATAGAGCAAACTTTAACGAGTTAGTAGAGAGAAACGACATAGAAGAGGAGTGGGTTGCATCCACTTCTGAGTTTCACTCGTGACTCCAGGCTGAGATAGATAATGAGTTGATTCATCGCTTCTTAGGGCCAGTCAAGCAGACATTTCAGCTCATCCTCAGTTGCGAGCAATAATTAAGATCCCTTTAGAGTTAGTCGAGTAGACTCTCCCCCTGACCGGCCCACCATGAGGAGTCCTCCCTAGCTCGAGGCCACCATTATGCCTACTCGTGTCCCGATGGACAATAATGAAGGGACCCTAATCCAGAGTTTATCTCACTCCAATGATATTCAATGTCCAATGAGTGGTCTGTCATTTGATGACTATTAAGTCTATCAGACCCTATACCATCGATAGAGAGAGATCATGTAGTGAATAACAAGGAAGGTCAAGGGAGTGTTATTACGATTAGCAATCTAGCAAGCCCGGAGTAGTGGGATGCCCTCTTCTTACTCATTGTCTATAACTATTTGGTGCTTCTACCATAGAATCACCTTTGAGTACAGGTTCCTCAAAGTCTCCATGTTACAGTGATGAGTCATGTCCTGAATGAGATTCAAGAGCATAGCATTGACAATGTGGTGGATGCCTCGGAATTGATAGGTGCTGAGATATTTGGATTGAGCTCCCCCTGAAAGAGAGCATCCTCTTGGAGCTCCTCCTGAGATATTGCCTCCCCCTTAAAGGGAGCATTTCTTTTGTTCAGCAAAATTCAGAACAAGAGATACTATATAAGATGTCATATTTTCAAACAGATTTATATCAAACTCATTATCAGTTCTGACTAAGATATCTGTATTTTTGGTGTATCTAGAATCTTTTGATAAGGAGACTCTTAGAACCACTGAATCATTTGGAAAGAGATTCTTAAAAATCTTTTGGAACTGGATGATGTAACAGGCTTTTCCACAATGAGATTCTTTCGTCGACAAGCTCTTAAAGGATCTTGAATTTGATAATCTGTGTGAATGTTGATTCTTCTTTAATCGGTTATTTTTGAAAAGATAAGACAAAACACCAATTGACAACTTTTTGTTTCTGTTCTTAGGGCTAGCAGTAGCAACAACCCTTTCAGATCGAGAGAGAATTAAACTCAGAGAGAAGATGAGTCTTTCAGAGATCGTAAGAGGAGAAAAGAATTCATAATATTTTTCTTAATTCCTTCTAAATCATCTTCTTCTTGGTTGAACTTTCTGTATATATAGAGAGAGGCCAACTGATTAAATACTTTCCACCTTTTGATTTCTCGTAATCTTTCTTTAATTAGAGCATCAACGTCTTGATTTGAATTGCAATCACAACCTCATTCTGCTCAACTGTCTTAACAAACATCCTGTGAGAATTTGACGTAAGCATAAGAAAACGTCGATTATTTCTAGAAGTTTGTTGATTTCTGAGTTATAAGCTAAATTCTTATATTCTAAACTTCGACTTCTTCTTTTCTGCTTCATAGAAGTCGACGTAAAATGTATTAGCTCTTTGACATACGTCGATTACTTCTCGGCGTACAGAGCTTTCTTTTGACATTTTTCCTTTGTCTTTTCAAGACTTCATTTCTGTCAGTTTTCCTATTTTACATTTCATTTATAGTCTTTCTATACATTCATAAGACATTCCTAAATTACTTATTTAATCTGATATACCAAATTAGAAAATTCTTCCCAACAGTCTTATTTCAGCAACTTTGTAGGCCTATGACATCGCCCTAAATTAAGCCAGAGACGTTTGGATCTCGCGATTTGACTTATAAGCATTCGCACAACAGTTGGAGGGTATTGAGCTGTTATAAATATTATTTGATCAGCTAGCCTTGGTCCATTATAAAGGCTCAAGATCATTTATGATGGTCTCGCAAGTATTTGAATTTTCCGAAGTCCTTGCAGACTTAGAAAATGTGGGGATTCTGTCTACCCAAAGTCTTACGACCTCCATCTTCCCAAAAGAAATTGGTTTAAACAAGATAATGGGGGAGTACTTATGTGCACTCAAATGGTTCCCACGAGGACCCATCAACGTCCTTTTCAACAGCCTCAGAACCATCAGAATTTCAAAGAGCGTCGTGAATTTCGTCAAAACTCGCAGTTACTCCAAAGTGCTCGTGAGCGTCATACCTCATCAAATCGACATTTTATTTTGTAATGGTTGCCCTTTTTTCCCTGTCATGGCTTCATTCTACAACCTACCGCTTTTTTTGTAGTCTGACAATTTTTAACTTGCCCGCCAGGCAGCATTTTCTGTAATCTGCCCGTTGGGCAAGGTCCTATGTAGTATAAATAGGGGTGACAATATTGTGATCGGACCTTCAAGACAGGCTAAAAATGTTGAGAGCTTGTACCTTCTCTGAATTGTGCTCGCGAGCTCCTATCTCATATTCTTGTAGGACCCTTGGCGAATGTAACATGGTGTAACCAAAATTTCAATCAATAAAATCACTCACGGCTAAAGGGTTGCATCGTGTGAAGCCTGGTCACGCTGGTCCTGGTCATTCTCTTATCGCTAAACTACTAGTAAACTGAATTACTCTTCTATCAGACAGTCCCCTTCCTTTTTCAAAGCATCCAAGTAGGGTGTGGGAACTTTTAGCCCAACAACTTAACAACCTCGTGAACCGATATTTGCACGAGATTATAAAATTAAATTGTAATTAAGTGGATGCCGGTTACACATGCATGAGAATCATTTCCATCGCATTAGGGTAAAGATTTATGTAGTAAGCATCTTGTTCATTGGCACACGTGTGCATGCATTTGTATTCTCATTTAGAAAACTCTATAGATCTGTCTTGCGTCAATATCCCTAGCACTATCTTAATGTAGGGCAAATCGTCTGGGGATTCTAAGATACATAATTATCAATTGCACGAATTGGAAAACCTTATGAGCAACTGCCAACAAAACAAAGAGAAAAGGATATGCTACAAATAATTTTGGTAGATATAAAGAAAATCTCTTTAAATCTAATTATCATTATATTATTTGTTAAAATTTAATAAAATGAAAGCTACTTGATGCTAAAATAAAATAAAATAAGAACAAGTACCTGCTCACAGACAAAAGAATTCCTAGGAAAAAGAGCACTCCTTGTGTATCAATGCGTGACAAAGCCTGTGGCACCTTTAACTTCTCTCTTTCATCATCACCATAGTGTATTGCATCGGTTAAGATCCACAAAATTCCCAGTCCAAGCAGCATACCCATGTAAGGTGGAAGCCCGGTTATGGCTTTGAACACAGGAACAAACACTAAAGCTCCGATCCCAACTGCAAACACAAGTTGTCCTCTTGGAGCCATTTGTTCTGAGGCCAGCACGGTAGAAGATTGCCCGCTTGCACCATTTGCTTCACTATCCAACAAGACGGAGATAATTAAGCATTTTTCCATGCATGTTCCACCGGATGTTAAACTCAACAACAGTTGTTTATTATTCACCTTGTGAGGGACATCAACGCCAATGGCACAGCTAATGAAACAACTGACGGAATAAATAAGCCCTGAAAGCAAGTAGTGAATTAACTAATTAAATAATTAACCAATAATTAGTGCATGCGAAAATTTTGGTGTTGCAAATTTACCATTAGCATATTATAATGAAATTCACAAATAAGAATGTGATCGCATGGGAGAATTTAGGGTCCGCATGGGAGAATTTTGGTGTTGCAAATTTACCATTAGAATATATGTTGGGGTGAAATTTGTCTCCCTAGGTCCCACAATGCTAAAATTTAAAAGAGGGGTGTGGAGACCGCGTGTGTCTGGTTACTTAAGCTGCAAGTGGATGAGATCCTTGGACGAGATGTCGATGGATCAGGACTGAGCGAGGAACAACTGTGTCCTTCTTTCGTGCCTTCGCCCTCGCCTTCAGATCTCTCATAAGGAGTTTTATTTACATAAATTTCATTTCACCTATCTTGTATTTTCTCTTTTACTTTGGTTACTCTTTTTGTATGGTGGAGAAATTCGCATGTGTAGGCGACTGGGTCCGAGAGCAACTTAGGGAGAAATCCGCCCGTTTGTTGGCGACTAGATCCGTGAGTGACTTAAGGAGGAATTTGCCTTGTGAGTTAGGAGCTAGACCTAGGGAGTAGATCTAAGGAGCAGCCCGAGGCCTATCTAGGGAGAGATAGGAAACGGTCAACTGGTCCTTAAGGAGAAGGGTAGGTATAGAAAACAAAAAGGAATTTATATTCATCGTCTTGATTTCTAGCGTTATGGAGATCAATATTTGGTAATCGTTTTTATTGAAATGAAAATCATGTCTCTCTTTTTATCTTTATAGATACCTTATTGCTTAACTTCAAGTTGTAATCTTCAAATGTTTTTATATTGATAAAGATTAATAAAAGATTTTCTAAATAGCTTTATTCACCCCCCCCCCCTCTAAGGGCACCTGATGATCCAACAAGTGGTATCAGAGATAGGTTATTCAAAAAAGGTATCACCACCTGAAATAAATGGTGCATCATGATCTCGCATCAAAGAGAGGGGAAGGAGCTTTATATAATGAAAAATCTTTAGCACCACTTTTATTCACCGAAGCGAACTATGAAGGTTGGAAAACTTTAATGAAAAAGTTTCTCATCTCTTTAGACGTAGATATTTGGAATAACATTATAACAAAATCTCTGGATGAATAAATAGGAGTGAATGTGTGTTGAATGCAAAAGCCATGAAAAGTTTATATTGTGCACTTTCAAAAGATATTTTCAAGTTGATCTATTTTTTTTCAACTGCTTACAAAGTTTGGATATTTCTTGAGGAAATTTATATTCTTTATGCAGGTGTTGAACAATCCAAAAATAATAAAACAGATCAACAATGCATGGATCCAAGGAAAGAGGCTCAAAATGAATCATGCTTGGAGGAATGCAACGCCACAACATCATGCTCGGATGAAGATACCACAAGCATGTCAAGCAAGGAAGAAAGTGATAGAGGAACTTTATGTTCAAATCAAAATTCTGAATCTGAAAGCACTGTAAGCCTTTCTTTACACTCTAAAAAACATTTTAATTCCATGTCTGTTGCATTAAAAGAAGCAAGAGCGAAAATTGACGGCTTAGAAAAGGAGAATGAAAAATTAATTTTAGAAAATTTATCTTTAAAGATTGAGTGTTTTAAATGTCAAAATTTTAAACTTAAAATTAAAGAAATGGATGAAACTTTCGAAAAATCATATTAACTCCATTGCAACTACTCGCAAAAATAGCACACTCGCATACAATAAAGCTAGACATAACCTCAAGATTAAGAACAATGAATTAGAAACTAAAACCAGCTTGCTCAAGGAACTCATAAATAAAAACTCACAAATCTTAAATCCACAATATCAAGCAAAATCCAAAAGTAAATTGAGTATGAATTTCCACAATATGATTATCAAACAATTTCCACAAAAATACTATTATGCATATTCACAATATAAAGAAAACTACACTAGAAATCCAAACACTAAAAATAATATTAAGCCAAGATATGAATGGAGACCCATAGTGAGAAATATTGATAAATTCTACCTACACCTATGAAGTCTCATTCGTACATCCACAAAAATCATCACATTATATTTGGGTACTCAAAGGAACCGTCACACTTGGTACTTTTTGGATACCTAAAACTCTCACTCATTAGTAATCATTAAAATTCGTGAAGTAGAAACAAATCAAAATGGAACATACAAAATCCTATTTCACGATGTGCCTAATTTCAACTAAAAATAAAATGACTCTTCTTCTTTCCTTTACTCTTGTATATTTTTGTATGTTTTGGTTTATGTTGAGCATCACTATAAATGCATGAATTGTTTCATCTCACATTCACTTTGAAAAGTCATGCATCATTATTATGTAACTTTGTTAAATGTGTGTGATCATGCATTTCGCCACTCTTATCATGATAGGTTATCGATCTTATTATGTGAATGCTTGATGTATTATGACTGCATATCTATAATCATTCTAGGATTATCACATATTTATCTTAATAAGTTAAATGACTATTTATTTCTCTACATCCTAGTTTTCATAAAAATTATGTTATGTAACGTTTCTCAATGAATGCATCATACATAGGTCTTGCAAAAAAAATAATCTTTTATTAGCTCTTAAAATAATTTTCTCTACTATGACATTATTCATGCATCATGTGATAATGTCGATGTCATTGTCTTACAGGCTGATTTGTATATTGTGATAAATTGAATAAGATGAATGAGAATGACCATATCTTACATCACATATATCATTGTGGCCTATCAATCTCATGTTATAAATAATTGATGCTCGTCTCTAATCATGTGTCACAACTTCAGAATTATTACGTAAAATCAAAAGATCAAATAATTCAATCATAATGAATACAAATAGAATAGATATTATTGATTTTAACTTCTTTTTGCGTGTTTAGTTCATGCTCATCATATGAATGGATTATGTCTAGTAATTGCATATTATCATCGTGGATCCTAGTTCTAGCATCACCTCTTAGCATATATGCAATTCATTCTCTATATTAGTTTTCATTCATAATGTCATGTTATGCTACATTAACATTTGAGTGTTGTACATTTGAAAAATAATTATATCAATGTCATGAAAAGCATGTATGAGTAATTTGTAAAATGGCTTAAAATCAACTATCTCGAGTATAACACTTTCTAAATTTTTCATGCAACAAAGTCATAGTTTGTGTATCTTTGATCAACCAAATGATTAGTATGTTCGTGATCATCTCCACATATTATGTATCTCACAATAGCGGGGGTGTAAGGTTGTGTGCATTAGAGGTGCTAACTTGTAATTCATGTCTTGTCCTTGATCGGGGAGGGTTCCGGTGGGCCTTGGGAGGCACTGGGGGAAAGAGTGTTAGGTTGAGCGACCTTTTGTGTATGCATATGAGACTCACATCCCAACCTACGACATGTGTGCAGCTCCTCATGCCCATCTGTCACTTAGTACGGGGTCATTGTGTTGATATCTATTTGGCATAGTTTGGTCTTGAGAATACCTATAGTATATTTATTGCATGGACTCTTTATGATTATTCATTTCATGCATATCTGATTTGTTGGAACATGCTTTTCAATATTATTTTAAATCTCTTATCATAATTGACTTTATCTCGTGTTTTTCTCTTATTTTTTAAGCCATAAATACAGTATTAGGCTTGACATCATTTTTGGTATTTCATCTTTTTGAGCTTTCATGAACATGGAAAACGCATGAAATTAAAAAGAGACCTATTTGCTAAGCTCATTACGCCAAAATTTAAATCTGCAACTTTTTTTATTATTTTCATGATTTCTTTCTTGGATTAGGTGCTCCTTACAGTGGAGACCCAACAACAACAACACTAAAGCCTTTTATCCCACCATAGTGGGGTCGGCTATATGGATCCTTTGTCGTCATTGCGCCCTATCTATAATCATAGTCTCACTAATGCCTAAGTACATCATGTCTTTCCTTATAATTTCAGTCCAAGTCTATTTTGGTCTACCGCTCCCCCCGTTTAACATGCCTAGTGACTAAACTCTCACAACGCCTAACAAGTGCCTCTAATGGTCTCCTATGTACATGCCTGAACCATCTTTAACGAGCTTCTCGCATCTTCTCGTATAGTGGACACCCAAAATACATAAAAAACGAAAATGAAATATTTCATAAAACATGATTTTTATCCAAAATTGCAAACCTCTGTCTGCTACCACCGGGCGATAAGTGCTACTGTCGAGCGATAAGTACTACCGCCGGGCGATAAGTGCTACCGCCGACGATAGCTACTCATTCTGATTTTCTTATTTTTCTTCGAATTAATTTTATGTTGCTGCCATAGAATATCTTATTACTGATCTGGCCAAAAACGACTTGATGTTTCAGCAAACATTTCCTTATTTCTTATCTCTTTACTTTTGGAAATTTAAAAAATCAACTAGAAAACTACAAAAGAACTTCAAAATTCCAAAAATATGTTTTCTCTGAAATTCTAATTTTATGTCTTCCTATTTTTATAAAAACAAAAAATCTATAAAAACTACAAAAGTCAAGCATAAATAAATATAACATTTAGAGATTCTCTACAATGTATGATTTTATTTTCAAACATTCTTGAACATTGTTTTGGTTACTTATACTCTGCACATCTTTTAAAAGTACAATGAAAATCATATGTAGAAATCTTATCTATTAATGCTTAGTATGTCTCTAAGTATGAGTGATAATTTATGTTGAATAATAATTCTCACACTTACCTTTTTTATTTCTACATTTACTTATAATCTTGTTTATGCATGTATGTGTGCTGTAATTACATAACTAGTTAATATGCACGGATAAAATTACATACACCATTGGATTGCCATCATACACTCCATGGATATTTATACACACATTAGAGAAACGTGGTTGAAAAACAAAATGAATGTTTGCATACAAGTGAATTCGGAGACCTTTGTCACTAAAATAAAAAATCAAATGAATAAATGACAAGGATACTTCACCAAATACTACTTCTCCTCCTGATAAGTCTTTATAAGCATTGTAAGGTTGAGCACCTTGTAAAGAATTGTAAAGTGTTGTGCAAATAATTTAAAAAACACCGCATAGCTTTACTTCTCTCTAGTACACCGGATCACCAATGCAAAAATTAAAATAATGATTGTGATCCACCAAGCACTACTTCGCTCTCTGATAAGTCTTAATAAGCATTGTGTGCGAAGCACCTTGGTAGTTGTATTATACTTATTGTGCATTTGAATTAGTGGAAGTAATTTTTACTTTGCATATTGATGATATTGTGTACACTTAACTATACTTTACATGTGCCTTGATTATTGTCTATGCATACTTTATCAAATCACATATTGCACACATTATTATCTTTCATAAATCTTCCACCCATGAGAATTGGATACTTGAGTACAAATACATTACTCCTTACATAAATGAGTAAATGTACTAGATATCTAAGCATGAACGCTACAATGATTGTCAAAGCTTGAATTGCAAATCATTTCACATTGTACTGTCTTAATCTCTTCATTAATATATCTTTCATGCTTAGCTATCAAAACAAAATATATGAACATCAAAACAAATATATGAACATCATCTCTTGGTTTATAAACGTTAATCTCTACATTAATTTATCTATAAAAACAAATATATGAATATCATCTCTTGGTTTATGAATGTTAATCCTTATATTATCTATTTAGCTTATAATGTGAAATCCTCTTTGACCTATGAACTAAAATGGTAATCCTTATGATCATCTCAATTTTCAAGCCTTAATAACTTGATATAATGTCTTTTATACATTCTTACTCATTTTTACTCATATAACCATCTTTACATTACAAATCATATTTTTCCTTACGAGTAATCGCTTATCATATTATTCTTTTCATGCATATGATTACCTTCGTGATGCCAACTGATTATCTCTCTATACTTCATCATATATATGATTGCTGGTTTATCACGCTTATCTATTTATGTTGTTCACTTTTATCTTATATGATTATCTACATATATATTTCCCTTGTTATACATAGTCATTACATTCGTAAATCACATTATCATTCATGATTATCTTAACAGTTCAAATTGCTAATCTTTTTCCAAAAGGGGAAAATTTATATGCTTGCATGCTTATCTTTATTATATGCATTATTTTCCCGACATTTCTGTTGTTTACTCTTACGCTCAATCATGATTATAGTTAACGAAAGTGGTCATTTATTTCATTAATAATTTGGGAGAATAAATTTCATGACTATACTCACCTCAGCCCTCTTTTGATAATACCATAAGTGGGAGAATAAATTATGAAATCTAAAACTCTAGGGGAAGCAACTATGTAGGGCGGGTACACATTTCTAGAATACGGTCATTGTTAAGTACTCGTTTACATCACTCTAAAAACATGTTTTTCACGATTAACACTTATCGCACTATTCTATAAACACAACTCTAAATTAAAAAGACAGATTTATCATTGGAGGATTTGTTATTATCAAAAGAGGGAGTTTGTTAGAACATGCATTTCGCATCTCCTGGTTGGAGAATAACAAATCTCATTATGTATTTGATCAAGCTTGTTTTTTGTTTATAGTGTGCAGGAAATACATGTACAATAACATACGGAATGAGAATAATCGAATGAGACGAAACGATGGATGTCGTACTCTGAAATGGATCCTACCGTGGGGTGGTAGCTCTACCGCTGGCGATAGCGGTCGTTACAATGGGACAGCTGGCAAAAGACATTCAAATGAAAACATTGGCGGGAGCAGTCGAGCTGATTTGTAAAGATGCTAACGCGCGGTGTTAACACTAACGCATGGAGGTAACTGAATGGCAAGCCCGATAATCATCTGGCTGATTGATGAGCCAATTGGAGCATGTGATCAAATCTGGCGGGATCGAATATTGAGTTAACGCAACGCGATAACCCTATCGCGGCGCGGTAGACTATTGCCTAATATATGAAGATATGCTTCCATTCTAGGACTTTCGGCGGGCAAAATTTGATTTACAGAGGATATCGCAGGGAAGTAGAACCTACCGTTGGCGCTAGCTGCCAGACTCTTTCGAGCATGATAAGTACACATGTTTAAGAATATTTTTCGACAACGCACTCGACGTGATTTAAAGGTTTCAGATTTCAGTTTTATGAAAAAGAAACTTTGATTTCAGTGTTTTCTATTGATTCGACTTTTATTTACAGATTTTTCGGAGTCGATTTTCAAAGTGATTTTGAGACGATTATTCGATTGATTTCTCTTACGGATTTAAAGGTGTAAATGATAAGAAATAAATACGAATGATACAGTAAAACCACCTTAATTGCCCGGTTTTAACTATCGGCGGCATTGATGCAAAAAGGTAATCTGAAAAGAGTTAAATAAACATTTCACATTATTTAAAATATAATTTGAATAAATAGATGCACACAAAAATAAAAATTAGACATGCATGCAACACGATGAAGTTAAGGGTAAACCCTAGAAGGAGGGGTCAATCACCTAACAAATATGAGATAGGAGTTCTTTGAGGACTCCAAGATGATTATGGTCATGCAAAAGATGTTCGGAGGTTGGCAATAACTAGAACCCTAGCAAGATATTCTGCATGAGTCGGGCCCAATAAGAAAAGAAAATAAAGAAAAGTAATTTACCCTTAATGTTATCGTCTAAATAAGAAAATGAAAGTATTTAAGTAAATAGGTTCGAGTAAAAAATAAGTTATTTACCCGATGGTGGAAAGCTAATAATTGACGCAAAATTAAGAAACAAATTAAAAAGAAATCATGCACTTTTATTTTGGTGTATTCCAGCATTTCTTTATGAAACATTTTAGTTTTTCTTTCGTGCTTTTTACTCTGTGCTTATTTTAGTCAACAGTTCTTTTATCATGTCTTATGCACTTTAATGATTTTATATATGCACTTTTGGTATTGATCCCCTTGAATTGTATGTAAGCAGTTAAAAAAGTAAGAAGTCATTAGGCCTGTGAGACTGATGGGTTTAACCTTTATCATTTTAGGACAAGAGAGGAGAGGTTTCTAGTAAGCTTTCAATTGAGGGAGAGAAGATGTTGCGAGAAAAAGTATAAGTTGTAGCTTAAAATTATTACGGTAGTGGCCGAAGTGGTAGAGCATCATAGGAGTAATTGTCAGGATGAAAACTGCCAGCAGGATGATATTATGTTGTTCTTAGGATAGATGGGTTAGTTGAGTGAGGAGTCTTTTGGGATAGGATGGGGGAGTTTATGCTTAAGTCTAGTGGTTTTGGGTGTCAAGTTGTGTGTATATATTGAGGTATGTATGTTTGTAGTCGGATGTTGTAAAAGTTAGTTAGGTGCATTATACAGTCATATAAATATATATATATATACTTTTTTTTATGCAGGTTGTTCGAAAGCCTTTTTGTATTCTGCATTTTTTATTGCTTGCAGGTCTCCGCTGCGATATATATATAAGAAATCCAACAAAGTGTTGCCTCTGATAAGAATAAGTAAAATATTTAAATTGTGGAGGTCTAGCAGGCCGTTACATATGCTCCTACTTGCGGTCAAGTGTGCATAGTAACTAAACATTGTTTTATTATTTATTGTACTTTCGAATATTTTAATTTGATCGTTTAGATAGAATATAACATATTATATATAGGGACGTTTAGATGACCAAGAGATGAATCGGAGAAGTTTTTTCCTATTTCCTCCACAGCTAAGTTTAAAGAACAAGCATGCGTACCTTCATTGTAGGTAAGGTAGAAATTTGTCCATGAATCCATAGCATGGTGGTTGTGACATCGCCAATAGGCGTCCAGGCACCTCCCGCGTTTGCCGCTATTACAACAACAGCTCCTAAAATTCTACAAATTGAAACCATAAATGAGATTGGCATTGAAGCTTTAAAAAAGTTACGTAAGAAATTATCATTTTATGTCATCTGTAGTGGGGAGCAATCACTGAGCTAGACATACTTGGAGTTTACTAAGCAGCACAATAAATAAGGAAACTAAAGGGAATTAAGTGAATGGGAACTTTAATTACTAACTACAAATATAAGAACTGGTGACAGCACATCGTGAGCAAACTATAAAGTACACAAATAAAGCAACAAAATGACTACAGTGCTCAGCAATTGGTTACATTGTCCTTCGCTATATGATATCAAATATAATCAGAATCTTCTTTAATCAAATTCTAACAGCTTCCAACCGTAATCTGCTTATTCAATATCATCATTTAATATACTCATACAAGAAAAACAGGTGTTATAAACAATAACAGGGCCATATTCTACAAACCCTAGCCGTAACAAAAGTAGACTAACTGATGTAGTCCGGATTCGCGATGCGATTTTAAATAAACAAACTCGGAGGCGATTAGGAAAATTTTGACTCGGAGTTCGTAACGCTCTCAATCTCAGAGCAGTTTGAATGTTGTAAGTATTAATCAAAATTCGAGAACGAAATTCTTTTGCGCTTGCGGCTTGAAATTTACATGGATCGTTAGCTTCCACAGGCAAAGATCTTGCATAAAATAATTTATGGAAAAAACAACGGCAATTTTGAATAACTAGGGAGATTTAAGCAACCTCATCATTACTTAAGAACTGAATAAAAATAATTTAATGAAGTTAAGCATAAAGAGATGGAGAAGTTTTACCAAGCACGTGAGAAGGCTACGACTAGGGAATCAAGTCCAATCGAGCGGAAACAAATTTCTATAGTACACTGGAATGGAGGAGTCGGTGTCGACAGTGGTCCGTAGAGCTTCGCGGAATGTGACTACGGGATCAGCGATGGAGGGTTGAGCGAAGTTGGCGTCGGTGAATCTCTCTAGCATTGATGGTGTCTGTTAGGCGGAAGCTGAGATTCTGATAATTAGTTTTAAAATGATTACTTTAGAGTAAAATAGATTGTTTTTATGTGGAAGCTTTAGAAATATGACAGTTTAAATACACATGCATTTTAACAAACTCATGATACAAGTTCTGATACAACTTTCATGCGATGAAAATCCCAAGGAACATGAGCATGCAACATATCCAATTTCAGTATATAGGTTTTTAGCCTAGCAACTGTCCATGATAACAGAGAAAATGTCTCATCATAATTATTACATAAAAGAAATATCTGACAGTTAAATGAAATGAAACATAAACATAGAACCTGTCACGGCAAGAAGATAAACGTCCAGAAGATGGAGCTTGATACAAATCGGTTCAGGTAGCAGGCGGCGCAGTCATGGACACTAAGGCGAATTCCAAAACAAGAATGAAAAAGCCTCAGAACATTGAAATGAACAAGAGCAAAGTAAAATAAGGTACGAGCAGGAGAAACAGAAATATTTGTGTACCAGTTTTCATGAAGCAAGCTAACAAGACATGCAAGTAAATGAGTCAAACAAGAAATATCTAGAATTATTAAACCACTTCAGAGTGTATCAGGTGTTCGTTTATGTAATGACCTAAGTTGGAACAAATGAAAGGTGTAGGTGTCTTTAGTTGATGCACATGATTCAAGATTTAGAAAGATTCAAATTCAGATTCAAGACTTGTCAGAGATTCAGGATTTCTGCCCGTGATCTTTAAGGGGCGGTTCTTTCGAACCCTCACCCTTGAGTCAGAGAGTTCATGCTAGCTATGACCGGTCCTTTGTTCCTGATAGGGATTCAAGAGGGAACCCAAGTCGAGGAGTTGCATCAATTAAACATCATCTTTCATTGTTCGCTTATGTTGTTAATAGAATTAAAATATTCAAAGTTTAGTGATTCCTAGCGTATCAAGATATGTTACCAACTACTGATTCGAATATACAAGAGTAGAATTTACAAACATGAAACGAGGGGATCAAGTCATGGAACAATAATTACACAAGTCTTAGAGCCAGTCATACATAAGAAACAAGATTCGATGACACAGAAGAAATTAGATAGAGTTTTGAAACTTGCGGGTTCAAGTATTCACGAGTGATAAGATTACTCCGCATCATTTCCTAGGATACCAAGTATCCATTCAGATTAATCTATTCCAAGACACGATTATCTTCTAAGTAAACATGTGTACGATCCGAACATTATATAAAACACAAATCATTTGATTGCTACAAGGAAACCTTATCAATTATCATTATAATCCTCATTGCTTAAGACACAAAATTCTGTCATTCTTCCAATTATACATAGAATGAGAAAATTAATCATCTAAGTGATTTCCAAATAAAATCATTCAGGATCACAAACACATATCATTCCAAATATATTAAACCATAAACTACTAACTTGACAGATTAGACATTCAAGATTTAAATTCATTTGGCAGATCAACAATTCAAGAGGGAAGACAAATAATCATAACAGACGAAATAATTTAAACTCAATGCTTGCAAGAGAGAGAGAGATCTATACTTGCCTTAATGTGCGGTTGAAGCTGACGGCGGCGGCTAAGAGGCGCAAGTAAAAATCAAAAATCCTAACTCGAACCTGATCAAGAACGACGAAAGCGATATTGGAGAATTCACTACGCTAACACAGAAAATTAATTTACAAAATCTAAAGCACAAGAGGGTTTAGAAATTACCTCCCTCAAATGTGAGGGGAGAGGAGATTACCACGCGGAAAAGGAGACTTGGTGGCGCTTGGTGGCACTTGGCTAGGAGAAACCCTAAATCGGAGAGGGCTTTACGTGATCCCACCAATTGAATCGAGGAGCGGCACCGAAAATCAAGAACAAATCACGGTTAGGCGATTAAAATAGGGCAAGAATCAAATCACAAGTTGAACGCAAAATTGGAGGCAAAATTTCCAAGATAAAAATAGGGAAATCTGAATAAATGGAAAAAGAGGAGTTTCTTAACCAAGGAGACCAATTTCGGACTCAAAATCCGAGTAAAGGAGATTTCGAGCAAACCCTAGGAGTCCCCTTCGCAAAACTCGGTCAAAACGGACACAAGGAGGGCTGCCAGAGGAGGAGGTTGCGGCTGCCGGCCTTGAGGGGAGGGAAGAAGCTGATGTCGGCCTCCAGAAATGGAGGAGGAGGTTACCGGCCCCCTTGGAGGAGAGGAGGGCTGTCGGCCCCTTGGAGGAAGAAGGAAGTGACTGCCGACCTAAGAAAGAGGAGGTAGCTGTTGCCGACCCCTTGGAGGAAGAAGAGGCTGCCAACACTAGCTGATCGAAGAAGAAGCAAAAAAGGGAAGGAGGGAGGACTATTGTTGTCGGCCAGAGAAGGGGGAGGAGGAGCAGGGGCGGCGCCGACAAGAGGAGCAGGAGCAAGAGGCGGCGTCGGCGCTGCGTACGGGAGACGGGAGAGGGAGGCGGGAGACTTGTGTGAGATTAAATCGGGGGGCTGGGGGGCTGCTGATAGATATTAAAGGGGAAATTTGAGGTAAATTACAAAATTGCCATTACAAAATCTTAAATTTAATTTAAGCACTCTTTTTTAAGGGTTGTTACAGGGCTCGAGGGTACAACTGCTGCGGAGGCTGGAGAAGGTGTTGCTGAAGCTGGTGCTGACGATGGAACCGAGGATGGTACTGTTGAAACTGGCGACGGTGCTGGAGGTGGTGCTGCTGCTATAAGAGATGGTGTTGAAGATGCTAGAGTCAGAGTAGTGGACATCAATGCTAAAGAAGGTACTGACAATGACGTCGACGATTGTATGATACTGTTGTGGAAGAGGCCGAGAGGATGTCTGTGTCGAAGAATGTGGTATTGATGTGGATGAAGGCGGATGATCAATCGGTGTCGAAGACTGGTGTTGTAGTGTAGTAGGCAAGGTCTGGGGTTGTACTGAGGTAGTAGCCAAAAGTTGGGGCTGAGGAGCTGAAGTGGCGGGAGGCGAAGGGTACATGTAGCACGAATAATAGAGTCAAATCTTCTATATTAAATACGGGTGAAATTCTCATTCTCTACGGAATATCTAGTCCATGAGCATTTGTTTCAATTCTTTTGATAACCCTGTAAGGACCCATTCGCTTGACATTTAATTTTTGAGCAGTTCCCTTAAGAAACCTCTCAACATATATACAAGTCCACATGTTCTCCTTCTTTAAAACTATGCAATCTCATGTGACTATTAGCATAAGATATATATATAATTTTATTGCAAGTAATCCTATGTCAGATAGACTCAAGCATGCTACGCAATGAAAATGAATGATGGTCGACAGACATAACTGATCTCCTATGCAAAGGCTCTACAATCCTCCAAGTTTCATTCCAGAGGGGCACATGATCAAGGGGTTCAGTGGATGGTGTGTACAAAAATTTATCACGGATGCGATGATCATTTAAATAATTGTTACGTGAACTGAAAAATGAGGTGATTGATATTAATATGATGATAGCCTCTTATATAAGAGGGGTAATACATGTAGTTAATTAATTCTAGCACTCCCCCTCAAGTTTGGCATATTATATTTCTCATACCCAACTTGTCGATAAAACTACAAAAAACATTCACCCCGGACTCTTAAGTAAGAATATCATCTAAATGTCCCTCTAAAGGAACAAATGGAATACGGATAATCTTATCCTCAATATTCTCTTTGATGAAGTATCTGTCCACTTCATTGTGTTTCGTGCGATCGTGCTGAACGGGGTTATTGCCAATACTGATTGCAACTTTGTTGTCACAATACAACCAGATAGGCTTAGCCTCATTTAATCTCAAATCACACAAAAGAGAGCGTAACCACAATCCCTCACATATGCCATGTGCCATAGCTCTAAATTATGCTTCTGCACTAGACCATGAGACAACAGGTAGTTTTTTACTTCTCCAAGTAACCAAGCTCCCACAAACAAACGAGCAATACCCAGATGTAGATCGTTTGTCTTCTTCGGATCCTGCCCAATCTACATCAGTATAAACTTCAATTTTCAATTCTTTATTGGGGGTGAAGAGGATCCCTCTTCCTGGTGAGGTCTTCAAATACCTTAAGATCCTATGAGCGGCAACGAGATGTCTCGTATTTGGAGAATGCAAATATTGGCTAACGACCCCCACAACATAAGCTATGTCAGGGTGGGTATAGGATAGATAGATTAACCCCCCGACAAGTCGTTGGTAACGAGTAACATCTTCAATAAGATCCCCATCATCCCTTCCAAGGTTGTAGCTGACATTCATAGAAGTATCAACAGATTTACACCCACTCATGTCGGATTGTTCCAGCAAATCAAGGATATAGTTTCTCTGAGAGAAGAAAATACCTCATTTGAATTTAGCTACTTTAATCCCCAAAATACTTAATTTATCCAGATCCTTCACTTCAAACTCCATTGCCAAATTTCCCTTTAAAGTTTTCACTTCTTCAACATCATCTCTTGTTATGACGATGTCATCAACATAGAAAATGAGAGCCGTTAACATGATATCCCTCTGTTTTATAAATTAAGTATGCTCGTCGTGATTTTGTCTGTATCCGAGAGAGATCATGACTTTGTGAAAACGACCAAACCAAGCCATTGGTGATTGTTTCAAGCTGTAAAGCGCATTTTTTAGTTTCCACACTTTCCCTTCAGAATCGAAAGGAGAAAAACTAGGGGGAGAGACATAAATACCTCTTCTTCTAAATTTACATGAAAGAATGCATACTTCACGTCCAATTGGGTAAGATCCCATCTCTTGCAAGCATTACACAATATCAAGACATGTATAGAGTTCATTTTTGCAACATGGACAAAATTTTCTTGATAATCGATCCCTCGGGTTTGAGTATATCCCCTTGCCACCAACCACGCTTTGAAACGTTCAACCAAGCCTTCAGAGTTCAGTTTTACGGTAAACATCCACTTATAACCAACAGTCTTCTTTCTGTGTAGGAGGTATCTTAAATCTCATGTATAATTTTTTTCCAAAGCAGTCATTTCCTCAATCATTGCATCTTTCCACTTTTGAAGTCCAAGAGCCTCCTGCCATGTGAATGGAAGAGAGACAGACGCAAGAAAGGAGGAAAAGGCTATATGTGGAGGAGTTAGAGTGTCATAAGAAACATAATGAGACAATGGAAGGTGATGCAAGATCTGATACCTTTACAAAAGGCAATGGGAAGTTCAGAGGAATCTATTGTCGGAGTTGGCGTTGAGACAGGTAACGTGGGATGAGCCTGTGTATTAGGGCTTTTACTTCGTCTGGTGTACAATTGTAATTCATGTTCTTTACGGGGAGGCTCACCCTGATTGGGAGTCTCGTCATGAGTCAAAGTATGTCGAGGAATGGAGTATGGTGGAGGGATCGGTAAGGATATAGTAGGGGAAATCACTTTTTCCGTAGGTGCAGGCTCCCCCTGAAGTGTGGTCGAATAATAAGGCTCAGATTCACGAAATGTAATATCCGATGTGACAAAGATCCTCTTAGTCAGGGGATGATAGAATTTATACCCATTCTGAGTAGGAGAATATCCAAGGAATATACACTTGAGAGAATGAGGGTCAAGTTTAGACCGACCTGGAGAGTGGATGCAAGCAAAACACACACAACCAAAAGTTTTTGGTTGGAGAGAGGTCGGGGTAACCCCTAAGGTGATAAGAGGGATTTGATGTCCCAATACCTGAGATGACAGGCGGTTGATAAGGTAGGCGGCCGTGAAAACAACATCATCTAAATAGAATTTAAGGAGGTTCATAGTTAATAGTAAACACAGAGCAACTTCCAAGAGGTGACAGTTTTTTCGCTCAGCGACCCCATTCTGAGATGGGGAGTGAACACATGATGTTTGATGGAGAAGGCCATGATCGGCAAGGTAGTGTTCAAAGTGGGAGTTGATATACTCCCAACCATTATCACTACGTAAAATTTTGATAGTAGCAGAGAATTAAGTAGAAACCATTATATGAAATTTCTGAAAAATAGAAAATACTTCATTCTTATTTTTCATCAAATAAACTCAAGTCGTGCGAGAAAAACAGTCAATAATGGTAACAAATCAATGACATCCAGAAATTGAGGTAACGGGGTAGAGCACCCAAACATCAGTATGAACGATATGAAACAGAGTAGTACTGGGTAATGAAACATGATTAACAGAAATACGATGATGTTTGGCAACAACACATACATCACAAACAAAGTTTTTCAAATACATAGAAGAAAAAATAGGAAATAAATGTTGCATTGAAGAGACAAGCGGACGGTGCCAGATGATCAGGTTGGATGTCTGCAAAGTGTGGAGAGCTTGCGGAGATGGAGACCCACAAGAGGAGTTAAACACGAGTCATCCTACATGCTACCAAAGCCAATCACTTTCCCCGTCTTCAAATCCTAAAAAACACAATGAGAAGGAAAGAATGTAACTGAGCATTGAAGAGAATTAGTCTATTGACTAAAGAAAACAAACTACAGGCAAAACTTGGAGCATGAAGCACATAAGATAAAGTGAGGGAAGAACAAGAGATGAATCCTTTTCTAGCAATAGAGGAGGAGCCATCAGAAATGCTCACTTTATCTCTTTCAGAAAGAGGGGAATATGAGACAACCTGAAGTTTATCCAGTCATGTAATCAGTCATCAGTGGCTCCGGAGTCGATAATCGAATGAGTAGAAGAACGAGTACTAGCAGAGTGGGCCCCTAGTGTACCTGTGTGGCCAAGGGCAGAGGATGAAGTAGTGGTAGCAGTCTCAGTAGTAAGGTCATGCATCAACCGACGAAGGACTTGTATCTCTTCAGCAGACAAGGACAACTGAGGAGTAGGAGTAGGGCAAAAAAATACAAGTGAACTGCTCCGGGAATCTCAGTCAGATGAGCAGAGTGATAGGTTCTCCCTGGAGTTCTACAACGACCGCGGTCACCATGTGATGTCGATCCACCCCTGGGAGGAGGAATGTCATGTAGGCTGAAGAACGTATCCCGAGTATGGCGAGTCTTGCCACAATAATCACAAGTAAGGTGATCCTTATCTGTAGATTTAGACTTGATATCACGAGAAAAACGACCTCAAAAATTGGTTTGATGAGCCACTAATGTTAATCCCTCTAAAATAGTGGAGGTGTTCCAAGACAGCCTGCGGTCAAACACCTATTGTACAATGTTGTAAACTTCAGTAAGCGATGGAATAGAGGCACGTCCCAAAATCTGGACAGTAATCTGATCAAAATCTCAATGTAGCACATTCAAAAACTCGAATACATGAATACGATCCTTATGGGCACTCAGCAAGAGCTCATCCGCATTACAGACCATGACGAGAGAGTCAAAGTGGGCGTACTCCTGATACAGTTGAGTAAACTCAAGATAGTAAGCAGAAGAAGGGCGATCACCTTGTCGGAGAAGAAAGATCTTGCTGCGTAGTTGGTAAATTTGGGCCGCATTCCCCTTGTGGGAATATGTAGACTCAGCACGTTTCCATATGTCAACAACAGTGTCCAGGAAACGGTAATTCTGAGCAATGGATTCCTGCGTGGAATTCGTGAGTCATGACATGACAAGTGAGTTTTCCGACACCCATTGAGGTCAAGTTGCAGAGTTCTTAGCTGGTATGCTGGTGGTGCCGCTGATATAGCCAAAGAGACGACGACTCTTTAAGGCTAGAGTAATAGAGCAAAACCATGATGAATAATTAGTGTCATCCAGTCGGATCATTGTGATCTGAGAGAAGTTGTGATCCTGACCAGCCTGGGTAAATCCAGCAGAGGACATGGAGCTACCAGAATCAATCACGTCCAACATAAAAAAAATCTTTAATAGAACTCCTTTAAGACTATGGTGGAGAAGAATGAAGAACACGTCTTCAAAGAGAAGAAGTGAGATAAGGCATCATTATAGAGTTAGAAGCCTTCCTCCTCTTGAATAGAAAAAAAAACTAGATCTGATTCTGGGAAGCATCCAACCGTTGGAATCTTGTAAAAATTTGGTATGACAATAAGAAGGTCAAAGCGAAACTTTCCCCAAAATTTGGAGTAAATCGGACCACCGGAAGTTCGTCAGAGAATCCATCCCGTCAGTCATCGCTGACCGGCCGACGGGAACAGTCGCGTGAGCCGATCGGCGCTGCAGGTAGGGAAACGAGAGGTGGAGCCTTGGTTTGGTCAGCGCCGGGAGGGAGGAGGCCGGCGAGGAGCGGTGGCGGTCGGTCAACGGGCTGCGATAGAAGATCGAACAGGAACGGGAGGTTTAGGTCACGCGGGCTTTGATACCATGTTACATGAACAGAAAAATGCGGTGATTGATATTAATGTGATGATAGACTCTTATATAAGAGGGGAAATACAAGTAATTAATTAATTCTAGCAATAATCACCGGAGGTGTTAGCACTAATGACAATGGAATCTATCACCAAGCTATCGAGAACACTCTCTCTCTCTCTCTCTCTCTCTCTCTCTCGACTGACTCATGGACGGTGGACACGTACCTAAGGAGTGGTGATTTATCTAGAGGCTTTTTTGGTGGTGTAGAAATACTCGTCGAGTTTGAGATAAACACCCAGAAGATTGTGTGAGACTTTAACATTGAGATGTCACTCTAAAATGTGTAGAAGGCCTCCATAAAGTAAAAAAACTCATCAGGTAGCTAACCGGGAAGTGTATAATAAAATTCACTGCATATGTGATGGATAGGTTCCCGTTTAGCGGGAGTTTCATCAGAAGCAGGTTAGACAGCCACTACAAAGTCAATGCTAGACTCTCGATTTTTACTACGGACACGACTCATCACTACTTCGTTGCGAGGCTCTGATGAACAAGTGATCAAGGGTGAGCCAATGGTCAGAGAAGTATCTAAGTCAACACAACGAATAGGGGAAGTACATGTAACTATAGGATCACCAGGTCGTTCGTACTCACTCTCAATCGGGGTCACATAGACTAGGTCAGCTCAAGTGGCACACTACTCAATGGACACTGAACCTCGATGGAGAAATCTATATAAGGTGTCCCGTCTTTTGTATCCAGAATGACATGAAGTGGGCATGAGTGTGATCTCAGGTTGGGGAGGACTCCACAAGATGGGACACTCAGGATGTGAGTATACTCGACTAACTATAGTGGATCTCAAGGCTTGCTCACAGTTGAAAGTGAACTGAAATGTCTGCTGGACAAAAACTAACTGATGATGAATTAGTGATATGTAGATAGCAGACCAAAGTCCATAACGGAATCTAGCAGCGACTGGCTCATAATGAATGTCGATCCTGACTGCTACCTTGCCAAAGTAAGCTTTATACTTAACGACAGACATGGATCCTTGTTGGCGGACGAATATTTGCTCAAGGTGAAGACTCTTATATGACATTGGTAAATACCTGTGGCACAATCTCAACTTAATCTCCATCGAACTAGTGATGGGGCGAAGATGATCTCGCTTAAGGATCCGCTCAATACTATCCCAATAATGTCTCTCCTGACCTAACAACCTAAGCTTCGCAAACCTGACGCGACGCTCACCGAATAACTCAAAGTGATCTAGATAAAATCTTATGTCTACGAGCCAATAGCTAGGCCTCAGGACTCGACAAACCATCAAACTATAGGGCGACTCCATAGAAACTATACTCGAGACTCTCCTCAAAACAACGTTCATCATAGTAACTCTTCATATGATAATCGGGTCAGGTCGAAGGGTCAACACGACCTTTATGAGTGACGGGTCGGGGACGAGGATAATCATAATAGTATGAGAATATTCCCAAGGGAACTTTATGTGTTTGAACATGGGTGGACTCCGGTTCCTCAAATAGAGGATTAGAATAGCAATTGTTACTATGATATGACATGGGTGAAACATACAGTTTCTAGTCCCGTGTATTTTAAACTAAGCCCGAACCTGGGCTCTAATACCAATCTGACGCATGACAGTCCTACAAGGGGGATAATGGCGTAGTGTGGGGAGGTAGTTATGGTGGTTATGTGGTGGTAACTGGCCGGAGGTGGCCGAAGATGGTTGCCAAAGGTGGTCGGGGGTGATCGTCGGAGGTGGTGGTGGTGGTCGGAGGTGGTTTTCGGCGATCGCCAAAAAAATAAAATTGAAGGGCTTTGAGGGATGGGGGTGGAGGCTTGACGGAGGTGACCGGAGGAGGTTTCTGGTGATCGCCAGAAAACTGAAAGTGGAAGGAATGAAAGGTAGTTGGTTTTGGAGGGCGGACGGTTGGTGTTTGAGGAAGGTGATTGTGGGAGGGGGTCAGATAAATGAAGATGAGGGAAGAGATGGGGAGGGGCTTGGCCGGCCAAGTAGAGAGGGGAAGGGAGGGATAATTCTAAGCTTCGCATTGGAACTCCAACTTTCCATCCCTTCAAAATGAACTCTCTATCCTTATTTATAGATTACGGGGTCATCATGGACAGTCATGATTCTCCGATCATGATTGCCCTCAATATACATGAAATAAGAATTCAAAAAATACAAAAATAACAAAAAAATCTCAGTTCGTCAATCCGCATAAAATGAACGGCTCTGATCGCCGTGTAGGTTGATGTATGTCGAGATCCCCATCACATCCTCAACCATCCAAGAATGGTTAATATGCAAAATGCACACAAACTATTTTTTTCAATTTTAACCTAACATAATAACACCAATTCATCATTCCGTATTTTGTCATATAATTGAATTATCTATTCTCTGCATATTATAAATACTAGCACATATGTATGCAGACTTCGCCTGCTCATTCCTCTCTTTTTTCATTGCTCTTTCTCCTCTTTCCCTCCCTCTCTCTTATGGAGGCTGTTAAAATAAAACACATGTATTTAGGCTCAAAAGGCCTCTCTCCTCTAGCTACTCCTTTAGTCCCACATCTTACGTTTGTTTTTTCTCTCTCTTCCTCTCTCTATAAATAGAGACCCATTATATAATGTAAGATTCTTGATTGTGTATGCGAATAATAAAATATTGGCTCATTTTATTCTCTATTTAACGAGGTATCAGAGCCAGGTTCTGATCCTTCCTATCGGATTCCGCACGATTGAGCTTACGCTCTCGTGGTTTGGCCCCAATTTTTTCGGCCGTCTCCCGTCTGCTAATTGACGAAGACATGGGTCTCCTCTACCGCTGCCAAAGGACACTCTGATCGATGATCACTTAATCGTCTGCTCATTTTTGTGCTTTACAACGACTTCAACGTTTCTGATAGTCGATCTCGTCTGCTCATCCAGATCTCGCATCCAGAGATCGCATCTGAAGCTCGCATTAGGAGCTCTCGTCAACAGCAGTGTGTTCGGCTCGCCTCTCCCGCTCTGAGGTGTTCGTCTCGCTCGAGCCGAGAGCCCGCTCCCGTGTATGCTCACTACCCGACTGATACCACAACTTGCTGACCGCACGAGGTCTTCTGCTCGCCGAGCTCGCTGCTCTCTCTTGTTCGCCGAGCTCACTGCTCTCTTCTGCTCGTTGAGCTCGCCGCTCTTGATTCCTTGCCGAGCTCGATGCTCTCTATTCTTCACCGGCTCGCTTCTCACGTATGCTTCTTCTTGCTACTCGACTAAGACCGCAACTTGCCTACCGCTCATGGTCTTCTGCCCGCCGAGCTTGCTTCTCTCGTCTGTTCGCCAAGCCCGCTGCTCTCGTCTGCTCGCTAAGCTCGCCACTCTCGATTCCTTGCTGAGCTCGCTACTCTCTATTCTTCGTCGAGCTGCTCTCGAGCTCGTTGCTCTCATCTGCTCGTCGAGCCCGCTGCTCTCTTCTGCTCGCTGATCTCGCCGCTCTCGATTCCTTGACGAGCTCGCTGCTCTCTCTTCTTCGTCGAGCAAGCTACTCCCCTTTCCTGCTAGTCAACTCAACCGCAAACCTCGCATGATCACTTATTCGGCCGTTGATTCGCCAGTTCAATGTGCCCGCGCTGGCGAACTCCGTTCCTTGCTTTCTCCATGGGGACTCCAGCATTGATTCCCCGCTATGCAACTCGACCTTCATCTGATGGTTCCTGCGTTGAAATCGATATCTTGCAGGATGAACTTAGGCAACTGTGGGAGTTGCTTACCCGCCCACCTGGCCTCGTGGTCTCTTCCTTCCATGTCAGCCTCACTTCTTTCACTCTTGGCTCCTCTTGGATTATTGACTCTGGGGTCACACATCACATTTCTCCACAAAAGCCCTCTCGCTACACAGATTCTCCTGCCCCAAAATTTATCACAGTTGCGAATGACGCTACCACCCCTGTTTGTGGATGTGGAGATGTGACTTTCTCCCTTTCTCTCTGTTCTGTTCTTCGAGTCCATTACTCTCACTTTAATCTTCTCTCTGTCAGTCGCCTTACTCAAGAGCATGATTGTTCTATTACCTTTACATCGTCCTCTTTTGTGGTGCAGAATCGACGGACGCGGTATATCATTAGTACCGGCCGGCTGTCAAATGGGATCTACACCTTGGACATTCCAGCCTCCGTGTTATCCTCGGTTACTTCCATTGACTGGCATCGTCGAATTGGCCCTGCTCCTCTTCCTATCCTTCGACGAGCTCTTCTTGATTTTCCATTTACAGAGTTTCAATGTGAAACTTGCATTTACGACAAGCAACATCGATCTACCTTCCCCTCTAGTTGTTTTCGGAGCTCTGCTCCCTTTGACTTGGTTCACTCAGATATTTGGGGTCCGTAAAAACTTTCAGTTTGTCTGGCAATCAGTATTTTTTGACCATTATTGATGATCATTCTCGCGTCACCTAGTTGTACTTACTGCGTGCTCGCTCTGAGTTATTACCATGCTTCCACTCTTTTATTGTTGAAATACGTACTCAATTCTCAAGCACCATTAATATAATTCGCACTGATAATGCTCGTGAATATACCAGTCGCGAATTTCAGGACACTGGCAATCTCCTCGGCATTCTTCGCCAAACATCATGTGCATATACACCACAACAAAATGGTGTCGCCGAGCGGAAGAACCATCATCTTTTGGAGGTTGATCGCTCTCTTATGTTCCAAATGCATGTTCCAAAACAGTATTGACACTTGGTTGTTTCCACCACGTGCTATTTAATTAATCGCATGTCGTCGACCATCCTCAACTTTGCTACTCCCTTCTCCATTTTGTTTCTTCCACAGCTCCCTTCTCCCACCCTCCTCGGGTTTTTGGGTGTGCATGTTTTGTCCATCATCTCGGACCTCCTGTTGATAAGTTGGTTCCTCGTGCTACAAGTATATATTTGTTTGGTACTCTCGTACACAGAAAGGTTATGTGTACCGCTCTCCCAGCACTGGGAAAACGATCACCTCTGCGGATGTTACCTTCTTTGAGGACCAATTGTTCTACTCGGCTCCTCCTCCTGCTATCTCTCCCAATGCTCTCCCACGTCCGGTTGTTCCCACTCACACTTATCCTCCCTTGCTTCCTGCACCTCCTCCAGTACAACACTCTGCTCCTTTACTCCGTACACCTCCTCCAGTGCTCCCCTCTCCCCCTCTACAAGTGTACACTAGTCGTCGTCTTCGGTCTGATGCCCAACGATCGTTGCGGTCTACTGATGCTGCTCCCCGGACCATTGATCTGCACATGGCTCCCGCCCAAGCTGCGGTTTCTTCTACCGCTCACCCTCTCTCTAATTATGTATCCATGAACTGCCTTTCTTCTCCCTTTGCAGGTTTGCAGCTTCTTTGTCCTCTATCTCCACCATGTCTTCAGTGCAGGAGGCCCTTCAGCAGTCGAGGTGGCGAGCGGCAATGGATGAGGAAATGGCCGCTCTATAGGCCAATCACACATGGGACCTTGTTCCTCTTCCTCCTGGTCATTCTCTGGTTGGCTGTAAATTGGTTTTTACCGTCAAGCATCATCCAGATGGGACTGCCAACCGCCTCAAGGCTCGTCTTGTTGCCAGAGGTTTTACTTAACAACATGACCTTGATTATGAAGAGACCTTTTCTCCGATAGCAAAACTCAGCACCGTTCAAGTCTTACTTTCCCTTGTTGTCATCGTCATTGGCTGCTCCATCAGCTTGACATTAAAAATGCCTTCCTTAAAGGCGGCCTCCTGGAGACTGTATACATGCAACAACCTCCTGGTTATACAACCACGAGGGAGTCCCATGTCTTTCATCTCAAGAAATCTCTATATGGCCTCAAACAGTCTCCACGGGCATGGTTTGAGAAGTATTGTGGGGGGTTCGTGAGTTTGGCTTCACCTGAAGCTCGGAAGATTTCTCTTTATTTATTCGACGACGATCATCTGGCACAGTAATTCTTCTAGTCTACATTGATGACATCCTTGTTACTAGTGATGATCTTCCCGGCATCACACAAATCAAGCAACATCTTGCCTCTCATTTTCAAACTAAGGATTTGGGACAACTCTGCTACTTCTTGGAAATTGAGATAGCCCGACGCCGTGATGGTCTTGTCTCAGCGGAAGTATTATCTCGATCTACTTCACGATGCAAGCTACTCTGGATGTAAGCTTGTGGATACACTCATGGATGCAAATCATCAGCTCCGCGCTCATGGCTCAGACTCTGATCAACTTCTCCCTAATCCGGAGTATTATCGCCATCTTGTTGGCAAGATGATCTATCTTACTGTCACACGACCCGACATTTTCTTTACGGTCGGTGTGGTCAGTCGCTTCATGCATACCCCTCGGGTCTCTCATCTTCAGGACGTTGAGCGTATTCTTCGATACTTGCAGAATGCTCCAGGACAAGGGCTGATGTACAAGCTTTCTACTTCTCTGTCTCTCATTGCGTATTGTGATTCTGATTACGCTGAGTCCCTGGACGATCGTCAGTCCACAAGCGGCTACTGCACATATTTTGGCGAGAACTTAGTTACTTGGTGAAGCAAGAAGCAAACTGTGGTTGCTCGGTTATCAGCTGAAGCAGAGTATCGCTCCATGACTGTCGACGTCTCAGAACTTACATGGCTAGAAAGTCTCCTCGCTGATTTAGGTGTCAAACTTCCATCATCTGTTGTTCTTTTCTGCGATAGTCAAGCTGCTATTCACATCGCCGAGAACCCTATATTTCATGAGCGTACAAAGCATATTGAAGTTAATTGCCATTTTGTCCGAGAAAAAGTTCAACTTCGGAAACTGATTCTCCGACATGTGCGGCCTGCTGAACAAATCTTCGATATTCTCACTAAGGCCTTGTCTCACCCACTATATCAATAATTTCTCTCCAAGCTTGGCGCCTAAAACTTATATGCTCCAGCTTGCGGGGGAGTGTTAAAATAAAGTCCATGTATTTAGGCCCATAAGGCCTCTCTCCTCTAGCTCCTCCTTTAGTCCCACATCTTGAGTTTGTTTTCTCTCTCCCTCTCTCTATAAATAGAGACCCATTATACAATGTAAGATTCTTGATTGTGCATGAGAATAATAAGATATTGACTCATTTTATTCTCTATTTAACAGAGGCAAACAGAGTAAAATGGATATAAAATAAGGGTAAAATGGAAGCCCAAATGCTATACCAAAGATGACCCATCCCATTTATGTAGTAATAGATAACCCAAAATTTTAATTACACCTGTGAATAACTCAACCTTTAGGAGGAAAGCCTACAAATCTCTTACAAATTGGAATAAATCTAGATGAAGAGAAATGAGGCTAGATCTTTTGACAGCGGACCCATTAAATCTGGGATATCCATCAGAAAATGTACTCTCAATCAATGAAACTGCATTAAGTAAATCAGATAGAAATTAAATTACAAGATGTAAAAGGGAAAGAGTTTTAAAAACTTAAGAATGGTTGCAATAGAGTTCTGTATTATAGGCAACATGGTTAAAGCAAATATAGCAGATTAAGTGATATATATTTTGATAAAAATGGAATATACCGAATCAAAACGACCCATCACAATATTTTAGAGAAAGTAATGCCTACACCTTCTGTATTCTGATGGAGGTACTAGTTTCCGTAATAAAGAGACCATAACAATTGTTGAGGTTAGATTGTCAAGGACAGAACTGAGGAAGAAAGTAACAAAACCTACCTGGAAAATTAACCAATACAAATTAGAAAAGAATATAACCGGAATTCTCTAAAACATGACACAATTCATTTTAGCAGATGCGTAAAACTTACTAATCATATACAATTAGAGTTTCCTCTAAAAATATAGATGTATATATTCAGAGTTTCCACTAAAACTATAGGTGGATATAGAAATCAGTGGGTCTAATATTTAGTCTCATTTACAAGTAAAACATCATCTTTAAAATAAGGATAGTAAATATGAACTGACAGAGAAATGATCTGCAGAGCTAACATAAGTAACATACTGTTGAATGTGTCAAAAATTAAAAACAAGCTAAATTTACGTCCGTTAGACCTCATCTTTTATGAAAATGAACCTCCATGCAACCAAATGCATAATTAAGCACCCATTAAATAAAGACATAGCCAGCCATGAATAAACCCGTAATTATCCTAAGTTGGATATGGTTCTGAAAAACCTTAACATGAAACATTCCAATTTTCAACTTTTCTATATTTATGGTCAAAAATAAACTAAAATATTGATTATGATTAATTAACTAGCTTTGAAAACAAGGTAATAGAAGTCTAGCTTTTAACTACAATCAAATCATAACTGGTGTCATTGGGAAGCAGGCTCGAATATGACTGTCATTCATGCATGGCTCAAATTCATTTCATCTGAAACTTGTTCTTCATAAACTAACGAATCCTTTAAGGACACATGTTTTCAACATGTATTCAAAAGTGAAATTCCAACAAAGCAAAAGTTCATAAGAGATTTCTATTTTCATAGGAAGAAAATAATTTAACTATAATTAAGTTCTAAGAAAAATGTGGGAATTAAAAACTTCTGCCAGTCAATAAGAAGCTGCTTGCAAAAGTTTAGAACTTCAAGATTACGTCCTATAATACATCGAATTTATTAAATAGAACCCAGAATAAACATACAGACTTTTTCTCTGTGCTGAGGGGTTGTTAATGTTTCCAGATTTTTGTTTCTGCTTTGTCATTTCATTATCAAATGAAATATAAGCACGTTTTGCAACAGCAATTTTTTCTGTTGCCTTTCAGCTGAAAATAAAGTTGAATTGTATATTAAGTCCAAAGTAAAGGCTAGTTGTAAAGGCCCATATTATTTCTCCTTCCTTTTCACCCACAACTCTAATATTGTGGTTTGAGGTCACTCCTCTGTGTATATATAGAGGTGTAATATAATATTTATTATTTCGATTGGATATAATATATTTCCAGTTCTCAACTTGGTATCAGAGCAAGGCGTTTTTTTGCGCTCTACCATTGCATTATTCCTACGGTAAAACCGTGCTCCTAGAAAAAAATTATAACGCAGCACGCACGCGTCTGGACACGACCTAATCACTGCGAGCTCTCCGATCACAGCAACTCCTCAAATCGCTGGCACTCATCGACACTCCCACTCGTCGTTGTCACTGGTCCCTCGCATTCGGTCTTCTTCTTTTCAACTAACACTCGCCGAAGCTTACACTCGCCGTCCATCTCTCAAAGACACAAGAAGCTCGCCTTCATTGCCACAAGCAACATTTTCCCACAAGCACTCCATTCTAGAGAGCCTCATCTTCCATTCTCGCGAGCGTGTCATCGTTCTGTGAGCAATCCATTCCATCGAGCTCCATTCCTGAGAACTCTGTTCCGGTGAGCTCCTTACTACACGTTCCTGCGAGCTTTATTTCCGCGAGCTCCTTCCCGTGAGCTTGTTATGGACCGCGTATAATTATGATTATCGCTATTATCTAGGTGTCTAGGTGTTATCATTATGTAGGGGCCTCGAGCTCCAGGTTTAGTATTTATGTATCATCATTATTGTTTTGTCTTATTATATGTTGTAGCCTATATAAAGGCATTGGATGGTTGTATGAATAAAGGAAGAAAGTATTCTAATTCTCATCTTTTGAATGTGAGATCTTGGTGGCTCTCTCCTCTAACGAGCAACCCCGCTAAGGCAGCCGCGGTTCCGGCTCCACGGTATCCTCCACCATCGCCATCTCCTCCACCTCCGGCCTCTCCTCCGACAACATTACAAGGCCCATAATAAAGCTCCATTCCAGTGATCTTCCTTCCTTCGAGTTCTGTTTCCGGAAGATCCTTCCCGCGAGCTCCTTCCCACAAGCTCCAATTTGCAGTTTGGAGAAAGTTACACAGTGTCTGCTTAGTACAATGAATATTCCAAAATCTTAATATGGTAAAGCTGTCCTCACTGCAGCTACTTCAATAATCGACACTCGTCCAGTACTCTGCAATATGTCCCTCATATCTCTCATTTTTCCACCAAATTTGTCGTCCACACATCTTATCTCTCTCCTCGTGCGTTTGTATGTTGTTTTGCTCATGTTCATCAACCCAATCGTGATAAACTTGATGCTTGTTCCGTTCCCACAAGTGTATTTTCGTTGGATACTCCTCCACTATGAAAGGTTATCGTTGCTACCACCCTTCCTCTCGACGCTTCTTTAATATCATGGACGTGTTACATTCCGTGAGGGGGAACAATTCTTTGGCTCACATCATGAGGAGAGGGATAATGATGACAACACTCCCAATATTCCCCTTCCCATTGAGGCCTCTAATACTCCTTCCACTATTTCAACCACCACGTCTACTCCTATCATTACCTCGCCTCCTGTTGGTGGGAAGCTTGTTCCTCCACTTTCTCAGGTGTATCAACGGGTAAATGTTGGTGTTGAGAATGTGCAAACTCCAGTAATTCCACCACGGAAGATGCAAACTTTCGAACAAGATCTTGACGAAGACATCCAGCAAACTCGCATACATCTAAAGAGCAAGCCGGCCTCCATAAACTACCTAATTTTCAATTATATTTCATACCACAATCTAACCACGACACATAAAACATTCATTTCCACTCTGTCCTCTGTTAGTATTTTGAAAATTTCGCAGGAAGCGATTAGCATACCAGCATGGAGGAAGGCAATGGAGGAGAAAGAGATGCCTACATTTGAGAAGAGCCGGACTTGGAAACTCTCTTCTCCCAACTAGGCAAAAAACTATTAGATCAAATGAGTGTTTTTAGTCAAACAAAATCCAGAAGGGGTCGTAGAGAGATACAAAGCAACGCTAGTTGCCAAAGGATATACGAAAACTCCTGGAGTTGACTATCATGAAGTATTTGCGTCGGTTGACAAGATGGATTCCAATCACATTCACTTATCAGGTGTTGCATGCCTAGGATGAGACCTGCAGTAACTAGATGTGAAAATGTTTCTTACATGGCGATCTCGAAGAGGAGGTATACATGAAGTTTTCGCCAGGTGATGTAGGGTAGGCTATGGGGGTGCACTTCCTAGACTCTATATGCGACACAACCGTCGATGACGACAACAATTAATTGAGCAATGAAAATTTAACACCACAAACGGATAATCGCAACAAGAGAATAATTTTAGTATTGAGCGAATTTAGTTGGCTTTCCTCCGCTCGGAGGGCCAAAGCAAAGCGCGCGGCGAATAGCTCCTCCTGCAAGTTAGTACTCAATCGACACAAAATTCCACAAGCCAAATCCAAGCACAATACTAGATTATCCAATAATAATATCAAGAAATAATACAACTAAATCACGATGAAATAACTCACAACTAGGGGCTGGTTTGGAGCAATGGAAACAGCGGGTTTGGAGGAGTAGATCCGGGCCGGAGATGTGGTTGGTGGCTGTCCACGGTGGAAAACGGGATGGAAGAGCTGAAAACGGATAGATCCAGACAAATACGGATGGATCCGGGCACGAGAGTGGTAGATCCGACGTTAGGGATCGGATCCGGGCAACGACGGGGTAAACGGTGGGGAAATAACGGATCGGGGAGGGGAAATTTCAGATCTGAGTGGATCTGAAATTTTGGGGAGTTTGGGAAGGTGGATCCACGAAATAGGAGGGTAGGGTTGTTGTGGAGAGAGGGGTAAATGAGAGGAGTTGGTGGTTTGGAGGGAGGGAAGGAGGCAAGTGGTCGGCCGGCCACAAGGAGGCCGGCGGGCTGCAGGGATGGAGGGGGCGGCCTGTAGCTGGCCGGCGGGTGGCTGCTGGGCTGAAAGAGGGCGGAGGGGCTGGGCGGCTGGGCTAGGGATGGGCAGGAGGGGTTCGGCTGGACTGCTGGAAGGGCAGCGGCTGTAGTAGAGGGGCTGGCGGCAGCTAGGGGGGATTTGGGAGGGGGAGAAGATGGGGAAAGGTTAGGGTTACCTTGGGGAGGAGTTTCCACCACTAGGAGTCACCACCTAGGGCTCCACGGCTTCGGCACCGAGGCTTGATCACCGGATTCCGGGAATAGTATTCTCCAAAATCAGCAATGAACTCTAAACCGGCCCACTAGTCCTATTTATAAGAAAAACAAGCATTAGGGCATCCCCATCAACGGCTATGATTGGCCGGTGGGTTTAGCCCTTAAATAAATAAATACATGTCCGAAACAAATACATAAATATATGATTTTGACTCGCGGCGACGTGCCGGACGCAACCGCGGAGTCGGATCGGCGATCCGATCAAGTCTTCCGGCGGGAATAAATGAACGTGGGTCCCGCTCCTTCGTGTGCACGATCCGATGGAATCCCATCAACTCCCCCCGATTGAAAAGCATTCATCTCCGAGGAATGGAGACGATCGTACTGGAGTCGAAGTCCGGGGGCAAGTCGATCAAGCTCTGCCGGCAATATCCAAGCGTCGTCAGCGTCGGTGCGGCCCCGCCAATGAACCAAGTAGCGAAGACGCGGCCCGTCCGTGGTGGGAACAATCTGGTGGGATCTGATCTCCGTGATGCTCTCATCTCTCGACTCTCTCATGGTGGTACCCGGTGCGAGCGGTGATGCCGGCTGTGGAACCATATGCGACGAACTCCCAGGTGGAAGGGTATCAACAATGGGTGGGTGGTGGTGGCTATCTGTCGTGGGTGGGGAGGTGGTGAAGGGCGGCAAGGGGAGAGGGGGGTCGCTCCCACTGCTCGGGTCCCCATAGTCATGAGGTTCGTAATAAGGTGTGAGATCCTCAACATTAAATACTGGATGAATCCCCATACTCGCCGGGATGTCTAGCATGTAGGCGTTTGTCCCAATCCGACTAATAACCGAGAAAGGACCCATTCGCCTGGCGCTTAACTTCTTGGCAGGCCCCGAAGGGAGCCTCTCCGGGCGGACTCGTACCATCACCTGTTCGCCAATAACAAAAGTTCGCTCTCGCCTTCTTTTATCTGCGTGGGTTTTATAACTTTCATTGCTCATATTAATACGTCGGCGGACCGATTCATGTAACTCATGCAGATGCCGTGCAAATGACTCAGCAGACTCACTAGGCCGGGACTCTAATGGGCTCGGAATAAGGTCAATGGGTTTCCTGGGGTCGTAACCTGACACTATGTGGAATGGACTCAACCCAGTGGTCCTATTGACCGAACTATTATATGCAAACTCTGCGACCGGAAGGTCTAAGTCCCAGCTACTCACATGCTCTCCCACCAGACACCTCAACAAGTTTCCTAAACTCCTATTTACTACCTCCGTCTGTCCATCTGTCTGTGGGTGGTAGGCAGTGGAGAATTTAAGGGTGGTGCCGGTCTTGAGCCACAGGGTCTTCCAGAAGTAGCTCATAAATCTCACGCCGCGGTCCGATACGATGGACTTGGGAAGACCATGTAATCGGAAGACGTCCCTCATGAAAATGGATGCAACGTGGGTCGCGTCCGCCGTCTTGCGGCATGCAATAAAGTGAGCCATCTTCGAAAAGCGATCGACCACCACAAAGATGGAGTCGTGCTTCCGAAGAGTGCGGGGAAGTCCAAGAACGAAATCCATGCTAAGGTCCTCCCAGGGTCGATGTGGGACCGGTAAGGGCGTATATAGGCCTGCGTTCTGCTTCGTGCCCTTGGCCGTCTGGCAGATACGGCAGTGGCGGACGACTCTAGTCACATCCCTCCTAAGCGTGGGCCAGTAGAGACGGTCCTCCACAATGGCTATGGACTTATCGCGCCCAAAATGTCCGGCGGCTCCGCCCGCATGCAACTCCCAAATCAGAAAATCACGGTAAGATGTCCGGGGAATGCATAGGCGGGATCCATGGTACAAGTATCCCTCGAAGAGCTGATATCCCTCAACGGGGTCTGGGGGATCTCGGGATAAGGCGGCGTAAATCTCACCAAAATCAGGGCACGTCGGATACTCTATGATCAAGTGCTCAAGCCCGTCGACACGTGCGGTCATAGTCTGAAGCAAGGAGACACGGCGACTAAGGGCGTCCGCAGGTTTGTTCTCAACACCAGCTCGGTGTTTGAGGACATAGTGGAAGTCCTGCAGATATTCGACCCACTTGGCATGCCGATGTCCCAACTTGCGCTGAGAATCTAAATAGCGTAACGCCTGGTGGTCGGAGTAAAGCACAAACTCTCGAGGGAGGAGGTAGTGCCTCCAGTAGCGTAAGGACTGGACAATCGCATAAAACTCTCGATCGTAGTTCGAGTATTTCTGCTTTGCTTCGTTTAATTTCTCGCTAAAGTAGGAGACAGGGTGTCCCTCTTGGCTCAATACGCCACCGATACCAACTCCAGACGCGTCGCAAGCGACCTCAAAAGCACGGCTAAAATCAGGAAGCCTCAGGACTGGGGCCGTCGTCAGCCTCTCCTTAATCTCCTCGAAGGCTCTCGTGGCAGCGGGGGTCCACTGAAACTCTCCCTTCTTGAGGCAGCTCGTGAAGGGGGCCATGATTGTGCTGAACCCCGGGACAAACCTCCTGTAGAAGGTGGCAAGCCCGTGAAAGCTGCGAGCCTCGTGGATAGTCGTGGGCACTGGCCAGTCTCGAATGGATTTGACCTTCTCGGGGTCAACAGATACTCCAGTCGAGGATATGATGAATCCAAGGAAGTGGACGGACTCAGAAAGAAATGCACACTTTTTCAGGTTCACATACAATTTCTCCCGGCGGAGGGTGCCGAAGAGAAGCCTCAGGTGATCGAGGTGAGCGGCCTGTGTCTGACTGTAAATCAGTATATCATCGAAGTACACAACCAGAAACTTGCCCATGTAGGGCCGCAACACCTGCGTCATAACTCTCATAAACGTACTAGGGGCGTTCGAAAGCCCGAATGGCATGACTAACCATTCATAAAGACCATCCTTAGTCTTAAAAGCGGTCTTCCATTCGTCTCCCTCACGCACTCTGATCTGGTGGTACCCACTACGCAGATCGATCTTGGAAAAGATCTGAGCACCGGACATAGTGTCCAATAGATCATCTAATCGAGGAATGGGAAAGCGGTACTTGACCGTGATTTTGTTTATGGCGCGGCTATCGACGCACATACGCCAACTGCCGTCCTTCTTAGGGGTAAGAAGGGCGGGAACAGCACACGGACTCATACTCTCTCGAATAAATTGCTTCCGAAGAAGCTCATCGACCTGCCGTTTGAGCTCAGCGTGCTCATCCGGGTGCATGCGGTAGTGGGGCAGGTTCGGGAGAGAGGCCCCCGGGATCAGGTCAATGACGTGCTGAATGTCCCGTGGTGGGGGCAGCTCATCGGGGAGCTCCTCCGGCATCATATCAGCAAACTCCTCTAAAAGGGGACGCACCGCCAGTGGGTGGTCAACCGGAGTGTCCTCAATGGTCTGAGTGGCAGCGACAACGTAGATGATATCTGACTCAATACTGGCGCGCAAGAACTCACTCCGTCTCAGGATGTGTAGCGGTCTCGAGGTACTCGTGCTCACCGAGGGCTCAACCACACTCTTCGATCTCTCTCGTGGCTGGGTAGGTGTCAGCGTAATCTTCCGGCCCTTATCATAAAAGACGCACGTGTTCGAGCGGCCGAAGCACGTGACGTCGCGATCAAACAGCCAGGGGCGGCCTAGAAGAACATGGGCGACATCCATGGGAATAACATCACACCACACCTTGTCCTGAAACGATGCGATAGTAATAGGGACAAGACATCGCTGGGTAACCTGGATGGCCATCTTATCCACCCAGACGACTCTATAAGGATGGGGGTGGGGCTCGGCCTTCACCTGCATACGGTCAAGCCCTTTCTGTGCTACGATGTTCACACAACTCCCACTGTCAATAGCTAGCTTGCAGGGTCCGCCTGCGCTAGGGAAGTATGTGTAAAAGATGGTGGTGCGACGCCAGTCCTCGTCCACACGTGGGGTATGTAGTAGGCGTCTAATCACTCCCATCTCTAGCGATCTCTCAGCGTCACTCTCCCAACCATCCTCCACAGTGGCCCTGACGTCCTCAGGGGCATCCTCGTCCTCGTCTATAATCTGCTCCTCGCCCTCAACTAGCAGGGTCCGCGTGGGGCACCGCGCCGCCACGTGTCCTCTGCCCGAACATCTAAAACACACAATACCGTCAGGCTGCTGGCCATCAGTGGTCACGACCTTGCCCCTCGCATCGGTGGGGGTGCGAGAAGGCGTGGCCGCGGAGGTCTGGGCGGGAGCGGGTTTCCTAAACGTCGACGAATCCGTCCGGGCAGGAAACTGCTTCGTGCTAGGGGCACGAAGGTACTGCTCATACTCTAGCGCGAGTTGGAATATCTGATCTACCGTCTCCAAGCGGTGGGGAATCAGCTCTCTCCGGAGATCCGCGCGGAGGCCAGCCTTGAATCGGGAGGCAGTGGCAATAGGCTCCTCAGAAATGTCGCTCCTAACGACCAGCTCGTCGAATCGAGCCATATACTCAGCTACGGAAAGCTTCCCCTGACGTAAGCTCTGCAGCTGATCAAGTAGCTGGTCACGGTAGGAAGCAGGGAGGTATTTATCCTTAAGCCTCTCCTTCATGTCATCCCATCGGGTGATGGGGTAGTAACCGTCACGATCTAAGGCTCGCTCAACACTAATCCAATACACCTTAGCCTGTCCGACTAACTTCATCTTGGCAAACCGGACACAACGATCATCACTCATGTCGTACCAATCAAAATAGTGATCCATGTCCAGGAGCCAGTCACTAAAGGCCTTCGGATCCAGGCGACCATCGAATGTCGGGGCATCGAGGCGAATCCTACGGGTGATGTCAAGGGCGCGATCACCTCTCCGTGGGTCAGGATAATCATCAGGATCGTCGTCACGGTCATAATCGTGCCGAGCGGGTGGGGGTCCGCGCTCACGTCGTCCCGGTGGGTAATACTCGTCTCGACGCTGGTCATGACGACCGTGTGGAGGGACACGGTCCCTGGGGCCAGGCTGACGTGGCATGCGGTAATCTTCCCGCGGGGGCGGGGTTCGGCCACGTGCTGGCTCAGGATTCCGCCTTACTGGCGGAGTGGGGGCTCTCACAGGAATCTCACGACGGTAGCGGTCAGCCAGTGGTGGATCACCTCTGACCCGCTGACCGCGGCGGGGAGAGTAGGTCGGATCATCCGCTACCTCATCGTCATGTAGGGAAGGAGTATCCCTAGCGTTCTCTATCCTATCTAGGCGACGGTTCACCGCGGCAATATCAAGTTGTACGGTCTCAAACTGGGTGCCTAAAGCATCGAAACGGTTTAACATCAGACGCTCAAAATCCGTGGTGGCAGCGCTCGAATTCGAGCCTGCCGCTCGATCGTTGGTGACCTGTGGATCTACCATGCTTCTAAATGACCTACCACTACGGAGCATGCAAAACAGCCCGACCTGGGCTCTGATACCAACTGATGTAGGGTAGGCTATGGGGGTGCACTTCCTAGACTCTATATGCGACACAACCGTCGATGACGACAACAATTAATTGAGCAATGAAAATTTAACACCACAAACGGATAATCGCAACAAGAGAATAATTTTAGTATTGAGCGAATTTAGTTGGCTTTCCTCCGCTCGGAGGGCCAAAGCAAAGCGCGCGGCGAATAGCTCCTCCTGCAAGTTAGTACTCAATCGACACAAAATTCCACAAGCCAAATCCAAGCACAATACTGGATTATCCAATAATAATATCAAGAAATAATACAACTAAATCACGATGAAATAACTCACAACTAGGGGCTGGTTTGGAGCAATGGAAACAGCGGGTTTGGAGGAGTAGATCCGGGCCGGAGATGTGGTTGGTGGCTGTCCACGGTGGAAAACGGGATGGAAGAGCTGAAAACGGATAGATCCAGACAAATACGGATGGATCCGGGCACGAGAGTGGTAGATCCGACGTTAGGGATCGGATCCGGGCAACGACGGGGTAAACGGTGGGGAAATAACGGATCGGGGAGGGGAAATTTCAGATCTGAGTGGATCTGAAATTTTGGGGAGTTTGGGAAGGTGGATCCACGAAATAGGAGGGTAGGGTTGTTGTGGAGAGAGGGGTGAATGAGAGGAGTTGGTGGTTTGGAGGGAGGGAAGGAGGCAAGTGGTCGGCCGGCCACAAGGAGGCCGGCGGGCTGCAGGGATGGAGGGGGCGGCCTGTAGCTGGCCGGCGGGTGGCTGCTGGGCTGAAAGAGGGCGGAGGGGTTCGGCTGGACTGCTGGAAGGGCAGCGGCTGTAGTAGAGGGGCTGGCGGCAGCTAGGGGGGATTTGGGAGGGGGAGAAGATGGGGAAAGGTTAGGGTTACCTTGGGGAGGAGTCCTATTTATAAGAAAAACAAGCATTAGGGCATCCCCATCAACGGCTATGATTGGCCGGTGGGTTTAGCCCTTAAATAAATAAATACATGTCCGAAACAAATACATAAATATATGATTTTGACTCGCGGCGACGTGCCGGACGCAACCGCGGAGTCGGATCGGCGATCCGATCAAGTCTTCCGGCGGGAATAAATGAACGTGGGTCCCGCTCCTTCGTGTGCACGATCCGATGGAATCCCATCACCAGGTTTATTATAAGAATAGATCAAAAGGAAAAGTCTGTCAACTTAAAAATCTCTTTATAGTTTGAAGTTGTCTCTCATAGCTTGGTTTGAAAGATTTCACAAAGTCACGACTTTATTAGGATACAAACTAGGTCACTATGATCATACTCTCTATGTTAAAAGGAAAGCGGAGAAAATGATTGTTTTATAGTCTATATTGATGATATTATTACCACAAGAAATGATTTGGAAGAAACCACGTGACTTAAGAACACATGTGCAAGGACTTCGAAGTCGAGGATTTGGAAAAGTTAAAACATTTTTTAGAAATTGAAGTTGCGAGGTCAGACCGTGGAATCTTTATTTCTCAAAAGAAATATGTCATGGATCTCCTAGAAGAAACAAGAATGTTTGGTTGTGCATAAGCAAATACCCGCATAGAAGCAAACTGTAAAATTGATGAAGACAAGGATGGCGAGAAAGTAAATTCCTCAAGCTACCAGAGATTGGTGGAGGGCTTAACTACCTCACACACACTCGTCATAATCATTGTTTTAAATGTCCTCCGACATGTCCGACATGTCTCCCGACATGACCGACATGTCTCCCGACATGTCATTTTTTAGGGCAAAACAATATGTTTTTCTAAAAAAAATAGATCATGTCCTTTTGTAAAATATAGGCCGACATGTCCGATTTTTCCGATATATCGGCCGACACGACTTTTAAATATATTGCGCGCTATTTTATTTGTGTCATATTAACAGACTAGCAACATATGTTTAAATCCCCTATGAATATTGTAGAAAAGAGCGAAGCTTGTATATATTTTCTCAAGTATCAAATACAATGTATGAATACATATATATAGGAGAGAGAAAGAGAGAGGAGTCTCTTATACACAATGTGGGACTAAAGTAAAGAGAGAAGAATAAGAAACCAAATGGACTCATATATGAGCCTTTACATGAACTTTTCTAACACTCCCCCGCAAGCTAGAACGTACAAGTTGTAAGCACCCAGCTTGGACAGACATTGATAAAATAGGGTACTTGGTAGGGCCTTGGTGAGAATATCAGCAACTTGGTCAGTGCCCGGAACATGTTTTAATTCTAGCTTCTTCATTTGAACTTTCTCCCAGATGAAGTGACAGTCCACTTCAATGTGCTTCGTTCTTTCGTGAAAAACCGGGTTCTTGGCTATGTGTATAGCGGCTTGACTGTCACATAGTAAGATAGCTGGTGAGGGAAGTTTTATTCCTAGATCAGCGAGGAGACTTTCAAGCCATGTGAGCTCAGAGACAACTGATGCCATCGAACGATACTCCACTTCACCTGAAGATCGAGCAACCACAGCTTGTTTCTTACTACGTCAGGTAACAAGATGACCTCCAAAGTAGGTACAAAATTCATTGGTAGAGCGCCGATCATCCAGGGAACCAGCATAATCTGCATCAGAATACGCAACCAAAGTCGGAATAAAAGATGAGGTTTTGTATGCGAGCCCTTGACCAGGGGCTGTTTTTAGATAACTTAGGATGCATTCGACGGCCTGAAGATGAGACATTCGAGGGGAAAACATAAACCGGCTGACAACCCCAACAACAAATGATATATCTGGTCTCGTGACCGTTAGGTAAATTAGTTTTCCAACAAGTCGTCGATAGTATTCTAGATTTTGAAGAGGAAGATCAGCGTCAGAGGTATGCGCACACAGCTTGTGATTGACATTCATAGGAATGTTGATCGGTTTGCATCCCGAGTAGCCAGCATCCTGAAGAAGATCGAGACAGTACTTCCGTTGAGAGAGGATAAATCCATCAGGACGTCTCGTGATCTCAAGACCAAGGAAGTACCTAAGGTTCCCCGGATCTTTTGTTTGAAATACGGAGCTGAGGTGTTGTTTTACCGCTTGTATTCTCTTTGAATCATCTACAATGATTAGGATATCATCAACATATACTAACAGAAGAACCGTTCATGTTGTTCGATGCCGAGTGAACAGAGAGAAGTCTATCGAGCTCCGAGTAAAGCCAACTTCCCGAACAGCCTTACTGAACTTGTCAAACCATGCCCGAGGGGATTGTTTGAGACCATAGACTTCTTAAGGTGACACACTCGGGACTCCCCCGTGGTCTCAAACCCGGGAGGCTGTTGCATGTAGACTGTTTCTTGTAGATCGCCATTTAGAAAAGCATTCTTGATATCCAGATGATGTAAGAGCCATTTGCGATGTACAGCTACGGAGAGGAGGAACATAATGGGATAAGGGGTGTTGTGCGCAAGATCTGATACCTTTACGAAGAGCAATGGGGAGTTCAGAGGAGTCTATCGACGGAGTTGGCACTGAGACTGGTAGCGTGGAATTAGCCTGTATGTTATGACCTTTACTCCGTCTGGTGTATACCTGTAATTCGTGTGCTTTATGAGGAGAATCAACCTGATTGGAAGTCTCGGTATGAGGTGACGGACATGGAGTAATGAAATATGGAGGAGAAATAGATAAGGAGATAGTAGGAGAGCTCACTTCTTCCGTAGGTGCAGGCTCCCCCTGAAGTGAAGTCACATAATATGATTCAGATTCACGAAAGGTAACATCCGTCGTGACAAATATTCGCTGAGTCGGGGGATGATAACACTTTTATCCATTCTGGGTAGGCGAATACCCAAGGAATACACAGCGGAGAGTACGGGAGTCAAGCTTAGACCGACCCAGAGAATGGATGTGAGCAAAGCAAACACAACCAAAAGTTTTTGGTTGGAGAGAAGTCGGTTTAACCCCTAAGGTGAGAAGAGGAGTTTGATAGCCAAAACCTGAGACGGCAAGCGGTTGATAAGGTATGCATCTATGAGAACAGCATCACCCCAATAGAATTTAGGGAGGTCCATAGAGAAAAATAAACACCGAGCAACCTCCAAGAGGTGGCATTTTTTCGCTCAGCGACCCCATTTTGAGAAGGAGAGTGAACACAGAATGTTTGGTGGAGAATGCCATGATCGGCAAGGTAGTGAGCAAAGAGAGAGTTGACATACTCCCGACCATTATCACTGCGAAGAATTTTGATAGTAGCAGAGAATTGAGTAGATACCATTTTGTGGAAATTTTGAAAAAAAAAAACTTCATTTTTATTTATCATCAAATGAACCCATGTCGTGCGAGAGAAGCAATCAATAAAAGTAATAAACCAATGACATCCAGAAATTGAAGCAACCGGGCAGGACCCCCAAACATCAGTATGAACGATATGAAATGGGGTAGTACTTGGTAAAGAAACATGATGAACATGATTACGGTGATGTTTCGCAACAACAAATACATCACAAACAAAGTTTTTAAAACACACAGAAGGAAAAGCAGGAAATAAACGTTGCATTATAGCAATAAAGGGATGGCCAAGACGACAATGCCAGGTGAGCAGGTCGGAAGTCTGCGACGCATGGAGAGCTTGCGGAGGAGGACACCCAGTGGAGGAGTCAAACACATACAGACCATCCTGCATGCTACCAGAGCCAATCATTTGCCCTGTCTTCAGATCCTGAAAAACACAATGAGAAGGAAAGAAGGTAATTGAGCATTGATGAGAATTAATCAAGTGACTAACAAAAAGCAAACTGCGAGAGAAATTTGGAGCATGAAGCACAGAAGATAAAGTGAGAAAAATAAGGGATGGATCCTTTTCCAGCAATGGAGGAGAAAGAGCCATCAACAATGCTCACATTATCTCGTCCAGAAAGAGGAGAATATGACACAAAACCTGAAGCTGATACAGTCATGTGATCAGTGGCACCAGAATCGATAATCCAATGAGTAGAAGGATGAGCAGTAGTAGAATGAGCACCTAGAGTACCAGTGTGGGCAAGAGCAGTGGACTCAGTTGTTAAAGGCGCGCCTAAGGCTCCAGGCTCAACAGGCTCAGAGGCTTGCGCCTTCGTGCGCCTTTTTTGCGCCTTTGGAGTATAAAAGGCGCGTTTGAGAGCGGTTTCTGTTGCAAACCTTTTTTTTCCCAATAGAAAGAAAGAAATAATGTAAGAACTCAATATTTTCTGCATGATTTAGTGTTTGTGAAACATAATCGAGTGTTAAGACTTATATATGATGTAAACGACCATATTGATTCTATTTTTTAAGAGTTATAAATGATAGTAATGAATGATTAATGAGTAGAATAGATGAAAAATCTGATCAAGAAGATGAATTGATGCTTGATGCTTATTTTTTTAAATGAATGTGGTTGCGCCTTGTCTTCGTCAGGCGCGCGCCTGCGCCTTGAGCCTAGGCTCCAAGACCCCTTTGCGCCTTGGTGCGCCTTGCGCCTTTAATAATTAAGGCAGTGGAGGAAGTGGCAGGCTCTGTAGTAAGACCAAGCATCATGCGTCGAAGGGTTAGCATCTCTTCAGCAAAGAAGGAGGATGACTGACAAGTAGTAGGGCAAAGAATTCCAGAAAAAATGCTCTCAGGAACCTCGGTCAGATGAGCAGAATGATAGTTTCTCCCTGGATTTCTACCACGACCGCGGCCACCACGCGATGACAAGCCTCCCCTAGGAGGAGGAAATCCATGTAGACTGAAGCAGGTATCACAGATATGACGAGGTTTGCCACAATAATCGCAAGAGAGATGGTCTCGATCTGTAGGTTTAGGTTTGAAATCACGAGAATCACGGCTGCCAGAAAAAGGCTGATGAGCAACCAACGCTGATTCCTCGGTAATAGCGGTGGCGTTCCGGGATTGTCGACAGTCAAACTCCTGCTGAACAATGTTGTACACCTCTGGAAGCGAAGGAATAGGAACACGTCCAAGGATCTGGACAGTAATCTGATCAAAATCTCGGTGTAACCCATGCAAAAATTCAAACACCCGATTACGTTCCACGTGAGCCCGCAGTAAGAGTTCATCCGCATTACAGACCATGACGAGCGAATCAAAGTGGTCGTACTCCTGATAGAGTTGAGTAAACTCAAGATAATAAGCCGAAGGGGGGCGATCGCCCTAGCGAAGAAGAAAGATTTTGCGACGCAGTTGGTAGATCCGGGCTGCATTCCCCTTCCTGGAATAGGTAGCATCAGCGCGTTTCCAAATATCAGCAGGAGTGTCTAAAAAAAGGTAGTTGCTGGCAACGGATTCCTGCATGGAATTTATGAGCCAAGACATAACAAGGGAGTTTTCTGACTCCCATTGAGACCAAGTTATAGAGTCCTTGGCCGGAGCACTGGTGGCGCCGCTGATATAGTCAAAGAAACGACGACTCTTTAAGGCTAAAGTGATGGAGCGAGACCATGATAGAAAACTAGTATCGTCCGTTCTGATCGTAGTAATCAGAGAGAAATTGTGATTCAAGCCAGCCCGGGTAGATCCAACGGGGGTGCCTCCAAAAACACGATGGAGGGGAACGGAGAACACTTCTTCAAAGAGCGGAGTGGAAAGAGGGCTTCATTTGATAACTAGAAGCATTTCTCCTCTTAGGACAAAAAACACAAGATCTGAGTCTGGGGAACATCCAACTGTTGGAATCTCTCTAAAAATCAGTAGAGCGATAAGCAAGCGAAAGCGAAACTTTTTCCAAAGTTTTAGGACAATCGGACCGGCAGAGCTCCAGCGAGGGAAGCATCCCGTCAGCCAGTGCCGACTAACCGACGCAGAGACCGCGCAGGACGGCCCGCTGGCAGAGAAGAATGAGGGAAGGAGGGCGGCGGCGAGCGGCGGTTGGGAGAGAAGAAGCGTTGGCGGCGAGCGGCGACGAGCGGAAGACCACGCAAAGTTAGGTTACGGCGAGGAGCGTCTCTGATACCATGTTAGCAAATAGAACTGTAAATTCAATTATGCGTGAATAGGGCCTCTTATATAAGAGGTTACAATAAGGGCTAATATAAAGCTAACAGTTAATAATATTTTATCTTTGATACTATTCAAAATTATTTTGTAATATACATGACTCATTCTTCATCTATTTGTTATATTAATTTACTTTTAGAACTGTTAGAAAGGCCCATATGAGAGGCCCAGTTATTTTGGCCCAATAATGTATTCCCCCTTCTTTAGTCCCACATTGTGTATAGAATTTTCTCTCCTCTCTCTCTCTCCTATAAATATGTATTCACTCCTTGTATTTTATACATGAAAATATATACAAGCTTGAGCCTTTTTCTACATGGTATCAGAGTCAGGTTGTTCTACAAAAATTCTTTTTCTCTCTCGCTGACCGCTCTCTCCGGCGGTCTCCTCTTTTTTTTTCTCTGACCGCCCCCCCCCCCCCCCCCCCGGCGGTCTCTAATTTCTCTGACCGCAACCCCCCCCCCCCCCCCGCTGCTACGTTTTTTTTTCCTCCCTCTCACGCCTCTTCTCCAGCGCTCTTATACTTCTCTGAGTCTGACCAGTGGGACCCACCACTTCAGGCCTCAGCCCGCCAGCGATCTATCAGCCGCGATCTCTCAGCCCGTCTGCGATCTCCATATCAGATCGTTAGCCGCGATCTCTCAGCCCGCCAGCGATCTCCATCTCAGATCGCTAGCCGCGTTCTCTGTCGAACTCTCCTACAGTAGCTCTCCTCTGCGGTCTGCCTGCTCGGCGGTCTGCCGTCTCAGCGGCCTCCTCAGCTGCCTCCTCTGCGGTCTCCTCTGCCGCTTAATCGGTCTTCCCAACAATCCCGTGCGAAGCTCCCGTTTGCGGCCTCCTCCCGCTTCTCAGATCGATAGCCGCGTTTCTCTCCCGCGTCTCTCCAGCGAGCTCTCCAGCGATCTCTAGCCACGATCTCTCAGCTCTCCAGCGATCTCTCTCGTGTTCTGCTCAAGCGGTCTGCTCAAGCGGTCTCCTCTGCTCGCTCTCAAGCTGTCTGCGTCTTCTGCTCCAGCGGTCTGCTCGCCTTCTGCGGTTTACGTCTTCTGTCGGATCGGCCTGCGCCTCTAGCAGTCTGCCTCCTGTGCCTGCGGCTTACCGACGTTTGCCTGCGCCCTTCTTCACGCGACCTCCAGCGATCTCCAGATGCCTTCCTCGGTTGACTCAACGGAGCTGCCTGCCCCTTCTCCTGCAGCCCGTCCGACCCCCTCGTCTGATCTCCGGGACGAGCTGCGGATCACCACTATCTCCCTCTCCGGGAAGAAAAATTTCATTCAATGGGTGCACTCGGTCCGACGGGTTCTTCAATCCAAGGGCCTTCTGCAACATCTCACTCAGGCACCTCCATCACCTCCTACGGAGGATTGGCTCCGGAATGACGGCCACGTTCAAACTTGGCTTCTCAACTCTCTGGATGGTGAGCCATATCAAATGGTCATGTATCATGAGACTGCCAAAGCTATGTGGGATGAGCTCCATTCATTATACTCAGGCAATGACAGCCTCCAATATCTCTACGACATCATCACCGATCTTCAGGCTTTAGATGCGGCCGGGGCTGCCGACATGACCTCTTTTGTTGCTCGGGCCAAGACTCTGGTTGAAGCCTGGATCCAGTATCAGCCTTCTACGAATGATCCCGCGGCTCAACGGGCTCAGAAGGAAGCAGTCTGCATAGCTATGATCATGGCTCGTGCTCCACCACACCTGCAAAGCATTCGGGCTCGAGTTCTTGCCTCAGCCACTACTCCTTCTCTCTCAGATGTGTGCTCCATGCTCCTCCGAGTCTCCGCACCTCAGGATGCTCCTCCACCACCCTCCCCAGCCCTTCTCCAGCGGACAAATGCCCCCTTACTTCCCCTACCTCCATCTGCTCGTGGTGGACGCTCGGGCTCTCGGGGAAGGGGGCGCGGTGGTCGACCTCGACCAAAATGTACCTTCTGTGGGCGAGACGGACATTTTGAAGCAACCTGCTACCAGAAAAATGGTCATCCTCCTCGTCCGACTGCAGTTGTTGTTGATGATAGCTCCTCTGCCTCTCGCACTGATCTTGAGGTGCTCCGCCTACAGCTCCAGCAGCTCCAAGAGCAGATGTCCTCCTCTGCCTCCGTCGCCTCCGTCTCCAATACAGGTATCGTCTGTCTCTCCACTAGTCCAAGTTGGATAGTGGACTCTGGTGCCACTCATCACATCACCTCGCTACGCCCACCCAAGTACTCGACTACTCCTCATCCAAAGTGTATCACCGTGGCTAATGGGGCGACTGTTCCTGTCTCTGGCTCGGCTGACTTATCTCTTAACTCCTCCCTCTCTCTCCGCTCGGCTCTTCATGTCCCGGGCTCCTCGTTCAACTTACTTTCTGTTAGCCGTCTTACTACGGATCTCGATTGCTCCGTCATATTTACATCCTCTTCTTTTCTGATACAGGATCGATGGGCGCGGACTACCATTGGTAAAGGGCAACTGCGTAACGGGCTCTACCTTCTCGACGACTATCCCAAAGTTCTCTCCTCTGTCTCCTCTGTTGATTGGCATCGACGTCTTGGACATGCCCCGCTTCCAGTCCTCCAGAAGGCACTTCCCGATGTATCTCTTCCTGCTTTCCAGTGTGATACATGTATTTTTTGCAAACAATCGCGTTCTTCTTTTCCAGCACATTGTACTCGGAGCTCCGCTCCTTTTGATTTACTGCATTCTGATGTGTGGGGTTCATATAAAGTTACTAGTATCTCTGGTTATCGATACTTTATTACGTTTATTGATGATTATTCTCGAACAACATGGTTATACTTACTACGAGATCGCTCCGAACTCCCTCGTGTTTTTAAGGCCTTTATCCTTGAAACCCACACACAATTCTCAACTACTATCAAAACGCTACGCACAGATAATGCTCGCGAATACACAAGCCATGACTTTGCAAATTTGTGCTCTGAATTCGGAATTATTCACCAGACTTCATGTCCCTACACCCCACAGCAAAATGGTGTTGCCGAACGGAAGAACCGACACTTGCTTGATGTAGCCCGCTCTCTCATGCTTCACATGAACGTCCCCAAAGTCTACTGGAACTTTGCGGTCTCCACTGCGTGCTTCCTCATTAACCGCATTCCCTCCTCTGTCCTCCACCATGCCACTCCAGTCAGTCTTCTTTTTCCCTCTGCTCCGACTTTCCCCCTTACACCTCGAATCTTCGGATGTACCTGCTATGTCCACATCATGGGACCATCCATGGATAAGCTGGATCCCAGGGCGGCCAAGCATATCTTTGTTGGATATTCCCGTACTCAAAAAGGCTACGTCTGCTATAATCCTACCACCCGAAAAATCTCGGTTTCGGCTGATGTTACTTTCCGTGAGTCTCAGCCGTTCTTCTCTGGTCCTCTACCCAGCTCTCCTCCACCACCTCTTACACAGTCCACCCTGAGACCGGCCATACCTGTTAACACACCTCCGCCACCAGCTCTTCCAACACCAACTCCTGCTTCTGGTCCCTCTAGACCGCCCCTTATCCGTGTCTACTCTCGTCGCGCTCCTACGTCCGTTGCTCCTACGCAGTCGGCCTCTACCTCGGGTACTCCGCGCCCGGAAAATCCGGTAACAGATTCCACCGCTCATCCTTTGGCGAACTATGTCTCCCTACATCGTATCTCTCCTCCTCTTAAAACCCTTGCTACTTCATTATCCTCCGTTTCTATTCCTAACTCTGTGCAGGAGGCTCTGCAGCATCCTGGCTGGCGTGCCGCTATGGAGGAGGAAATGACCGCTCTCTGGCCAACCAGACATGGAATCTGGTACCCCCGCCCTCCGGGTCAGAAACCGATTGGGTGCAAATGGGTCTATGTCATCAAACATGCTCCTAATGGAACGATTGACAGGCTCAAAGCTCGATTGGTCGCTCGTGGCTACACCCAACAACAAGGCATTGACTATGAAGAGACTTTTTCTCCCATGGCCAAACTAAACACGGTTCGTGTGCTTATCTCTGTAGCTGTACACCGTCAATGGCCCTTACAACTGGATGTGAAAAACGCCTTTCTGAACGGCGATCTCAACGAAACAGTTTACACGGAGCAACCTCCCGGGTTTGAGACCACGGGGGAGTCTATGGTCTGTCATCTGGTAAAATCATTGTATGGTCTCAAACAGTCCCCTCGGAATTGGTTTGACAAGTTTAGTAAGGCTCTTCAAGAAATTGGCTTTACTCGGAGCTCGGCAGACTTCTCGCTGTTCACTCGCCATCGGTCCACGGGAACTGTTCTTCTGCAGGTTTACGTGGACGACATCATAATCACTGGAGATGACTCAAAAGGAATACAGGCGGTCAAACAACATCTTAGCTCTGTATTTCAAACAAAAGATTTGGGACACCTTCACTACTTCCTAGGTCTGGAGATTGCCAGACGACCGGATGGACTTGTCCTTTCTCAGCGCAAATACTGCCTCGATCTTCTTCAGGATGCGGGCTACTCCGGCTGTAAACCAATTAACACTCCAATGGATGTAAATCACAAAATTTGTGCTCAGTCCTCTGACTCCGATCTCCTGTTACAAAATCCGGAATACTATCGCGCCTGGTTGGAAAATTAATCTACCTAACTGTAACAAGACCAGACATCTCCTTCGCTATTGGTATTGTCAGTTGGTATATGCATGCCCCTCGGGGCTCTCATCTTCAGGCTGTTGAACGAATCCTCCGATACCTCAAAACAGCCCCCGGTCAAGGACTAGTTTACAAAACCTCATCATCAACTCCAACACTAGTGGCATACTCTGATGCTGATTATGCCGGGTCCATAGATGATCGTCGATCAACCAGTGGTTTTTGCACGTACTTCGGAGGATACTTGATCATCTGGCGAAGCAAGAAACAAGCTGTAGTTGCGCGTTCCTCAGCTGAAGCAGAATACCGGGCAATGGCATCTGTGGTTTCAGAACTCACTTGGCTGGAAAGCCTCCTTACGGATCTTGGTATAAGGCTTCCCTCACCTGCTCTCCTCTTCTGTGATAGTCAAGCTGCTATACATATTGCTAAAAACCCGGTCTTCCATGAAAGAACAAAGCATATTGAGGTAGACTGTCATTTCATCCGGGAGAAAGTTCAAATGAAGAAGCTCGATCTGAAGCATGTTCCTGGTACTGAACAGGTTGCGGATGTCCTCACAAAGGCCCTGTCCAGTACTCTCTTCCATCAATGCCTATCCAAGCTCGGCGCCTACGATTTGTACGCTCCAGCTTGCGGGGGAGTGTTAGAAAGGCCCATATGAGAGGCCCAGTTATTTTGGCCCAATAATGTATTCCCCCTTCTTTAGTCTCACATTATGTATAGGATTTTCTCTCCTCTCTCTCTCCTATAAATATGTATTCACTCGTTGTATTTTATACATGAAAATATATACAAGCTTGAGCCTTTTTCTATAAGAACATATAATTATAGTTAGTATACATAAAAATAAAATTATTATTTATAAGGTATGGAAATCCGATATTTTAAAATATCTCTGACATCTCCAACATCCGACATTTAAAAACTCAATCCGATATGTCGCCGACATCCGATATTTACAACCTTGTTCACACCTTTAATATTGGTTTGTAGTCACTCCTCTTTACGCATATATAGAGCTGCAATGTAATGTTAATTATTTAGATTTGATATAATATATTTTCCAATTCTCAACTAATAAAGGTGAAAAACTACTAAAAACTGTCCATCATTTGTGCATATTCTCAACAAGTATATAGCGACAGGAAAAACCTAATCATAAGACAGTATGTACCCACCACCCAGAGTAAAAGTTTAGGCTTTCGAGTTGTTATGTTGTCAGTAACCAACTTAAATCCTTGATGTGCATCAATGATTTCCACTATAGTCATTGCACCAAGCAAGAAAAATACAACTTCACTCACTTCAGCCGATGCTCTTGCTAATTCAGTAACAGCAATATCTGATGAAGGAGCCTGCATACAATGGATATCAGATAATAAACTGCAAATAAAATATATTAAAATAAGAACTAAAACAAACTGTTAAGTAAAAACATCATCATCACAATCATTGTTAATAGTCCTACACTAACTATTTTGGGTAGATTTTAGGAATCCTTATCTTTCCATTATATTAAATGAAATGAGGTCTTTGTTGTTCAAAATATCTATTGTATCTAGAGTTTAAGTTTATTTCATTTGTATATTTCTTTTCTTTGGAAGCATTCTTGTAATTTTGAGGTGGTTCCCTAATATAAAGAATGTGTGTAACCTAAAACAAAACACAGCATTTCATTTCACTTGCATGAAACCAGAGCAAGTGTGATGGACATCACCTGCAGCTCGACTTTCTCTTGGCAGCCTGTGATCAGTCTCCTCTCACATTGCAACCCAAACTTCTTCTGCGAAGCTCTAACACGAAGTAGATGTGTTGTAACTGCAGTCGATAAGCCTGCTTGTTGCTCTCGGTCCTTGAGTATTCTTCTTCTCTACAGGAGCCACGCCACTGGGTCACCATTCTTTAATCGTCTGAGGGACGATCTCAGACTATCAATTGTGATTGCTTCTTACACTATGATTCATCCTTCTCACTTCAAATAAGCATTCTTCCACCAACTGAGCTTGTTTTGTTCTCACTATTTATTGAGAGCCTCAAGTTTTCATTTATTGTCCTCGTCAACATTCAAAAGCAACAGCCATCTCTCCTTTTGGTCGAGAGCAGACGCTACAACCTTCTTCTCCATCAATTGAGAATAGCCACCTTAGTCGTCTCCCACCCGCCATTCGCCGAGCTTGTAATGTTCTCGACTCTTTGACATTATTATACCTCAATAGGCAATGAGTCTCGAGCATCTTCAGGACCAGCCTAGTTGTGTAGTCCATCATCCTTGACAATGAGTATCGAGTTTGTGGAGTTTCATGAATTGTGGTCGTCCCCAATCCAGCCATCCATTGTCATTGTATCTCACAACCTATTGCCTTCATTGTTTCATTATATATTGGATGCTTTATTAACTTTGGTGCCACTAACCACACAACTGATGTATTATTAACTCAATGCTCATTCGATTCTTCTCATACTAATGTTTGCATGGAAGATGGCTCTTTAACTCCGGCTATGGGTTGAGATTCTCTACCTCTATCCCCTAGTTTTCCTCACAATAATGTTCTACACATTCTTATATGTTACAAGAAATATTATATACAAACTTACTACATGTTAGTTTTTTAACTCATGTCATATTTTTTGCAAACTCATTGTCCTTATTAGGACCTTTGTCGGAAGAACATTTTTGCAACTGGAGATAAGTGGAGGATTGTATCAATTTGAAAGGGTAGATGCCTCCGGAAAAAACTACAGGTTACTCTTCCATTTATTTTTTTCATCAATTGTTTTACATTTTATATCTCATGTTAAAAAGAACTTCTGTTATGGCATGCCTGACTGGATCATATGGACATTGATGCATTTAGTATTTATTTCCTTATATTCAAAGCTCTATTTCTTTGTTTCAAACTGCAATGTGTTATATGTGTATGTACCTAAAGCTACACTCTAGTACAAAATTCTTTCAATTTGTGCATTAGAATGTTGGGAGACTCACGTGTTATTTCTGTGGAAGGATAAAGATACTATGTTACCAACACTAATGACTATTCCAACATGACCTGGATATTTTATTGAATCTTGTGATGAAATTTTTTGTGTTCAGATCTTTCATGTGATGGTGAAAATATGATATCAAGCTACTATCCAAGTCGTTCGCATTAATAATGGAAAAGAATATCTTTCATCCCAGTGTATCTATACAATTAGATATTATTCACCACTTATGTCCGGGCACACCACCACAAAATTGTGCATGTTGAATGAAAAAAAGATCGGCGGGCACACCACCACAAAATTGTGCATGTTGAATGAAAAAAAGATCACATGTTGGTCATCATTTACCAAAATCACCTTGGTCTTTTGTTTTTCTCACCAGTTGTATTTGTATAGCATTAAGGTTCTCCATGGCATTTGATCTCTGTCAGCTTTGGACCATCACCACAAGTTTCTCCATGCCAAGACATTTATACGAATACGATCGGTCGAGTCACAACCGCCTCGCTAAACGTTGACATCATAGTCTCACTCGTGTATATGGTCTACATAGCCCTAAGTGGTTTTTCAGTAATTTCATTTTAGGTCAACTCCCGCATATATAAGGAACAGGAGGAGAGTCATTTTGATAACTTGGATAATTTGGTTGTTTCGGCTGTCACAGGAGTGAAGAGCTTTTAGAGGGACCATGCTCTCAAGAGTCAGATATCGAGCATACCTCGCTATATTGTATTGCCACTTCGACTAATTTACTACTTGTTTGGGTTCGGCGATAATAGTGATTAGCTATCAACCGGTCCAACCTACCGCCATCTTAAGGTTCAATCATGAACCCTAAGTGGATCCTCCTTCACTGTCCCGACTCCAGTCCACGAACAGCTATTTCCATGCGTCTCCAAGCTCGATTCCACTCCCCGGCGCGCCGTCCGCTCGCAACAATCAAGAACTTCCTGTGCTGCTCGCCACGAGGCTTCAGCCGATCCTCGACCAACCACTTGTGTCGTCGCCCTTGCTCACGATTTCAACCAATCCTCGACCATCGCAAGCTTCGCTCTAGCTGCACGTCTGACAACGACCTCGCTCGCAGATAACATCAAGTAGGTGGTATTTGTTTTCCTCATTTTCACCCTAGATGGCATTGAATTGTTGTGTTTTAAGGTTACAAAGATTGATTTACACATTATTGTCTGTAGGTTAGGAGCCGGAAAAGGAGCAATTTAGAAATTATGGGAGTAAAATGGAGCTAAGGAAATGATTTCGGACGAGGGGACAGAGACAAAGGCATGAGAGCAACATACGAAAACGAACGGCAAATGACATACCGTGCGTCCATACGCATGTGTCAATGCACGATCTTGCACAGCCCAAGCACGAACATGCGCTCAGACGCACGTTCGTGCATATTCAATACAAATCCAAACGCATGTTTGTGCATTCTTCCCAAGGCACGCTCATGCGCCAGCTAGCATGCCTATGTGTTCTTCCCGGCTCCTCCACTTCCTTGGTAGTTACAACAAGACACGCTCGTGCGTTTATACAAACGGTTGAGCATCCCCGGCAGTTATCTCCGTGTTCCTGGCAGTTTTGGGCGGTTCCCTCCAATTCGGGGGTGATTTGATGCACTTATGAAAAACGCACACCCATGCATTTGGCCCTTTATTATATATACTTGAATTTCTCTATTGAGAGAGAGCTTTTTCATTTCTTCCTGTCTTTGGGCCAAATTTCATCAGACTCCCCCCTCACTTCAGAGTTCTTAGGCGTATTGTAGATAAATTTTAGAGAGGAAAATCACTGAAGTTCGAAAGAACAATATTGTGGAGTCTGAAACTGAGTCTGGCTTGAAGGTGTTCTACAGGATTGACGACCCTAGTAGCGTTTGCATTTCTATTATCACTTTTGTGAACTTTATCTCTGAAATTATGCAATCTTCTTTCTTTATCTTCAATCTACTTGTGGTTTGCCAAATAATAAGAGGCTAACTCTCTTGTTGGGATCATAGTGTAGTATCATGAATTAAGATTAGGACTTATATAAGTGAATGAATTATATTTCTCTTTTATTTCTTAAAATTAGAGTTCTATTCATATGCTTAATGTGTACTCTAGTATAGTAAGTCACTACTCCAATTTCGTGTGCAATTGTTTAGTATCGGACCTGAGTAAATTAACTTACGAACTCTGTGTGTTAACCCGAAATCCTGCGACCGCAGTAAGATCCAGACAAGTCCAGAGCCAAGGCATGTCTCAGCATCCGGCAACATGGGCAGTTACTCTCCTGGTAGTCGCCATCCACAGCCTCAAGGGAGCGGGCGGTTACGTACTGGGTAGTCGCGCATCCCTCCAGTCAGCCCTCAACATCCAGTCTAGAAGAGCTCCGGGCGAGCATCCTAGGAGCCTGCCTGAGCTTCTCCTCTGACGGAAGTGGCTCGTGCGGTCATATCCCGTTGTAACTGCATGAACCCTCCTCTCTCCTTAGTAAGCAGTAGCATGTGAGGTTACATCTTGTTGTAACAGCACGAACCTTTCAATATTAATTACAACATTAATTGCTCCCAACCGTCTGGGCAGCCTACCCCCCAGTATAAATAGGGGCCCAGGGTGCTTAAAAAGGACACGAAACTTGAGCCAGAATAGGTGCGGTTATAAGTTCTAAGTCATCGGATGCCTCTAATTCTCTGTGCTTTTTTTCCTTGTGCCTTGTAATAGCCTTTTTGTGGAATATTACTGCCCGCAGCAAGTGGAATTCGTCGTTGTGGGTAAATCTGGTGTCCGTCGTTGCTAGCAGCAATCTCTTTTTGTGCTCTGTTTGCTCGATCATCAAGGGCTAGTAACTGATTGCTTGCGGTTCCTGATTCCCTCGTTATTTGCTTGACCCGTCGCTAAGTGTGGAAGTTGGTGACAATTTCGCCATTAACAATTCGAACACGCGGCCTTTAGATCAGGAAATCGGTGAAACCGCCCAGTGCATGATATGAGGCAGCAGAGCCTGCGCAGAACAGGAGTTCAGGGCAAGCGGTTACGTGTGAGTACCCCCTCTCTCAGGGCGGGTACCCGCGAGGAGGCCCTGAGTACCCCATGCGCGGTTAGAAGCAGTAACAAATGGAACTCATCTCGAGGACGCCCAGGAGGTGGAGCAGATCCCGGTTCCTGGGGGAGATGGATATAGAACCGTATCCATAAATGCAGAATTGGAAAAGAAGAAAATGAGTTGTTGATCCAATGTCTCTTTGATAACATTGATGTTTTTGCCATTAGAATAAAATAGGGGATCTCAAAAGGAACAATATAACCACCATATTTAAAACAATATTAGGCCATTAGTTTCCTTAGAATAAATTTAGCAGGAAATTAGAATAAAATGTTCATAGCTGCTTTGTCTTTGACAATATTACAGCATTGAAGGTGAGTAGGCTTTCAACTAGCCCTATTGCACTCAATTGTCATCTTGCCAACAACTGAAAAGAATTAAATGCATCATTCTTGCTTAACAATATACCGTCACGTTTGCTGCGGAATCATGCCCTCAAATCAAAGCCAAAGACATCAGAGAGGGCAGACTCAAGAATCCATTTTGATTTATGTGCACATAACCATGCTTCCTTCATTCAGCATCCAGAGCATTGGTCTTGCACACTATTTCAGTGGTAATCTGTGAGCAGCCACTTTGTGCATCTATTGTCAAAGGTTCGGTCTTTCTCCTCTGAGAGAAGCCACTTTGGGCATAGGGCCAAAGGTTAGGTCTGTTTCCAATCTTCCCCCGCCCATACCCCCAATGATTGGGGACTATATGGGTTCTGTTGTTGTTGTTGTATTCTTGCTTAACTCAAGTGTAGACGACCAAGCAGACACAAAATATCCTAACAGCTTATAATTCTAAATAAAAATAAATATTATTCACCAAAAAGCGAAGTAAAAGTCAAAAGAATAGATTTGTTGTCCAGATATTCTCTCTCGACAGTAAGCTCTCATGTAATAAGCACTATAAGAAGACATATCTCAAATTTAAAAATTCAGTGAAGAGGAGGATTTTCCAGTAATTCATGAATGATACCCCGATACTTCTGATAACCCACAAACAAACAGCCATCAATAAACCTACTCCACTTTTGTTGAATGCTAAAGATTCTTCAAAAATTATGCCTGCATACCCTAGTACAAAGAACAAAGCCATGGAAGCATCCTGTAGCATAAGATGATTGTCATTAGAAAGGGTGTCACTTAAAGGTAAAAGTAATTTCATTAAAAAGGGATGTCTAAAACATGCGGCATAGCAAAGGGAATAAGAATGGAATAAACAGCTATATAAAATATTCTCAATGAATCAGTAGCAAGTTCAGTTGAAAGCATTTTAATCTGAAAGAGTACTAAACAGGACAGAAGACAACCTGATTTGCAGCTACCCAGGAATGATTAATAGCTGCAGCCCCCACGAGAGCTGATAAAAGAATAGTAAGAGCTTTAAGCAGATCAGTTTTTGGCTGGTAATTAGCTTTGAAATCCTGTGAGGTTACTTCATCAACTGAACAAATGGGATCGCAAGCTCCAGATCTATCCAACAGCTCCTATTTAATTCCAATGTCAAGTCAGTACTTGAAAATGAAGCATTACAGGAGTAACAACACAGCCTTCCTTTTATCTCCAGATAAAGTAATAAAATAAAAAATGAGTTTAAATTGTGAGGAAATGTTCCTGCAAGTGACATTTGATACTCAATGCTAGGTTATGAGAAGCTTGTATAGTCTGTTATGGAGAGAATAAAAATTTGGATGAAGATCCGGATTTTGGATGGCTATAACTGAAAAGTAAATTAATGTTTCCAGCATCCAATATTCAGGTTAAAGTGCCAATTCTATTTACTAAATGACGCAAAACAAAACCTATATACTCTATAAATAGGAGTTGAGATTTGAACTAAAGACATTTTTGTGTGGACCTATGATGAGATGACAAATTTGCCCCTAGCAGCTTCTAAGCTGTCATCTTTGAAATAATGAAACATTTACTGTCCTTATCTGATATTTAAGCAATCGATCAAATGGTAAAGCCATTCCTCCAGTGAAATTTTAATTTTAATTTAATTTAGGCCACCAATCTGGAATTTAATTAATCAAATAGTTAAAGCTGATTGAGAGAGAAAAAATTAAATGATCCTTACATGTGTCAAAATAAAGTTAAAATAATTTGCCTGCAGCACGCAGATTTCCTCCAGAGAAAATTTGATTTTGCTGCATTATACATATATATAGAGAGAGACATATATGCGAGCAATCACACACAATGTTCCTACATGTAAACGCAGGAATGGTAGGTGCCATCACTCACCATCCATGTGTGCACCGTGCGGCAATGGCAGTGTTGAACTGTGACTCGATCATCCATGTGTGCACCCTGAATCTTTTGATAAGGAAGATTCATAGAACCAATGAGCCTTTTGATAAGGTGACTCAAAACCACTGAATCCTTAAGAGACGGATTCTCAAAACTCTATCAGCAGGTAGGGGTTGAATTTTTGTTTCCACAATGTAATCCTCTTCAACAAGCTCTGAGGATTTTCATTCTTATAAGCACTGTGTGGATTCTTGATGTGGAAGAAAGCAGCAGCAACAATTCCCCTTCAGATGATGAAGGAAAGAGGAAAGAAATTGAAGGATGTGTCACTCTCTCCGTGATCATGTGTGGGGTGACGAGGCCTACCACTTTCTTCGTTGTAGAGGCCACTAGCAGTTACAATGGCGTCTTTGAGTGGCCAATTCTGAACGAGTACCAAGCAATCATCTCCACCTTCCATCAAGTGATCAAATTTGCCATAAAGGCGAAGCAATTCCGGGTCAAGAGTGACCCCAAGGTCGCAAGACAATGCTACGTTAACTCAGTTAACGTGATCGAGAGCTTCCCCCTAATAGTTGAAGTTGTGCCTGAAGTACCTCTGCCTCCTGTTGCTGAGGAGTGCGTGGAAGTGGCGGAAGCTGAATCCGTCGAGAAGAACCTGTTGTCGAAGCAAAAAAGGATGGTGCTCACCTGGAACCTGCCCAGGTCATCTTGAATGTCCAAGTTGCTGGAGGTGATGGAGATAGAGTGCTCTCCATCAACGCTGAACTTCAAGAGGAGGAGAAAACTGAGCTGATCGCTTGCCTCCTCAAGAACCTTTGTAACATCCCGACTTTTATTGGGCCACTAGACCCTAGTGAGCCCAATAAAAGTAGGCCCGAGCGGTAGAAAACTACCATTTTAAGTAATGTTGCGCGCCGCAACTAAGTCATTGGGGTATAGTGACCAAATGAACCCCGAATTGACTTCCGTCAGTTCCGTTAGACTCGTATGAACAATACGAGCGCAACGGAATTCGTTGCACTTCGATCCGAGGTCGTTTGGAGAAAACGACCATTTCGGGTGTCGTAGCGCGCCACTACCTCATTATTATGAATAGTGACCGTACGAACCTCGAATTGACTTCCGTCAGTTCCGTTAGACTCGTATGAACAATACGAGCGCAACGGAATTCGTTGCACTTCGATCCGAGGTCGTTTGGAGAAAACGACCATTTCGGGTGTCGTAGCGCGCCGCCACCTCATTATTATGAATAGTGATCGTACGAACCCCGAATTGACTTCCGTCAGTTCCGTTAGACTCGTATGAACAATACGAGCGCAACGGAATTCGTTGCACTTCGATCCGAGGTCGTTTGGAGAAAACGACCATTTCGGGTGTCGTAGCGCGCCACTACCTTATTATTATGAATAGTGACCGTACGAACCCCGAATTGACTTTCGTCAGTTCCGTTAGACTCGTATGAGTAATACGAGCACAACAGAATTCGTTGCGCCTCGATTCAAGGTCGTATGGAGAGTATGTCATTTTAGGGCTATGCAGACCACATCAGTGCAACACACGAAATATAAAGCGCACGAACCCGGTATCAGCCCCGGCAGATCATAATGGACCCCGGGACCATGGAAGACCCCGACCTAGGTACACCTCGGTCAAACTCCCCCCCCCCCCCCCAGCTGGAAATTATTGGAAAATGAAAAGAAAGGGGGGGAGGAGAGAGAAGCCCCTCCCCCAAAGGAGGGGGCTGCCCATGAATAGGAGGAGAGGGGGGGGGGGGGGGGGGGGGGGGGGGGGGGGGGGGGGGGGGGGGGGGGGGGGGGGAGACCTCCCCCTTCGTATAAAAGGAGGGCCAAGCCCCTCCTTTCAGAACACCACCCTCCCCCTCTCAAGCTTCTCCCCTGCCAGCAGCCCAGCCACCTCCTCCTCCACCCTGCCGGAGCCAGCCCAAGCCGCCGCCACCTCCCTCCTTCTCCATGGCCGGCCACCGCCCCTCCACTTCTCGAGCCCCACCACAGGTAGAACCTCCCCCCTCCTCCTTCCTACCTCCCGGAGGAGGCCACCCCTCTCCCCGTCGCCGGAGCGCCGCCGGCCGCCGCCCCGAGCCTTGCAAGGCTCGGGGAGGAAGCTGGCCGTGGAAGCCCTCTCCCCCAGCGCCAGTGGTGGCGCTGGGGGAGGTAGGTCCCCCCTCGGGGACCTCGGCGCCGGCACAGGGGAGGCGGTCGGGCCGCCGGAGGACGCAGCCGGCGGCACCCGTGGCCTCCCCCTCCTCCTCGGTTTTCCTGTAGGGGAATAATCCCCTCCCCCGGCGGCGGCCGGCGGCTCCAGGTCGTCGGACCACCGCCGGAGGGTTGCCCCCTCCCCGGCGCCCCGACCAGGGGCGGCAGGGAGGGCCCTGCACGAGGAGGCGGCGGCACAGCAAGCCGGCATGGCCCATGCCGGCTGCGCCGCGCCTCCCCGTCCCCTTCTGCTCCTCCTTCCGGCGAGGTCCGGCGGAGCCCGGCCACCGGACCGCCACCGGAGTGGGCGCCGACCCCCGGCGCACCGACTGGGGGCGGCACCGGCGCCCTCTCAGCGGAGGCGGCGGCGCAGCGGGCCTGCATGGCCCATGCAGGCCGCGCCCCCGCCTCCCGCCTGCTTCCTCGCTCTCCCCCGGCGGTGGCCGGCGGCACCAGGCCGCCGGACCACCACCGGAGGAGTCGTCGGCCCCCGGCGTACCGACCGGGGGCGGCGTCGGCCCCAGCCGGCCGCTGCCCGGCGGCGGCGGCGGCCGCCTCCCGGTTAGCTATCGGGAGCCGCACGATCTCCCCCAGGAGATCGGGCGGCTCCTGAATCCTGGTTTCCCGCCCCCGCCTCAAACTGTGTGCTCCCACAGCGGATCCGCCGCAGATCCGCTGTGGGAGCCGCGGAAAGGCGCAGGGTGCAAGACCCCTGCGCCTCCTCCCTTTCTCTATTTGCACCCCAAAAACACCCCTTCCCCTAATTTATTTTTCTAAGGGCAAATGGGGCATTTTCAGAAGAAACTTCCTAAATGGAAAATATGCCCCACCCTAAGGGGCACCTCCTGAAATATTTTGGGATTTTTAGGAGGAGATTTACTATTTTTAAAACCCTTAATAAAGTTTATTTTAAGTAATAAAAGACCCAAATGAGTTCGTAAAAATCCCCAAAAATCATGGGCTCTAATTAAAGGTATTTTTCAACTACTATTAAAGTTGGGAGGTGTGACCTCCTATTTTGGTACTCCAAAAGCATTTTACAAGCATAATAAACGCCCGAAAAGGAGCGAAATCCATCGGAAAAAGTCGGCGTCTGTGCGACGTAAAATTCTTAAACGTTTAATGAAGATTACGCGTATCGATCTAAGGAATTGACTAAGTTAAGAATATCGGTGCAAAACTCGGGACGAAATCGCGGTGCGACGCCGCAACCCAATAACGCCGGGATAATTATAAAAGATTAAATCCACGACAAAATGGGGGAATTACTAAAAATATCATGAAATGTAAATAGACTCCCGAGACGGAGTAGAACCCCTATGAACGGGGAGAAAGCAGAACCTCCTCCTATGAACGGAGTCGACGTTGAAGCCTCCTCTTATGGAGTGATTGGACTACTAACCATTTACTTATTTACTGCTTTCTGTATTTCTTTAAATCCAGTCTCGTACTGGTCCCATGCATTTACTTTCTGTACTTCCTTTAAATCCAGTCTCGTACTGGTCCCCTGCCTTTACTTTCGGTACTTTTAATTCTCCAGTCTCGCACTGGTCCTGATAATTTGGCATTTGCTTTCGGCCTAATTTTCTGTTTAATACCATGGCCTCTGCTTTCGGCCTAATTTTCTGTTTGATAATATGGTCTTTGCTTTCGGCCTAATTTTCTGCTTAATATCATGGCCTCTGCTTTCGGCCTAATTTTCTGCTTGATAATATGGCCTTTGCTTTCGGCCTAATTTTCTGCTTAATACCATGGCCTCTGCTTTCGGCCTAATTTTCTGCTTAATACCATGGCCTCCGCTTTCGACCTACTTTTCTGCTTAATATGGCCTCTGCTTTCGGCCTATTTTCCTGCTTGATATTATGGCCTCTGCTTTCGGCCTATTTTGCTGCTGCACTTATTCGTATTGGGGTACTAACTGCAGCCCTGCGCTGGCAAGCAGTGCTTATCCTCCCTCCTGCGAGGCCTTAGTTGGGGGAAACCCGGAGTTGAGTTTCTCCTCCTAAGTTAGCCCCAAGCAAGGAGCCCTCATACCGCTAAGCCTCCCGGTCAGAGGTTGTGGGACCGGTCGAGTAATCTGCCACGTACTTTAAGCGCTTGTTTTATTATTAAGCGGGTGAAGATTGATTGGAAGTGGCGGGTTGGTCACGCTCGCAGACCGTTCGTACCGGTGCGGGTGGGTTGACGACTCATGGCGACAGGGAGATGTGCACAGCGGGTTATCACCACTCCGAACCTGCAGTTTTACCTCCGCTGGTCGGCCTACAAATCGGTTCGCCGGATGTCGCTCACATCCAGTTGGTACACCAAGTTGTACAGGAGGGCCTGAGTGATACGGTATGACTACATTCAGACGTGGCAAGACTGGCCACTGTCACCGACGGCCACATCGGTGAGGCCCGCGGGGTTAGCTCCCCTGCTTGAAGAAAAGCGGTCTAAACTGTGTCGACACAGGGTCTTTTTGTGTGCGTACAGGTTTGAATACCTGGGTGTGTGTATGCGCGAAATAGTGTTGCGTATTTACCAGACGGTGCGATTATGGATTAGGGTGGAAGACTCTATCTATATATATATATGTAGATATATATATATATATATGTTTACCTGCTGCTAACCCTCTTCCTTGCTTCGGCTATTTTATTTCTGTCCTTTAGCCGCCCCCTGGATATGGATCCGGGGAGGGGATGTATTTTCTACTTAGCTTTGTGACTAACGGTTATTTCTTATAACCAATCACAGGAGATGGGACAGCGAGGAGCCCCCGCACCACAGGATGATATACCAGCCTTGGAGATGGCCCGTTCGATTACCCCAGCCTCGCCCCCTATCTTCCGCGACGTGAGTCCTAGATTATAGGACTAGACTAGGATCTTTTGTTTCGTCGATGTAGCCCCCGAGGCAGTAGTTGTAAACATTAAGCTTCGGCCCTGTTCCAATATGTGAATATAAGCTGTGTGCTTGTTTTTCTGTCTTTCGATTGCTTCCTCTATGCGTTCTGATGTGATGTTATGATTCTTGTGCCTGACAAGGAGACCGCTCGGTGCTTAAAAAGGGTGGGACGTTGCCACCCGGAAAGCGCTAAGTGGTCATCCTTGGGCAGTAAGATCCCCCCTCCCTGAACCAGGTTCAGTTTGGGGAGGGGGGGTCTTACAACCTTGACGTCTTCGCTTGGTCGGCGGCCTACATGCCTGGGGTGGACCACGATGTCGCATGCCGCCGTCTCAGCATCGACCCATCTTTTCGGCCAATCAAGAAGAAGAAAAGAGTTCTAGTGACAACTCTTGAAGAGTCAATCCGGGAGGAGGTCTCCAAGTTGTTGAAAGCCAATTTTATTCAAGAAATTCAATATCCCGAGTGAATATCTAATGTTTTAATGGTCAAGAAGACCAATAGCATCGATCATTTGTCGCTTCACTTGAATACACAAGGTGGAGTCCTTTGCAAACATCAAGACCAATGTTGACTTGATTCCTTAATCAACATCTCAAAATGACCAAATTTAAGTCTTCAGGAGAACACGAAAAGTTTTACTAAAACCATGCACATGTCCAAGTTGGATACAATGCTTTAAAGCATATCAGCATCCATGTCATTATGTCGAGCATTATTCCAACAATTTGGGATCAACACTTCAGAACGACGAGCGAGAGCTTATTATCAAGATAAAATTATGAAAGAGAGCCGCATCTAAAATCTATTTAAGTCCGCATGTCTCAGTGATTAGATGGCTGATTTCTCATCATCAATTTCGGAGACAGGAGGAGAGAATGTGAAACAGCTCATGATGAGATACATTAATCGTGTGCAGCTTCTTTGTCACCAAAATAAGCGAATCATTCATTGCAATTTAACTGGAAGTAATCCAGACGAACCTTTTTGTTTTCGTAATCCGCTAGTCATTGTAAATTGCTTGAATAAAACACAATACCGTAACGAAGCTACTAAAACGAATGGACGATAAATGAAAACCTTATACTCTCCGCCGCTGAGGCGGCCGCCAGCATCTTTTCCTTGCTGAAGATATGACGAACCCTCGGTTTCCTCCTCTGCCATTGCGAACACGCCGGTCCGCTTCCATAGCCGGTAAAAGGAAGAGGATGTTGATGAGTGTGGAAAGCGCGGGTAAATCTGCCGTCGAAGTCGCTCAATACTGCTGTGAGGTGATTGGGGGTAGATTGCGGCGGTAGGGAATTTAGCGGCGTGGGAGCGAGCAAGGACATGGCTTCCAATTGAGCAGGAGATGGCCATTTTTGACGGAGAGAAAGTGTCAAGCGGCGGAGACGAGGGTTTGGGATATTAGAGAATAGAGCGATGTTAAACGCAGGCCAGCTTTGGCTATATGCAGACCGCAGTTTGGTGACTGTTTTTAAAAAAAAGATATCATTTTCTTTTAAAACTTCGGGAAAAATGATTCGAGTAGTTTAATACTTCATGTATTATATGTTTTTTCCTTTCATGCAACCGTGTCCCCAAGAAGTTTACTCGTTTGTCCGAGTCCGATGTATTTTTAAATTACAACTGTCCTAAATCTATTCATGCGTATTTGCTACCGCGATGGCGACGGCGGCGATGGCGACGGCGGCGATGGCGACAATCGCGACGTCGTCGGCGATGGCGGCCATGGTTATACTTCGGGTAGTTACCTCGCTAGTGGGGGTTCTTTGGAGAACCGCACCCCCATGGATGGAGTGCGGTTATCACCTTTAGAGATACTCCAACAATAGCTCTCCCAGATTTACCGACGAAACAGTGACATTCAACGTAACCTCGCACGCATGATATTTTACTTACTTATTTTATGAATGCTATTTTGCTTTGGTGATTTATTTAGGAAAATGTTAATTTGATTTTTGAATATGATATGTAAATATGAAATTTGGCCAATATGAAAAAAAATTTGGTCTGCATATATCCGCGGCCTGCATATAGCCAAAACCGGCCTGCATTTAACATCGCTCTAGAGAATATTGTGTGCGGCTTCTCTCAGCCGAGAAAATTTCTTTCCAAATTTCAGTCCCTCCTTCAAGAAAAAAAATTTGTGTTTCTCCCGCTTAGTTTTAGAAACAATACAGCTGTACGATCTGATATCCTACGATGGAGTTGTTTTTTTAGAATACTGCAGTATTATAAAAATATTGTTAGTTTAGTCAATATTGTTAGTATTTCGATCAATCGTGTTATTTTTGCAGGAACCAACGATTTGATGCGCGCGAGCAACATGATCTTAGGTGGGAGAACGCACCTAAAAATATCTCCTCCTGCAATAGAAAAAATTGTGGTATTAAGATGAAATGTGGGGATTATTAGGGTCGGTACTTTGTATCACGATCTTCTCAATTTGATTCCTCTCTATTTGTACATTTTAAGATTTAGATCTCATTTCAATTTATCAAAGGGTGAAGTTTTTTTGGAGATATGAAAAATATTTTAGAATGGAATTACTAAAACCGTCGGATCAACTTATTAGATAAAATCTTGATCGCGAAATGAATACTATCCATTTGGAGTGAAATGAAGAGGATCTTTTTCCAGTTCTTTTGGGCGGAATTGAGGGATGTGAATTCATAGTAATTTCCTCAAGGAAAACAAGTAGTGTGATTCATGGTAATTTTCTTTAGATTGATGAAAAGCAATTCAACTTATTTGATGATTGAACTGTTATAATCTTGGTATATTCTAGTAGCTTGGGACTTGTGGTAAAATTCAATTAAAAGGGGATGTAGTTTTCCCAAACCTTAGAATATGCTAATAATTCTTGTGCAACTAAAATTTGTGTATATCCAAATAGCATAATTGTCAATTTTAATTCATGTGAATAAATTCAACAGCGGAATTGGAATTGTCTTAAGCCAAATTCAATTCCTAGCTATCAATTCCTTCCAATTTTTTTATTTTAATAACAATATGAAACTAATAATTTAACAAAGATTGTGAGATTTGAATCTGAAACTAAAAATATTCCACAAATACTATTTACCAACTATAATAAATAACTCTCATGAAAAAATATAATAAATTTTCAAATGTATATATTCTATATATGTACTACTGTATAAGGAAATCCCCTTAAGTTGGTTTTGGCATAATGGGAGAGCCTGAATGGTGAAGAAATCACATGAATGGTGAAGAAATCGTCTTTCTAGACAAATCCAAATGGAGGGAGGAATAAGCGGCCATACCCGTCCCTTGCGAGATTGTCTAGCTGGACCTGAAGAACGGGCGACTAGGTAAGGACCTCGACAATTTCCGGCGAGTTGTAGTTGATAGTCGTATGCGAGTAGGCCCGAGGGCCGATGATAGTTGCCAGCTTGGGGGGATCTCGCCCACGCCTGGCGAGATGTTGTGGATAGTCGCCACTTACGAGGATCTCGCCCACGCCTGGCGAGTTGTTGTGGATAGTCTCCACTTAGGGGCAAGAAGTCCTGATACTCGCATCTTGCATTGAATGCTCTTGTGAATGATTGGTTGTCCTTGGCTCCACCCTTGACTTTGACTTTTGCCTACGTGGCCTGAATGAGTCCTACCCTCGAAGAATATGGGTTGTACACAATCCTCACTCTTTGCGAGCCACAAAGTGGCTCATAAAAGAAACATCCAGCCCTTATTCGTCGAGGGTCTTCTGGCGAGTACATTGCCTACTCGAAAGCAGGGGGTCCTCTGATATCTATAATTAAGGGGAGAGGGGCCTTCCCTGGCACACCACTTTTCATTCCACGACGAGATGCTGACTCCCGATGAGATGGTCGCGAAGACTCAGATGCTGATGAAATTGTTGAACAAGTCGCAAGGCGACACTACGCGTAAGAGAAAAAGGGTCGATGTTGATAGCCCTGCCAAAAGGACGACGTGCGAGGCGGGTTTGGAGGATGGCGGCGAGCAGCGGGTCGCCGAGAACAAGCCTTCAACCACTCCCCCTGATACGACCACAATAGGTAATCGTCGCCTTTATGTCGAAATCTCAATATTGACGTTTTACTGATGCCGATTTTCTTTCATAAGTACCCTTCCCTCAGAGGCTACTCCTGTGGAGCCGAATATGTCGGCATCTCTCGCGGAAGAGCTTGCGAGGACTGAGCATCTTCCACCTCCTCCGGCTATTCCTGTCGGCGTTGTCCCTCAGCGAGAACCTTTTCGACAACCGCCCTCTTCGACAGAGCGCGGGGAGAGCAGTTCCTGCGTGGGACTGATGACTTTAAAGAAGTCAAAGGTCACCACCTCGCTTCCGCCTCCTCTTTCCTCGACGGGAGTTTCTCACCCGTCCGCAGCAACCACACAGGGTCTTCCGACATCCGACGGAAGGGGAGGCGGACGGTCCTCTCACGCACCTCTGCCTCCGATGTCCGCGAGGGTAGATGTTCGCTAGAAGGCGCCCCTGGATCCGCCGCTTGCGCCTCCTTCTCTCCATCACGAGATGGTGCCTCCGCACCATAATTTTCTTGGCGGGAATGGTCGGGGCGGTCGATCGGGCACTCGACGGACTCCCGCTCGCCGTACACCGTCGCCTCGCCGCTTTTCTCCGCCTCGCCGTCGAGATACTCCTCGGCGAACGCCATCTCCTCACCGATGTGGCCGTCGGTGACAGTGGCCAGTCCTGCCACTTCTGAGTGTAGTCGTACCGTATCACCCAGGCCCTCCCGTACAACTCGGTGAACTGCTTGGATGTGAGCGACATCCGGCGATTCCGAAATTTAGGCCGACTAGTGGAGGCAAATCAGCGGGTTCGAGGTGGTGATAACCCGTGGTGCACATCTCTCTGTCGCCATGAGTCGTCAACCCTCCCACACCGGTACGAACGGTCTACGGGCGTGACCGACCCGCCACTTTCACAGTAAGCAAATTTACAAGCAATTTAAAGGAGAGAACAAGTACTTCAGGTCCGTCGCGGCTTCCTTGACTCGACTGGTTACTCAACTCTTTGCCGGGAGATGCAGCGGAAGTGGGGCACCTTATTTGGGGCTAACCCTAGAGGAGATACTCAACTCTTGGTTATCCCAAACTAAGGTCTCACAGAAACATGAAAAGAACCGTTTGTTAGCGCAGGACCTGGGTTAGCACCGTAAGTATAGTACGATAATTATGGTGCAACATAAACTACGGTGCAGAGTAATAAAGCATTTAACAGAAAGGAAGGCCGAAAGCAAGGGGCCGAAATAACTGGACCAGTACGGGACTGGATTAGCGGGCAACAAATAGCTGACCAGTGTGAGACTGGAGTATCGAAAAGAACAAACAGAAAGCAATAAACAGTTGACCAGTGCGAGACTGGAATATTGAAAAGAACAAATAGAAAGCAGTAAACAACTGACCAGTGCGAGACTGGAATACTGGCGAGAGTAAATAAAGACGGTAAATAACTGATCAGTGCGAGACTGGATTACTGAAAGAATATGTAGAAGCAGTAACTATGGGACCAGTACGAAACTAGAGAATATGAAATAAATAAATGAGTTAGTAGTCTGATCACTCCGTAATCAGGAGGCTTCAGTTCCATCTCCGTTCTTAGGAGGAAAGTTCTGTTCTATCCCCGTTCTTAGGGGTCTCTTCCCAGTGCTGTCTTTCGTAGTTATTGCCCGTTTAAGGGTGTTATTTGCGCTTTTTAAATATCATTTTATTAGGTGCTTCTTGGTTTTCTTAACTAGATGAATTCATATGTCCGGGAATCGTACTAAACGCAGCTCGGTGAATCATAAGGCTCCACATTGCTTTGAGCAGGGGTTTGCATGTTTAATCGTCGGGTCATTCTCTATTTGTGATATTATCCACCGATTATAACCCATTTGTGTGTTGCGTCCCCTTCTTCCAGATTTTCGACCGTTCGATAAATGAACCACGATCATTTTACCCCGAGAATTTGATATATATATAAACCCTTATCAAGATGATCCCTTATTTTGATAGTACCCTCGAAATATTCATCTAAAGGCTATAAATTTTCCCCAAACCCTTTTGATTCTTTTAGGGGATTATTTTGTCCGACAAAGCATCGTTTAAGCCTTTAAAAATAGCAAAGCAATTCAGAATAAACCCAAACTTTTATAATACCTCCAAGAGGCCCCAAACATAAGCCCCTAATTTTCCAAGAATTTTCCAAGGTATTTTAGGCACCTATTTTATCCAAATGATTTCTGTAGAAGCCTTTAAAAATAGCAAATTACTTTCAAAAATTTCAAAAAAATTACAGGAGTTAGGCCTCTTAATAAGGAACAACTTTCATATTCAAAACTTTTTTCCCTAGAGGTCTAGACTTTTCATAAAAAAAATGGGAATGTTTTAGAAGAGTGGGGTGCGGATAGAGGGATCCAGGGGGCGGGGATGCAGCCGGACGGCGCACAGAATTTCGATCCCCACAGCGGATCTGGAGCCGATCCGTTGTGAGGGCGCGTAATTTCACGCGGCGGGGGGCGGGGGGGGGGGATAAGAATCTGGGGGCCGTCCGATCTCATCATGGAGATCGGACGGCCCCCGTCTTTTGTTGGGGCCGCAAGGAATGGCGGCTACTGCCACTGTCGGGCAGCGGCCGCCAGGCATCGGCGCCGCCCCCAGTCAGCTCGCCGGGGGCCGGCGATCAATCCGATGGTGGTCCGGCGGCCTGGCGCCGCCGGCCACCGTCGGATTTTAAGGAGGAAGAGGGGCGGGGGCGCGGCCTGCATGGTCCATGCTGGCCAATGCCGCGCCACCTCCCCCGCTGGGAGGGTTCCCTACTGCCCACGATCGGGTCTCCTGGGGCGGGGCTGACATCCGATGGGGGTCCGGCGGCCAGATGCCGCCGACCGCCACCGGCACTTGCCGCGGAGGCAGTACAGGAAAACGGGGACCTTGCTGGTGCCGTCGGAGACGCGTTCTCCGGCGGCCCTGCCGCCTCCCTTCGTCGGAGCAGAGGTCCCCGGATGGGAACCTGCTCCCCCAGCACTACCACTGGCGCTGGGGTGAGGCTCATATGACCGAGCCACCACCCGGGCCTGGACATGGCCTGGGTGGTGCTGGTGATGCTCCGACGACAGGGGGGTGGCCGGCATGCCCCCGGGGAGTAGGAAGGGGAGGGGAGGGCATCCACCTGTAGGTGGGGGGGGGGCTCGGGAGGTGGAGGGTCGTCCGGCCATTGGGGTGGCGACGGTGGGGGGCTTGGGAGTGGGTTTCCCGACGAGATGGGGGCTCGGGCAGGAGGAGGAGGTGGCTGGTGGTGTGTCCAGAGAGGGGAGGGGCTGGGTTCCCTTTATAGGGAGGGATGGGGGGGGGGGGGGGGGGGGTCCTTTCTCCCGATGTGGGACTAAAGGGAGGGAGGGGGGATATTTCTCCCTCCTCCCTCCACTACCCTAAGGTGGGCTGCCTACCCATGGGGCAGCCCCCTTTCACGGTGGGGAGGCAAGTGGGAGCCCCCAAAATTCCAAAAATGAGCTTTGGGGGGGGGGGGGGGGGGGTTGACCAAGGTCAACCCTAGGGTGGGTCAGGGCCCAAGGGGTCCACTATGTCAGGTGAGGGGTCACCATCGAGGTATCAAATTAATATGGGTGCGTGCACACTTTTCGGTGTGACGTATAGCTCGATTTGACTGTGAGTTGACTTTCTGATGCCGGAATTGGTTACCACGAACTTCGTTGGTCTCGCTTTGACTTTAGGAGTCCACTGAGACTTACTGAAGTTGATCCCGAGTTCGTATGTTTAGTATTTCGAAAATTATGTCGTGGTGGTCTGCAAAAAACCTAAAACAGACATATTTCTCGTATGACCTCGGATTGAAGTGCAACGAGTTTCATTGCGCTTGTATTGGTGATACAAGTCTAACGGAACTGACAGAAGTCAATTCGGATTATGTATGGTCACTATTCCATAATAGTGTGGTTGTGACGCGCTACGATACTCAAAATGGGTGTTTTCCCTAAACGACCTTGGATCGGGATGGAACGAGTTCCGTTACGCTCGTATTGGCCATACGAGTCTAACGGAACAGACGGAAGTCAATTTGGAGTTTCCTAGCACAACATCCCTTATTCGGGTCACTTTCTACCCTTTGGGGTTACTTTTATTGGGTCTACTAGGGTCTAGTGACCCAATAAAAGTCGGGATGTTACAGGGTGACATCTCCAGGATCGGTCTTTATCGATGTCATCGGCCTGCCCACACGCGAGTTCCAGGCGAAGATGGTCTCCACCTACCTCAACCTTGAACTCAAGGTCGATAGGTTGATGGCGTATGAGGTGCATCGACGCATATCTCAGCTGGAGGGTCACGTGGCGAACATCGAGGGGTTCGAGCACCAGCTGGAGACCTCGGAGGGCAAGCACTTCGCCATCAACGAGCTAGAGTGGCGGATGGCGGATGTGGAGCATCGGCAGGAACTGCTGAAGGCCGACATTTGCGGGATGCGGGCGAGTATGGGCTCCCTCGAGACCCTTAATCTCATGGAAGAGCACATTCGCCTCAGCGAGGAACACATGGTGAGGGTCGAGGAGCAGATGGGTTGCGCGTGGCTCCTAGGATTTACCGGGCGACATGGCTCTACCTCGGATAGACGCGGTGATCCTCCATCGATATAGTCTCGAAGTCGGCAGGCGACTTTTTTCTTTTTCCTGTATTTCTTGGCATTAATCAAGCTGCTTGTAATAATTTTAACTCGATTACGACGAGATTTGGTTGCTAGTCGCAGGTGTTTTCAACGTCGTTTCTGTCTTTTGCGAGATCTTTATATTTGCTTCTGTTTTTTGCGGCGAGTTTCTCTTGGTTGTCGCACACTGCGGGCAATCTACGACTTCATCGTCTTGGAAAGCCTTTGGCGAGGAAGCCAACTCGGCGGGCGGTTTGAGCGAGTTAGGGGTACGTATCGAGCACAATGATCCTCGCGACCCCCCCCCCCCCTGCGATGTCTATAAATATGGGGGGGGGGTCCGAAAAAAGTACGCTTTTCCGAACCCTTTCGAGAACTCAGCTATACGAGCGAGATTCTTCCCTTCTCGATGATGCCTTCTAGTGATGTTGATTCTCGTTGATTGACTTACGCCCAAAACTTCTCCGCGAAGAAGTTCAAGAAGTCAATAACTCGCTCGGACGACTTAGAGAGATTTGTTCATCGCTTCCTTCCCAAGGGTTTCCGCTCCTGCTTGCCGACGAAAAAAGAACGAATAAATTCATTCACGATGGGGAAGCTCGCCTTTCCCATTACTTATTTTGAAGCGTGCTTGCGACTCCCCCTCTGGCCGGAGTTCTGCCAGATCCTTCAGTACTTCGGATTGGTCCATGCGCAATTGAACTCGAACGGTGTTGCCATCATCATGGGGTTCCTGTGCTTCCTGCGGTCAGAGAGGATCGCATTCGATCTCGCCGTCTTTCGGAGGATCTTCTACATGGGCGCGACTAAGGATGGGGTGATCTACTTTGGTAGTCACCACTGCTCGTTGGCGGGAACCTCAAACAAGGTTCATCGCTGGAATGAAAGATTCGTCTTCGTCTTCGGCGACTTTGCGGGAATTCCTTCTCGCCCGCAGCAACCACATGCGGGGTTGTTCCTAGAACCGTCGCTGCAAGGTGCCCGTGAGGAAAAAAGATATAAGACATCTCAATTCCAAATACAAGAAGAAACCTAGAATCCATATATTCTTAAATTTGAGAGAAATTTAGTATAGATAATGCGAGGGTAACTTCTGGTTGGCGGGGGAGGACTGAAGATCGAAGAACTGTTCGGTGTGGGCGATCTAACCGAGAGGGTCGGTGTCGTCGAACACAAGGATCTTGATCCGAGGGAGATGGGTCGGGTGGATGTATGTAGCGGGGTGGAGATACCCCATGTAGTGCGGGACGGGCCGAGGGGGTTGCGGTGGTGGTGGTGTGGGGCGGTGGGCGATTTACCGTCGTGGTCGTAAGCTCTCGAAAGAGGAGAGTAAGATTCTCAAGTTGTGCTTTGAGTTGATCCATGCGATGGGAGTCAGCAGAGGCAGTGACGGAGGCGTCCTCGTCGGCATGGAGGGCCATTGAACGAGTTCGGGGCATGAAATGGAGGTACAAGAAGGAGACAACATGATGTGGGGCTGAACGGGGGCGGAACGGCGGTTGGGCGTAGTGACGAGAAGCGTCAGGGTTGCTGTGGACCGTGTATTGGGTTTTCTATACCCCTTTATAAGGGATGACATATCAAATATGCGCAGCGGAAATTAACAAGAACAACCCAAAAAAAGATCAACGGATCTTGCGATTTTCATGATTCAAGAGAATAAGCAATCTAAGTACAAGGTACCTTTGCGGGATTGAGTCAACACTCAACCAAGGTGCTCCCAAAAGAAATCCGAATTTCTGCCTTTGAGTTCTTCAAGGATCGAAATAGATCGATCCCTCTACAGAAGTCCACACAAGCGATGAGGAACCCTAGCTTCTTGTCGTACAAGAACTAGGTCGGAGAAGGAAGCTCTCAACGTCCCCACGGACTGCTAGATCCGATCCAGGGGAGGCGACGACTGACGGCGGCGACAAGCGGCGGCGGAAGGACGATCGGCGGACGGAAGAACGTGCCCTTGCGCGGAACGGTTCCGGTCGGCATTTCTCGTCTTAGCGGAAAGATCAAGTCATACCGAAGACCTAATCGCATTCCCTTTTATAGGCAAGGTATAAAATAGGCTATCCACAGACCAGAGGAAAAACTGTCCAGATTTACATTCGCCGAATTCGACTAATCACATTAACCGAATTCGACTAATCACTATAACTGAATTCGGTGAAACCATTCCGACGAATTCGACTATATATAAATTCGGCTATATAAATTCGGCGAAACCCTTTAGCCGAATTTGCCATTAGCCGAATTCGTCTAAACCCTTTAGCCGAATTCGGTTAATGCCTTTAGCCGAATTATCTAGTGTAAATCCGTTCGTTTAAACACTTTAAACGATTTCCCTTTTGAGACATTCTCAACTTGATTCCAAGCAATCACAGGATTGGTCCTTCACTCATATCCAATATGAGTAAGGCCAACACAATCCTTTCTCCAATTTCTCCAAACGCTTTTATGTGCGACCCTATAGGCTCATATTGCGTTGGCAGCAAGACTAACTATTGATTGCTTTGAGAACACCTCAGAAACTCCAACAGTCTCCCACTTGATCACAAAGTATCAACAAAAGTCTCACAAACAATGAGCAGCATCTAGCAATACATCATTGCTACCCAAGCAATAAGAGTTCATAACTCACATAAGCCTGTCATGACCAATGTATCAGTGTTGTCATGTCCCTTTGTCCTTTACATCCGGATAGAACTAGAGGCATGAACCGTGTCACCCTCATAATTGTTCAATCCTAGTTTCCTGATCTAGAATAGACTGTCTGAAATTGGTGAGCTCAATATCATATATTGACTCAACTAAGCATGGCCATGCATTTCTCAGTCTCATTCCATCAAGGGGCCCATGGATGTAACTCCTGTCATACAGGAGGACAAATCCCATTTCTGCTCATACACAAACATCCAAATGATGCGTAACATACCCAACAACCACCCTTATCGTCAACCTTTCTCAAGAGAAGACTTTAGATGGCATCAAAGTACGCTCTTCCTCACCTGATGAATGCTATGACTTCAGGTCAAAGGACCACATACACCATTGTCACTTGAGACCTACTTGTGACACGTTCATATAACAATCCACAAAGTAGTCTCACGGGAGGGTCTGTCCAGTACAACTTGTTCTCAACAAGTACCCATGTGATGACTTGATATCACAATATCATGACCTATGAGAACCGGTCATCAGTCAACGCACATGCTAGTCTTATGGTCTCATCCTTGCCCTAAATTTCTAGGATGATACCTCGACCAGGGACCATTTAAGAATGAAGCTTCTTATAAACATAGACTCTCACATTCAAGTCACGTACTTGAATTCCTATGTAAGCAAACACTCTAAGGGCATTTATTATGCTAATTAATCTTATCAGACAGATATAAATGACATAATAAAAGAACTTGCCATAAATATAAAGTGAAATACATAGTACATTTTACAATTCATCCAATGAACAAACAACCAACAAATATGCAATCCACAAGGCTCCCACTAAAGATAATCATTCAGGTATCTAATACCCATTGATCTAACATGACCATCATGCTTCTTTTGCGCAAGAGGCTTTGTCAGTGGATCCGCTATATTTTCTTCAATCGGTACTCTGCATATGCTCACATCTCCTCGATCGACAATCTCTCGAAGAAGATGGAAGCGCCGAAGTATGTGCTTGGAGCGCTGATGAAATCTAGGTTCCTTAGCTTGTGCAATTGCACCGTTGTTGTCACAGTAGAGAACTACGGGATCAACAATGCTAGGAACTACATCAAGCTCGCTGATGAATTTCCTAATCCATACAGCCTCCTTCGCCGCATTTGCTGCAGCGATATACTCAGCCTCAGTCGTAGAATCAGCAACTGTCTCTTGCTTGGAACTCTTCCAGCTTACAACTCCTCCATTAAGGCAAAACACAAAACCTGACTGTGACTTTGAGTCATCTCTGTCAGTCTGGAAGCTTGCATCCGTGTAACCCTTTACAACGAGCTCTTCCTCTCCACCAAACACCAAGAATGTATCCTTAGTCCTTCTCAAGTACTTTAGGATATTCTTGACTGCGATCCAGTGACCATCACCCGGATCAGACTGATACCTGCTAGTCATGCTTAAAGCATATGAGACATCGGGTCGAGTACATAACATTGCATACATGATTGATCCAATTGCCGAAGCATATGGAATCAACTTCATGCGGTCCTTATCTTCCAAAGATTTTGGACACTGGTCCTTAGAGAGACTCACACCATGCGATATGGGTAAGAATCCTTTCTTGGACTCAAGCATGTTGAACCGTTTCAACACCTTGTCGATGTATGTACTCTGGGTCAAACCCAACAACTTCTTCGATCTATCTCTATAGATCTTAATACCAAGTATGTAAGTCGCTTCACCCAAGTCTTTCATAGAAAAGCACTTCCCTAGGTTGTTCTTAACAACTTGCAGGGTCGGAATGTCATTCCCGATCAGCAGTATGTCATCTACATACAATATCAGGAAGACAACAATGCTCCCACTAATCTTCTTATAAACACAAGGCTCATCTTCGTTCTTGATGAAACCAAACTCTTTGATCTTCTCATTAAAACACAGATTCCAACTTCGAGAAGCTTGTTTCAATCCATAAATGGATCGATTCAACTTGCATATTTTAGTGGCTTCATCTGGAGATACAAAACCCTCGGGTTGTGTCATATACACTTCCTCAAGGAGGTTTCCATTAAGGAAAGTCGTTTTGACATCCATTTGCCAGATCTCGTAGTCATAATACGCAGCAATAGCAAGTAGAATTCTGATGGACTTGACCATTGCTACAGGGGAAAAGGTTTCATCATAGTCAACACCATGAATTTGCCTGAAACCTTTAGCCACCAGCCGGCCTTTGAATGTCTGTACATTCCCATCCATGTCAGTCTTCTTCTTGAAGACCCACTTGCACCCTATGGGTCGTACCCCTTCAGGTGGTTCCACCAAGGTCCAAACTTGGTTTGTGCACATGGAGTCCATTTCAGATTTCATGGCCTCAAGCCACTTCTCGGAGTCTGGTCCATTCATAGCCTCTTGGTAGGTTGCAGGCTCATCATCATGATCCATAAGCAACACATTACCTATTTGAGTCATGAGAAATCCATATCTCTCAGGCTCAAATCTTGGTCTACCAGATCTACGTAGGACTTGTGTTTCTTGAGCAGGCTCTCCAACTACAACTTCTTGTAGTCCTTGCTCAGGTTCCAATTCTGGTTCATTCATTGTTTGTGGCTCTTGAACTTCTTCAAGTTCTACCTTTGCAGTCTTTCTGGGTAAAAACTCTTTCTCCAAAAAGACACCAGTCCTTGCGACAAACACTTTGCCCTCAGACGGTAAGTAGAAGTAGTATCCTTTGGTTTCCCTAGGATACCCCACTATATAACATTTATCCGATTTGGGTTCCAGCTTGTCAGGCATTTGACGTCGCACGTATGCCTCACAGCCCCAAATCTTGATGAACGACATACTAGGACGTTTCCCAGTCCATATCTCATATGGTGTCTTTAGAACCGTTTTCGTTGGAACTCAATTTTGTGTGAAAGCAGCAGTCTCTAAAGCAAAACCCCAAAAGGAAACGGACAAATCTGCATGACTCATCATCGATCGCACCATGTCTAACAAGGTATGATTCCTCCTCTCAGAAACACCATTATGTTGAGGTGTTCCGGGCGGAGTGAGCTGTGATACAATACCACACTCTTTCAGATGATCACGAAACTCATGACTCAGATATTCGCCACCTCGATCAGATCAGAGTGCTTTTATCCTTTTTCCCAGTTGGTTCTCCACTTCATTTTTAAACACTTTGAACTTTTCAAAGGTCTCGGATTTGTTCTTCATAAGAAACACGTATATGTATCTACTGAAATCATCAGTAAATGTAACGAAGTAGTAGAACCCACCTCTAGCCATAGAACTCATGGGTCCGCATACATCACTATGTATTATACCCAAGAGATCATCAGCCCTCTCATTACAACTAGTGAAAGGAGCTTTCGTCATCTTGCCTAATAAACATGACTCGCATCTCTCAAATGATTCATAATCAAATGAGTCAGTAGTCCATCTTTATGGAGCTTGGATATGCGTTTCTCGTTTATATAGCCTAAACGACAATGCCAAAGGTACGTAGGATTCGAATCATTTGATTTTAGTCTTTTAGTATTTTCTATGTTATAGATCGGATGGTCTAAGTTCAAAACATATAAACCATTAAACATTTGGGCAACGCCATAACAAACATCATTCTTATAAATAGAACAACAATTGTTCTTAATTAAGAATGAAAAACCAATCATGTCCAAACATGAAATAGAAATAATGTTTCTAGTTATGGACGGAACATAATAACAATTATCAAGTTCTATTACAAGCCCTGTGGGCAAAGAAAGACAGTAAACACCAACGGCGACGGCATCAACTCTTGCTCCATTCCCAACGCGCAGGTCTACCTCCCCTTTACCCAGCATTCTTCTCCTTCTCAGTTCCTGCACATTTATACAAATGTGAGAACCACATCCGGTATCCAATACCTAGGATGAAGGAGCAGAAAGGTTTATTTCTATAACGAAAATACCTGAAGTGGAAGTCATACTTCCCTTCTTCTTCTGCAGATCTTCTACATACTGAGGACAGTTCCTCCTCCAGTGCCCTGCCTTACCACAATGGTGGCACTTCCCTTCCTTAGCCAATCCTTTCTTTTTCAGTGCTGAAGACTTGGGATCAAGATATGACTTAGGTCCTACCTTAGTCTTCTTGGTTCCCCTGACCTTGCCCTTGCCTTTATGCACCATCAGTATGGGGCTAGCAGGCTTGGTCTTCTTCATGTTGATCTCAGCAGTTCTTAACATGCCTAGGAGCTCGGGCAGTGTCTTGTCAATTTCATTCATATTGTAATTTAAGACAAACTGCTCGTAACTGTCCGGCAACGATTGCAGGATCAGATCAGTGGCCAACTCTTGGCTCAAAGGAAACCCCAGTCTTTCAAGGCTCTCTATATACCCAATCATCTTGAGTACGTGAGTTCCTACTGGGTCTCGAGCTCCCATCTTACACTGAAATAACGCCCTGGGTATATCGAACCTCTCTTGGCGAGCTTGCCCTTGAAACATTTTCTTCAGGTGCTCAACCATCTCATAACAACTCATGTTCTCATGTTGCTTCTGAAGCTCAGAGTTCATAGTCGCGAGCATAAGGCATTCGACATCCAAGGAGTCATCTCCATACTTCTTATAAGTATCTTTATCTGCACGTGGTGCATTGGAGGCTGGCTCTTCAGGGGGATCTTCTTCCAAGACATAGAGCTTGCGCTCTTGCCTGAGAATAATTCTCAGGTTTCTATACAAGTCAAGGAAATTTGTCTCATTTAGCTTATCCTTCTCAAGGATCGCTCTTAGGGACAAGGCGGAGTGAGATCCACTTGCCATGGATATTCTACAAGGAATTTTGCAAAGTAAAATTTTAGTACTATATTTCAAAATACATTTTATATATTTTAATAAGGACTTTTATTAAAGAGCTCCCACTATTTTTAATCAAATCGACAACCCTTGATATCGATTCGGAGAGTTTATGCGAGCTACTCTCTTAGTGGACAAGATCCGTATTTCACCAACACCACGAGTCCGCTTTGGCATTCCTCTCATAATGCGGTTATTTAGGTAGACAACACTTGTCAATTGCATCACTATGCAACTCTTGTATGGTTGGTGAATAACTCTTTATTCGCATCCATAATATTGAGCATGCCAACCCTATGCCTCTAGGCACTCAACCTTTGAGGTCACCTAGTTAAGTTAGACCCGATGTCGACAGTGGGATATCACAATTATCCGCTCGCACCCTTACCAAGATAGATTAATGCACCTTGCTTTGGCAAGCCCACACTTCATCGATCGAGGCAGGAAGAGTGTCATCCATCGGAAGGCATCCGAATACTTAATATTAGATAAGGGATTTTTTATCTTTCAATTGATGAACATTTCATCGTGATTAACATTTATTCATGATTAACATTTAATCATAGTGCACAAACAGAAAATAAAATTACAACATTCACATTCCAGATACATCCCAGATGTGCACAAAAACAGTCTATCAACACTTTGAAAAACAGGGCTAAATCTGAGCATTTAGAACACTTCTAAATCTCCAGATTTACATGCATTGGACATGTGAACAACAACTCCACTTGTGCAGTAGACAAGCTCGTCTCTCATGTCAGATTCAATAATCTAAACATATGGTTTCACAAACCATTTTGAGGGACGGTTACTGCAGAGGAGAAACAATCTCTGAAACAAGAAAATCGCAACGCAATCACATGCGTTCTTGGCGGGGTTCCAAGGGGCCGCGCCCCTGGCGGGGTCTTAGGGGCAGAGCCCTTGCGGGGTGCGGGGCAGAGCCCCGACCAAATTTTTGAAATCTCACCACCAAAAACCACCCAAAATCACATCAAATGTGATATTCCAAGAAGAAATTAGGGCATTTAGAACGCTTCTACATGTCCCAATTTACACGCACTTGACCGCAACCTCCCTCTGATACCACTATTGGGTTTTCTATACCCCTTTATAAGGGATGACATATCAAATATGCGCAGCGGAAATTAACAAGAACAACCCAAAAAGAGATCAACGGATCTTGCGATTTTCATGATTCAGGAGAATAAGCAATCTAAGTACAAGGTACCTTTGCGGGATTGAGTCAACACTCAACCAAGGTGCTCCCAAAAGAAATCCGAATTTCTGCCTTTGAGTTCTTCAAGGATCGAAATAGATCGATCCCTCTACAGAAGTCCACACAAGCGATGAGGAACCCTAGCTTCTTGTCGTACAAGAACTAGGTCGGAGAAGGAAGCTCTCAACGTCCCCACGGACTGCTAGATCCGATCCAGGGGAGGCGACGACTGACGGCGGCGACAAGCGGCGGCAGAAGGACGATCGGCGGACGGAAGAACGTGCCCTCGCGCGGAACGGTTCCGATCGGCAGTTCTCGTCTTAGCGGAAAGATCAAGTCATACTGAAGACCTAATCGCATTCCCTTTTATAGGCAAGATATAAAATAGGCTATCCGCAGACCAGAGGAAAAACTGTCCAGATTTACATTCGCCGAATTCGACTAATCACATTAACCGAATTCGACTAATCACTATAACTGAATTCGGCGAAACCATTCCGACGAATTCGACTATATATAAATTCGGCTATATAAATTCGGCGAAACTCTTTAGCCGAATTTGCCATTAGCCGAATTCGTCTAAACCCTTTAGCCGAATTCGGTTAATGTCTTTACCCGAATTATCTAGTGTAAATCCGTTCATTTAAACACTTTAAACGATTTCCCTTTTGAGACATTCTTAACTTGATTCCAAACAATCACAGGATTGGTCCTTCACTAATATCCAATATGAGTAAGACCAACACAATCCTTTCTCCAATTTCTCCAAACGCTTTTATGTGCGACCCTATAGGCTCATATTGCGTTGGCAGCAAGACTAACTATTGATTGCTTTGAGATCACCTCAGAAACTCCAACACCGTGTGTACTGGCGGAGGCTGCAGAGGAAGGGCCTAAGGACGGCCGAAAATCGGTGGGGGTGTCGGTGGGTGACGAGGAGCACAAAAAACACAGGCCACAAAATCGGCAGCTGGAAGGAGGTGGCAGGCTAGAGAAGGCGTTGGCGGCGTGTCACAACCCGTATTTTCCCGAAATAAATTATATTATCAGAGCGAAGGGGAAAACACGCGTCATGATGCCACGTCCTGTAGGGGACAACTACAGACGTTCAGGCGAGCACTCAAACGAACATTTTCTTTTACAAAAAGGTATGAATTAAGTAAAAGGATTATCATTTAAGATTCATTTCATTTGGGTTAGGAGACCGTGTCCCTCGGCCCTGCGGTTTACCAAGCCGCACTTTATAAAAGACATACGTACACAGCGGAAGGAAAATAGGTTTACTTTATTCCTAACGGCGTTGAAGACCAGAGACGTCTCTAGAGCAATTGCCGGTCTAAATTTAGTACATAATAAATAAGTATCATTTTACTTTGGTTTACGTTTTGCAAGTATGTGGTACTTAATAGTAATGTGACAAACAGTTATAAGAACAAATTTTTATAATGCTAAAAGAACTGCATTAATGTTCAGCAAAAATAGGCTTTTCCCAGAGTGTACATATACAAAATAACCAAGTAGCAGAAAAAGAAACTAGCGGTAGTAGCAGCAAGTAAACCAAACAAAAAGCCTACGAGAGTCAACATCTGACACGAACCCGCAGGAAAAGAGTCAACAGCCAAAAGAAACGCTACAACAAGAGAAATTGAATCCTTACCTAATAGGGAGGAAAGCCCTCCACCAGAGAAACTGAACAACCCTGCTCTAAAACCTGCGGCAGCTACGAACCTGAACCTGAGGCATCCAGAAGAAAAGAATGCCTCAGCCCAAAAGGGTGCAAGAAAACAGCATAGTTAAAAGTAAGAGCATGAGAAGTAACAAGTGACATATCCAAGCTGAAAGGGGTATATAAATACATATATATATACATATACCCATATATATAACTATATATATACACGCTTATATAAAGATTTCAGTAATAGAAGGTTAGGAAGATCCCGCATAGAACCAGCCCGATAAGCAAGAGCATGACTAAACTTAGCATATAATGCAAAAAAATGGACCAGTGGTGGCGGACCCAAACAATGTCACTAACCACTCACATAAAGGGGACATTCACCCCAAATAAGAAATAGGCGCCGTGGTGGTGGTGGGGGAACCCAGTGTTCCCTGTACCCATCCTACCAACCACTATTAAAAGATCTGTGATGGGGGAACCCAGTGTTCCCTGTACCCATCCTTCCAGTGCAAACAAGTCCATCAATTATTTAGCCAAGTAAATATGCAGAAGTAGCCAAGTAAAACATGATCCGGAATAAAATCAACCAGAATAAACCATCAAGGATTAGCCCAAGATCGGAACAAAGCTAAACATATAGCAGCTAGCACATAAAAGAGGGATAGAAGGATTCACCCAACCATAGCAGCTAGCATATAATAAAACAGGGCCAATTAAGTGTGCCGAGGAGTTAGCAAATAGAATCACCGTAATATTGATCATTTCTAGCTACTTGAATCGAAGCGCGCAGAATTAGTTTGCAAGGAATGAAACCCAACAAGAGTGAAGCAAAGCAGCCCCTTAGGAAAAGCATAGCAGCAGCCCGACTAAAGCCAACTGCAGCAGAACAACAGCAGCAGCACAACACAACAACAACAGAGAAGAACCAAAGACAGCAATCCCCCATAAAACACAGTAAGGGCAACAACACCCCCATTAATTATCAAAGAAAAGGCAACACCCACACTAAATTAGCAAAGGAAAAGGCAACACCCCCACTAAATTAGCAAGGAAAAGGCAGCACCCCCACTAAATTAGCAAGGAAAAGGCAACACCCACACTAAATTAGCAAAGAAAAGGCAGCACCCCCACCCAACAGGTATTGCAAAAGCAGCCCCCAACAATATAGTATGAAAACAGCCCCCATTTAGACAACAAAAAAATAATGGAAGCAGCCCCCAGCAAAAATGCATAACAGTAGCAGCCCCTTAATTGGACAAGGAGAAAGATAGAACAGCCCTTAATTGGACAAGGAAAAGATAGAAGCAGTCCCCAACAAAGGCACAACCTCCATAACAAAAAAAAACAGAAATTCCCTGAAACCTTTTCCCCCAACAGCCACTATAACATCCATCTTAACAAAGAAAAGAAATTTTTTTTCCTGCAGCAATAAGCGATTTCCACGATAACAGCTATAGAGAAATTTCTTGCCACTATAACAGCTATAGAGAAAAAAAACGATTACCACGGTTCCAGATTTCCTGAAGCAATAAGCCTCATCGCCACTATACCACATGGAGGAAGGGGATAAAGGAGGAAGAGGGGGATAGAGAATAGTTTTCTTGCCTTGAAACGGAAGCCGACACGCCGAAGTGAAGGCTACGGCCGGAAAACTGCGAGACCGCTGCCGAAGTAGGCGAGGGCTCACCGATTCACTACTCCGACGAAGGAGCCAAGCTCCGGCGGCCTCCAAATCGCCACCTCCGACGAGCCGACGCCGAACCCTAGCCCGCTCCTAACCTCTCTCTCGAAAGACCAAAGCCATCGGGGGAGGGGAAAACAAAAAAAAAAGCCGGCGAATGCCTCGAACAGCCGCTGATATATGTATATATATATAAAAAAACTTTATAACTTTTATGAATTGGTGCCCCTCAGGGTCTATTTATAGGTTTTCCGAGTCCCAACGCTGGCCGAAAAGACCCCTCGGACCAAATGCCCATGACCAATAGAAAACGGCAAGCCGGGGGCAAGGTGGTAATTCCACCCTTGGGGGCAAAAGACGAAACTACCCCCGGAGGTCCGGGACGGGTGCCGGTAGGAGACCGCATCCTGCCCTTCCCAGCTCGCCGCGCGAGCTGGGGCCTCGGCCGGCGGGTGCGGCAGGAGGCCGCACCCCGCCTCTCCCAGCTCGCGGCGCGAGCTGGGACCTCGGCCGGCGGGTGCGGCAGGAGGCCGCACCCCGCCTCTCCCAGCTCGCGGCGCGAGCTGGGACCTCGGCCGGCCGGTGCGGCAGGAGGCCGCACCCCGCCCCTCCCAGCTCGCCGCGCGAGCTG